>OZ010589.1:54649011-54791511 GCA_963932145.1 Acanthosepion lycidas
GGAAGGAAGGAAGGTTTCAGTGAAGAAAGAAAGAAAGAAAGAGTGAAAAGAGTGAAAAGAGAGAAAGAAAGTGAAAGAAAGATAGAGGCAATAACGCTATCAATTGTTTAACGTCTTCCTCAGTGAAATAGAAAACTTGTCAATTTTAAATATTTTTCATCTGTACCCTCTTACTTCTTGAAATAATAAACTACATACATACTTATGATTGTTATTGCAATATTTTATAAAAGTTATTAAACACAAATATTTGAAGAGTTTCCACGGGTATTTTTAAATCGTGGAACTCAAAGGAGATTATTCAATCATTAATTTAAGAATTATGATTCATCAGTAAATTCAAATAGTAAAACCGTAAAATTTTCATAATTGTACTGGTTATTATTAGTCGTAGTAGTAGTTGTAGTAGATTGGAAATACATTTAGTATGTTCTTAATTTAAATGATCTTGTGTCGTTTGTTTTTGATGGTTAACTATTCTAGTATTTGAAGACGTTTTTTACTGTTGATGTGGTATAATATTTTTGTGGTATTGATAATTAAGTGTCAGATTTTTTTGTTTTGTTGCGTTGGTTGGTGATATTCGATTTAATTGGACTATTATCGGATAAACAGCAACTTTATTGAATAACACATTTACTGTTTTGTTCCACTATCTTCGGCCATTTTTTTTCCGGCAAGGTTTTGAATTGACTAAAAATGTTAAAAAGAACGACATTTTTCTTTATTTCCAACATTTTTAAAAACTCATTTACAATCTGGTCCCATTGTCTTCTGCTGTTGTTTTTTTTTTTTTTTTTAAGTAAGGCAATAATACCCCTAAGACACAAAAGATTGCTGGGAATAGAAG
Source organism: Acanthosepion lycidas (assembly GCA_963932145.1). Taxonomy (NCBI): domain Eukaryota; kingdom Metazoa; phylum Mollusca; class Cephalopoda; order Sepiida; family Sepiidae; genus Acanthosepion; species Acanthosepion lycidas. Next base: position 54,649,862 of record OZ010589.1, read on the forward strand.
ACAATGAGAAGACTTTAGTGAAGAGAAAAGACAATTTTAAAGAGTGTAGTTGGCAGGTAAGAAAGAAATCGGAAGATAGTTCCGGAAGTGAGAAATGCTAGAAAATAAATTATTAGAAAAGAACTTACGTTAACATCTAGCTATTTAAACAGTAAACCGATGGGACCTATTAACCAATCTAGTCGCACGCTTAAATTTATGTGATCAAGGTGCCAAGGAGGAGAGCGATATTTATTTGTAAATATTTACAAAATGTGGCACAAAGCCAAAATGAGGAATCGGGAAAAGAACGATATTCTCTCTTAAATTTAAACTTGGCTAGCCACAAACACTGACCCAAACATACTACAATATTCCTAACAACAAAGCAACACATTCTTACTTAACTTTCTTACTACATTCACCATAATACCTCATTGTCTCGATGAAAATACTAACTAGTCCCCATATGTATAATTCATTGTCTGTGGGGAGGAGGGGAATAAAACAACAATTTAAAAACTAGCCTCAATGAGTATTTACAATATGAAAACAAAACTATTTACAAGAAGCCAAATAAAATGATGTTAGTAATACCCCCACCCCGACACACACATGTAGAATCCTTAAATGTGGCAGAAACATCAGTTAACTGTACGAAATCAATGCAGGACTTTAATAATATAAAACATTCATTCATGCCCAGGAGGAGAGCTCATTAGAACAAATGCCATGAAAATATTTATAGAAAAGAAACCACGTCACGGCAGTGAGAAAGTCGAGATGCCAAGTCGGAACCGATAACATTAAGTAATAATATATAATTTCCATTCTCGCCATTAACTTTATTCAACAATATATTTACTGTTTTGTTCCACTGTATTCTTTCAATCTTTTAGGCAACATCATTATTCCATCCTCACAGAAATGTGATATCTTTTGGTGCAAAGAACTGTTCTTGGAGCCTTTTGCAATCTTTCAAAGGACTTATTCATTAAGAGAATTATGGAAAAAAAAAACAGAATAACTGACAGCTTTGACTAATATCTGCCGAATACAGGACGATAGTAAAAGACTAAGACGTTAATCCCACTATATACGCCTTATATGGTGGGTTTGGTACTTCGCTTTCCTCACAAACTCTTGCGCTCCACGTTGTTGTAAAATATTCACTTTTCATCGCTCGTTAGTTTAAAATAAAAACGCATAATGTTATTCATCTACAAAGTCAACTAATTTGGGAACCAGCTCGATATATATATATATATATATATATATATAATATCCTTTTACCCCAAGGAAAGCGATAATTCCACTAAGATGCAAATGGCTAATGGCTATTGGGAGTGGAAGCGAATGATAAGACTTTCGAGGGAACCGGAAACCCAATCGTAAACAGGAAACAAGGGATAAACCTTTACTCCTGTTCAAAAGACCGGGGAGGAGTGTGAATCGGACGATAGGCGAACCTATCTACTTCTACTGAAGGTAAAAAAACTAAAAATTAGATAGTAAATAAAAAATTTAGTTTAGGCAAAGACGATAGAATTATAAAGTTGAAGTAGACTTTATAAGGAAATGGAAATCCAATCCTAAATACGAAACAAAAGATAAATGTATCTCATCTATATATATATATATATATATATATATATATATATATATATATATATACACGACTTGGGGTTTCATGCATGAAACTCCGATTCATACCTCAGGTGAGGGATAATATCTATTTTTATTAATATATACTTAATAGCTCTGTTATATTACGTCAGGCACTATTTTATTAACACCAGCACTCTATGAGCAATATATATATATATATATATATATATATATATATATATATATATATATATATATATATATATATATACACTGGCCATTTAACTATAGTGAACAAATGCTCCTTTGTGTAAATTTCTAATCAGCCACTGAAATGGCAGCAATTAATGAATATAGGTACTTAAAAATTGTCACGGTGTCCTGCTGACTTTCATTTCATGAATTAGTATGGGAAAAAATAATTTAATTAACTATGAACGCAGAATGGTTGTTGATTCTAGAGAGACAGTTCTGAGTATTTCAAAAAACATCTGATCTATGAAGATTTTCATGCTTACGGAGAATAGGCTAAAAAAAGAAAAACTCAGCGAGTGGTAATTCTATAAATAGAAATCCCCTGTTCATGAGGTAATGATATGTGTGTTTTATGTTGTAGTTTTGCCGAAGTTATATTTTGGAATTCAGTTTGGTTTCTTTAAGAAATTGTAGGATATTATATGGATTAATGTCATGAAAGTTCTTTAATGTTGCTTGGTTGATTTTGTTTAGCAGCATATCAACCTCTATAGATTATTTAATGCTGAAATCTAAATATTTTGAACAATTTTATGGCCTCAACTAAATATATTTTGAACGCAATTGTATGCTTTCAACTACAGATAAAATATATTGGTGGTCATTTTTCTGTAATTATGTTTTGTTGGTCATTTTACTATAAATAGGGAGTGTTGGTATTTTTAGTATAATAATGTACTTTTATACTTTCATGTGTTATGCTTTTTTGTTTGAGGGCTCAACATTTGCTGGGACCCTAACAGGTGCTACCACGCCGGATCAGAGTGGACCTGAGAGCAACAATAATTAAGAGGTGGTTCCATGCTCCTCAAAACCTCCAATCTCTCGATCAGAGGCCTCGCTATCGGATGTAGTTTATCGTCATACAGAAAAATGCGAAAAAAATACTATGAACAGAGCGTGTAAACATCGATGTTTTTTTAAGAAAAAGGGGGAAAAAGAACATACTTAGAATGAGAAAGAGTTGAAATTTCTACCAAACAAAATGAGGTAAAAAACATTAGAAAATTTAATACACGTAGGATATATTAAAGGCAAGAGTGATAGAGGGAAAAACAAGTAATCTATTTTTTATGTGTTTGTTAGATGGCAGAATAGAAAATAGGAGGGATACTATAAACACAAATACTGTTAAGAGTTGCAAAAGATAGGAAGTTGTGGAGAGCCGTGATTACCAAGGTTATGAAAAGACATGGCATATAAAAAAAGATTTTCATCGTTTCCTGAATTCCAATATTTTTTTCGTATATATATGTGGGTGGGAATGTAAGATCGATACTGTTAGCCTTCTATTTGTAAGAATTGCAATCTCTATATAACTGCCGATTCTATATTTTACTATCTTGTTAAACTCATTATTTTTTTTATCTGTTGATCAGCTGAACGTTTTGCCAATGTTTTGTCTCCGATCTATTGGGAAAGTCATCTACACATGTAGATCTTTTGTTTACTTAAGACTTTATTCATATATGTCATCAATTCCAAACCTATATCGAATTTCTTTTATATAATGACAAAGACGAACACCCACAAATATGTATATACACATCTGTAAGTACATCACGTGTTTGTACGTGTTTTGTTTTTTTTTGTTTTTTTACTTCATTTTCTACAGTAAAAATTCCTCTACAAATAAATACGATACACCCGAGAAACATTGCTTTTTATTTCTTTCTTTTCTGTTTCTGCTTTTACCTTTTCACTTTTCTTTCTCATTTTTTCTTCTGTAGCTTCCATTTCTTTTTATTTTCTTATTTTTTTTATGATTTTTTAAACGAATCAGTAAAAAAAAACAAAAAAAAACGAAAAGCGTAAGAAATCCAGCTTAAAGTTGCCTCGCTGTAAAAATGTCATCTATTGTCGTCATATCGCGAGATTTGGATTCGAGATAATGTAAACAGTGTAAAACGAGACTTCAATGTTCTTCGCTGAGCTTCGGGCTAATTACTGTCAGTAGTCTTCTATAAGGCCAAAGTGAATGCAATAAGTCATGACCTTGGTCAAACTGGCTCTATTTACGGAGGTTAAATAGGGAAATAAATTCACGGCTTCATTGATATTTTCATTATGCCCGAGGATTGTATACACACACACACACACCCACACACACACACACACACACACACACACACACACACATATATATATATATATATATATATATATATATATATATATTGTTGTGGAGTAAGTAACACATTCATGGTCGGTGACACAAATGTACTAGGCAAGACGCCTTAAATAAAGAACTCCACGTGAGTCAGGGAAGTCTGTTGGAGTGAGTCAGTAGAATTTCTAACAGACGTCACGATCGGTAGCCTAAGGAAGACATAACATTATAACGGCTAATAGTGAGTTATAACACACACACACACACAAGCACACACGGACACACACACACACTCACACACACATACACACACGCACACACACACACACACACACACATATATAATTTTAGGATATTTAAACATGTTAAAAATCGCTGCACAATTAGAATTATCTTTCGACACCATAAATGTGTCTCTTCAGAAGATGTTAAACTACTGGCGAGTGAAAAATTAATTTAATTTCCAAAAGCAGAATACTTTCAAAAAATAGACTTGTGGACTTGCCGTGATTATGCAATCGAATGTGATCTAGGCTAAATTCAAATTCATCGGAAAAATCTTTTTAATATAGGTCATGACACAAAGTTATCTGCATATAAAACCTTGACAATTTCCTTGTAGATGAAGGAAGATGGACACAGGTTTTTTCCGAGAACATTAGCTCGGATAGAACGAAATAGAATCGACCAGAATTTGAACTTGACTCGTCACACTATTCGCAAATCCACAGATAGATAGATAGATAGATAGATAGATAGATAGATAGATAGATAGATAGATAGAGAGAAGGAGAGAGAGATAAACCAAAAATCTCTCCGTAATGAGTATTAAGAAGACATATCAAAAAGTGTTCAATGTCTTTTTAATGGATGGCCAATAATATTCATTTCGAAATATTGCCGTCATAATGGTCTATAGTGTACGTAATAGATAGATAGATAGATAGATAGATAGATAGATAGATAGATAGATAGATTGAAGAAAGGAAGAAAGAAAGAAATTGAGATAGATAGATAGATAGATAGATAGATAGATAGATAGATAGATAGATAGATAGATAGATAGATAGATGTCGGAAAGTTCCCGTACTCTACATTCTGTAATTTTACCATTTAACGGAAATCTGAAAGTAGCTAACGCTCACTGGTACCAAGCTTACTGAGTCAGTCTATCAATAGACATCGTGCTATCTCTTGGCCTCCAGTTATTGCTCGATGTTTTGTAATGATCTTTACGATGGTTGATAAATTCGAGCAACCTGACAGCATCAATTTTTGTGCGAACTGCGGCTACACTGCGGCTACACTGCGGCTACACTGCTACCAAGATCAGGTTTTTCATGAAAATCCTTCAGGTTGAACACGATATTTTGTGTCGCGGCCATGTGTCGATTCACGAATTTGAGTGTTCAAAGTTTCCCAGTTTTAAGCAATCAAAAGACTAAGTGCTATATATATATATATATATATATATATATATATATATATATATATATATACATATACATTTATATATATATATATAGATATAGATATATATATATAGGGTGGTTAGTTGCATGATATATGGGAAAAAATCTACGTCATGTGGTTATTCAATGTGTTCATCAATTGCACAATATTAGTTTGATATATTGATTTATATATATCATATATTACACGCATACAAACACACACAAATATATATATATATATATATATATATATATATATATATATTACTTCAAACGTTATTATAGTTGTTACTCGTATTTGAAATAGACGTGCCACTTTTTATTTTCACTTTAATCAGTGTGTATTACGTCTATTGGTCTGCGTATTCGAGAAATCTTAATAAACAAAATTTGGTTAATAAAGAAAATATTTTCAATACACAGATCGATAAACGTAATACACACTGTTTAAAGTAAAAATAGAAAATGGGCCGTTTATTTCAAATACGAATATCCACTAATACTAATACTAACGTTTGAAGTAATATACACATATATGTGTGTGTATGTGTGTGTGTAAAAGATTTGCGTTATGTATATTATCACTTTTTTGCTTTTAATCGTTATCACGCCATGCAAGGTAGTAAAGCCACTAAGACACAAGTGGTTACTGAGTGTAGAAGAATTAGGAACAGAAACATTAATAATAAGCGCTAAGAGAAAAGAGTAATTAAGAGGTCAGTAGATAGTCACGGATATTGCATCTACATTTTTGCAGTTTAATGTTGGCTGGAAAGCATGAAGCCGGAAGAGAGTTCTACAAGGGAGAAGCACGAGACAAGAATGTAAATCAAGATCTAGTAGAATTGCCATCTTCCATTCTGACAATTAATCCGATCTCGAATGAAATCTTTTAGGATTCACTTCGAGAACGTTCGGATAATTATACTTTCTTTGCAAAAATGTAAAAAGTTTTTGTTCACGTTTATTATTAAATGAAATAAAATCAAATTTAATTGGACCCAACTTCGGCAAAATATTTAGCAAAATCTAAGTTAGTTTATTTTCTTCATATTTCGATAGTTATCTTTAATTATGGAATAAGTCATTATCATTCGTGCTGACAACTGTGCTCGATCTTTCTGTTGCTTATGTTCTCACCAGATTGTTCCAGCCGATCCATTCTTTGGCCTTCACTAGAAAAATAAAATACATGGGATTTTTTCTCGATAGACCTAAACTAGACAGTGTTGGTGAAAAGAAAAGAAGATAATGACAAATCTACGGAACAATCCATTACTCAACGCCTCACAACGATACAGTGTCACATAGATAGTCATCTTATATAGTAGAATACATCTGGGTAGAGAAGCGACCACAATAGATTCGTTAGGATGAAGTCTAAATAATAAGGAAGATTGACAGAGATTTAGAAAATTAAAAGAGGCGACAGATATTAAAATGATGAACAAGTGTATAAGTCAGGCAATTGTTGATTTCTATGAAGTCTTTTACTCTTCAGAGAAAGAATTGGCGACATCCCTACTTGTAAAAAATATGGAAGCACTTATGTCACACAAAAAATCATTCAAATATATCTAAAAAAATACTTGATTTATATTTTTATCAATCGCATAATATCTTTACTGTAAACGACTTTCAAGTGATAAGTGATAAAAGTTCGCAATCATTGCCAATAAAAATTATGCAAATGCAATTTATGTATTAAACAACAGCAGAATCACTGTTACTAGAAGAATTAAAAGAATTATATTTACTAGGACATTAAAAACAGACATTTTAAAAATATATATAAATATATAAAAAATATATAAAAAAAAAGAGGGAAGTGATCCTTTTGCAGAATCTTAGCGATATTGATTTTTATCAACTTAGAAGGGGTTCCTATTTATACTATCGATACAAATCAATCTCTAACTTTTATACTGTTATCTATACTTACATTTTTATTTACAAATGTCATGCCTTGAAAATGTGCTTACAGCATTGATTTCTAAATATTTATATACTTTTGTTCGTTAATTTATGTAAATTTTGGTCTTTAAGTAAACATGTGGCACGACTTTAAAATGTATTTACATCTGTTTCATCTTCGTAAAAACAAAAAGTTAAAAAAAAAAACCATTAATCTCTTGTTTAAAATAGTTTCTTAAAATAAAAAAAAACATGAAAAAGCATATATCCGTTTGTTCTTTGTTTAAAAGAAGTCTTTTTGTAAAATAAAATAAATTCGTTTTCATACACAAATATCAATGACGTAATTATAGTTTCAAACTAGACATTTGTAAGGAAACAGTTCCTTCTTCGTCTATGTGCCATGCCCCTTCAGGAAGTTGATGATCATGACTCTCCACAATTTCCTATCTTTTATAGCTCTTAGTTAATTTTGTCTTTTCGCCTAACAGGTATTCTTCCAAATATTTTCACAAGCTCGTTAGGTAGATTATGCACTGTATTCCTCTGTTTCTTTTGCCTTCAGTATGTCCTATGAGTGTCAAATTTTCTAAGCCCTCTTTCTTCATTATGTTCGTTAGAAATTTCAACTGTCTCTTTCTGATGATAAGTATACATATATTTTTTGTTTCTATTTTCTCTAAAGCTTCCTCGTTGTTCATATATGCAGTCCATGGTATTCTCAGCATCTTTCTGTAGAAACACATATCTGTTGTTCAAGTCTTTTTTTTCATCTGTGAGGAGATTGACCAACATTGCAAGCGAACATCTAATTTCCGATAAATCTGTAAATGTCAAGGATCGATTTTATATTGTATCGATATTATGAACAGGACCCCACTTCTAAAATGGTAACAAATCTATATATAAAGATGGTGTAATCAGTGCCTATCTACGAAAAATATTTCCAAAACTATTTTTTTACAGGGTGCCAAATATAGTTTTTCATCGCCGAGTTCTAATTAGCTAGAGCAATGGTGATCTAAAAACGACTTTATGCATTAAAACTCGTTTAAGGTTTTGGATTTACAGTACTATGTAAAGAAGAGTCCACTAAAAGCATAAAAATAATTCATTTGGTTGAGATCTTTATGACTCAATAAAGGGCTATATGTATAGTAATGTTCTTGTTTTAGCCAATTATAATTACTTCCTGTTATTTTGTGTAAGGGGGAATCGGTTCAACCCGACAAGAGACCCAGAGTTGGTTGCGTGTAGTGTATTAAGCGCCAGGAGTTATGTCCCCTTCCACGATTGGCTTTTGACGATGACGATGACAACAGCAACGAAAACAACAAAACAACGAACCAGACAAGACGAACACATTTTGTTTGAACACTATTTTAATTGATCAATTTTCATGGGAAATAAGATATTTTTATGCATTTCACCACTAAGCAAGGCGATAAAGTCACTAAGACGCGTGAAGTTATTGAGAGTGAAGGAAACTGAGAAAATAATACTAAACACTAAAGTTAAACAGACAATAAAAATGACTGGATGATGACGATTGACGTTGCGGTTACATTTTTGAAGATCGTATTTGACAGGAAAATAAGAAGGAAACTGAAGAAATGTTTCCTGGGGACAATAAAAATAATGGGCAGGAAATCAAGAAGCCGGAAGAGATTTCCACAAGTGAGAAGTACGAGAGGAGAAAATATTGGTACAGAACTTACAGATAAATCTAGCAATTTCAACAGTAAAATGATGAGGTTTAACTGCCAATCAAGTAATACGCTTCAATTCACGAAGTCGAGGTATCGAAGAGGAAAGTTCATTGAAACAATTGCTATGAATATATTTATAGAAATACAGTGTAACCCGGATATAAGAGAGTTGTCGGGACCGGAGAATAAGTCTCTTATATCCGGGTTTCTCTTATATCCGAGTTTGATCTAATTTATATACATTAACACAGGCTCTAATTTGGGACCAGATAAAATCTCTCTTATATCCGAGTTTCTTTTATATCCGGGTCTCTTATATCCGGGTTACACTGTATATAATAATAAACTGATTTAGCAAAGATGCAGAAATGATTATTTTGACAAGACTCTTCTCCTTTTACGCGCTGTGTCCCTCCAAGATGTGTGCGATCACAGCTCTCCATAACTTCCTATCCTTTGAAGTTCTTAGCAATGTTTACCTCCTTACTATTCCTGCCAGTCCTACTTCTGTTTTACATTTAAACAAACTCGTCACGTAGACTTCTCCCTATTTCCATCTGCTCCTCTTGTGTGTGTCAAATTCTCCAAGTACTCTTTCCTCAATGTGTGCCTATGTTTCTGAGAAGTTTTTTTTTTAACAGGCGACAGCAAATGTGCTACAGAAATCAGATTTCGCATTGGGATAATGAAAGATGATTTACAAAACCTAAACGAAGAAATAAGAAATCGATAAAATTTCTTTAGAAAGAAAGAAAAGAGTGCTGCTATGTATTATCAATTATTTTCTATGCCAGTAAATGCTGGAAATTACCTCACATATGAATATTGATTTGTTTTTTTATAACTTATCAACCTTTTGCAGGTTTTTAAAGCCAGTAAATATTTACGTAATAATAATGATTTACTGATAAAAAAAGAATCGTACTAATTAACGCATAGCTCGGGATAAGAGCTGGCTTCATGACTTTTCTAAGGGTATTTGCGTGTAAAGGAAAATATAACGAACACGACTGGAATTGGAACTCAACGAACCGATTTCCAATTCCGTTATCCATTATACAACGCACACATTCAAGTTCAGAGCGGCTGGTATTCCCAAGCGGGCACTCATCTAGGTACTGAGCAGGCTCGACGTTGCTTAACTTTATTGTAAATTGAATTACAATTGTGGCATAGACGAGACATCGCAAGCCTCTCACTGCTTTATCGCTATTTCCATGGTGAATGTTCAGATGAACTACATTCCTTAGTTCCACCAGACCTAACTTTCACGGCTAAGACCCGCAATCCCACCCTCATTCCCTTCATATGCCCATGGTGAGATTCCACTCAAGTGGCTTCTTCCCACGGACCGCTGCTTTGTGGAACCGACTCCCAAGAGGCTGCTTCCTCGATCACTACAATCTTAACCTGTTCAAGTCTAAGGTTAACCATTATCTTCCACGCATATACGCTGTACCTCTTACTTTGTAAAAACTCTGAAAACTGGTAAATTACCATTTTACTCTTTATCGCCTATTGCTTCGTCCCCACCACCATCACTATTATTAGAAGTAGCAGTATTTGATAGGGCTATCTCGACTCTCGAGTTAAAACAGTGCGGCACCCCGTTGTCTAGGGCCGTGTACTAGCGGCCGGTCCGTCGACTAAAGGTTGCTTATTAATACGAGAAACCCATTCTCTGTCAAGCACAAAACGTCTATTTGGATATTTAAACCCAAGACGCGAGAATTTTCGTCGTTTATCTCAGTAACATCACTTTTAATTGTGCTTTGTGGCAATTATACAAAGTGCTCTCATCACTAGTATACTAGTCAATAGATAGCTGGTGAGAGATGTTATGTGTACGTAACTTACTGCATGTTTCGTAATTAAATAGTTCCTGATCTCAACTAGCTTCTGATTAAAAAAGAACGCCCGTAAACGACGTACTACAAAGGGTTTAATAGACCTTAAGAACACTTTCCTTTTAACACTGGGGGAAAATGATGGTGCTGGTAACTTTTGCACAGTGATAATATTTGAGAAAGAGAGAGAGAGAGAGTGAGAAGGATAAAAAATATTAGCAGTTTCCTGGAACACAAAGCAAACTGAAGTTACCTAAGCGTAGGAAGAATGTGTTACGTCAGTCGTACAAGTGAGAAGGATCTACGTGCATTGAAAACCAATATCCGTAACCTAAACTTCATCTTGTACAGTAAATACTATCACTGGTACACACAGACACGCATATATATATATATATATATATATATATATATATATATATTGCTTATATCTGGACATTTGATTTACCTAACACAATATATATATATATATATATATATATATATATATATATATATTAGGTTGGTGCAAAAATATTGTCGTTTTCTCACATAGTAACATATGTGAGAAAACGACATTATTTTTGCACCAACCTAATATATGTCTATATTTCTGAGATGAGGTATTATGTACATTATTTACATTATTCGGACTATTGTCCTCATCTTTGTCGCCATATTTATTACAACGTTTCGGCCGTTGTACGCTCCAGCCTTCTTCAGATGTTTGGAATGTCGAACTGGGGTAGACTGGTCTAGTTCCACGTGCCGTGTCAGTCATCAGTTATCTACTGTTAATTTCCCTCTGAAAGTTCTCCACTGCCTTGAACTCACACTCTTTGGGTCCTGTCACTGGATCTAACCAACGCCTTTATCCACTGTGCCATGTCTCCTTGAGGACACCTGCGCATGAATTTCTGGGTATTATAAACCTAATGTTTCAGCAACCATTTTTACCAGTGCTCATACTGCAATTTTTTGCTGTTATCATCGCATTTCGTTTTTTTTTTTTTTTACCAGATCTCATATTGCAACTTTTCTTGTTATTATTGATTTTCTCTGGCACTCCTTAGCACTAGTTCCCATATTGTATTCATTTCTATGCTTGGTTGGCTCAGGAGATTTTTGTGGCCTAGCATATGTGCTGATTCCTTAAGTTTACGAATTTTCCAATGGTGTTCCTTGTCTATGATCTCAACCTGATCCCACAGAGGGCGGTGATCTCCCTTCTCTCTCCATATGTGGTCAGCCACGCCTGTTTTTTTCCACTTCCCCTCGTGTTACAGCTTTCTGGTGTTCTTGAAGCCTTACCTTAAGGAGACGGCTTGTCTCCCCTTTATATTTCTTTCCACAACTGCATGGGATAGCATACACACAGTCTTTAGTCATGTTCTCCTCTATGGAGGTAGGTCTTACTCGGGAGAGATATCTGCGAAGTGTCGTCAAGCTTTTTTTTAGGTTGTCCTGATGTTATATGGACCGCAGATCCTTTGTTTTTGTTTTTCTGCTAAATCAGTTACGACTGAGTAGTGAGCTCAATCCTCAATGGGTGCTCCACACTTTTGGCCTTGTGTCATATCTAAACGAACACTTAGAAAACCATTTGGGGAACTTCAACGTGATGTAATGGTTAGCAAGCTTATCTAGCTAAAATTCTATTACGATTATTAATATTAAATCATTTACTGAGCTTCTCATAGCTTAATGGTAAATGACGCTTGGTATAAATATGGATTCTCAGGAATCGAACCTAAATTCCTTTTTTAATAAAAGGGAATTTAGGTTCGATTCCTATCGAGAAGTACGTCATAGTAAATAAATCCGATCTCTAGGCTGGTAAGTATTCATTTCACAGTTAAAAAAACGGGTGCATGCTCAAGCATATTTACCAACAATATATCCTTCACAATGCTAAGAAATATAATAAACTCTCTCGTCGATTTCGACATATGAGAGCCTAACAATTCATTTTTTTTTAGAACCGAAGCCCAAGAGTAGCTACAAACATGACTGGATTATAGCGGGAAAGACTTGTGTAGAACCAGACACATTTTTTTTTAGGAAGAACTAAGAACAAAGAATGTACGGTGTGCCACAAGATCCCCAAATAAGCCTACTGCTCTGAAAGGCTGGTTTCACGGTTTTGGTGTAAGGCAGCAAAACGACTTTGCTGTGCATGCATAAACAGACACTCTCCCAAGTGGCTACTCAGTCAGCTGTGAGACGCTATTGAGTTTCTTTACTCTGTATCACATTCACAATGAAGGGTCTTTTTTCTATCAATTCCCATACAATTCATATTTGACTCCCTACAACTGTCTTTCTAACGGTATAATCACCGTTAAAAGAGAAGTGATTTCATAGCTTGGATGAAAGACTAAGATTAAGGAGATCGCAATGAAGCAGATGATGGTGATCCCGAAAGAGGGCTTTCCACAATTTTTATAGGCATCTGACACGCTGGAATGAATTTATGAAGTCCCAATCGGAAGTACTTTGAATTCGACTAAGGTGTCACTGCCCTAGGTAGGCTAAGTTTAGTTATTAAATGGTCGAATACTTCTCGGACATATACTGAGAGAAGGTGAAAGGAGAGAGAGAAAAGAGAAAATAGAGAAAATAAAAGAGAGCGAAAAGTGAAAAAGACGAGAGCGAGAGAACAGGAAGAAGATGGGAGAGAGGAAAAGGAGAAGATATGAGAGAGAAAATAAAAAGAGATGAGAGAGTGAGAGGAAAGAAGAGAGAGAAAAGATTCGAGAAATAAGTTAAGAGAGAAGATAAAAAACAGAATATGAGTGAGACAGGGGGAAAGATAATATGAGAGATGAAAATAAAGATAAAAGCAAAAGTGACCGTCATCAGAAAAAAAAAAACAAAAAAAAAAAAAACAGAAAGACGAAGGAGACTCAAATTTTAGGAAGATAACTCCAAGGGGATGCTGAAAAGTTCTCGCTCCAACTCAGAAGTAATTCTTAAAATGTTTGGTCATTTACACATATTTTGGAAATTTCAACATTCCTTGTACATACAAAAAGCTAATTAGAAAACGTCATTATCTAGTCAGCTGATCTTAGTCTCACACAAATCTAGAGCAGTGAAGCACATAATAAAAATAACGAATTAATCTTCGAGATGAACTTTCTAACCATCGCGCTAAGGTAGGCGCCCAGTTATATTCCATTTAGTTTCACACAAACTCAGCCCGGTTTTCCTTATCTATTTGCTCACTATTTATAAATTTACTCTTGAGTATAGCGTAAGGGCCTATGTGTGAGGCACCCAGTGAGAATCGAACTAACTGCAATACTAGGTTGACTATATTAGATTGCTATCCATTACAGCAAAAGTCGCCCTTTTTGATATTTACAAAGTTAATTTTAGTAGGGCACAAGAATACGTGTAAGGGGGGGGGAGGAGCCCTGCGAAGATCGAACACGTTACAGTAGTAATGGTTAACTAGGCTATCTTGTTATCAATTACACTATGTCGAGACGCCCAAGACAACACAGTATTCTTTTAATGAGATACTAGTTCTCTTCAGCAGCGCCTACCTTGGCCGTAGGATCGGGCGTCACTTTCTCAGAGTACAGAAAAACGCTCTGTGAGTCAAAGGGGTTCAAACCGATAACGGAGAACCCAGGTTATAGCTTTTTTTGTTTATTTGTTTGTTTGCGTTTTTTTTTTTTTGTAAATGTTACGTCTCACAAGACCCACGCCTTTTCTTTTTTTTCTTTTTTTTTTTTTTTTTTTTTTGTTGTCGGGATCGACAGACACTGATAACCACGGTCGAGTCAGTGTGACTAGCATTCTAATAAAAATGTAAATCATTACGCAAACGAGACCTGTTCACCCAAAACACAGAAAAATCTTTCTTTACTTATGTATTTTTCCTTTCTTGTTCTTTATGTCTTTCTTTAGCCTTTGTAGACAAATAACGCTATAATGAATATATTTTTAGAAACTTAACTTTAACTTAGAGAGAATGTGGGAACATATATTCTAAGATATAAATGCTATTTTTAAGAACACATTTCATTAAATAACTCTTGGAAAGAACCTGAAAAAAACTATTCATCAGTTAAATATAGTTGAAAACAGTTGATTTTCGTGAGAGAATAACTTAAATATGAATGTGTTTGTTGATAATATTCCTTGAATATCGGTGTAGTGTTTGTAGTAGTAGGCTTATTAACATTAACACCAACATTCTTAAGGACAGGTCAATGGGCTAACATTGTTTTTGAAACCTGATACTTGGATACGCAAAACGAAAGATCAAAGACCCTGTACTAAAGCGAAGGCCAATCCTACAGGCACCAACGTACTCCAAAACATCAATACAAACCCAGGAAAAGAAGATTTTGAGGCCAGTTCTCTCTCCTCTTTCGCCAGAAAACGGAACAGGCTGGACCACTTAACACCTCTAACCACCAAAAAATAATCAGGATGACTTCCTACTACAAAGAAGGTTGGTTTCTGTCTGTCTGTCTGAACAAGAAATTTAGAGCCGCTACCTCTAAATCTTTTTTTCCTTCATCTCATCTCATCTTCAGGATCTGGTTGTTCCATCTTCCCTAAGTATACAACAACGAAGAAACTATGCAAAGAAGAAGATTAGAAGCGATAAATCCTGCCGTCATAACTCGCTGGTGGTGAAATGTTGCGGATTATCTGGGTGAAGATTAAAGAAACGGTCATATTTCTCTATCTGAATGTTAATGACAAGTATTATGCCTTGACGTGATGTCGCTGATGCCCAGGAGACAATCGACATTGCTCATGCCATTCTCATGCACAATGTTGACGAAGTCAGAGTTGAGGAATCCAAGTTAAAGAAAAATTTGACTAAGTCCCAATGGTACCATCAGAAACGAAGTCAGCTGTCTGACCTGTCCTTAACAATGCTGGTGTTAATGTTGATGAGATTTTAAGGAAATCAGAAATAGGAATTATTTTTTAAGGAATTTTTTAATCATTTTACCCCAAGCAAGCCACTGGTACGCAGAAAGTGAGAGAAAGGGCGGGGTATGTAGGTGGGGATTGAGGAAAGAATAAATGATGAACGTCATTCAAGAAGACAGAAGATGGCTATTGACGTTGCATTTAAATTTTTGAAGACTGTAGTTTTCAGGGAAGTAAGTAAACGGAATGGAGTTCAACAGACGGGAAGATCGAGAAAGTGGCAGCTATATTAAACTATTTCTACAGTAAAAGGGTGGGTCCTAGATGCCATTCTAGTAACACGCTTAAATTCATGTAGTCGGGATTTCAGAAATATTTTTGTTTTATTTTATTAAATTTATCCTACTACGACATATGTTCATTCACTGAAATGTCTTAGTGACAAACATTAAATGCAGTATATATACTGTTCATCAGAGCTGTTTGGGATCTGAGCTGCAAATCAGTGTGATTTCTCATCTTCATCATGGCTGTTCGCTTTTGAACATGATCGTCTGCTAGGTTCCATTTGTGTTTCTTCAGCGTCCACAGAGCCGACCTGTGGTTTATAACGCAACTCTACTAATCGGACTTTAGTTACGGTTCAAGAATATGTTCCACCAGTGACGAATAAGGTTTCGAATTCAGAGCTGTCCTTCTACACTGATTGCCAACCATGAAGGAGAAAATACGTATTCATACCCTTTCCAAGGGTATTAGTGTGAAATTGAATGTAATCATCTCGTGATTTCTCGTTCAGGGCCATTACAACTTGCACATCTATTATATACTGTTGTGGTACAGAAAAGAAAAGCCATGTACATTGACCAGCATAGTAGATGTAATCGTTTGCATCCAATTACAATTCTTTAGCAAACGAAAAAAAAATGAAGTTTTTTGCATCTGTACTTATGTCAATAATGGATAGCGACTCGAACTAAGGAATCGGAGAGCCGAGTTCGAATTCCAGTCAAATCCATTACATTCACTTACGTGCTAATACCCTTGGGAAAAGGTGTGGATTCTCTTCTCCTCCCAGCTATGGGTAAATAGCAGGATAGACTGGTTTCTATAGCCTTGGATGGCAACTGGTCTACTGCAGAAAGAAATGGCAACCTACTGCGGAAAAATCTGCCTCGTCAGTCATGTATCGAAAGATACATGATCGCCTAAGCGTGTAACACACATTAAGTGACTGATTTATGTCGATATTCAGACAGTTTCACACGTAAAGAAGGTATTTTTAATCCACCTTCAAACACTGTGCAATGTATTTTCTTTTAATTTCTATGATTGAATTGAAGTTTTTAGCTTCTGTTTTTGAAATATGAAAACTCTTATGTAGCAATGGAATCATATTTTTAAAAAGATAATTATAAATTAGGTTCTACTTGTGTATTGAGCACTATTTTTTTTTAAATAAAAACAAAAATACTAAAGTACTTTGGATTATTAACATAACGATTCTTTCCTATTTTTCTATATATTTACACACACATATAAAGTTATTGGTCAGAACAACGTCAGACCAGCCAGCGAATAGATATTTTAAAAGAGTGCTCAGTACACAAATTCGTGTGTAGCAGATAATATTAAAAAATTTGAGTATATACCGGTTACACGACTCGCGTTTCAACCATAAGGATTCTTCCGGTGGTATTGGCAAATTATATTTTTTTAACGCTCCATTTCACCGTTTATATACCTAACACCATAACAGGAGAATCCACAGAAGGGTTCGCACAAAATATATTTATTTGCATTTAGACATTACTCCTGAGCTCTCTATTTACATTATTCGGACTATTGTCCTCATCTTTGTCGCCATATTTATCACAACGTTTCGGCCGTTGTACGCTCCGGCCTTCTTCAGGTGGTTGGAATGTCGAACGGAACCCTTTATAGCGACAAAGATGAGGACAATAGTCCGAATAATGTAATTAATGTACATAATACCTCATCTCAGAAATATAGACATTACTCCTGAGCGCTCGTTTAATATTTTTTTCTCGGTCCGGGTATGTCACTCTGGACAGCTTTTCCTCTTGGCATAAATTGCAAATACTTCTATCAGGATTTGCCCTTTCTCAAAATGCTCCATTTCACGTTAGGGCTTCTATTGCTTTTTTTTTTAACTCCCACACATGGTTAACAAGTTTGGTACGGAACCTGTAGATTTCTAATTTAAATGAAGATTTATGGTTGTACCATCTTTTTTTAAATGTACCTTCCGTGCGCCCCACACTGACTTTGCTCTGCCCGCTTCCACTTCTGCCTTATAGATTACTCCTTCCGTATAGCAGACACTATCCAACGGATATTTGCCTTTATCCCTTCAATTACAAGCGTTACTATTGACGCTACTAGTCTTTCCGTCCGTCTTAAAATTTCTTATGCTTTTTTTATATTTTCCAAATCGCTAGAACAGCTATAACCTAATTTTACCATATTTCTATTGAATTTTCTATGCAATTCAGAAGCCTTAGGGAAGTACTTTGTAATCAGCTTAAAAACATCTTTCCTATATTAGTTTTTACTTCTAAATTAAAGGTGGGGTTAAACCAGATTATATTTCTTTTTCTATTTATTTTCCTCAATTGCTGATTCATTTGAGGTTTTGTGACATCCTCTCTCAATCCTATTTCTTATTCTTTTTCTTTTCTTCAAAAATGTCTTTAGACGAGGAATTTCACGTCAGTCTAAAACTCAATTCCTTTCAGAATATGCTTAATTATACTTGCTGGGTGGTTTAAAGTTCACATACTTCACTGTGTTCGATTTCGTATATGTGAAGATTGTGCCGGCTGAAAGGTTGAACTCTACGTCCCAAAATTGTACGACGTTTTTTATTCATGTCGACCGTGATATCAACACCTGGAAGAACTTGAAAAGCATTTTTCTAATTTTATCGTTTGCTTTTCTGTTGCCAGGTGCAATAATTAACTCATCATCGCTATAACGGTATCAACATGAACAATTTTGTTAATTTTATTAAATATAAGAAGGCCCATCAGTTCCGTAACTTCAGCTCCATCGGAGGAGGCATCGAAGGCACCATTGACGGATTTCTTAACCAATACTTCGCCATTATGAAATAAAACAGATTTACGACAATGCAAGATTTTCTTAATCTGCTCAGATGGAATATTAATAAAGTCCTTGGCGTAGTCCAATGCTTCTGGCAGGTTTTTCTCCGATATAGAAATCTTTGATGTCGTATTTAATAAATACATACTTATCTTTATTTTCAATACCATGAAACAAGGATATGCATTCATTTGTTCTCTCCCCTTGGTTTGCTTGTGTAGCTATTCTTAATAGGTCGCATATTTTTTGTAAGATTCGCTGGCTTACAATACCCAATTCAGTTTTAATTGGGTTTATTTGGCGGAACGAATGGCTGCTAAAGAAATCAACTGTATGGTCCTTGACTGTTAGAAAAGCTTGTTTTCTGCATAATACAGACTTTGTCACTCCTGGTTGTGATGTCTTTAGCCTCTTTGTTGATGCTTTCAGTGTACATTGCTGGTGTTTTCTTATAATATCTGGTGACTTCATCAGGTATATAAAAGGGAAAATGGAGCGTTAAAAAATTACATTTGCCAATACCACCTGAAGAAATCTTATGGTTGACACCTGGGTCGTGTAACCGGTAAATACATTAATGTTATATATATATATATATATATATATATATATATATATATATATATATATATATATATATATATATATATATATTGTGGTCTTTCATCAGTATGTCTGAACGATTAGGTTTTATATTGTTCTGTCTATGTGTATTGTAAAGTCCCATAAAATTGCCACAGGTATTATAATAATAATTATTATTATTATTATTATTATTAAACATTTCTTTTTGACTTGCATTTGTTTTGTAATAACTTACAAGGTCATAACCAATGACCTCGGGCAAGCGAAGGATTTGATTTTTTGTTGTTTCCCTTTAATTAAACAAAAGACAGCTATTAACAAAAAAGACTTAAATGGACAAAGCTCTTCACAGGATATGGGCTGTGCTTGTTAGAACTATTTTTTGAATTTCCTGGAGAGATGGTATGCTAGGTATTTTGTTCAGTACTTTTCATTATCAGGCTCAGAGCTCCAAACGCAGTGAGAAAATTTTATCTTTTAAGTGTCACATTTTTTTAATTTCCATCTCCAGGTCTTTGTTAATAAAACCTTCACGGAGATGTATTTCACTTGGTATGTACATGTCAATCAGTGCGAAAACTTTTTATTTTCTGTTTTTGATAATAATGTCTCTAGACGAATGTGCTTTTATTGTCCGATCCATGTTGACAGAAAAATCCTAATGAGGGGAGGGTAGTAGTAGTAGTAGATAGTTGCGTATTTAGGTAGCAATCCCTCTTTAATACATGTTTCTTTGATCAAGACTAAAAAGATACTTTTGTTTCGTTTTTTTTATTATTATTATGTTTTTCTTAAATGCACACAAGTGTCTTCTTTTCTGGACAATATAAAAATCGTCCCAAAGTTCCGAGCGCTTTCAGATAAACACTTAGCCATTATCGAGGATTATTTTTTGTTATACTATTATGATAAATGGTGTGTATGAGTTTTTGTAGGCAGTGTGAGTATCATTCAGTTATGTGCCATGCATGATACACGCTTAAGATATCCTGTATCATTCGATACATGACTGACGAGGCAGTTTTTCCTGCAGTAGGTTGCCATTTATTTCTGCAGTAGACCAGTTGGCATCCAAGGTTATAGAACCTGGCCTGTCCTTCAATTTACCCATAGCTGTTGGGAGAAGAAGAGGATTCATTTCACTTACGTGCTAATACCCTTTCTCAAGGTTTATTAGCACGTAAGTGAATGTAATGAATTCGACTGGAATTTGAACTCGGCTCTCCGATTCCTCAATCCGAGCCGCTATCCATTACTCCACCGTGATGAATAAAGCACGAAATATTACAAGGGTCATTGCAGTTAAGTAAACGTTTATTCCTCCTTTGTTCTTTCTTTCTTCCATCCTTTCGTTCTTAACCTAACACTTTTTACTCGTGCATTAATTCTTTCTCCATTTATAACTTGCTTAATTATATTTAAGAAAACGTCAACAGATGCATCCAAAAAGCGGTATCAACTCTCATCTAACGCTGGGGTCAGTATTTAATACACTAATTCAAATAGTGACACAAAACAGAAAATAGGGTTTGGACTGAGCTTTAGGCTGTTTGTTTTAAATTATTAGATATACGTTTAAATTTAAAATAAAATTATATCTATAAGGTTCGTTAGAGGCTATTTATAATCCAATAATTTTAAATTAAAATCACTTATGTTCACCGAGTATGTAAAGTGGGGGTTTACACTTAATCTATACATACGTTTTTCTTAGGTTTCTTCATAAATTTTGCCAAAGTTTTTCGTTGCCTTTTCTGTCTTTGCGGATGTTACTGCTACTTATTTTGTCTTTCTTCCTCTCTTTCTTCTTTCTTTCTTAATCGACGTCATCTTTCTTTCTTTTCCCGCCTCTTCCTCTCGCCTTCCGTGTTTGCTCTTCTGCAATTTACATTTTTTTTTTCATATCTTTCTAAATCTCTCTACCCGTTGCCTCATGGCTCGACCACAATTATGAAGGAAGCCATACAGACAGAAACCAAGAATCATTCTAAGAAACGCTATGCTGCTGCCTAATTCGGAGGAAGACATTATAGCCGCAATGGCAATTTTCCCAAGCCACAATCACATAATAAATAAAGCCCAAATAGTAATGTTCAAACTATACTCAAGGCCCGAGGATTGCGTTTAAGCATGAAACAGACCGTCGCCACTCAGTTTTGATACCTATGTTTACACTGTTCTTATAGAGTTGACAAGTTGGATTGTTGGTTAACTTCGTATATACATGAGATCGTATGAATTAGTGTATAATTTTCAGACAATAAAATATTAGCTGGATTTTGATCTAAAATTTTCACTGTATAATGTTGCTCAAGTCAGGGCCACTACACGCAAGCCGCTAGTGGCCCACTCGCGGCCTCCGTTCAGTGGTAACATTGCTGAGACGAACACGCCTGTGGTCTGACAGCGGGCCACCAGCGGTAAATGCTAGAGGCATGCCAGCCAGTGGCAGATTGGTGGCTTGCGTGTAGCTTTCATTACCCTAGGTACGTGCTTTTTGTGTGTGTAGTTAATCCAACCATGGATCTATGTGATGCATAGGGAAGTACTGGGTTCGATCCTGTGGAAAATCTTTTTCTTTTTCTTCATTAGGCTATGGATTTATTGACGAAACCTCAGCTGACTTAACTTTGCGTTACAAAAATGTATGCACAATTGTGATTGGCAAGATTCTTGTAAGACAGTTTTTTTTTCTGTAGTCAATAAAAGAACAGAATGGGGCGGGGGGTGTAGTGGAAGAATTCGAGGAGGCAAGTGGCCGTGGGTCTAGAACTTAAAATTTTGACATCATAGAAGAGAGGAGGCAGCAATGATTTCTTTATAAGATCATTAATTTGGTGTCTTTTGTGACGTTTTTGTTCATACAGACTGGTTTGTGTAGTTATATATATATATATATATATATATATATATATATATATATATATATATATATATATATATATATATAAGGAGAGAGATAGTACACATATGCTTCTTATAATATGTAGATTTATTAGGCCGGTTAATGAAATTCGAGAGATATTAAAACAACGAAAATGATGATAATATTGTTAATAAGACTAATAATATTTATTTTATATTAGTAAAATTTTTTACTAAACGGAAGCACGTTCAGAAGAATTTTAAATTCGGAATTTTCGGACAGGCCTGTCCCCTTTATCCACGAGACAAGAAATAATATAGTGGGTTTCTCTATTCTGGAGAATTAAGGATGAATAGCATTTGGGGAAAATAACTTACTGTACGCTTAAAATATAGCGAAAAACACCTTTGAACTGAACAAGGTACATTTCAACAAGTTTAAAGATCAAACAATAGAAGTTAACTCACTGCAACCCCCAATTTTACAAAAAAAAATTACTTCAAATTTAATTAAATACGAAAGTGCGAAACTACCAAAATACAGAAACTGGGCGAACATTAAGATCACAATATCCGATTCAGTTGTCTGCACAAATTCTGGGAAGATTCTTGTACACCTACACATACATATACACACACATATATATAATATTGTTATGTTTAAAAATAATCATTTTTAACTTTCTGTAACCAATAAGGTAGGAATATATTTTTTATTCTATAAATAGAATTATTTCATTATGAAAATTAGTAGAATATCTTTTATTTTAACAGGAATTTGAAAATATTTTTAAATAATAAAATGAAGTAATTTTTAATTATTGCAATTATTCTTTCTTTCTTTTAGACTATTTAGAATTTATAGCATAGATAAAAACATATTGGATTGATATTGTTTATTGACCGCCTTCACTTAGCTTCCTTTCAGCTACCAATGTCAAAACATTCTAAACAACTTCAGACATCATATATAAGTATGTCGGAGTTACCTCCTCCTTAATTTACTAATTTTGAAACCGCTATTTGGGGACGCACCCAGTTGACTATATATACTTGGCGAAACCCCGTCTTGTTCTTTTTTCTCTTCTCATTTTTCAGTTGATACAACACTATGTAAGTCTCTAGTGAAGATTTGCATCTTCCCCTTTGTGGGGAGGAGGATCTATGCGTTTCCTCCGGGAGACATATATAAACATTACACACACACGTACATACTAACATGCACATTCACATACACATATTTTGACCACAAACTTTCTACGTTCATTCATACACACTAGTTATCGTTTTTGTCAATTGTAACCCTTATTGTATGTTAATACACATATACCTGTTTGTACATATATATACCGGTCTTTGTTGTTTGCATATTTGCAGTGGTCTATTTCAGGAGACGCATGTGTTTGGCCCACAACGTGTACAAAAAGCCCACTACAAGCATTTTTAATCTAATATAACCAATAGGAAGGTAATTCAGAATTGTTGAATTATTCCCTATTTGATCTTCTATGCACAAAAATATTATAAAAATTGTGAAATTAACAATAAAAAATTAAATAAACGTATTTTTAAAATATTTATGATTACGAAAATGGCATCAAACTTTTTTCGATTCTTCAGACACGTCTTTATTTAATAAAAAGATCATCCACGTCATCAATAATCTGTTTCTTTTCATCTCGTCTATGGATGGAATAGCAATATAGACTGGGTCATATAGCCTTCGTTGGCAACCACTTTACCGCAGAAAGAAACGGCAACTACGAGCAGGAATATTTTCTGCCTAACAGTCATGAATCGAAAGAGACATGATCGCCCAAGCGAGTATCACGTATTAGACATAACAGACTGATGTTATTAATTTCATTGTTTAATAAAAAAATTTAAAAAAAACAAAGATAGCAACTTCAACACATACCAAATAAAAATAACGTTCATAGCAACAAAAATAATGTCGGATAAAAAAAAAAACTTTAAAAAATACTGCTATTCGATAATGCAAAAGATTTTTACTTAAATATCTTCAGATTTTTCTTTATAAAATGAAAATATGTTTTCCATCGCCCAAATTTTAAATGTATTCACGATAGTTCGAAATAGTGGAAAAATGACCCCCTCCCCCCAATACATGTAGAAAGATTTCTCATGAAATAATCAATTCAGTATAAAATTAGTTCATTAATGAATAGGTTCAGAAATTTTATTGAAATCGGTTGACTGTTCTCATTCTCCGGCCTATATCTTATTTTTAGTCCTTGCTCAGTTATTACTCGCCCTGATTGCACCGAGTCCAAGTACATAATGTTCCATTGCCCATATCTAAAGATAAACCGTCGAAATCTTGCTCAGTTATTAATCGGCCTGTCTCAACCGGCTCCAAGAACACAATGTTCCATTGCCCATGTCTAAATATATCACATCTAGTCCTTGCTCAGTTATTACTCACCCAGTTTCAACCGAGACCAAGTACACAATGTTCCATTTCACATGTCGAAGGATATCACATCTAGTCCTTGCTCAATTATTACTCACCCTGTTTTCACAGAGTCCAAGTACACAATGTTCCAATTCACATGTCTAAGGATATCACATCTAGTCCTTGCTCAATTATTACTCACCCTGTTTTCACAGAGTCCAAGTACACAATGTTCCAATTCACATGTCTAAGGATATCACATTTAGTCCTTGCTCAGTTATTACTCACCATGTTTTAACAGAGTCCAAGTACACAATGTTCCATTTCACATGTCTAAGGATATCACATCTAGTCCTTGCTCAGTTATAAGTTACCCTGTTTTAACAGAGTCCAAGTACACAATGTTCCATTTCACATGTCGAAGGATATCACATCTAGTCCTTGCACAGTTATAAGTTACCCTGTTTTAACAGAGTCCAAGTACACAATGTTCCATTTCACATGTCGAAGGATATCACATCTAGTCCTTGCACAGTTATAAGTTACCCTGTTTTAACAGAGTCCAAGTACACAATGTTCCATTTCACATGTCGAAGGATATCACATCTAGTCCTTGCACAGTTATAAGTTACCCTGTTTTAACAGAGTCCAAGTACACAATGTTCCATTTCACATGTCTAAGGATATCACATCTAGTCCTTGCTCAGTTATTACTCACCATGTTTTAACAGAGTCCAAGTACACAATGTTCCATTTCACATGTCTAAGGATATCACATCTAGTCCTTGCTCAGTTATAAGTTACCCTGTTTTAACAGAGTCCATGTACACAATGTTCCATTTCACATGTCGAAGGATATCACATCTAGTCCTTGCACAGTTATAAGTTACCCTGTTTTAACAGAGTCCAAGTACACAATGTTCCATTTCACATGTCGAAGGATATCACATCTAGTCCTTGCACAGTTATTACTCACCATGTTTTAACAGAGTCCAAGTACACAATGTTCCATTTCACATGTCTAAGGATATCACATCTAGTCCTTGCTCAGTTATTACTCACCATGTTTTAACAGAGTCCAAGTACACAATGTTCCATTTCACATGTCTAAGGATATCACATCTAGTCCTTGCTCAGTTATAAGTTACCCTGTTTTAACAGAGTCCAAGTACACAATGTTCCATTTCACATGTCGAAGGATATCACATCTAGTCCTTGCACAGTTATAAGTTACCCTGTTTTAACAGAGTCCAAGTACACAATGTTCCATTTCACATGTCGAAGGATATCACATCTAGTCCTTGCACAGTTATAAGTTACCCTGTTTTAACAGAGTCCAAGTACACAATGTTCCATTTCACATGTCTAAGGATATCACATCTAGTCCTTGCTCAGTTATTACTCACCATGTTTTAACAGAGTCCAAGTACACAATGTTCCATTTCACATGTCTAAGGATATCACATCTAGTCCTTGCTCAGTTATAAGTTACCCTGTTTTAACAGAGTCCAAGTACACAATGTTCCATTTCACATGTCGAAGGATATCACATCTAGTCCTTGCACAGTTATAAGTTACCCTGTTTTAACAGAGTCCAAGTACACAATGTTCCATTTCACATGTCGAAGGATATCACATCTAGTCCTTGCACAGTTATAAGTTACCCTGTTTTAACAGAGTCCAAGTACACAATGTTCCATTTCACATGTCGAAGGATATCACATCTAGTCCTTGCTCAGTTATTACTCACCATGTTTTAACAGAGTCCAAGTACACAATGTTCCATTTCACATGTCGAAGGATATCACATCTAGTCCTTGCACAGTTATTACTCACCATGTTTTAACAGAGTCCAAGTACACAATGTTCCATTTCACATGTCGAAGGATATCACATCTAGTCCTTGCACAGTTATAAGTTACCCTGTTTTAACAGAGTCCAAGTACACAATGTTCCATTTCACATGTCGAAGGATATCACATCTAGTCCTTGCTCAATTATTACTCACCCTGTTTTAACAGAGTCCAAGTACACAATGTTCCATTTCACATGTCGAAGGATATCACATCTAGTCCTTGCTCAATTATTACTCACCCTGTTTTCACAGAGTCCAAGTACACAATGTTCCAATTCACATGTCTAAGGATATCACATTTAGTCCTTGCTCAGTTATTACTCACCATGTTTTAACAGAGTCCAAGTACACAATGTTCCATTTCACATGTCTAAGGATATCACATCTAGTCCTTGCACAGTTATTACTCACCATGTTTTAACAGAGTCCAAGTACACAATGTTCCATTTCACATGTCGAAGGATATCACATCTAGTCCTTGCACAGTTATAAGTTACCCTGTTTTAACAGAGTCCAAGTACACAATGTTCCATTTCACATGTCGAAGGATATCACATCTAGTCCTTGCACAGTTATAAGTTACCCTGTTTTAACAGAGTCCAAGTACACAATGTTCCATTTCACATGTCGAAGGATATCACATCTAGTCCTTGCACAGTTATAAGTTACCCTGTTTTAACAGAGTCCAAGTACACAATGTTCCATTTCACATGTCGAAGGATATCACATCTAGTCCTTGCTCAATTATTACTCACCCTGTTTTCACAGAGTCCAAGTACACAATGTTCCAATTCACATGTCTAAGGATATCACATTTAGTCCTTGCTCAGTTATTACTCACCATGTTTTAACAGAGTCCAAGTACACAATGTTCCATTTCACATGTCGAAGGATATCACATCTAGTCCTTGCACAGTTATAAGTTACCCTGTTTTAACAGAGTCCAAGTACACAATGTTCCATTTCACATGTCGAAGGATATCACATCTAGTCCTTGCACAGTTATAAGTTACCCTGTTTTAACAGAGTCCAAGTACACAATGTTCCATTTCACATGTCGAAGGATATCACATCTAGTCCTTGCTCAGTTATTACTCACCATGTTTTAACAGAGTCCAAGTACACAATGTTCCATTTCACATGTCGAAGGATATCACATCTAGTCCTTGCACAGTTATTACTCACCATGTTTTAACAGAGTCCAAGTACACAATGTTCCATTTCACATGTCGAAGGATATCACATCTAGTCCTTGCACAGTTATAAGTTACCCTGTTTTAACAGAGTCCAAGTACACAATGTTCCATTTCACATGTCGAAGGATATCACATCTAGTCCTTGCTCAATTATTACTCACCCTGTTTTCACAGAGTCCAAGTACACAATGTTCCAATTCACATGTCTAAGGATATCACATTTAGTCCTTGCTCAGTTATTACTCACCATGTTTTAACAGAGTCCAAGTACACAATGTTCCATTTCACATGTCGAAGGATATCACATCTAGTCCTTGCTCAATTATTACTCACCCTGTTTTCACAGAGTCCAAGTACACAATGTTCCAATTCACATGTCTAAGGATATCACATTTAGTCCTTGCTCAGTTATTACTCACCATGTTTTAACAGAGTCCAAGTACACAATGTTCCATTTCACATGTCTAAGGATATCACATCTAGTCCTTGCACAGTTATTACTCACCATGTTTTAACAGAGTCCAAGTACACAATGTTCCATTTCACATGTCGAAGGATATCACATCTAGTCCTTGCACAGTTATAAGTTACCCTGTTTTAACAGAGTCCAAGTACACAATGTTCCATTTCACATGTCGAAGGATATCACATCTAGTCCTTGCACAGTTATAAGTTACCCTGTTTTAACAGAGTCCAAGTACACAATGTTCCATTTCACATGTCGAAGGATATCACATCTAGTCCTTGCACAGTTATAAGTTACCCTGTTTTAACAGAGTCCAAGTACACAATGTTCCATTTCACATGTCGAAGGATATCACATCTAGTCCTTGCTCAATTATTACTCACCCTGTTTTCACAGAGTCCAAGTACACAATGTTCCAATTCACATGTCTAAGGATATCACATTTAGTCCTTGCTCAGTTATTACTCACCATGTTTTAACAGAGTCCAAGTACACAATGTTCCATTTCACATGTCGAAGGATATCACATCTAGTCCTTGCACAGTTATAAGTTACCCTGTTTTAACAGAGTCCAAGTACACAATGTTCCATTTCACATGTCGAAGGATATCACATCTAGTCCTTGCACAGTTATAAGTTACCCTGTTTTAACAGAGTCCAAGTACACAATGTTCCATTTCACATGTCGAAGGATATCACATCTAGTCCTTGCTCAGTTATTACTCACCATGTTTTAACAGAGTCCAAGTACACAATGTTCCATTTCACATGTCGAAGGATATCACATCTAGTCCTTGCACAGTTATTACTCACCATGTTTTAACAGAGTCCAAGTACACAATGTTCCATTTCACATGTCGAAGGATATCACATCTAGTCCTTGCACAGTTATAAGTTACCCTGTTTTAACAGAGTCCAAGTACACAATGTTCCATTTCACATGTCGAAGGATATCACATCTAGTCCTTGCTCAATTATTACTCACCCTGTTTTCACAGAGTCCAAGTACACAATGTTCCAATTCACATGTCTAAGGATATCACATTTAGTCCTTGCTCAGTTATTACTCACCATGTTTTAACAGAGTCCAAGTACACAATGTTCCATTTCACATGTCGAAGGATATCACATCTAGTCCTTGCTCAATTATTACTCACCCTGTTTTCACAGAGTCCAAGTACACAATGTTCCAATTCACATGTCTAAGGATATCACATTTAGTCCTTGCTCAGTTATTACTCACCATGTTTTAACAGAGTCCAAGTACACAATGTTCCATTTCACATGTCTAAGGATATCACATCTAGTCCTTGCACAGTTATTACTCACCATGTTTTAACAGAGTCCAAGTACACAATGTTCCATTTCACATGTCGAAGGATATCACATCTAGTCCTTGCACAGTTATAAGTTACCCTGTTTTAACAGAGTCCAAGTACACAATGTTCCATTTCACATGTCGAAGGATATCACATCTAGTCCTTGCACAGTTATAAGTTACCCTGTTTTAACAGAGTCCAAGTACACAATGTTCCATTTCACATGTCGAAGGATATCACATCTAGTCCTTGCACAGTTATAAGTTACCCTGTTTTAACAGAGTCCAAGTACACAATGTTCCATTTCACATGTCGAAGGATATCACATCTAGTCCTTGCTCAATTATTACTCACCCTGTTTTCACAGAGTCCAAGTACACAATGTTCCAATTCACATGTCTAAGGATATCACATTTAGTCCTTGCTCAGTTATTACTCACCATGTTTTAACAGAGTCCAAGTACACAATGTTCCAATTCACATGTCTAAGGATATCACATCTAGTCCTTGCTCAGTTATTACTCACCATGTTTTAACAGAGTCCAAGTACACAATGTTCCATTTCACATGTCTAAGGATATCACATCTAGTCCTTGCTCAATTATTACTCACCCTGTTTTAACAGAGTCCAAGTACACAATGTTCCATTTCACATGTCTAAGGATATCACATCAAGTGCTTGCTCAGTTATCAGTTGGGATATCTCGTATAGTTCTTAGTTTTAATACTGTTCACTTATTGTTCCCAGTGTTTCCACTGAGTCCAAGTACACACTCTTCCACTGCCTATGTCTAGGGATATCTTGTCTATTTCTTATTTTTAGTACTGCTTTGTTATTGCTCGCCGTGTTTCCACCGATTTCAAGTACAAACTGTCCGGCCCATGATTTGAACTCACAATTACTATGTCACCAATTCACAAATCATCGCTTTAATTCACTAGGCTATTGTCCCTGGTATCAGTGCGAGCAATAACTGAGCATTGCTAAAAGTAAGATAACCCTAGATATGCCATGGACAATGGGACGTGAACAGTTTACCCCAGTAAATTAAATAAAGGCTTCAGTTCAGAATTCCCTGTACTATACCTAGATCGATATACATTTGATGAAGGCCGTAGGGTACAACGGCCGAGACGCTGTAATAACAACAAAGATGAGGACATTAGTTCTAATGTAGTCCAAACCAGTTGTTGCCCCCCACCCGCCCGGTGGTCCACGGCCCATTGGTGGTCCGTACTAAATCTTTGATGATCTTCAGAAAATTGAAACATTATTTCAATTTTTATGAAACTTCAGATTAAAAAATGACGAGTAACAGAACCTATTATGGATGGTATATATATATATATATATATATATATATATATATATGTGT
This sequence comes from Acanthosepion lycidas, assembly GCA_963932145.1. NCBI lineage: Eukaryota > Metazoa > Mollusca > Cephalopoda > Sepiida > Sepiidae > Acanthosepion > Acanthosepion lycidas. Next base: position 54,680,823 of record OZ010589.1, read on the forward strand.
GTGTGTGTGTGTGTGTGTGTGTGTGTGTGTGTGTGTGTGTGTGTGTGTTCAAGAGCTTATGTTATCTCGAAATAAATATGAGTTCACAAATCTGACATCATCCAGCCATAGTATAAACTGACTTGCTAAGTCATGTTCAACCAGTACTTGTTACTGAGTAATTCCTTACCATTACTGTTGATAACTAGTTACTGGATGGTTTACTGGTGTAATTTTCTACAAACATAGCATAGCAACGGAGTAATAGCGGGGTCTTCAACAATCGACTTACGCACCAGATACAAATTCATAAAATTCGCACTAGGAAAGTATTTTTGTAGAACATTTTCATCTGTCACAGTAATTAAAACTCGATACCAGTCTTGGCTTGAAATAAACACAACTCTTCGTATTCCAGTGACGTCATTGGAGCAAAAAACCCATAAACTGATTTCAAACAAACAGGAACAAATATCCCACTAAAAATGTGTAATACTTGCATAAACTTCAAATGTTCAATTTCTTTTATTTAAATAATTACACTATAACTTTGTTACCTTTAATGGGTGCATTTCATATTAATAAAATAAAAGTTTTCTGCTTGTTATATATATTTATTTACCTTTTGTTTTTCTTCTATATTCATATTAGTGGTCTGCCAAATTTAAATTTATACATTTTGTGGTCCATGAAGTTCAAAAAGCTGGCAACCGCTGGTCTAAACAATTGGAGACGTTTGTCAATCAGCCCTCGTAATTTTGAAGAGATGAATTTACTTCATTTTGATACCAGTTTCAATAAAACTACCGGGTCAAAAATCTGTTTAAAATGTTTGGAGACTTTACGCGGGCCGGCTGAAAAAGTTCATAGGCTGACCAAGATACACTCATGAAATGTGATCAAATGAGGTTTTATTTTTCAACACAGTCCTCCTTGTTATTCACACACTTTTTGCATCGGTGTTTCAGTGCTTGGATCCCATTGACAAAGAAGTTTTCATACTGACTCCTAGCCAAGTGCTTTTTCATGTTGTGGAACAGATGATAGATGGGCCCAAATCAGGAGAATAGGGAGAGTGATCAACCAGTTCAAAGCCACGGTCACATACAGCAGCCATTGGAACCAAGGATTTGTGCGCTTGAGCATAGTCCTGATTAAACAAGACCCCTTTCAGCTGTTTTCCTAGGTGTTTGGATTTGATACTTTCGTAACTGCCTCGGCAAGTTGGCATAGTACTCTCCGTTGATAATATGGCCCCTTTGAAGATAGTAAACGGAATTCCTTCTGCATCCCAAAAACTGAGGCCATCACCTTCTATGCAGATGAAACAACGTTATTCTTCTTTGGAGCACATGAGGAGGGGTGTTTCCACTGCTTGGATTGTCTCTTTGTCTTTGGCTCAAAGTGATGCGCCTTTGATCAAGTGTCAGAAAATGCGGCACCCACTGAGCAGAAGTAATACCAAGTTCATTGTACAGAATATTCTCAGCTCCCTCGCAGAATGTGCTAATAAATATTTGATTTATAATCAATCGCGAGTCACCCATGTCGGGAACACGATTAATGCTTTCCTCGGTGGTGGCAGTTGCAGAACATTTTCAAGATTCTCCCTTCCTTCCTAAATTCGACTGCTCACTTTTGCACTGTTGATAAAGCTGGAGCAACCATATCAGTATGAATGTCGTTGGTGGTCAAACCCATTTTCTGCGGGTACTTGATAACAGCACAATGTCAAATTTTGTTCATTTTCAAGAGAAGTCACTACTAGTTGCTTTTGAAGTTTTCTTTGAACAGTCAGATGTCAGTTCATCTGGGAAGAAATAATGCAGTTATTAATAAGAAGATTTGAAATTAATGCATGCAAGATTTCGCAGCTCCTGCATCACTCCTTCAGTTTTCAGCCCACCCTCATACTTATCACCCAAGTTCTGTCCTTTCCCCCAGTTTTTATATAGTATGGACCACGGTCGGTAAAAGAGTCTCGTGTCCAACTTCCTGATTCTATGAAAACCTCCTCCTCACTCTCCTACATCTCAATTTTTATAAGATAGAATTCATATAAAATATAAATTTTATAGTAACCTAATTATGTACAATAATGCATCATATGCAATATAGGTGAACAATTCAACTAGAAAAATTGAAAATAAATACAATGTATCTAGATACAAATTAGAGACATGTCATAATAGATCATTCCATCGTGAATCAACTATGTTGTACGGCAAATTTTAACATCAAATCAAGATTTTTTTCTTGTTAAAAAGTTGAATAATTTTAACACAATCAACATTATGGATAAAAGAAATAGTGAATTTTATATAGTACTAGCAGCATGGCCCGGCGTTGTCCGTACTTGATTCAAAAATCGTACGACTCATACAGCAATCGCTATCACTTGACTTAAAATATTTTTGCCCTTCCTTGCCTTTAAAGGAGTGCCCTTTGCTGTGCTGATGTTGCTACATGCCATACTTCTTGCCTATCTCACACTGCGAATTTTTTCTAAGCTCTATACTAAACATTAAATCTGTTACGAAAAAAGAACTAAACAATATGAACACAAAACGATCAGCTTTAAAAAAAGGACTCGTAACTGGAAAAACCGAATGAAAAAAGAATGTTAACAACAAATACTTTTTCACACCCAACCCAGTTCTGTGGAATCAGAATCAACATTGAGTTTAAGCAAGCGAATGAGCCAATTGGAGTAAAGTGCAATGCAAATTTAAATTTTTCCCACTTGTGATGAATGCAGCTATCGTTTTTTTTTTTTGTTTTTTTGCATGCTAGCATGCTAGTTAACATTCGTGTCAGTCAGTTGTTGGCTCTCACGCTGGCCAATAGAATCTTCCTGCCTATTCGAGGCAGCCAGCTATAGGCTCTCACTTTGGCCAGTATAAAATGGCCGCAAACTACATGAAAACTGCCGTAGAAGCATGAAAAATCGATTATTTCCACTATCGATGGGAGTTGGGAAATGCAAAGTCGGTCTTGGCCTTCCTGCTAACTTGGAGCATGTGCATGTAAATTTTGGTGCAAATCCGTCGAAAATTGTGTATATTCATTACACACACACACACACACACACACACACATACGCACATACATCCTGCCTTTTATAGATAGAGATTTTCCAAAACTTTTGCATGAGCAAAACAAATTCATGAATTTGGACGAAAAAAAAAGACCCCAGAATGACGTCAAAATCCGCGAAAATCTTTCATCCTTTAATAGTTGGTTATGCTTAGTTTATTTTATAATTTATATATATATAAATGGGGGTAGAAAAAAAAGCAAATGTTGGTAAGATAGCGAGAGTTACAAAGCATTGCCCGGGGACCCCAATCAGGCTCCTTCCCGGTCGGAGGGGTCGGGGATAGTAATGTCGGCTCGGGTACGACCATAAGATTCTATTCTCATCTCCACAGACTTGATTCTTCACCCCAATCCAAGTAAAAATAAGTCCCAAAACTCCAATACTGAGTGTCGAAGTAGATCCTCTCTACTTGGAAAATTGGCGTAACACAATCTTTCTACTGTTTCTCACACGCGTGCCTGAGTAATCTTGTGTGTGTGCGTGTGTCTTTCTCATGTGCTCGAAAAAAAAAGACACGCCTGCTTTAATCATATTTATTTGGAATGAACGCTAACATTAACATAAAATTAAAATAAACAATAAAAAGGCGTTTCTTCTGGACCATCATGTGTTTGCATCTTGCATCGAATATCAGAAGAGGAACAGGACCGTCCATCTGGCGTTCTCATTTAGTTACTTTATCCTGTTGATCAGCGGCTTCTCGTGTGAACGGCGATTGGTCAGACGATAAGACCAGGGCAGAAAAGCACGCAATTCAGGTGAGATAAAGCCTGCACAGGCGAACAGGAAAAACAAAGGCGTTTTCTTTGGAAACAACTGGAACTGATAAGCTACTAAGATCCGAAAATAGTGGAGATTGGCAATGATCGACTGGCTTACTTTTTAAATCTTTTGCTCTAGTAAAAAAGAGGGGGTGTATGGGAATATATATATACCAGAATAAACCAAGTAATCGTTAAAGTATCCAGGAACAACCCGACCTAATAGGCCAAATGTAAAACATGAAAAAAAAAAAAAAAAAAAAAGAAAGAAAAAACAGATAACTAGCTAAACAGAAACCAAGAGTGCTCAATGTCTCTAGAAATCTCACTAAGACAGAGATGTGACAATAACAAACACAAAAAAGCATTCAGGGACTCCAAGATAAATTGTTATCAGAGTTTCACACTGATCTTCAGATAAATGAGAGAGAAGCTGAGACAAAAAAGATGTTGGCTAATCGCATCGTTTATAAAGTTTCTGCTTTATCTCATCATTTTCACTTTAGTTTTGGATACTACACACACACAATATATATATATATATATATATATATATATATATATATATATATATATATATATATATACTTCAAAGGTTATTTTTAGTGGATACCCGTATTTGAATTAGACGCTTTGTTTCTTTGTTGTTGTTTTTTTAGTCAGTGTTTATTTCGCCTAGCGACCTGAGAACTTAAAGAGAATGTACCTTCCGTCAGGATACGAACTTGCATCATCCTTTGCAGGAAAAACCACCGTCTAACCTGGCGTGCTTTGACGGTCTGCTACAGAGATCTTCACAGTCAATCATGGTTCTATTTGATCTCATGCACATTCACTCATTCTGATATTATCGAAAACCATATCTGTTTAGTTGCTTATCCGAAACGTAAACAAAGCAATTTCTAAAAAATGAATGGATTTTTTTTCAATGCGACATATTTTTATTGTTGCAAACCATATCTCTGTTGTTGTTGTTATTATTGTTGTTTTAAGTGTTTATTTAGTCTAGCGGCCTGTTCACTCGAGAAAACTTAAGAAAAAAAAATATATATGATAAAAATATAGATTTAAATCTATACCGCCAAATATTCGCTAAAAAGAATGAGCATATGTTGCGAGTAAATTATAATTTTTAATCCTTTTTATAACCTTCAAAATTATTGTTAAATATTTTGTTTTTCTTGTGTCATCTGCTGACCATAAATTATTATCGGAAATTTCAGCGTCTTTTTGCGGTGAAAAATGCATTGATTTGGAAATTCTTGCAAAAAGCATATATGTCGAATTTTAATGAAACTTTCTGTTGTGGAGTTATTTCGCAGTGGAGGCTTGTATTTGTACTAAATCGGTTCCTAAATAGGTTCGACGTACAAAACGTTAGGAACTTGATATAATAGGTATTACGCAGAGTAATCTTGTTGTGGTCGCTGACTACTTTCGTATTCGACTACTGTCGTCCGACATCGACGCTATTTAGTAACTGCACCACGCAGTCACATGTGGCACAAGGCCGAATTTAAAGTGGGGTTCCCGAGCCCGTAGGCTCGGCCAAAAAATCCGCGTAGACCCCGCATAAACGGGAACGGGTCTGTCTACCTCCTCGTCCGGCAGAGAGTTCGACTGTCGTCCGACATCGACTAGTATTTAGTCACCCCCACGAGGGTATCATGTGGTACAAGGACGGTTTAACGTGGGATCTCCGAGACCGTAGGCTCGGCCAAAAATATACCCTTTGAACCCGTATAAACGGGTTCAGGGTCGGTTTACCTCCCCAAACGAGACTCCACCCTTCGGCGTAGCCTCGTTCGGGTTCCTCCCCGCCCGAAGGCAGAGAGTTCAACCGTTCAGCCGGTCGTCCGACATCGACTGACCCTCGTTTCTCTTACTACTCCAACTTATATTAGGTGGGAGAGTCTATTAACTATAGAAGAGGTGTGTTTCACCATAACACTTTCGAGATTTATTCACAAATGAATTTAATTATCTTAGAAACGTTTCTTTTTTTAGAAAACCTTGGTAAAAAGATGTTTCACATTTGTTATCCCCTACACACACGAGCACACACTTACTTAATTTTATAAAATTTCAAGAAATTCATTTTTGTAGAGCTTAATGTTTATATTAATTATAAATACAAGTCCTTGGAGAAATTAAATCAATAATTTCTTTGTCAAACAGGATCCCTAGTTAAAAAAAAAAATCTGCTCTGAATCTAAGATAATATTTAATTAGAAAAGTTTTTGTTTTTATAAATAAGAGATATTATGAACATTATCTTGAGAAAAAATCGTTGAGTAAGGTATTTTTACAGCAGCTGTTTTCATTTTTTTTAAATTGTAATTATAATTTATAAACTTAAATCTTATATTTCTGTATTAATTTATAGCGGTCAAGTGATATTGTTATTAAATAAAGACTATATTTATTAATCATGAATGGAAAAGTTTGCTACAATTCAGTGAGGCCAGTATTTTAAAAAGAAATTTGTGTATAAACGTGCCGATTTTGGTAAATATGCAAGTTCCTATACATTATCGCAAAATAAGAGCGGTAACTATAGTAAATTTAAAATTCGTTTGCAATTATCTAACAGTTCATCAATAAGCCCCTTCATAAGTAAGGTTATAAAACCAAATTCAATAAAATATTAGATTATTTTCCTAAATTTTTAAGATTAATGGGTAGTGTGTATATATACCACTTCCTTATTAAAACTGCTTTTCTGAAATATTTTAAACTAAAAAGAATATTTGTTTCAAATCAAATTAGACTTTAAATCAGCCAAACGTCCTCAAATAAATTTTCAGAAAAGTATATTTTATTTTTGAAAGATTTTTTTTAATAAAGAGAATCACGTTGTGTTGACAGATTTTTCAATATGGACGACTTTATCGTTTTTACGGATAATAAAAAATTTATCTTAATCAATTTAAATTCAGTTTGAAATACAGCAAAGTATTTTTCCTATTGAAAATATTAAATTTAATCTTTTAACTTGAAATTAAAACTAAAATAAAAGCTTCGAAAAAGATTTTTTTGATTTTTAAAAATGCATTTTAAATCTTCAGTATCGTTTTTCCTTGCAGGTGCCTAATTTTAGGGTCTGCTATATTCATTGGTAAAAGTGTTCAATATCAGAGCTAGAAATCGTGTGTAAATATAAAAGTGGACACTGAAGTCAAAATCTTGAGACAGTCTGTTTCATTTTTGAGGGCAATCTTCATGGCCTAAAGATTGCGTTCAAGCATGCAATAGACTGCCATCCCTTCTCTAAATAAGGAAGGTGTCTGCTTACAAAAATAATACTTTGTAATCTGAGTATATACACAGATTTTGCAATGGGACTTGAATATTACTGATGTGCAAACGTTTTCAGATTATTTTTATTTCATTAAAGAGATAAAAACGGACATTTTTAAATAACAAGAAAAAAAATAACAAAAATAGAATAGTAACAACAATTAACATTATTGTAAAGTGGTAACATCGAAATACAACACAATTAACAAGAAAGACTACTAAACTGATTTATCGATCGTCTCACATCAGAGAAAAAAAAATCGAGCGTGATGAATATATCCAGCAATTAAAAATTAACACAAATTATTAATATGAAGTGAAATGGCTCCACTTTTAACAATTTATTTTTACTCGATGCATTATTTTTTTAAGCTTTAGATCATGCTGTGTTGATTGATCATTTTTTTTATTTTTAATTTGATGAGTGGTATACTCTTTCAAGGCAGTTATGGTTCTCCTTGGCTTTCTTTTCTCTATTATCTGTGAATTTATATTTCTTGAGAAATATAATGGTTTCCTATTGCCTTCTCCAGGTTTGAAATTCAGTGAAGTCCTGCTCCTAGACTAGCTGCCACCCAAGGCTAGAAATCCTAGTCTACCCTGCCATTTCACGCATAGCTAGGGAAAATGAGATGGAGTCATGTCTTTTTCAAGGGCATTAATGCAAATGTGAACAACAGACGAAGCCACAATTTGAACTCAGGTTGCCAATTCTGCTTTCCGTCAATATCTCTTACACTGAAAACATAAAATTTGACCATTATAAGCCCAGTCAAGATGGTTTCCCATGGCTATGCTTAATTGAAAGAACCTCCCCAACAGTCATAGACGCCATCATTGAGATTAACATAACCAAGTTCAATCAAATAATTTTCAGCGACTGATTTTGATATTCTGAGTATGGCAATTGCTTACATTCTATACATTGATTCTTTTCATGTAATCTTCCTTAGACCACTGTCAACATTAAGCATTTTTGGGAAAACCCAGCTTGCAAATATACAATCCATTTTAAAATATTCAATCACGTCCAGTATCTTCTCTGTAAAATACATAAATTTTGGCATTGGAATCATTTCACCTTAAAATTAAGAAATAAATGCATGCTAACATTAAAGCCATCGCAATACAATCAAAAGCTATTACTTTGAAGTTATCTAAAATTAAATAGTGCTAATGTCACCAAATATCTATGTGAAAATAGTATATGTATAGAAAAAGCACTTTCTATACATTTTCATTTTACTAAATTGAAACTTGGAGGAATTTACTCTATCAACTGTAATGATTGCCACAATACATAGGAGAAACCTCAAGGAATTTAAATAAAAAAAAATTATATGAACACCAAAGGGATCTTTTACAAAATACTCAATATATTAGTTACTCACAATAATTTTGATTTTAAAAATGTTGTTTTAATTAAAATTAAGCAATTTAGTAAGATTAAAATTTATAGATCATCCACAGTAAATTTACAACCAGATTCTTACAACTATTCATATAACTTGGTAGATCTATTATCACAATGTGGATTATTAAATAAGTGATTAAAAACAAAAAGAAACTGAATAAATGAAATCAGAGACCTAAAAAAAAAAAATAAATTTCGGCACAATCACATCACTAGTCTGATGAAGTCATAAAGTACAAAAATGCATAACAAAGATTCTTTTTCAACTAGTATAGAACTTCCTAAAATTGAAAATTGTTCTGATATATAAAAATTTATATATCTTTTTACCATATAAGAAACCATTTATGGTCTTGTCATAAATTCTAAAATTTCTTAATATGTTTATGTCTCATCATTTTATAGTCAAAATGGCTAGATGTAACCAAGTTCTATGCTAACAGTTTCGTCTGTCACACATCACACTTATAGAACTCTTCCAGCTTATTGCTTTCCAATCAACTTGGATCATGAAAAATTTAAGCATCAATTATTATCTTGTATCTTCTTAATTCCTGTTTCTATTATTCTCATTCACTAATGTTTCTCTTTTTCTAATATTCTTTCACACTCAGTAACTCCTTTGCTTTATTGCCTTGCTTGATATGCATAAAAATGTGTGAAGAAAAATATACGGAAAAAACAAACAAAAATCCTTATATGCAATAATGCTGTTTTAATGTTAATATGTCGACGTCGGACGTTTCGGTCAATAAACCATCTTCAGGACATATTCATAAAATATAAAATATAATTAACATTATCAAATTTCACAGCGTCGCCTACGTGGTGACAACGTGACCATGTTTAAAACGGACGCTGATCGTATAAAACTTTCAGTTATCTGGTATTTATTCGTACAAAAAGTACAAATTGTGGCACGAGGCCAATAATCAGTTATCTGTTTGGATAAGTCTTGTTCTTGTGTTTCTGCCGCTGGATTAGCCTCCTGTATCGCTCCCCCAGTGCGGTGGTACAGGTGAACGGAAGGTTGTCGGACGCGTTCGTGCTGTCTAGGTCGGTTCGTCAGGGTTGTCTGCTGTCGCCTCTCCTTTATGCTTTGGCGTTGGAGCCTCTCCTTCGCCGGCTGAAGGACGAGACCGACAGTCCGGCCCTAGGTGGAATTGCCGTTCCTGGAGGGTCTCGAGCCAGCGTTTCCGCGTACGCCGATGACGTATCTGCTTTCGTGTCGTCCCGCAACGACATTGAGGTGGTACAGAAGGCGCTTGATCGGTACGAGAAGGTGACAGGGGCCAAAATAAACCGCGACAAGTCGTCCGGCTTGCGGTTAGGTGCCTGGAAGGTGGTCGCTCTTCAGGGCCGCTTCGGTTGGACAGACGGTCCTGTCCGCATTCTTGGAGTGTGGTTTGGGCCTGACCTCCAGCTGGAGAAGAATTGGTCTGAAGTACGAGCAAATGTCGATTCCGCCGGTCAGACTTGGAATCGACGGAGGTTGTCCGTGAAGAGCAGGGCGGAGGTGTGTGCTACATACATTTTCCCCCTGATTCTTTATCGATTGTCCGTACTTCCTCTCTGTAAGACTCACAAGAAGGCGCTCGAGCAATCGCTATCCTCCATTTTATGGAGGGGACGCGGGAATCGGGTCGACAGACGAGTCTGCACTAAACGTCCGTGTCATGTGGGGCTGGGAATGCCGCACCTGCCGAGTCACATCCGTGCCACTAGGTTGGCTTTCTTACGCCGTGCATTGACTGGAGGAGATCCGATTCTGGAGGGGATTATTAGGGACGCGTTCCCTGGCCTTACCACCAGTCCCCCCCATCTCGCGGGTTGAGCGCGGTCGTAAACCCCGGGATCAATCGGCTTTCCTTCGCGAGTGTCGGTCGGCCTTGAGGGCCGTTCCCCGGTCCAGTGACCTTTCTCGGCCTAGGAAGGTCTTCTATCGTGAATTAGTGGAGAGGCCCGCGAAGGATCCCCTACGAGATACGCTCGGCTTGTCGGGGGAGGAGTATCGCTCCTACTGGTCTTGGGCGCCAGCAGCGGATTACCTCAGTAATCCTGAGTTTTCGCTTAGCTGGCGATTGGCTCGGAATCGGCTGCCTCTCAACGACAAGGCTTTCATATGGGGCTTGGCGGATTTACCAGACTGTGAACGGTGTGGCCTTGGCTTAGAAGAAACGGCTGCGCACGCCTTCTACCATTGCCCCCAGGTCCGCCCCTTGTGGGACCATGTCGGCGAGCTGACGGCTCGTCTCGCTCCCGAACAGCTTGTGTCCAATGATCGCGCATACGCGTGTGACAATGTGTCGCCCCCGTATTCCGGGATGAAACGGATGGTGTTTCTGACGCTGATGGCCACGGCTCGAATGGTGATTTGGACGACGCGAAAGGAGGAAGTCTTGCGAGGCAATCGTCTTTCTCATTCGGATCTAATTCGATTCTTTGAGCATCAGCTCAAGATGAAGATTAGATCGGATAGAAAACGATTGCATTCGACAGTCTTTAGCGAAAGGTGGGTAAAAGAAGCGAGCTTGCTTTGTGTGAACGGGGCTAGCCTTGATTTTCTCTTCTAGGTCAGCCTTTTGCACATCGGGGTGGCTCCCCTTGGTTAGGTTAGACAAGCTTCAGTGTACCTAGTTAATGTGAGTAAGTGTTGTTCCCGGCCTGCATCCCGGTCGTTCTTTGGTTATGATCCAAGTCGATATTCCCATCCTCCCCAGTTTGTTTTGACCCCCCCCCCAACCACCCTTTTTCAATCTCGACTGGGTCAGTTTTATATTTTCCCATTCCAGCCCAATATTTTATACTTTTCCCCACTCCCTTAGCGAGAGCGGCTCTTGATTTTGTCCCCTGGGCAGAATACAGCGGCCTCTCTGTTTTATGGGTTGGACGGTCCCTACTAACATCAATTATGCTTAGTTTGTATTTGTGTTTATTTTAAGTTTATTATTGGGTTCATTTCCCTCCCCTCTCATTTTATCATTATTAGAATTGTATATATGATCATTAGAATTTTTATGGTATGGGGCGCGATTTTGGTAGGTCTCCCTTGAGAGCACGTGGTATTATGGTGGTTGAAGGATTGTTTGGTGATGGACGAGTTCTTTTGGTGAATGTGTAAAATGTAACGTACGAATGGGTCGCGAATCTGATTAGCTAGGTATAAGATAGTTAGTGTTGACCAGCCTCTACCCCTCGCCTTTATTGGCCTCGCGCCACAATTTGTACTTTTTGTACGAATAAATACCAGTCTTGTTCTTGTGTCCATCGTCTTTGTCATGTTAAATTTGATAATTTTAATTATATTTTATATTTTATGAATATGTCCTGAAGATGGTTTATTGACAGAAACGTCCGACGCCGACATATTAACATTAAAACAGCATTATTGCATATAAGGATTTTTGTTTGTTTTTTCCCGTATATTTTTCTTCATACTATCGGATCTATATCCACATATTTGCTTACATAAAAATGTGTGTACATGTGTGGTATGCTTAAAGATTAGTTAAATAGAAGACAAAAGTAAAGCCTTTGTAGAATTGACAATTTTATTGCAAAATACAGTATGACAAGTGAGTACAAAAATCATGGATATTTTTAGAGGGAAATAAAAGTTAATTGTTCACCAAGGATCCCAGTCAGAAAGTTTGTTGGGAGACGGAGAGAGCAAGACAGGAAAAAGTTTAATATTTGATACATTTTTTTTACCCACCTCAATCTATTCAATAATTAATAGTTTTGAATTGTGTAAATCATTGAATTAAAATATAAATTTTTATGCTAGTCATAAAAAGCAGTAAATGAGTAGCAAGCAACAAACAAGTTAACGACTCCAGCTCTTGATCAAACCAATTGACAGAAACAGTTTCATAATAGCTGCACTCACTCACATAAACATTGCAGAAAATTAATGATCACCAGGTTTTCGATGGCTGAAATGATGAGGATTGGGTTGTTTTTCTCTCTCAAAAAAAATAAAATAAAAATAAAAAAGCTGGTTTATCCATCATACCCTCAATATGTCCTCTAAGTGTCAAATTCTCCAAGTCCTCTTTTCTGGCACACATAATGAGGAAAGAGAGCTTAGAGAAATTGACACACACAAAGAACATATTGAAGGCAAGATGGACAAAGGAAAGCAGCAAATAACCCATGTAACAAGCTTGTGTAAATGGATGGCAGATCAGTGAAAGATAATAAAAAGCAAATATTACCAAGAGCTGTGGAGAGCCATGATTACTGAAGGGACATGGCGCGCAAAAATAAAATGCTAGACTCTAAAGATTGGGGCAATATATTACAATAATGCATTTCTTAAAATTAACCTCTGTGAGATATAGAGTAAAAGTCAAAGACTGATGTTAAAACAATAGACTTGTAAAATCTTAATTACTGTATAGTGACATTGTCATCCCCACTCTTCAGTGAAAGCTACAGACTAAAGAGTAGCAGTTTTGAGACTTAATGTGAAACTTGTTTAAAAAATAAATAAATTAAAAAAAATATAAAAAAATATTTTCAGAAGGCAAAGGAAAAGAATTTGTTAATCTGACTTTTACAAACAAACTTTTTTTTTTTTTTGCTGATTCTTTGACAATAGATTACAAAATGCATGTAATACTTCAGCTTTGTTTGATTTGTTTTTTTCACTATTCTACTAGCAAGATATATTAGTAATTTTACAATCCTGGAAAGGCAGGACAAGTTCCTCCCAACCAATTTATTTTTTCTTTAGTGGCAAATACATTTCAGCAAGTTAATTTGGCACTCAAAATATCATTCTAACATTATACTTCATCAATTTAAAGTAATTATATCTACAGTCAAGAAAAGGTTGTATTTTAATACTGGTCTTTATTTTAAAATTATAAACCTCTAGTAATATATAGATCAGCAGTAATAAAAAGTTGTCAGCTTTTTTTTTATATATATATATATATATATATACACACACACTCACTAGGAACCTATATACTTTGGTTTATTGCCATATTCCTCCACCCCCTTCTCCATTGAGTAATAAATTTTCAATTTTAGTCATGGTTCCTCATTTAATCCTCCTGTATATATTTGGCTTGAGCTGTGTGAACTGGTTTCATTTTATTTAAAGTAGCATGTTCTTCCGAAGAATTATTGGTTTAAAAAAAAAAAAAAAAAAAAAAAAAAAAAAAGAGATTCTTTAAAGAATATATTTTTGTATATTTAAGGCAATATACAAATTCTGTGGTGTCAAACTTTTGTTATACATCTCATTTTTGCTATCCCTACCAGAGGTCAATATTAGAGCCCAGGTAAAATGCCGATTTCCAAGATGAGGCAAACCACTTTGAAGATTGGTGGAATAAAATCTTGCTACCTCCATTTCCACATGTGAAAGCATTAAGCAGAGTAAAGTCCCAGTAAAGCCACATGTAGTGGGATGACTGGAAGTTCAATTCCCATGGTGCTTTATTAGCTTGGATGCAGAATACAAACTGATTTTGCATTTCAACTCGCACAGATGATTATCATGGCTTCTGATATAAAACCTATTCCATGAAAAATTCAAGTTTTAAAACAGAAGTTATATAAACAATTGCTGTATATCTGGAGTTAATAAGAGTAAACAAAATAAAATATGCCAACTTATCTTTCCAAATGAGATTTGCAGATCTGGTATCGACTCAATAAGTCTGAACATTATATCTTTATTCATTTATTATTAATGCTCTATTTCTTAATGTTGAACTTACAAAGCCTGCTCACCTTAAAAGTATTATCATCTAGAAATACAATGGCTGATGGCAAAATGCAATTGTCTATTATTATTATTATTAGGTTGGTGCAAAAATAATGATGTAATAACGTCAAAAAACAACATTATTACGTCATTATTTTAGCATTACCATCATTTTATCATCATTTCATTACATCATATATTAGACCATTTTTATTATATCATTACTATCATATCATTACTATCATTATTATTTTATCATCATTACTATCATAATTATCATTGTTATTATTTTATCATAATCATTATTATATTTCAGGTTCAATTTTCATATTTAGGGAAAAAAAAAAAAGAAAAAAAAAGAATCATCCCAATTTACAAGAGTGAAGAAGCCATATGACAAGCTAAAAGTCTTGCATATTTATTTATGGACATTCTAGTTTAGACAAAGAAACTTTGAGATGAAGTGCCAAATGCTGGAGAAATGAACAATCCAGGAATAAATTGATACTAACTAGAGAATGACCTGTCCCTGGGTGCTTGTTCCTCTTCCCACCACATCTAAAAGAAAAATAACTGCTAGCTACAGAGAGAAAAAATACAGACTGACAGGGTAAGAAGAGGAAAGAAACAACGTAAATATTAACCATTTCTAAAGTCATTGCTCAATCTGGAACCACATCAATATCAAGAGTAATAAGTCCCAATATCAAGCATTCTATAGGGTGTTCCAAAAGTCACACAACAATTGGCAGAAAACACACTTGTGAAATAACAATAATGAAAAAGTTACATAACATCATCTTCCATAATTCAACCAATAAAATTTCATAATATATGTCGCATACAGAAACATGATTCTGTTTGGTAAATAAATATAAAATTTACAATGTTATCAATGGCAATGTGATTTCTGAAACACCCTGTACAATGCTGAAAAATACTCTGCCAAACGACTTCTCAAAATATGGCCAAATAACCAATAACCAGAATTATATATATGTGTGTGTGTGTGTGTGTGTGTGTGTGTGCATGTGTATATATGTATGATGTATGTATATACATCTGTTTTCTTTTTCAGGTTTCCTTTTTGGTCAAATGTGCACAAAAATCTTACGAGTTCTTTTTCACAATAAACTACTATAGTCGTTTTCCCTTTTTGTACCTTTAAATTATGTCCAGCCTTTTTGCTACAATTTTATACCTTTAATAAGATCTTTAAAATGTTTGTATTGAAAAGGAGCTAATTTGGAAGTGTTAGGGGAACTGTTTCAGACATTCTTTTTCTCAGATGAGAATCTGCACCAAAAATTTCTTAAAATAGTGGAGAAATTAGATGGGTTGAAATATTGTGGAAAGAAGGGAAAACATTGTGTATCAATTCTGTACATCTTAGGTGGTTTTTTGTGTTTTGTCAGGTATATAAGTTATCAGTTCTGACGGCTTAATGATTCCATTTTAGAAAGAATGAAGATGTCAGGGTTACAGTAATAATAGACAAGCAAGCAATTTAAATCTATTAATTCTATAGGGTTAGGAATGTGCATTTCACTTTTACCAGAGTCAACAGGTATTTCTATCTCTATTAATATTATAGCTTTGTACGAAAATAGTTTGTACAGAATTACAAAACTCATAAATAAAAATGTTTGCTCGTTATTTACAAATTATAATCTTCCTTTAGAGTTTCCAGAAAACAGGTTGAGTTACATCTAAAGCAGAGCAACATTTGCTATAATAATCAGAAATCACTTCTGAAAACTTGTTAAATATTTCATGCTTGATAAAGGAAATTTCAAAACTAGAAATATGCTTTGAACAACTGGGAAAAATAAAAAACAAACGAACATACCAAAAACTGCAGAATGCAGACAGATTTACAAAACTGTTTATCATTACTTAACTAATAAATTAAGAAAAAGATAAAGTCAAAAATTACTAATTCTCTCCTCTCACACAAACCAAAAATTCAAAGTTCAAACAATTACCTGGTAACTTAATAATACTTAAGATTTCAATTAAACTTAGAAAAAAGCCTAAAATGCTTACTGATACAGTGAAAATGTTCTTATCACATTTACAGACTTGGTTGTGAAAACAGTAAAACTTATTCGGTTTACAAATAAATGATAACAGATACCAGAGAGGGAGAGACCATAATGGTTTGGCTTAAGATAAGCCAAAATATTAGACTGTTTTCTCTTTTACTTGCACCCATACACAACTTTTTATTTTTCTCAAATATGTACATGCAAAAAAAAAAAAAAAAAAAAAAAAAAAAAATATTTAAAAATATTTTCATGTATAAATTCAGCTGTAATTTAGAAGGTAAGATTTGGTTTATAAATCTCATAAAAAGGGTGTGTATTTTTTTTTTGCTTTGATAATCAAAATTATCCTTTGCTATCATTCCTACTATATATGAATTGTGTTCATGTAAGGGGAAGTAATTAAGTTTTGATTGCAACTAAGGGAAGCAACTCACAGTAGCGTATCTAAACAAAAATAAACACTTGGAAGTATTAAAAATATTCAGTCGTCAGTACAACCCATTTAACAGATTATTAATTTATATACAAACCTTTGCATAAAATTTATACGTAAGTATATAAGAACTAAAGCGTCTGGATAAAATGAATGCCACATAAAAGATTTCATAAATATGTAGATTGTTTTTTTAAGCAAATGATTTTACTCTTCCTACAAAATAGATAACAGTTTAAAAAAAAAAAAAAAAAAAAAAAAATTATCAAGCATAATGATGTTGTTGCTGAAATGTCCCCACCCAATAGTTAACTGTTAAATTTTATAACAAAAGATCCAAAGCAGACAATATAATTCAAACTTTCTAGCCACTGACTAAATTCTGAATAAAAATTATTTCAGAAGCATTTAAAATGAATTGGCAAAGGTATGTAAAAAAATAAAAAAAAAAAAAATAAATAAAAATAAAAAAATATATTATATATATATATATATATATATATATATATATATATATATATATATAATGACAAATAAAATAAACAAATTTTTACAGCTTTAATGAATGGAGGTTTCTTTTTGTAATTGTAAAAAAAAAAAAAAGTGGAGAGGAAAAATGAATTCAATGTCTGCATCTTTTAAGAATATATGCAGCATTGTTTTAATAAAGAAATTAAAATTAAAAATTAAGTAATTTCAGTAAATTAAATCATTAAAAAATAAATCTAAAAAGTAAATTTTAAAAAAAAGTAAAAAAAAAAAAAAAATTAAAAAACATGAACCCAAGTTTTCTACCTCAAGAGTTTGAAGATCTGAAAACTCCTGCCAGCCAGTCTTCACAGATGCCCTTCAGCAAATGAAAATATCAGTAGAATTATTTGAGTTCCTCTATTTTGGATTTAATCACAAGAAATTCTGTTATTCCCTGAAGAGTACAATATGTAGAAAGAAAGGAAAAAAAAAAAAAAAGAATCAGAAGTTCTGCAACTCAGGAAAGATTTAGTCATGAATAAATATTAGACACATTTGAAGATTGGGAATTTGAAATCAAGACAAAAGACAAACATTCCCTACAGAGTGCATTGCTCATCTTTATGATCCTTGGAAAAGGAAGAAATTCACAAAACAGAATTAAATAACTAGAGAAACAAAAAACAAACTTAACAAATTTTCAATTTTCAAGTTATTTACTTTTTTCTATGGACAGTTAAAAGTGCTTAAAGGTCAACTTGTAATGAAATAAATAAAAGTTATAAAGATTCCAACTTTCAAGATTTAACACCAACAAAACAACTTCCATCAAGATCCTTAACATGGATCTTATTGGTTAAAAACAAAAAATAAGTAGTTTTTGGAATACTAAAGAAAAATGTTTCCTTGATGTCTTCATATTTGTAGATTTTCTTTCCATGCTTAATCAAACAAAAAGGAAATCAGCTTAGAAAAAAAATAGTATAAATAAGCTAAATTAGTAGTAGATGATATTAAATGTACCAATGGCATGTAATAAAATTAAGATCACTATGCCATTTAAATAATCCTAGTGAAAGTGACTAAACAGAACTTAATATTAGTTTCATAGATTTTCCAAGTTTAAGATCCAGTCCTTGAGAAGATAGAATGCTCTGCTTTTAAAGAAAACTTCACTGACCTTGCACCGGGAAGAATAATACCACATAAGACAGAAATGGTATGAAGAAGAATATTTTTCTTTTCTAACACATACATATATTCAATGAGCCATGCATAATGCTATATACAATAAGATTGGTTCTATTTTAAATAAATATCACTCATCATCATCATCATATTTTGTCCCATAATGGTTAAAAATAAAAATAAAAAACAAATGTTGCATTTTGGCACAGAGCAGATTTAAAACAGCAATATAGAGTACAAAGAAAATCCTTAAAAAAAAAAAAAAAAATCCTCAAGCAACATATTTTTCAAATCAGTGCTAAAATGCTGAATGTTTAAAAGCATTCTATAATTTTAGTGTTTGTATAAAATAAATATAATCAAAAGATAAATTTCTTGATAGAATATTCTTATTTAACACCACAAAGTCTTAAATATTATGAAGTATTTGATATTTCAGAATTACCTGATCACTTCCAACATATATAAATTGTCCCAAATAAATGTATACATACTTTAACAGCTGATAGCTTAAGTGAGTTAAAAATTTTTTTCTTTCCAAGTTAAACCCATTATAAATTAATGATGACAATCAAACTAAGCTTTGAACAAAGGAAATTCATTCTAAAATGCTACTGGAAGTGTGGAAACTTAGTTGAAGTGCAAAGAAAGTTTAGGAAAGACTTCAAACAGATCTACCAACGCGACTTACCATTACTCGAATTAAAGATGTTTGAAGACAATGGAACTGTTCAGAATGTCCACGAAAAGCATTCTGAAAGACCATGGATATCGACAAGCCTCACAAAGCAAGAAAGGGTACTGGAAACATATCACCAAAGTTCAAGAAAATCTGAGTGGCAAGTGAGTCATGTGGTAGGTATTTCAAAATCGTCTGTTCAACGCATTTTGAAACACTCTCAATAGAAAAGTCACAATCCAAGATTAGTACATGTTGTTAATGGCAATGATCCAGACCAAACAGTGAAGTTAGATCCTACCTTGATGAGATCTTACCAAACATGTGGATTAGATGAAGGGGCTTCATAGAATACCCACCACATTCACCAGACCTCACACCACTAGACTTTTTTTTTCTTTTTTAATGGGGATACTTAAAAGACAAAGTCTACACTATGAAACCTGCAACAGTCGCAGAAGCAAGAGCAGCTATTGAATGAGAATGTACAAAAATACCAAATGAAATGTTTGGTGATATTTGCAATTCCATTGCTTCACATTGTCAGCAGTGCCCGAGAACCAAAATGGATGTCAGTTTGAAAACAGACATTGACAATAAAATAATGTCTGTAGATTATATTAAATTTAGAAAATGAAATCTATTTTAATAAATACTGACTTTATAATTATTTAAAGTGTGTAGACATTCTTGGGGGACACCATATATATATATATATATATATATATATATATATATATATATATATACACACACACAAATCAAATGAAATGAACTTTAACATAATTAGAATTTAAATTTTTGGATATTATTACAAGAATCAAGAACACAACTTAAAATGACTGGCCTGTTTGTTAAAAGAACAGGGAAATTTATGGAGGTAATAATTTGTCGATTAGCATTTATTAGAAGATACATTTGTTGATCAAAAAATATGGATCCTTTTTTTTATCATTTTAGGAGGAGTCTTGTTTGTAATATAAATAGTGTCAAAATCAATCACACGTTCTTAAAGAATTATTTGTACCTTGTTTCTAATAACAAATTTGGAACTGTTTATGTCATTGATAAACAAGTACAATTAAGAAAAAGATATCGTATTTATTGAGCAAAAGAGATATCATCAGTGGTATGTAGTTATCAATGATGCAGAGAGTATCAAGCCAATTTGTAAATAAAAAAGTACTCATCAGCAAGTCAGTTGAATTTGACACTGTATTTAATTTATGAACAACAAAACCCCACTTCTAATATGATTTAGGGAAAAAAAAAAATTTTTCAATTCTGACAAATGGATAAAAGAAGGTCTAATGAATGCTAATCTCCAAAAATTAGTCCCCCTCCACTCAAATCCCCACTTAAAAAAAAAAAAAAAAAAAAAAAAAAAAGCAACCAAGCAGAGCAGTCAATTCAAGAAATGCCAAATCAAGTTTATACCAATTGACTGCATTAAGAAATAATGTAGTCAATTTGTTGGACACTATATCGAGATCTAATTCAAAATAGTTTTGTGGTATCATATTTCTAAAACATTAGGTTGTGTGTCCTGCATCAATACAATCCTTCCAAATACAATCCTTGCGCAGCTTACTTTTTTTTTTTTTTTTCTTCAAATGCTTAAGTTTAAAGCACCAGATTTAAGCTAAAATACCTGCCAGTTAAACATTAAAGAAAAATAGTCTGAAAAACAAGTGAACAAATTAAAACTAAAAAAAACTACCACTATCCAGTAGTGAATACTTTAAAACTGCAAAGTAGTAAGTCTTATTGACAAATATGAATATGTATTAAAAAAAAAATTGAATGTTAGATTTGCATATTTATAACAGCCTGAGAAAAAAATATGCTCTAATATCATACATTAGCAAGTTCTCTGAAAAGTAAAATTACCAATAGTAAGATTAGTATTAACATTTTGTGTGTGGCTAACATAAGGTCGAGTTAGAATACCTAAATATGTAAGAATGTAGCTCCCCAAATGAAACTACAATCTTACATTACAAAAAAGCTCCCAAAGAAAATATCTAAATAATTTTAGTTCAAATTATGCATTAATTATAACAAAGGACCAATGGGCTCTCACCCAGTTCTCGATACACTTAAAAAAAAAAAATAAAAAAAAATAAACAGAGAGAGAGAGAGAGAGAGACAGCGAATGACATGAACAGAAATAATATAGTAGAAGCAACTAGTAGTTTTTCCGAGTACCTCAAATACTTACCAAGCTGCAAAGTCAGCCATTCCAATTTACACTATTATGAGTATTTATGAGAGAGGAAAACAATTCTTGGAATGATTGCCAGAAACAAAAGATTAAAGTGAATAAAGTAAATGATATATATATATATATATATATATATATATATATATATAAGTAAGGTAAAATATGAGCTATAACTTCTTGTATAGCAAACAAATAAACAATATCATTGGTTTTCTTAATTACTGGTTAACTAATTGAACAATGCTGGGATAAATTAAGTCACATAAATCTTTTAAACATTTATATAAATAAAATAATGACAAGTAAATGGATTTCAAAGTAAGAATTTGTCATTGATTCACTAAAATTATACAAAACCAGTAAAAAGAGAGGTATACCATCTCCAGGTAAATTAAAAAAAACAAAAAAATTAAAAAAAAAACAAAAAAAAAAAAACAAAACAAACATAACAAAATTTAATTTATTAAGTGGAATATTCTTTTCAAACATGTAATATAAACAGCATTTCTTACATCAAATCCCCCGACCAAGAAAAAAAAAAAAAAAAAAAAAAATACAATTTATTTTTTATTTTTTTTTAACTTGCAATTAAGACTAAATCAAGGAGAACTGATTCTCTTATACATTCACTAATAAAATATTAAAAGTTAAATAAAATAAAATTTTAAATTTTGTTTTTTAAATTACACATCTGTCCTGCTCCCAATATCTTGCATTAATCTTGACATCTGTTTCACATTTGCTGAAACATAACATCTGCTTTCCAAGTTATTAAAAAAAAAAAAAAAAAAAAAAAAATTTTTTATAACTAAGGAACAAAAAAAAACAAAAAAACAAAAAAAATGACAAGCATCAGCAGCAGCAATACATAGCAGAGCCCAATCAAATACACATACATTCACAATCCATTTGAGGGAGCAAGAAAAAAAAAATATTAAGACTGACAGAGGGATATTCAGTTTAGTTCAAAGATTTTTCACCTTTGCAGAGTTGTTTTTAAAGAGGGCATTTTTTTTTTTTTTTTTTTATAAATTAAGGATCATAAAATTTTTGTAAGTCATAAAAACATGTAGTGATATATTAAAAAAGAAAAATAATATTTCATAAAATTTTCTGGAAACAGTAGTTATCTTTTCTGTTTTTTTTTTTTTTTTTTTTTCCTTTCTCCAGATCGGAGGAAGTGTGCAGCTCCCAAACCACCCAGTTAGCCATCTTTAGACATTTGAACAATAGCACTAAAACAGGTAAGACGAGATCAGGTAAAGTTCCCCCACCCCTTCCCCTTTCAGGAACAACAGAGCAAGATATTCACTTCTGTACCTCAAGCTTTTGGAGAGGAGAGCTGGCTATGGTTGACAAACCTTTCTTCCGATCTCCGTAGAAGAAGAAGAAAAAAAAAAATAAATAAAAGCTTAAGAGGATTTTAAAATATGAAGGATGATTTTTGCTGTTGCTTTTATTTTAGTTTTTTTTTTTTTTATTCCAGGAATGTGGAAAATTCTCTAGTCATGTCGCATCCACATTATTCAAGCATATCCTGTTGAGAGAAAAGAAAAAAAAAAAAAAACATATTACAGATTTTCAAAACTTCAGAGTATTTTTCTATAATAGATAAAAGGTTAAAAACTCAGCTTTCAGCATTAGGGAAGGAAAATAAAACAACTAATCAAGTTACTTAATATGACAAAAGAAACCAAAGACGTACTAATAAAATAAAGTTTATTCATTAGGCAAAAAGAAAGGTCAAATTTTGTTTTCCAGTGAAGTATGAAAAATGAGGGATAAAGATCTATATCAAAATAATCTGGAATGCACTCTCCCCACCACATCACCTAAGACATCAGCGATTAACAAAATGGACCAGTATACAAGGGATTTTCTTTTAGCTTGCTAAGACAGTTCTTAATTTTAGATTTCTATTACAACCTTAGACATTAAAAAATAAATCTCACAATGAAATATTAATGATTTTTTTTTTCCACTAAGATTCTAAAAAGTACACTAGAAATATTGTAATGTGCAGAAAATAAGCATTACAGGCAGAAAAATATTTAACCTTTTCCTTTCCAATTAAAGAAGATTTCTATTGACAATAACAGAAAAATCAATGAAAGCATAGTTAAGAAAAATTTTTAAAGAAAAAAATAAAAAGTGAATAAGTTACATGCAATATACTGGCAATTTACGTGCATCTGTTATTTCTGAAGATCATAATAGTAAAGTAATTTCCATTTTTAATTAAAATCTTGTCTTAAGCCTGATTTAAAAATACAGAATTATAAGCATCATATAATTGGCACAGCACACAATGCTAACAAGAGAAAAGATCTTATTTGTAAATTTTACCCTTTTCCTAAAAAGCCATTTTCATTGTCTTGACATACCTAAAGCCTTATTTTAACATATTTGTAAACAAAAAACAGTGAAACACACACACACACACACATCATATATATATATATATATATATATATATATATATATACACACACATACATACATACATACAAGTACTTATTCAAATAGACATGTTTATTCACCTATATTTATAGCATTGGACAAAAAATATTTTACTGCAGAGAAGGAAAAAAAATATATATATATATATATATATTACACACAGAGGCAGAAAATATAGAAACATTTAATTGAACCCTTTTAGTCACTAGAAAAAGAAGGATGTTTTAACAAAAAAAAAACAAATTGGGTAACAATAGAAATGCAAAGAATTTAAATATTTCCTAAATGCAGCTCTAAAGATTTTAAAATTTAGTTCTTGTTGGAAATAAAACCAAGAGAGAGACAAGGTTTCCTGAAATTTAGAGATGAAGTATCCATTATTACAGATATTTTAGGAATATTTTTATCACAGAAAACAATGATAACCAAAATCTTCATGCATGCAGTCATGTAGGACATGAGTGAGAAACAAGCCCCTCCTCACCACTAAATTATCACTGGTTAAAAATAAACATTTACAGCATATGTAAAATGGAGAGAGGTAAGGGGGAGGTACTCACCTTCTGAAACAAGGTCAAAATATTAGATGCAGAAAGTTTGTAAGGTGTAAGCTATTATATAAATGCACAAATGATTCATTTTAGAAGTTAATTCTTCAGATATTAAGAGTTAACAAAGCCACTGCAGAACTTCTGCTATAAAACTATGAATTCTAAATGCTCTCCATGACAGGGGGTCAAACAAAAAAAAAAGGCTGATTATGTGATAATAGATGAAGCTCTTTAAAACTTGCCTGTTCTTGCATTAACAATAGGCATTAATAATACATTAAGGAAAGGCTAAAGCAATGTGTTGAAAGATAGGTCTATATTGTTCAGATGACGTGTTACATATGCATACATAAATAATATAAATTTATGGGAAGGCATGAAAGGTCAGAAAATTAATAAAAATGGCTTTTTAGTTTCATGTTAAAAAGAAAAGTTTTCAAGATGAGAATTTATAAAGCAAGCAGAATGTTAAAGCAGAAAGAAAGTGCAATCGAACAAGCAAACACTGTGTGAGATTTCATTTCATAAGAAAAGGTGACCAATAGATTGTACCTAACATGCTATTAAAGCCTCCCATAAAGATTAAAAATTGCATGAAAACAATTCCAAATCACTATTTTGCTGGAGAGTGAAAATATTTTACACTCACATCATCTGAATCATCAAATTTTCTGTATAGATTCATTTTCTTTTTTGCCGAATTTGCATATCCAAGACTCTGAAAGAAGCACAATGGGGGGGATCAAACTGAATGAATCTTGTTTGCATCATAACGTGCATCCAGAGTTGAACTGCCCTATTATTCATTTTTTTTTTTTTACTAACAACTGATTCACAATGCTATTGCATGTTCTTTTAAGAGCAGATAGATAAGATTTAAATCAGAAAAAAGTCTCAGAAATAAAATTGTAAAAGGGACTTTCAGAGAACAATTTCTTGCACCACCTGTGCAAAAAGGCAAAATCATAATCTATGATCTATGTTAAAAATTCATAACCCTTACTAAAAAGATAAAAAAAACTTGGATCAATTAGGTCATTATATTTGAATTAACATCCAACATGTTACTTTGGCATTTGAGAATTGCAAATTCACCAATAGTCCACTAGACAAGTTAAGGGCTACATAATGGTCATGTGAATAAAAAAAAAAAAAAAAAAAAAAAAAATGGTCAAAATGTTTGAGAGATTAGTTAATGGAAACTTCTCAGCAAGATGGACCAAAAAACTCAAATATTACCAGCTTTTAGAAGCATACAACTGTAATGTCAGTATCAAATTCACTTGTAGATTTGCATTGATATAAACATAACTTAACTTTTCAAAGAACAATTGTTTGCTCTGTGTGTAGACAATTTCTTCAAACAACATTAAAATATTTTAGAACTAATATTTTATCAATTCAACTTAAAATATTTCCAAGATTTGTTCATTTAAATTCAGAATAAAATTTAGAAAAACTATTCTTTTAATTATGAAATTAAAAGGACATTCTTATTTTCCAACCTAGTATTTTCACAATTTTCAAGAGAAAATTAAAGGTAAACTATTTTTAACATCAAATGCACAGGCATTTATACAAATAAACAACTGCATCAAACACCATTATTTCATCTAAACTTGTTTTAATGTTTACTGTCTATTAAAATAAAACAGTAAAATGCAATCAAGTCAGCCAGTCAGGTTCAGCCTAACAGGTTGGTGTCATTTTTTTTCTATTTCAATTACTTTGGATGTTTGAAGTGCATTATGGCCCAACTCAAAAATTCATAAATAAGTAGAAGAGAATATTAATACATTTGACATCTCACCATTTATATAATGGACAAATCCTAAATCAATATTATATATTTTAATAAACTGCTTGATCAGGAATTAGCACTAGCTATTAATATTCTATTGCCATTAATTAAAAATCATTTGCTACAAAACAATGGTGAGGGGACAAGCCTCATAAATTGTCACAAACTATTTTCAACAAAGTGTAATCGATAGAGTGATCACCATTTTCTTCACAAAGATCTTTGTATACTTGTCACCATAAGAAATAAATACACAGAAAATATTGGTCATTTTAAAAATCTTTTCAAAATTTAAGATTGAAAAAAATAGTTTAAAGGACAAAAAAAGTATACACAAATATTAACTTGTGCACACACGCAAAATGCTACAGATTGAAAAAAACATACACAAAAAACATAGCAAAATAAATAAAATAAAACTTATATTTTATATATTTACATAACAACAGTACATTTCTAGCAGCCAAACAAAACATAACCAGAAATACATTGAAAATTAAAAAAATAAAATAACATTTAAAATATACAACATTCTTCAAATTTACATTCTCCTTGCCATCTACAAAATGAGTTATGGTTGCAAGAAATTAAACAGATTTTCAATTTGTTCAAATGCAGTATTTGCTTGGTATTTATTTACAAGCTTTCAAACCAAAGCATTTCATTCATACAACAGAATAAGAGAAGATGAAGACAGGTGGTTGTTATGGTATAGGAAAGAACTACAACATTAGAAATTAAGTCAGACACTAGCATAAACTGTAGCTAAAAAATAAAATAAAAATCTAACATCTTTTCATTGTTTTTAACAGGCATAATTTTTTTTTTTTTTTTTTTTTTTTAAGTGCTGAATTTTTGGCAGAACAGACATCATGGATTTCCTTCTCCATTTACTTTCTCTATTTTTGAGAGCTTATATATAAAATCTTATTTTATAAATAAAAATATTAAAGAAAAAACTGAAAACCTCACAAATTGAGTATAAAATATTGTTTCATAAACAGACTAATAAAGAGTATCAATTTTTTAATAGTATAATTTCAACTAATCCATTCTTTGGTTGTTAAATTAAACTACAAAACTTGAGTATAAAGGAATAGCTTCAAATGCAAGCACACATCAGCTCATCTTTCAAGGATAACACTTTGGTAGCTTAATTGGTTAAGATTACCAGGATTGGGTAGAGTTCACATAAGATTTTTCTACTACCAGATTTTACCATAATTTTTATCAAGACAATATTGTAAAAGAAATCTTTGATATCAAAGTATTTTCATTATTATATCAATAACTTTCAAGTATTACAATAATTTTTGTTTTCATATTTTGTTCCAGCACTATGTAATACAATCACTCACCACCACAACTCTTTTTTTTTTAAGGCAGAGGATTTTAGAATTTAGGGTGAGAAACAACATTAGCAGATGACTTGGGTGGGGGTATTCTTGGCAGATAGATCAAATGTGTTTCCCCACACTTACCAACAATCTCAAGTACCAAGGGAAGAGTTTGTTTGATGCTGACCAATAAGGTGGCTGGTTAGAAACACTAAAGCAGAAGAGACTGGGTAAGAAAAAAAAAAAAAAAAAAATTGTAAGGAGCAAAAAGAGAGGTAAGAAACAAGACTGGCAGAACCAGAAAGGAACAATGGGACACATTGCCAAAAAGGGAATTTTGACCAATACCAGATCGACGAGACTGAGAAGTGAAGAAAATTTAAACAGAAAAAAAAAAATAAAATTTGGTTTCTAATTTAGAAAAAAAAAAAAAAAAAAAACTTCATATCAATGTAAGAAAATTTGTATAACTCACAACCAAAGTATGAGATAATTAAGGCCATGTGTTAAAAAGATGGAAACTAACAAGTTCTGACTAAAACTTCAAAATCAGCTGGTATCCGTGAACCATGCTGGTTATTATAAGCCAAAATAGTCAATGTTCAAACAGCAATATTCAGAGAGCACAAAAAAATTCAAAATACAAAAATAATTTCCCTGAAAGAAGACTTACATTCTTTATCAAAATTGCAAATTGTAATCATTCAAGAACAAAAGACTGTAGCAATAAAATAAATCACATCAAAATTCCAAATATAGCTTAACACTCCAGAAATTGCTAGTGTTGCCAACAACAAAAGTAGTCATAATGATTGAGTCTATATTGTGGTGACTTTCCTGGTTGACCAGAACACAAGGAAAGCAGAAACAAACTAAAATCCAGGGGAGTTCAGCCATTTGAAAGTAAAAACTTTACTAAATTGGAATTTACAAAATCTACTAATTTTAGTTAATATACAAGGTGGTACCAAAAGTGACCAAATATCCACTATTTTTGAGAAAGGCTCCTTAGTGGAACTGTGAACTTTGAGCATCCACTATTAGACAAATCATTTTTCTAGCATGATATTTGATAAGCAAATCATCTGGATTTACATCAAGGAAGCAATTTAAAACAAAAGGCTTCTCTTACTCTTAATTGCTAAAACTACAGCAATGAAAGAAGTCAGAAGCTTTTACAAAAAAGGAAGAAACTCACAAAGTGTAATTTACTTCTTACTGTCAAATTAAGATTAAAACAGAAATTATTCTAAAAAGATACAAATATACAATACATTTTTTTTTTAATATTGTAAAATCTACCAAGTTTTTCTCATGTTGACTTTGTTAAAATTAAATAGTGAAAATATACAAGTAGTATTGAAAAATTCTCTACCTAATCCAAGTTCCAAAATTTTGACCATTATTTTATTGCGAGCTGAAAAGATGGACATTGATATTGTAAAATGCCATTTTACAGGATACTTACGCCTATTTTTGAATTGGTTTCAGATCATAGAACTATGTCAATAATTCAATTTGTTTTTTTATTGCTCAACTCCTTGTGGGTTATTTAAAACAAAAATTTTTGGATAATGTTTATAAAATTTCTTTTTTTGCAAATGAATATGGTATTAACAATTTCTTTTTCAAGAACAATGATTTTTTCCACAGATACAAGCCATTATTTAACCCATAGCTGGGGGAGAATGATTCATACCTTTCCCAATGACATATGCACATAAGTGAATATAATTAATCCAACTGGAAATTTGAACTCTGCTCTCCAAATTTTTATTTCAAGCTACTTATTCATCACATCACCCCAATATCTCAATGTCATTGGAATTTAAGTATTTCACTCCAGACCACCATGAAGTTCCTGTTCCTGCAGAAGAAAACTCCAAAAGAAATCTATGAGTGTATGATGTAAGCATTAAGTGACAAGTTTGCATCATACTCAACTGTGAAAAAATGATGTGCCAACTACCAAAATGAAGATTAAGAAACCGTCCCCTCTCTACGACATTGCAGATGCAGCACTGTCCGAGAGGCCTTCAATGGTGTTGACTTCTAAAATTGTCGATTATGTTCATATTGACCAATCAATATAAAAAAAAAAAAAAAAAAATTTTGAGAAAAGGGAAAACCCAGAGTTTACAATGCATGAGCAGTTGCTTTTGGTCAATTCAGTACCAAAATATTTGAATGCCAATCAGAAATGATATCAAGTTGATTTTACAGAAAATTTGTGATAATCTTTCAGAACAACTTGTCACTTGAAACATGGTTACATGATTAAACCAGAAACTAAGCAACAGACTCCAGTAGCAGCTAGTTCCCTATGGCCTAAGAAAAACTAAGACCTAAAAATCAGCATGAAAGGTCATGGCCACATTTTTTGAGAATAAGGAAATTATTTTGACAATTTCAAAAGAGTCAAACAGTTAATGCAGAATATGCAGTTTGGAAAGGCAAATTGCCAAATGGTGTCATTTTTTTTTTTTTTGCAGGACACAGCTGCCAATATGTTTAAGAATTTAGGGTTGAACGCATAGACCATCCACCCTAGCAAATCTTGCTACATTTGACTATGTCCTGCTGCCAAGCTTGAAAAGGAGATTTTTTTCTGATTTAGAGATGATAGTAAAAGCAATGCTTTATTCCAATGACAATTGTCCTGGAAGAGCTATATATAAAAAAAAAAAAAAAATAGCATATACATAGCAGACTTTGAAATCATTCCCCTTTAAGTGAGGTCAAGAAGCATTTAGCACCCCCCCACCCACATATATATATATATATATATATATATATATATATTTTAACTGATTTAAAAATATGGTTCCATCACTATACAGGAATTACCATGTTTCAAAAACAGAAAGTAATAACTTCAAATTCAATTATATAATTAAATTAAAAGCACTAGTTCCGTTTCATCTTCAAGTGAATTCCAAAATTTGCTTGAAGATGAAACAGAACTAGTGCTTTCAATTTAATTATATAATTGAATTTGAAGTTATTACTTTCTGTTTTTGAAACATGGTAATTCCTGTATAGTGATGGAACCATATTTTTAGATCAGTCAATTTTTATATTTATGCTCTGTTAGTTTACATTGAGCACTGTTTTGTAAAAATAAAATTATCAATAAAAACACTGGATTTTATATCTTACTGTTCTTTCCTTTTTTTTACTATATATATATATATATATATATATATATATATATATATATATATATATATATATATATATGAAGAAATATAGTCTTACGGTGTGCTATATTTATGGGATAAAGTGCTCAATATCAGAGATAGAGCGTGTGTAAATATAAAAGTGAACATAGAAGTCAACACTTACAGGCGACAGTCTGTTTCATGCTATATGTGGCCTGACGATTGCATATAGCATGAAACAGACTGTCGCCTCTAAGTGTTGACCTATATATATATATATATATCTCAGACTCAATCTTATTTGTTAAAAAGTTGGTAAAACTATAGCGATATAAATCTGATCAAGTACACAAATGGGAAACAGTAAATTTTATAAAAAATATTTCCATTGATGTTTTAGTAATTAGTTTTGTGGCTTATTTGGCACAGATTCAGTTAATTTTCAGCAAAGCAAAGATTCATAAATTGCACGTACCTCGTCATCTGAACATTCATCGTAAACTGGTTTTTGAATGTTTAAGGCGGATTCCAATTGGGAATCGATGTCTTCTTCTGTTTGGCTGAGCAGTGAATATCGATAAACCACTTTGCTGTTAAAAAGAGAAAATTAACTTCTTATGTCTGTGCTTAAATTTAAATATATCTGAATTTCAAAAGCAAGCAGAATTATGACAATGTCTTTGCTATACTTCATGACAAAGAAAACTACTCTGAATAGTAAACACATTGTGCGTTTGCGTGCAGAAGAGAATTATAGACAAATATGCACAAAGTAAAATAGAAGCTTTAATAAACATTTACAATAGATACCTCCACTTTTTCACTGAAAAAACAGCATAGCATGATGAAAAAAGGCCCCAAACTTAAAAACAAAGTTTTATTGTCAAAATGTTTGTTATTATTAAGAGGAAAGACCAAAGTATTTTTTTTATTATTTTATTAAATTTTTTAATTCTTTCTAGCACATTTGAAATTTTGATTAAAAATCTATTTTTTTTCTTTTTACATCAGTGGTCAATATTTACCATCTTTGCACTTTGGTTTTTTTTTTTCAGGTGAAAAACACATTTATTTGTTAAAATCAAATAATTGTTGGATTTTAATGAAACTTTCAGGACTTATACACAAATGAATGAAATTATTTTGAATTTTTTTTTTGTTTTTTTTTTTTACATATGCTACATCCCACTTAATTTTATGAAATTAAAATTTCAGCCTCTTCATATTTATATTACTTAGAAGCAGGACTTCTTGGAGAATTTAAATCAGTTTTTTTATAAAATAGGACACTCAGTTACCAAAAATCTGCTCTGATTTGTGAAATAAAAAACGCAATAAAAGTATAACATTTAATTAGATAAGCTTTTAATTGCTTTTATAAATAAGATTTATTAAGGACACTTGTCTTAAGAAAAAAAGAATTTTCAATGAATAATGAATGTTTACAAGAATTGTTTTAATTTTTTTTTTTTTTTTAATATAATGTCATTTAAGATTCTGTACTACTTCAATTCGGTTAGGTGATATTGTTATTAAGTGAAAACTATATTTACAAACTAAAAATTGAAAAGCTCAATAAAAGTTGTTTACACCCAATATTTTTTTTTTTTAAATTTTCAGTTTCTTTTATGTATATGAAATATTACGTAATGTGCTCCTGTTTGAAAGTATGGTTGACCATACACAACATAATCAGAAAATAAGAGCGCTGACTATAGTAAATTTAAATTCAACATTCTTGAAATTAGATTACGGAAAATATTTTCCAACATTTTTAAGATTACTGAGTACTTAAAAATTATATAAAAAAGGTGCTCACCCATCATTTTCTTAAATTATGTTTAACAGATAAAGTCGCCATAGAACAACAGTAAAAGTTCCGACAGATTTTATCATCACTTGTTAAGCGATCTACAAGTGATGGTGATAAGCGTATAATCACTGCTACTGTTTGTTTTAAAAATCCATTTCCCTGCTATTTTCAACTTAAGTAAATAATATTTTTTCAAATCAGATTAATTATACTTTAAATCAGCTAATATTCCTTAAAGTTTCAGAAAAGTATATTTTATTTTTGGAAGATTTTTAAAACTGAGAATTAACTTTTGTTTACAAATGTGTAAAAATGGCCGATTTAGTGAAAGCGACCAAAAAGTTGAGATTCTGATCAATATAATTTCTATTTGAAATACACCAGAGTATTTTGCTTACTGGAAATAGTAAGTTTAATCATTTCACTTTCAATTAAAGCTAAAATGAAAGCTTCACGAATGCTCTTTCATTTTTAAAAATTCATTTTAAACCTTAAGTATCAAAACTGAGTGGAAGTACCTAATTTACAGTATATTTGGCAAGTGTTTAAAAGAAAGTCTAACATTATTAAAAAGTTTAATGAGAACAAACATTTTAACACACACACACTAGAAGTTATCAAATTCAAAGAAAAAAATGAGTTATTCAAATTAAAGAAAAATTGGAGGGTGTGAAAAAAAAACTTCTTAAAAGATAAAGTTAGACTTATTACTTACTGTCTTCGTAGTAGGCACAATTTATGGATTAAGAAGGTTGACATGATAATCACCAGAATAACCACTAATACCAAAATGACACCAATAATCTGATTGGCTGTTTTTTGGGAGATTGGCATGTTAAACTAGAAACAAAAAATCAAAACATTTTCAAAACTTTGCACAAACAGTGACATCATAAAACAATTTAAACTGAAAATTATTATTCTTTGAATTTAATAGATGAAGCATAGTTTTCTGGGTTTTTTTACTAATATTTCTTTAATTTCTATTGCTTTTTATTGCAACTCTCAGCTCATTATTCTCTACTGCCATTGGTATGGATTAGAAGCCCAACCATCTGGGGCAGCTGTCTTACCAATTAGGCCATGGAAGCAACTGGTTATAGAAGTTAAAATCTAACGATATAGCTATCATTGACTATAATAAGTAAAACAGTTGACCTGAATAGCCAAAACTTTGAGGAAAAGACATACAGGTTCAAATCTTACTAAAAACATTTTCAATCCAATAATTTGAATGACAGCAAATGTTGCAATAAAAATTAAGAAAAATAAGATGAATGAAATTATCTTATCTTTAATACTAGCTTAAATAACCAACCTTGTTAACATCTTTTATGAGAAGCATATTATCCATAGATATATAGCTGCTCACTTAGATAATAATTGTTTTTTTTTTTTTTTTGTTTTTTTTTTTTTCATTAAATAAATATACATCAGCTATCAACTTTAAAAGGGACGGACAATTTATTTGCAATGAATAATTTTTCCTTCCAGAAAGTAATTTTAAAATCAATCAAAATATTTTTGTAAGGGTTACAAAATATTATTAAAGCATTAAAAGCAGACAAGTTAAAAGTCATTTATAACAAAATATGTAATACCAAAATATAACTATTAAAAATAATTAAACCGATTTATCAGTTCTCTCTCTCTCTCTCATCAGAGAAAAATTTGAGAAAAAAAAAAAAAATGTACACAGTAACTAAAGAATATATAACTTCAGACCAAGAGTTTATGCAAAAAAAAAAAAAAAAAAAAAAAAAAAACACAACATAACATTAAAGGCTAATTACCTTTAAACCCACCAACCACTCCTGCTTACAGAGAGATGGTTGGTAGGACTTAATGTATATAAGTTCCAAAATCTTCAAATAGGTTTTGGCACACTCTGCTGATTTTTTAATCGGGGTGCTGAACTCGGTACACTAACACACCTTTGTAAATTTCCCACCTTTCAAATATCAATCCACCAATTATATATATCTATATAATTAATGCAAATGTCAGTGTTTCACACTTTTTCAACTTTACTCCTAGAGGCTGTAGCCCAACATATACCATTTTGGAATCAGGCCGACTCCATGAGCAAATTAAAAACATTCCAGGTCAGATCTGGTCCCACAATCCTGAAATTTTGGATTCCCAAGTTTTCATTACTGTGATTGTTTTTGGATTCCACCATCTTGGCTTCTACTGATAAAAACAATTAAAAAGGGACACAATTCTCTAACTTTCAATACATCATGTTCAAATGAAAAAAATTACTGTTCTCAAATTAGTGTTTCAAAATAAAATTGTCTGTGTTTTCAACTATACTCTTAGAGGCCGTAGCCCAACATATACCATCATATATCAATGAGCATACATAACAGGCGGACTCTATGAGCAAATTAAAAACATTCTGGCTGCATCTGGACCCACAATCCTGAAATTTTGGATTCCAACTTTTCATTACTGCAATTCTTTTTTGCATTTTTTTTTAACATGATTTTTTTGTGACAATTTTTTTGTACGATAATTTCTATAACTTGGAAATAAATTTGGGAATAATTGTAATTGCAAAATCCAGCATAAGTCAAATGTAGATCAAATTGTCTTTAAATTAAGTGGCAGCAGAAGAATTATCATTGAACTTTTAAAAGTTAAGCTTAAATATTAATGCAATACTTAAATGCAGTAATCAATTTTGAGTCCTTCTGTAGATTGTTGCCTATTACATCTACTTCTACCTACATATTGTGATGAAGGCCCAATCAAGAACCCTCTGCAGGACCTAGTTTAAATGCTGCCCAATAAGTGTATAGGTGTAGATGAAATCCAAAATAACATTTTCCAATAAAACATCATACTAACCACAACAATTCGTGAATGACATATTTGACCCAAGTTTATTCTCTTAGTATCGGCATGAAATGAAGTGGGATCAGCATTTGAACAGTTATCACCAGGAATTTTCCGATAGCTAAGGGAGAAAAAAATAAAATAAAGCAGTGAAAAGAGGTTATTTTCTACAATCCTCTGCTACAATAAGCAGTTAATTACAAAGGTTTTTTTTTTTAAAGCCACCAACAAAAGCAACAAGAAAGTTTAGATGCAATCATGCAAATAGTAAAGATCAATTTTATTTTTCTCAGCATTTAACGGTTTCTATTCAAAACTTTTTTCATGTCATCTTCAATTTACGCAAACTTATCATTGAACACTATTTTTTTTTTTTTAAATCTATTTCAGAAGTTATTTACACTATTCCCTTTTGAACTATTGTCCTCATCTTTGTTGTTATCACTTTTTCAGTCATTGCGCCCCCACCCCAACATATCAATCCAGGTAAACAACAGAATTCTGAACTAAAATGTTTATCTACAAGGGGCAGACTGTTCTCATTACAATTCCTACTGCTTCCATTGAATTCAAGTATATGATACCCAAACAAGGCCAAGCAATAACTGAGCAGTACTATAAATAGGAACTAGACAAGATATCCCTAGATATGAGCAGTGGAATAAGAAAAGTCTATACACATAGATTAAATAAAGGGTTCCCCTCAGAATTCCCTGTAGGCTATCCAGATTGCTTTCCACCTGATGAAGGCTGGAGGGCACAATGACTGAAACATTGTGATAACAACATTGATGAGGACAATAGTCCAAATGTAAATAGTGTAAATAATGATAACCCTTCATCCAAGAAATTCTTACAGAAAATACTTTATATTAGGTTGCTGCCTCTTTATCTCTTATGACAGCTAAAACATTTGGAACACAGAAAAGAAAACTATGAATTTAACATTGAAAACATGAAAAGCAGAGATGGGAGAAAGAACAAGTATGCCAATTGACAATTTCTGCAAATTGATGGAGGAATATGTACTAGAAAGAATTGCTGAGAACAATAATAAAAGGCAAGAGAAATGTTCTGAAGGGACACAGTAAATATATGAGAAAGTGGCAATGATTTAATTGTACTCGATGCACAATGAAAATCAAAAACTCACCCTTCACTGATTATTTTTTCTTCATGTCCCCTGATGCAAATATCAATTTCTTTGCTTTTTTTGGAACTTTTTTGACATCTATTAGTCAGTGAGTCAATTTCATAACCATAATCACTGCAAAAGATGTAACGACAAGTATAAATTTAAGATATTTCTTCTTTGAGTACTGATAATAAATATAATGCAAATTCTTATGACAATATAAAGAATTTAAAATGACAAAATCAACTATATATGCCAAACATCACTCAGTTTACATAATACCCCTGTCTGAATAAAAAAAATTTTTTTTTTTTTTTCATGTCAAAATTTACTTTCAAGTAATGTATCCAGCTATCAAGAAAAAAAAAATCTGGCTCAATAAAATTTCAATGATAAAATAGCATATAAAATGTTTTATCACTCATTCATTTTTAAAGATCAGATGAAAAATACAGAATCTAGAATCAGGTCATTTTTTAAATACATTAAGAAAAAAGAAAAAGAAAAAAAAAACTTTACTTGTATAGGAAATACTACAAGGATATGACCATCAGACATAGATGTAAGCAGGTAAGTGTTTCATCAACATGTCCAGTCTTCTTTTACAAAAAAATTAGTTTTAAAATGTCAGTATCAACAGTAATCATTTTATTTACAATTTAAATAAGATATGGAGGTTACACAAACCAGAAATCAGAAGCATTTTTTTGTAAATTTATTTTCCTTCATAGTTTGATTTGCTTTAACTTAATCTGAACTTGGTTTCTTCAAATGTTTAATTTAAAAAAAAAGAAAAAACAAAAGTACATTAGCTCTCAAGCAGGCATTTGATTTATAATGTCTAATATCAATGTAGACACTTGTTACAGATTTACAAAAATACGGGAGGATTTTGTACCTTTGGTGTCCATAGAGTAATATTATATACACTTGCAAAGTTTTGTTCAATTTAGTTCTTAAGTTTAGGCATGAATAACAATAATATGGTCACCAAAATGCTAAGTGAGCATCATAACCTCCTCTATAGGATTGAGAAAACCAGCAAATTAGATTCTTCTTATAAAGGGAGAAGAGCCCAGAAATGCATTTGATTGGAGGATTTGCTTGTTGTCTATATAAGAAAGCCTCAAAGTCAGCCATATTGTAAAAATTTATATCGTAGTTCATGTGGTATTCGATAGATACCAGCTGGGTCGACTGTGTGAAGGGATATGATATTGAGAGACCTGAAACCCACAACAATTTTAGGATTGCAACACTGATGATATGGCTAATCCCAATGTATTTCTAGATAGCAGGCATTAAAACTATGCATGAAAATATCTTATTTTACTCAAGCTGAGCAAGTGAAGCTTGGATAAAATACTAATATAAACTTTATCAGTCATGTTACAAATTGGAACTATTAAAGCTGATTGCTTCAATGTTCATAAATAGAATATGAAAACCAAAAGCTAGGATAAGACTATAGTCAGATTGTCTAACAACTTAACCAAATACCAAATTATTTGGCCATTAACATGCACTGAAATAGTTAAGCTCAGTGTTTAACAAAATAACAGCGTGTGTTCATGTGTGCGCTCAAGAATAAAGTGGCTACATTTTCAAAATTCCATTAAATGAATACACACCATTCATAATCAGCTCTTGTACATTTGCAGGTGGTGCTAATTTCTTTGTTCTTGTGATTATAACCATTATAACACCTAAAAAGAGAAAAGTATATATAGCAACATTAGTAACATTTACTATGAAAAAAAAAAAATAATAATAAAATAAAGGGAAAAAAATGCTAATAATGCAATGAAACTGACTGAAGTAAACTTTTTAAAATTAAGGTTAATTCAATTGAAAATGGAATCACCAAGCAGAGTTAATTATCAACCGTTTCATATCTTCATGCTAATCATTTTGAGAAAAACATGAAACCAATCTTCCAACTTATTGTTGAAATCCTTTGTTTGAAAAAGAAAAAGAAAAAAAAAAAAAAAAAAAAAAAAAAAAAGAATTACATGTCCATTTTTAAGTTTAAAACTAGTTTTAACTACATTATCCTTTGTTCTTAGAAAACCTTTTTCCATTGAAACTTTCCTCTTTTCTGGCTTTATGACAATTCAAGGGACAAAGAACCTTTTCTAAAGACAGTAATTGCTGGAAATGCAATCAGTCATGACTATTCTTTAAATGGAAGTAATTAAGCTGTTTTAAAAAGGTAATTAGTTGAGGACAGACTCATTATTTTAAACACTCCACATACTCAGTACATCTACTATGGATGCAAGTCTGACTCAAACTAATCACTCAGTTTTTTTTTTGTTTTTTTTTTTTTTAAGTAGAAATTACTGCACCATAGTAAGCAAAGTTTCTTCATTGAATATTTTCTTTTTGGCCAAAAGTCAAGGTGCTGAAGTAACATTGATATAACACTGAAAGAATTGACTTGGTATTTTTACTACAAAACTATTAAATTTCATTAAAAAATGATAAATAGACTGCTACATCTAATTAAAAAATTTTAAGCCACTTTCAATTTCATTTCACTAATATGGTCAATGCAAATTATGGAGAGTAGTATCAATTTCTGTTTACAAAATAAAGATAAATACTTAAGAAAAAAAATAATTATTACCAGGAATCTATTGCCAAACGATAAAAAACTGTTTTGGTCCCCAATAGACAGCCTTTGGTATCTTCAGTATTCTTCCAGCGAGCACTGTGTGCCAACCATGGCTTGTACTGAGTTTGGTCACCTAAAACAAAGAAACTAAATTCACAATCAGATTCTCCAAAGAGTCTGCAAGTAATCCTTTTAAAGTCTTTAGTGTGGCAGTAGGTAGATAAATTGGTTGAAATTACTTTAATACAATTCTGTTTTTAAGTGAAGTAAACTGAACTTACTCCATAAAAGTTACTAAATTAAATAATTGATATTCCCTAGGGATAAAAAGTATTAATGTGAAAAGGACATTAATAAAACTAATAGATAATATTAAAAATTTATTCAATGTTGATTCCATTACTTTCAATTACAACCTCAACAACCTTGAAAATCAGCACAACTCAAAGTCTTTGGATATCTTGGCCCTCACTCCACTTTGTTTCAGCCTTGAAGGTACTGATGTTGGAATAGAAGGTCTTGTTGGTAACTTCCAAAATGCTTCATAGAACATAATCTAACAAGTTCAGGTTATATTAGAGGAGAGAAACTAGATGGCCAGAAATCAAAGTTAGCTTTCCAGAACATCTGCACGTTTTTGGCTATATAACCAAGAGCACCATCTTGGGTCCACACAGTTACCCGCTACGTCGTTAGCCTTGAGAAAAACCTCAGGACCTTATAATAGGCATGAAAACCCACATTTTCTTCAAGCTTTTAGAAGAAGAATGTTCCCATCTTTTTACTAGAGAGATGGTCATCAGGAAATATATCACATTGAAACAATACTTCCCTATATGATCACCAAAGTTAAGCAATGTTTAGCCTGGTCAGTACCTAGATGGGTGGTTACTTGGAAATAACAGGTGCTGTAAGCTTGGATGTGAAAGTGGTGTAATGGATAAAAGCTTGGAATTGTGAATCCAGTTAGTTTTGTTATATTTCACTTATGTGCAAATACACTTGGAAAAAGGTATTAATCCATCTCTTCCCTCCCCAGCTAAAGGTTAATTAGTAAGACTTGTATCAGCAATTCATTATCTACAAAAAAAAATTCTTACAACCTAAAAATATTTTCTGGCTTTAAATAATCTGCAAAAGGTTGATAAGCCATAAAAAACAAAATCAATCAATCAGAAGCAATTTCACCCAAGACAATGACTTGGGTTGGATGTTTGGCCCTTGGCACAACTGTTGATTGTGAGATACCAGTTATTTCAGTGGTTCAAAACAACATTTCCTGAAGAAAATTCTTGTTAGAAAATATTTTAACAATGGACTTATGAGTCTTGTGTACCTGCACACTTTCTTGCATCTTGGATTTGTTGAACTTCATGAGGATTTCATTTGGCTGGTGTTTTTTTTTTATAAACCTGTTCATGATTCACTGTTAAATCATTTACTATAAAATTAAACAGGCTTGACATTTAATAAAGTAAAGAGGAGGAGGATCTAAATTTTGTCAAGCTGTGACATTTCTCAACACAGCTGGTATTTTTAAAAGTTTTTGACCAAGTTTCAATAAATTGATAATTCTATTTGCTACTATTGTTCATAGAGATTAAGTTCTAAAAATTAAGTAAAACTATCAAAAGAAACCAATAAGGTATGAAGTTTCGAACAAGCATTTTTGATCCTAATAGTAAACAGTCGCTCAAAATAATGTTACTTTAAAAAATATCAAATCAAATCAGGGAAAGAACTACCATGAAATTTTACAACAAAAAAGGTTGAATACCAACATCAGTTACTTCTGTCTGAATTTAATTTTGGAGATGAGAAGTTATTGACATTATTGACAGCAACCTAAAGGATTAAAGCATTGGTTCAGGAATTTGGTGATATAGTAATTGCGAGTTCAATCCCTAAGCTGGGTAGTACAGATTCAGACTCAGTGCAAAAAGAATGAGCAATAACAGAGCAGTAATAATAAAACACACACAAGATATCCCAAGACATGGAGAGCAGAACGAGAACAATCTACCCTTGTAGATTGTATAATAAAGGTCAGTTCAAAATAGATCAAAAGATATCTGAAGCTAAAATGGCCAAAACATTTTGATAATAACAAAGAAGATATTAGTCCGATTCAATGTAAATAACGACATCGGTTATATCTTAAAACAAAATCCATTATTTGTTTTCAATGACAAATACAAACTTACAACTATAAAAAAAAAATTCTCAAAATTAAAATGCTAAGTATACTTTCCTATTATTTTCTGAAAAGACTCATTAAAATTCATGAAATCTTGATTTTCTGTAACAAATTAATGGATTCTTTGCAAAGAGAAGAAAAAAAAAATTGCAATAATTTGCTTTTGTATCAAAGTCACAAAAAAATAGAATTACAAAAATAGTTATTTCAATACAATCTTGCATTAAGTTCCGACTACTTACACTGTTTTTTTATCACCTTTCTAAAATCAATGACATGCACTTTCCAGCTGCGGTCTTCATCACGGTAGCCCCAAATGCTAACACTCATTGATTGGGAGCCAGGTTCAGTGAGAAGTCCTGTATAGGTAATATTATCATTGGTGAATTTATATTCATGCCAGCAGCGTCCTTCATCAGTGGAAAATTTGATGATTTTTGGATTCTTCACAGCAGGTACGGCCACCAGCAGACCGCCACTATCAGCAATCTGGTAATGGTGAGGACCTGATAGGGCCTGGGTTAAAAAAAAAAAAAAATTTTTTAAATAAATGCCAAAAAAATAAATTAATTAAAATTCAGAAAATAAACTTCCTTGTAAATTGTTTCATACAACCAGAACTGATTTGACATCAATAAGATACGATGAAACTGGTCATGCAAAAAAAAAAAAAAAAAAAAAAAAAAGAAAATGCTACAGTATCGACACTTTAATAAAAGCCAAACCATGACAAAATATAAAAACATCTTATTTTTAAATCAATGTCAATTGATCATTACAGTCCCTCACAAAAAAATTGTAGCAGAGTCTGTAATGAAAGACTACTAATCTATTGAAAATTTGTAATTACTAAACCCATTAGTTAAAAAAAAAAAAAAAAAAATCATTTATGGCCAGTCAATAGCTTTAAAGCAGTAAAATAAAACAATTGTTACAAGTTTGCTTAATTATGTGGCACTCAGAGAAAACTTCAACAAAGTAGCTGAAAAGCTTTTACTTAGATTTGCTGTTACTTGCTTTTAGCTTTCAAGACATTTGAAACCAATGTCAAATCTGCATAAATAAGTAACCTCTTCCAAAATGAGAACAAAACCTCACACAAAGCCTAATTTCATAAGATTGCTAGATTAAGACTAGATAGAGAAAATTATTTTTAAAAACTTCATTTACAAAGAGAAAATAAAATTATTCTTTTAAAGTAATTCAATGTTTTTATTCTTAACTTCTGAATTATGCATTTCTATTACTGTTTCCCCCCAGCTTGTAATTTGAAAGATGAATTTTAACTTTCATAAACTGTATGTCAAAACTTAGTCTCCATTTCATTACCACCTCCAAATCACAATTTGTAAAGAGTTTCAGTAAAACTTTGAAAACACTTAGGTTCAATTAAAGAGTCATGTGAAATAAAAAAAAAAAAAAAAAATACCTTCCGCCATGTGTAACCGCCATCACTTGTAACAAAAACATCAGGAGGAGTAATTTGCAATGCATTAGCCACATGACCTGGAAAAGAAATTAAAAAAATCCTGTGATTTTGCAATTCTAAAAATCATAAAATTCTTTTTAGGCAAAATACAAAGTAACAAAATCTACTTCAAATTTTACAGATTAAATAAAGAGAAATTCTGAAAATGTTAAAAAAGCAGGAACATCAAAAAATTGAGCATTAAGATACGTGCTTCCATTTGTGCTGTGCCCTTATGTAAGTGCTTGCAAGAGAAAAAAAGATGTGTCTCTTTGTCAGGACCCGCTTCCCGTTTTTAAGAGATCAGCCTATGCACAAGAAGTACTCAACATACATTTTCTTGGTAGATCAGCGAGATGAGATGACCAAGCCAACTTCTAAACTAGTGTTTCTCAACATTGTTTGCTTTTTTTTTGTTTTTTTTAAAAAAACTTCAGTGCGCACTTTTAGAAAAACTAAAACACTAGGTCTCACTTCAGATTTTAATAAGGAAAAAATTAGTCATGAAATTTGAAAAGATTAAATTTTGGTTCAGCATTCCCAAAAATCAGCAGTAGAGTATCATTTAAAGGGATTTATGAATAATCTTCAATTTTTTTTTTTTTTATAGTCTGATAATGACTGATTTAAATCCCTTGAGAAAGGCAAAAGGGAAAGGATTATCGACTCCTTACAAATTAAGGAATTTTTTTTTTTTTTTTTTTTTAAGCGTTTCACCGCAAGCAAGACAGGAAGCCACGAGGATGCAAGGGGTTACAGAAAATTTAGAGCAAGATCAGATAGGAGTGATAGAAGAAAGGATGAGGAGAAGGATAGTGGATAGATCAAGGCAACTGGAGATGTCGATTGACATTACATTTGAATAGTTTCGACAGTGAAAGGGTGAGAGCGGGATGCCAGTCTCATAGGGTGCTAGAACTCATGAAGTCTGGGAACCAGCGAATGCAGCTCCTCGGAGCAATTGTCATGAAAGTATTTGTAAAACAGACAGAGATAGGCGACGGCGCGTCTGTGAGAAAGTGACTGTAGACGAGATGCCAGATCTGGGCCAATTATATTGCATATCCACCTCTGGAGCCTATCAAGAACCCCGAGGCAAACAGAAGGGGCTCCAGACCATATATGGCAGCAATACTCCATGCAAGGGTGAATTGTTGATTTGTAGATCTGGAGGATCGATTCCGGGGAGAAAAATTTCCTGGCGCAGCACAGGGAGCCAACTTTCTTTGCGGTGGACGAAGCAATTGACTCAATGTATTTGTTCCATCTCAGGTCAGCCGTCAACGCGAGACTGAGCAGCTGCAGAGAGGTGCTCTCGAGAAGTTGAGTGTCAGACATTCTAATGGAGGGCAGGGAAGGATCTCTGTAGTGATTAATTGAGATTTAGCATCCAATTTAAAATATCAAATGACAAAAACTGAAGCCACATATTTGGTGTTTCTAACCTTTTAAAAGATTTTTTAAATATAAAAATTATTCATAAATTAATCTTGTTAACTTGGAGCACACCTGGATACCTTTCAGGTCAC
This sequence comes from Acanthosepion lycidas, assembly GCA_963932145.1. Lineage (NCBI taxonomy): Eukaryota > Metazoa > Mollusca > Cephalopoda > Sepiida > Sepiidae > Acanthosepion > Acanthosepion lycidas. The sequence continues at coordinate 54,725,052 of OZ010589.1, forward strand.
ATTAAGCTCACTGATTAAGTGCTGTTGTAAACTGTAAATTATTTATCAAAGAATCCCGACAAGACAAAGTCTCCAAATGCCCTACTATATAATTTTACTCTTTCTTGGTTGGACTGTTCCTTGTTTGTACGGATCAGAGGAGGATAGTCTATCACATCTGCAAGCCTCACATCCACCTGCATTAGTTTTTTTTAAACATTTCACCCCAAGCAAGGTAATAATGCCACTAAGATGCAAAAGGTTACAGAGAATGAAAAAAAAAAAAAAAAAAAAAAGAGAATACTTTAGAACCAGAAGCCCAATCTAAACAGGAAACAAGGGATAAACCTCTACTCCTGTTCAAAAAACAGGGAAGGATTTAAGAAGAGATCACCTCATGTCCACCAAATACACTCTTTAGGATTGATGCTTTACCTCAGTAGCTTAGTGAGCTAAATGCCAAGCTGTAGGATTTTGTCAGAGGAGCTTTCTCTTAGCTAAACTGCCTAAAGGGTTTCCATTTGGCCATAGCTGGGAGCTAAGCAACAGGGAATAATCCCCAACCTGTTCTATTGGGAGGAGAAATGGATTCATGTCTTAAGGTCATTAATACAATGTGAACAAAAACTGCTTCAACCAAAATGTGAACTTAATTTGCAGATTTCATTTTCCCTGTAGATAACCATCATGCTATCCTACTATGTAGAAAAGACCAAGTCAATATTATAAACACACAATAGTAAAAATTTTCTAGCATTGATAACTAAAATGGATCAGGTGCTAACAAGCATCACTTATTTTTTTTTTTTAACAAATTGACTCTAGAAATGTATAAAAAAAAAAAATCTTACCTTTTATAAATGAAGACAAATGAGAAACATTTCATGAACATTTTATTTAATAAGAATGACATTAACAAACAAGTTTAGGAGAAAAGGCTTACCATGAACTAAAATAAGACCCACAGCACTTGGGACACTCAATGGGATATCAACATAAATGCCTCTTCTTCGACTGTAGACATTGTGGACCTGTAAGAAGCAACCCTGAAAAAAATGGAAAATAAAAAAAAACTATAATTCCAATTTTTGGAAACCCTTCATAAGCTTATTGTTTTAAGTGACAGGCTCACTAATTTTTAGAACAAGTTGTTCAAATATGCATAAGATTTGCCCTATGCTATGAAGACAAAGTATCAAATGAAGTTATTATGCTAAAAGTATCAATATTTCATCTACTACCCAAATACTTGTCCTTTGAACAGAGAAAAATTGTCATAGAATTTTTTTTTACCTCTCTAAAATTTCTGTATAAACATTTCCAGCAAGACACCTATTTTCTAGTTCTTTTTGTCTTTATACTAAGTCCACTTGAATGTCCTACTCTGGACATAGATACATAGAGATGACCTTTGAAAAAGATTTGAATGATTTTCTAATATTTATATTAATAAAAATTAATTCAGCAAACTACTACTTTCTCACATGTTGAAATAATTTCTGCGCAGTCTTAAAGAAAAACCTAATTAAACTGATTATTTCGACTTATTTAGATAATTCCATAATTTTTTTTCAGTTCCATTCAGCTAATTTTACATAATGTGAAATAGCAGACAACAACAATGCTTATTATGAACACTGTAGGTCTTCTAACTTACAACTGAATTTTGGCAAGGCAGATGTAAATTATTTCTTTACAAATATGAATTTAAAAATAAAAATCATCAGAAATATTGCTTATATATGGCAGCTGTTAAAATTTACATTAAAAAATAACATAGAAGAAATATTAAGATATGTTTCTAAAAATTGTCATGCAAATTAAATATTACTACTAATGTTGTAAATGCCATTTAATAATAATATATATAAAAATGTAGAAAGTATTAATATGTTAACAATGCAGGCTGTTTTATTCTGATGTAAGGTGGATGCACACATACAAAATTTAACCTTATGCAAATTTATAAAAGGTTAAATAGACTATATCCCTGTTTGGATCTAATTGTCAAAATCATGCCATTTCTGTTTTGCTTTCTACTGTCAACTTAAAAAAAAAAGAATAATTTATTCAAATATGAAAAGAAAAAGATTTCAAGAGAAGCTAAGAAACAATACAGTCAACAATAAGTGCTTGTTTTGAATCTACAGTGATAAAAAAACAAAAAGTGATTTAATTCCTATGTACCTTATAATAGAAAAAGATTATGCCAATTTCATGCAGTTTAAATTACCTGAAGGATCTTATTTCAAAAACATCAATGTTTTAAGTACATTAGTGACAATGATGAGGAAATTAAAAAGTTACACTTTGAGAATGAGCCAAAATTCCTCACACTTAGGAAATAGATTAATAAATCAAATATCTATTTTCAAGCAGCCTCAGGATGAACTTTATTTCTGTCCTTTTGGGTTGAAATTTTATTTATTGTCTAAGTTTCATTCACAGATCATAAATAACATCTGCAAGGAAAACACTCAATGATGAAAATAACATCCTTAGATGAAATTAAACTTTAGCACAACATTCCTTGAAAAATAATGCTGTTAAAATAAAAATATGAAAATACACCCAATGTGAGAGACAAAAATATTATGAAAAGAAATTTTTTTTTTCAGAAGTCGAGGGAGTGTTTTTTAGCCCACTGCATATATGGGTGCATGTTCCCAGATTTAAGTTATGCCTATAAGTTTTTACAAGATTAAAACAATTCTATAAGCAAAATATTTCAAAATTAGTCTTTCACTCATACAGGTTTACTATATCAAAATTGTAAAATTTTAAATTGACATTGCAAGTAAATTTTACCTTGGAAGGTTCTTTGCAAGGAACATCAACTGGAGGTTGGATCTCTTGCCAGATTCCACCCCTGTCAAATGTAATCACTGTTGAAATGCTTTGATCTTGTTGAATCTTGCTAGCCAGGTAAACACCACGAATGGACTCCACTTTATAGAAGTCTGTGAAATCTACATAACTAGGATAGAGATGTCTTTTAAGAGATTCTGAATAAATGATGCCATCCTGACCAGAAGTATACAGAGTACCATGACCAGTGTCTGAAAAATATGAAGATTTCTGCTGTCATGAGAAGAACTGATGAGATTAAAAACATTTCTAAATTCAAGTACAAATAATTGCAATAATCTTAGAATCTTTAAAATATTTTCCACTCAATACCATTGAAATTTAAAATATACACTTCTGTTAAGATTTCAAAGATTATCTAACCCACTGATGTTAACTAAAATTTAATCATTTACACAGGTGTGTATTAGGTGTGTGAAAAGGTTTCAGGTTTTTGCCCGAATTAAAACCCCAATTTTCTGTATATTCAGTAAGCTTTTAGGACTTAGACAAAAGAAAATGCATATTATTAGATGTCAATTTCAAAACTTATAAATATCATTCTTAAAAACTATGTTCAGAAAATAATTTTTTTAAAAGTTTTTACAAAAACTAATTAGTAAAACTAAGATCAATTTCTGGGATGAGTTGTTAGTATTTACATTCAGACTATTGTCCTCATCTTTGATGTTTCATCTGTTGTGCCACCCAGCCTTCTTCAGGTGCTTTTCCAGATCAACAAGCATCTTAAGAACACTGGGGAAGAGAGGCACAATTGTCAAATAAGAACAAAGATGAGGACAATAGTCTGAATGTAAATAATAAACTAAATTCACCAGCTTATATGAACAGTTTGAAAATTGATACATTTTTGTTCAGCACAGAAGTGTCCCACTATCACAATTTATTAAAATTTTAAATTTTAAAAATTGAAATTTCAAATGCTTAAGTATTTTTGTTTCAAAATAAATGTTTGAAAGAGAAAAAAAAAAATCAGTTCACTGACTTTTAAAAATTTCTTTGAAAGTTCATAATTAGAAATCACAAAAAATTGTGTACTTTATTTCATTGAATTGTAATTTACAACTTTATTAAACATTTCTTGCTTGTGCGTTACTCTTGTCTGCAGTTAACCATCAAAATCAAGTACAATTTGAATGCAAAAATATAAAATGTCATTTTTATATCAGTGGAAAGTTTAGTAAAATGTTATCAACTTTAATGCCTAATAATCTTTAAAGATCAGCACTGATAAAACTAAAGTGAATGTGACTCAGTTGGTTAACATCACTCCCCTGATGTATAATTGCTTGAAGATATTTTTTTTTAAAAAAAATGCTAGGTAAAATTAGAAAATAGGAGTTTGTCTATATAAATTGTACAACCAAAAGAATGCATTTTAAATTCTTGATTATTAAATTCGCTAAGATTTTCTTACAAAATTTTTTTTTTTAACTGTCCAGTTTTTATTGAACCATTTTAAAATTAGCTAAGTTGCATTTAGTACCAATAAAAAATAAAAAAAATTTTTAGTTTTAAAAGCACAAAGAAAATATGAGGACTTACCACCAGGGTCATCAACATGCATGAAAACTAAGCCCTCTGACATATCCAAAATAGAGAAAAACTGAAAAGATACCATTTTTAGAACTACATTAATACAGTAGCAAGAAATGCTCATAATTTTATAAATCCCCACCCCCTATTTGGAGCAAATTTATAATACTTTCATTTTAAAAATCTGATATTCCTCTGAGAAAAGCCAATAATCAAGAATACACAATTTACAAGAATATAGAAAGAGGAACTTTATAAACTGGTAATGATTCAAAACTAATTAACAAAGCTGGACTAAAATTCTTGTTATAAAATCTGCCATAAGCCATCACATTTAACTTCAAATTGTAGTTCTCTTTAGAGAGTGAATCTTAAATCAACTATTTTTAGCTGTGATATTACTTAAAGTAATTAGTAAAAACCTTAGAGACAAGGTTATATAGAAATGTTAGATGAAACAGTAAAATTTCAAGCAGCAGCTACTGAAATGGAAGCCATTTTGATTTGATCTTGTTTTGTTTAATTTTGGCAAAATGTTTTATTTTAAAACGTTTAAAGTATTACATTCTTTTAAAATACAACTTACTTAAAAGAAAGAGTTTTCTTGAAATTTTAAATTTATTTTACTTTTGCCATCTCCCATAAAACCTTCCACCTTAGTTTAAAAGACGGCATGTTACCCTGCACTATCTCGCATTGCTTTGCTTTAATCAGCTAAAATTAAAATTCATGTCAGGTGTGTTAACTTAGTCAAACTGAAGCAGTTGCCAGTTTTTATTATTACAACTTAGTTTAATAAATACAGCCCAAAACTTGGCAACATTTGAGAGGCATTTTATACATTTAGACATTTTATACAAGGATAAAAGTTTGGCACAAGTGTTAGCAAAACATTTAGTGTAGTTAAGAGGGGGAGATTTAAAATTTACTTCAATAAAAAAGGAAATATACATAATAGAAATGGGTAGACAACTTGTAAGAGCACCAAGCAAGGATTAGTCATAACAGTACAATTAATTTGGTAGCCATTACCCTATGACAGGTATTCTCAAAAGAACATTTAAACTCAAAAACACCAAGCTCCACATTATGGGCTAAAAATTAAATTATCAAAAAGAAAGAGGCCAAATAATAGCCAGTCAGAAAGTAAATAACTAATGTGTGTGTATTATATATATATATATATATATATATATATATATATATATATTACATTTAGCATGAAACAGTGCATGTTGACTTCAATGTTCACTTTTATATTTATATATGCTCTATCTCTGATATTGAGCACTTTGTCCCATAAATATAGCATACATTAAAACTATATATATATATATATATATATATATACACACACAAGCTGTGTCAAAAAAGAGCACCATGACACAATTTACTCTGCTGGTAAATTTGAAACAGCATGCTGTACTGCTTGGCATTCACACTGGAAGTTCTAATATGGACATTTCAGAGTGTTTGGGTATCAATCTGAGAGCAGTGCAGAGGATTCAGAAAGAGTTGGAGGAGTCTAATGGTGATTACGAAGGTACAGCAGCTCAGAAAACTCACTCTGATAAGATCTCCCAAATTTGTTGGTGAGGACCTCAGACTCAACGCTAAAGCCTACATCAAGTGCCTTGAGGCGGTAGTGCTGCCCTGGGTCAAGAGGGTGGCTGCTGGAAGACCCTAGGACTCTGCACCATGCCAAACAAGCAGGAGAACCCAATCATAGACAATTTCTGTGATCACATCATCCCCTTACATCTGACCACCTAACTCCCCAGACTGCAAACCCCTTGATTATTATGTATAGGATGCAGTTGAGTGAGAGATCACCAAAACTCCTTGTAGCACCAACAATGAACTGAATGCAAATATCATGGCAGCATTCACCAATTTAAACAAGGAGACCGTTCAGAAGATTCCAAAGTTGTCTGGGTTTTTTTGGGGAGGGGGGTCTCTAGTGATGCCTATGGCAATTTTATTGAATAAATTGACTCTTTAGTATTGCAAGATATTTTTGTGTAATTTTGATAAATATATGTTAAAATGAGATATCAGTGTTATTTTCATTTTTGCATAATGTAGACAATTTATCCATCACGCCCGGTATATACTTGGAGAAAATTGCCAAAAAAACACCTTTAGAGATTTAATTTATTACTTAGAGCTTTTATATTAATTTAAAGAACTTCTATAAATGGATATACCTTTATTATTCATTTCAAACTACTGTTTGCATGTTAGTTGATATAGATGCTATACGCACAATATTTCAACCAAGTAACAATCATCAGATGTCCATTGTTTTTGGCTGATATATCTTGATTGTATTGTTTTGTTCCAGTGGTGCCAGTTACTGTTTGTTCTTGTTGAACCAGGGATTGAACTCATGATCACTAGATGACAGTAATACATGTATAACCAACATCTATATCCACTTCCTGTCCCTAGTATCTCTTAATAAACTTATTTCTCCTAAGCTCTGTTCTGCCATCCATTTAGTGAAACTCACTGAGTATGTTATTCATTGTTTTCCTCTGTCCCTCTGTCTTGTGAGTATCAGATTTTTCGAGTCCCCCCCGGCTCCCACTTCCCTGCCCCAGAAACCTCAACTGTCTTTTCCTGATGTTAATTATTAATTTTCAGTGGTCAGTTTTTAGAACCTTTATATTCAATGTCAGATGGTTTCCACATTTCATTACCATAGCATGTTTGTATAGCTTTTTCTAATTTGGTATTTCATTTCTGAGATGAGCAATTGTCAATATACTTTTATTATTTCAAACTATTGTTCTCAGTTTGGTTGATAGAGAGGGTTTTATAAATGGCTATGAAACTTGCAGTTTTGATTAAAGATGAATGGAAAAAGCAAAACACTGTCACAAATCAAAAGATTGTCTAACAGCAATCAACAATCCCATAAGACAAAGTAGTCAGAAATGAATGATAAAAAGGACATCACAGAATGCATATTTAACATATCCCATGTTAAAATAAAGAAACCAGTTACCCTGTCATGAGTGATGGTCTCTAACTGAGCTTCATTCCAGGTTTTGCCACCATCTGAGGAGATTTGCATCTTCCTTTCACTTCCCTAAATAAAATTAAAATAAAATAAAATAAAAAAAAAAATTTTTAAAGTGGAAAATAAATAAGAAAATACATAATAGCTTGTCTGAGAGATCATTTTTATATAATCCCCTATCAAGTGGATGGTGTAATTCCCAGAGGTTCTGTCTACAAAACTCTAGATGCTAAAAGTAACATTAATCAGCTAAGTGACAAACCATTTACTTATATTAATTCTCATTCTTTCATTTTATATATATATATATATATATATATATAGATAAGATATACATGGAAGATTTTATATATAGATAAGATATACATGGAAGATTTTATATATAGATAAGATATACATGGAAGATTTTATATATAGATAAGATATACATGGAAGATTTTATATATAGATAAGATATACATGGAAGATTTTATATATAGATAAGATATACATGGAAGATTTTATATATAGATAAGATATACATGGAAGATTTTATATATATATATATAAGATATACATGGAAGATTTTATATATATATATATATAAGATATACATGGAAGATTTTATATATATATAAGATATACATGGAAGATTTTATATATATATATATATAAGATATACATGGAAGATTTTATATATATATATATAAGATATATATATATATATAAAATCTTCCATGTATATCTTATATATATATATATAAAATCTTCCATGTATATCTTATATATATATATAAAATCTTCCATGTATAAGATATACATGGAAGATTTTATATATATATATATAAGATATACATGGAAGATTTTATATATATATATATAAGATATACATGGAAGATTTTATATATATATATAAGATATACATGGAAGATTTTATATATATATATATAAGATATACATGGAAGATTTTATATATATATATAAGATATACATGGAAGATTTTATATATATATATATAAGATATACATGGAAGATTTTATATATATATATATAAGATATACATGGAAGATTTTATATATATATATAAGATATACATGGAAGATTTTATATATATATATAAGATATACATGGAAGATTTTATATATATATATATAAGATATACATGGAAGATTTTATATATATATATATAAGATATACATGGAAGATTTTATATATATATATAAGATATACATGGAAGATTTTATATATATATATAAGATATACATGGAAGATTTTATATATATATATAAGATATACATGGAAGATTTTATATATATATATATATAAGATATACATGGAAGATTTTATATATATATATAAGATATACATGGAAGATTTTATATATATATATAAGATATACATGGAAGATTTTATATATATATATAAGATATACATGGAAGATTTTATATATATATATATATAAGATATACATGGAAGATTTTATATATATATATAAGATATACATGGAAGATTTTATATATATATAAGATATACATGGAAGATTTTATATATATATATATATATATATATACAAGATATACATGGAAGATTGAAGTTTATATATATATATATATACACACACACATACATTCAAACAAACAAGACTTATTGAATTTACAAATCAAAATAGATTTATATTACCTAATGCTAAATAGTTTATTGGAAACAATCTAAATTACATAAGCTCTAAATTTACACACAAACTATTGGTAATAACGCAAGACATTTTAAGTAGAAGAAAACCACAATCATAATATAAATATATATAACATTAAAAAGTACTACATTTGACATAAGTACATTCATTTTTTTTTCATTAAAAGGATGAGGAATAAAATTTTCAAAACAAAAATTAATTTCGTATAAATAAAAATGTTTCAAGATTAAAGATTTGTTCAGAATTTTAAATTATCTTTACATAAAGTGTTAAAAACTGTAGACATTGTTTCTCGGTTATATGGAACTGAAAGTTAACTAAATATTTTTATGATATATTTTTTACTAAATGGCTTCGTATTAGGCATTTAAAACATTGTAAAAACGTGTTCTTATTCTTATTTACAAGATTGCTTAGTTAAATTCCAAATGTTAGCTATAGTAGTTATTTAGTGTTTATACATTTTTTTTGCAAATACACTATATAAGATTACTTCTTTCAGGATAGACAGAGAGGAAAAGAAAAATAATTATTCTCAATGCTTGTCATCATCACTAGATCCACTTGTATTTTGAGTAATAGTTGCTTCTTGCTTTACAGTTTGTTGAAAATCCTCCTGTAGTTCCAGTTTTTAAGAACTCTGGTGAACCATCTGATCCTTCAAACTAGTGACCTATTCATCTACTACTACTTTTTAGCAAAGTACAAGAGGCTCAAATCAACACAAAAATGGTCAAGCCTCTCACCTCACAGGTTTTTTTTTTTCAGACAATAAGGCTTTCACTTCTCTAGATCAACTGCCAATGTATTAATGGTTATTACTGAAAGAGTATCAAATTTTAGATAAAAACCACAAAACTTGAGCTGTGGCTTTAGATATCAGAGTTTGGAATGCTGGTCTTCTTCCCAATTTCCTCAGTTCTTGACTCAGTATCTATGATGATGGCCACTATTTATTCCTGTCTTAATGGTAAGTCTGATAGGGTTGATAAATTCAAATTGGCAACTGATCACAAAAATGACCTACAACCTGTTGTTAAGAAATGGCTTGTTAATTTTTTTTTTTCTCATTCATCAGCACGGCTGAGGCTAACCTTCATGACAGTGACTATTTATGTCTTCTTGGGTTAACATTTGCCAATGACATGAAGTGAAAGAATTATATAGAGTCATAGACAATTTTTTGTGCCAGAATCTATCTTGCATCTTTATAAGACTACTATTTGCTCATGCAGTGAATATTGTTGCTTCATCTGATCTGGTGCTTTTGCTATGTATCTAGAAATTCTAGACGAAATCCAATGTTATCAATTATGACCTGGCATTTTAGTTTCAATCACTTTCCCACTGTTATAATGTAGCTTTCCTGTGCCTTTTCTATAAATACATTCATGGTAACTGTTCTGATGAGCTTTCCTACTTTGATATCACAACTTTACAAATTGCATAAACACTAGATTGGCAGCTAGGTCCCATAATTTTACTGTTCAAATTGTTGTACACAGTTGTAAGTTCTATTCTAATAGTTTCTTTTATCACACATCTTGCCTGTAGAACTGTTCCATCTTTTTGCTTTCCTATCAGTTACAATTTTCAAAAATGTAATTGTAACATCCAATCATCACCATCTGTCTTCTTGAAGCCATTTCATTTTATTATTCTTATCCCTCAGTAATATTTTCTCGATTTCCTTCACTCTCAGGCATGCTAGGGGTGAAATTATAAAAGGAAAACACACACACACAATCTTTTGTAGTATTTATGGCAACTGTACAGCAATAAGTTCCCTGTGATGAGTTTTCCATTTCTGGTCTATTTTTCTTGGGAAATGTCCAAATTCAAACTGCTCAAGTACACAGTGTTGGTAAGTATATTTATAAAAGGTATTAATTCAAATTAACTCAGTCAATAAGATTTAAATCAAATGATGTCTCATATACAATCTATAACACTATTTTAAGCAAAACATACTAACAGCTGATAAATTTAACTTATCACATAATTCTACAGAAACTTCATAAACAGTTCTTACAAATTAAATTAAATGAATATTAAGCATTTATCAAATTAAAAAACAAAACATTACAAATCCAAAATCTAAATATTAAAAAAATGGAATTCCAGATGGATACACAAGTACATAATCTCCGTAAAGCCTGAAAAATTCAAGGATACATATTTATATATATATATATATATATATATATATATATATATATATATATATATATATATACACACACACACGTGTGTGTGTATTTGACCAACAATCCTTTTGTAATACTAGTTTTGTTAAAAATGACTGACAAGGTACTTCTTTTAAGTTTTATTATTTTTCTTGTGTGCAAACAAGGACAATCATTTGGAAAATTTCTGCATGCACTAAGGATAAAAAAATCTCTCATTCACACACAAGTAAAAGAGTACCATGTTAGTCATTTTTAATGAAACAATCATTTGTCGCAGATATACACACAGTGATCATGAATGGAGAAAGTTTGATAATGAAAAATATTAGTTATTATTGAAATTTGAAAAGTACAGATCCATTTTGATGAGACACTATTAAAGGGTTGTTTAAAAAAAAAATTAAGAAGTTACACATTTAACCAGCAAATCCAAAATGTTAATTTGAAAATACAAAACATTTATGTCTCAATTAGATTTTTTTTTTCTCTTTAACAAAATCAAAATCTAACTTACATCCTTTGTTAAAGTAGATGCATACATGAAATTCCCTTGGATACCAAAAGAAACCACTTTTTCCAACAGAAAAGTCCATGTCTCATACGTCCCACTGGTTTTCTTTAGTGTATATACACCACCCCTATAATCTGGAAAATAAAGATATTGAAATAAAACCAGTAATTACAGAATATATATATAATAAAAGTATTATTTTTTGTTGTTTTTTGTTGTTTTTTTAATTTTCTTCTCTCAGACAGAAAAGCCACAAGAACTTACTTGTGTTAACAAAAGTAGTTTCAAATGCAGCATAGATTGTATAAGGAGGATCTTTATCAGAAGTTGACCTGAAATCACAAAATAGAAATGTGATGTAATATGAGAAGGACAGCATCAGTTTCCAGTTTATATATTCATAGAATTAGTCCAGAAGAAAACACATCCAATTTCACAAGTTCAGCATGATTTTTATTGTTCCAGAATCAAAAGTTATCAACACAGAACATTTTTCAGATTCTTTTTTTTTTTTTTCATCTTTCAAATAATTTAAAATAATTATGAATAAGACAAATATCCCACTATTGCAAGTTTTTTTTTATACCTCACCTTACTAAAAGGAAACAAAAAGTACACATCCAAGAAATCATCAAGCTTCCCATGAGTAATTGGCCATGGTTAAAGATAATTGACAGAAATGCCCAACAAAATTGACAGTTTGCAATAAACAATAAGAGAAAGAAAAGGGCAAAAAATAATATTAAGCAAGCAAACAATATATGCAAGGCAAAGCAACAGTAATATGGCAAAAAGTTCACAACTTAAATTTTAACCCACAAAAGGGAATACAGAGAAGTGATTGCAGTGTTCTAACTTCAAAACCAGAACCAAGTCTGATGAGACCAAGAAGTGGCCTATTTTATTGGTTAGGAAGAAATCCCAGAATGCATCTGTGTGTTTTGTGTATAAATTTAGAGAGGGGGATGTTTTTGGAGTCATTCCAAACCAGATTGAAACCAACAACAACAGTTCTACGGAGTCACTAAATCCAATAGTCAAACTTTTAAAATAAAGTTTAAAATTATCTTTTCGTATATACCATATATACTTGTGTATCATGCGACTTTTGAAAACCTAATTTTAAGGGGGGTTGCATCATACATGAGATATAAAATTAGTGTATGTACTGCAGGCCCTGGATACAACATTGACCAAACTATAAGTCCGTTTACTGGAGTCAAAAAGCACAGCTGTATTTAAAATAAACCTTATTTTGATAAAACTGATGTTTTACTTAACTGTATCCAATAATAATGCATTTAATATTCACATTAGTATCATATTATAAAATACAAACATATCAAATATGCATCATTTCCACTGTTTACATTTATAAGAGGTTTAGCAGTTTCTCATTAGGTTGTTTATGGCTGTATGCATCTACGCGAGTATAGCATTACTAATGATACTTGTATCATTCTCTTTTACTTTATTTTTTTATTTTTTTTTTTTTTTTTTAACTAGGAGATGGGATAAAGAGATAGAAGAAAAGATGTTAGTCTATTTTAAATTGGTTTCTCAAAAGAGGAACTCACATGATACACAAGATACATGATAAAATCATTTTTTATAAGTGAAAATTTTGGAGTCACACGATATGCAAGCTCACATGTTACACAAATATATACGGTAATCAGTTTAAAGGAGAAAAGAATTGACAAGAATTTTTTTTTCAACCTTTAAAAAGACAAGAAAAATTTCTTTTATTACATGATCACAATCTGATAAAATCTGCATACAATATGAAAAGTTAGAGTCATTATAAACATTTTAAAATCTACAAAAACTGATGAGCAGCCTCTACTCACAACATTGGTATTCACAGATCATGACAGCTATTAGGGAGATGTGATTAAATATACTTTAATGTCTAAAAAAAAAAATTGATTCAGTATTATTATTGTTTAGGTAATAAGAATTATAACAGTAAAAATAGCTATATTATGGAAAAGGGAATTTTCAACAATATACACTTATTTATGGTTATTTTTTTTTTTTTTAACTTTTATCAAAAATGACATTCTTGTACATGTAGTTATGGATAATATTATACATTAATTACTAATTTTTTTTAACTATTTTTGCTCAGCTGTTGACATTAATAGCTATCCACTGATGTGTTAGAATTTTGGAATAATGCAATAATAAAAATTTAAATTTCATCTCTCTCAGATTTGTCAAAGTTTTTTTTCACAAGATAAAATAGTGGTTACCAATATGCTATTATTCAAGCCATAATGAATTATCTGGTTTCTATAACAAGAAAGTTATATAGTATAGATCAAAATTTGGCTATTAAATTCAAGAGAATGATAAAGCAAAAATCTTACTGCAATTGGCTGAAGACTTATAGAAAGCAATAAAAAAAAATTATAATTACCAATAATAAGAATAAATACTTGATCCAATGTTCTTCCAATTCAAGCCACCATCTTGTGTAACATGCAATGTCTAAAAAAGACAAAAAAAAAATAAATGCCTAAAATAAAAACGGTATTAAAAGGAAAAAGAAAAAAAACACAGCTTTATAAACAAAAATATTTTCATAGCATAAGCCAAGCCAAAATCTTTCTTGGGGTCATGTGGAGCAAAACAACTTTTAAAAAAAAAAAAATACCAAATCACATAACATTTCATGTACATCATAAAAAGCCAAATGTCTGGCAACTACTCATTTATTTTAAAAATGAGAATCAGAAGCAGAACAACTATTATTGGGAAAGAGTTGATAATAAAATTAAGCAAAAATAAATTATATCAGCTGTTAAGTATGACCACATTCACACCTTGTCAATAAACCGATCAATAAAATGCCTTGATTTAATATTACAATCAAGAAATAATACCTGCCTTTCAGGTATCATTTTCTCTCTAAATTTAGAGGACAGTTTCTACCTGACAAAGCTTAGCTTAACCAAACAAGTTCTTTCCTTCCTCTCTACACCTACCCTTTGTAACATGGGGTGGGAGGGAACTCAAAAACAATTTTAACTTTATCAAGTTTTTCCCAATAATGTTAAGTTATAAATAATGCACAAGCAATTTTTAAAAAATTTTGACAGAAATAGAAATTCTTTTATGAACAAAGTTATATCATGAACACAGTTTCCTTTATAATTTATATTCCTAGTTGTAAGTGCAAATATATGTATATACAGGGGGTCCTCAACTTACAGAGATCTGTTCCTATAGTGCTTTTGATGTAGGTAGGAACTCACCTACATAAGCACCCATGAGTCTGCTTTACACTTGGGAGCTATAATGAAAGGCAAAAAGTTAAAAAAAAAAAAAAAAAAAAATACACAAACAAGAGATGATAATGTAGTACAATCCAATATGGCGTACAGCCGGCGAAGAAACAACGGTGTCTTCCTCATATAGTGCTGTGTGAGGACGTATTATACTACAGAAGATGGCGCCATAAGTAGCGCTCAATAAGTTTTGTCTTTTTGTTATTCTTCCAACCCTGTTCTGCTATCCACTTGCTTAAGCCTGTTAAGTAGGTCACATGTCACTGTCCCTTGTCCCTCTTTCCTTCAATCTGCCCTGTAATTATCAGATTTTCTAAGCCCTCTTTTCTCATTACATATCCCATAAATTTCAGCTGCCTCTTCCTGATGTTAAGTATAAGTTTCCTCTTTGTTTGCATCCTCTCCAAAACCTCAGCATTGCTCACGTTTGGTCCATGGTATCCTTAGCATCCTTCTGTAGAACCACACCACTGTTGCTTAGAGTCTCTTCTTCATCCTTGAGAAGACTGTCCAACATTTGCTGCCATAAAGGACAGATATCATGTAGCAGTTCAGTACTCTTTTCTTTGTTGCCAATGAAACCCTCCTGTCTTGTAATAGTCTGCCTAGATTTTGGAATGCATCTTTGGCCATCCCAATACGTCTTCGGATCTCAGCATGGCACTTACCATCCTCTGTCAGAACACTTCCCAGATATTTAAATTTATGCACCTGCTTGAATTTAGTGTCCCTGACCTGTAAATTACATTTCAGGCTCATCTTTTTGCTGATTACCAGGCATTGTCTTCTTGTAGTTATGCTTAGTCCCTTCTTCTCACTCTCCTTTGTTACCTTCTCTCAGTGGTTTTACAGTTTAGCCAATAAGTTTATTAAACAAAGAACGTTTATAAAAAAGTTCTTACATAAATTAATGAACTACCAGTTCAAAACATTTACAGCTAAAATACCCTACGCTAGTTCTATAGAGTTGAATCAACCACATTTTCTGTGTTCCAAAAGTAAGGAGTAAGTTCCACTGACAGCTCCCTCCCCTCCAAGAACTGCCACTTTGTAAAAGACTCATGTGGGTGTTTCCCTGAACACTTCAAATCTTAACCTATCTAAGTCAAGGGTCAATTTTGAACAATTTTCCTTTCCTGTCAATTTCATTTTGATTCAGGTCATACACCTTATTCATTATAACCATTATATGCTGATAATCTTCTACCTTGAGTGGCTCTCAAGTCTTGTATTGGGCAAAATTTATTAAACCAAATAAAAACAAGAAATAACAAATAAAGAAAAAAATAAGTCCTTACCTTCTCTTTTTGTGAAAGAGTTAATATGTATTCTTCTTTCTGGTGAAATGTTAGGGCACTGTCCAAGTCAAAATTCAGAACACTTTTATTGAAGTGGTGACCTCCATCATGGGTCAGGAAGAAGCAAGAATGAGGTCTACAATATGTTACAATGTAAACCTGGAATAAAGATAACACTAGATGAAAATGGAGAGAAAGTTGTTTGTAAACAAAGGAGATTGAACATGAGACCAAAGTGAAGGAATATAGTGTCAATCAGGACCCACTATTTTTCACATTGTATTAATTTTTTTTTTTTTTTATAACACCTTCATGTATCAAAAATTTAACAGCTATCACAATTCAGTATTAAATAAAATGTATACAGTTTTATGCTCAATATAAATGTAGAGTGCTGGAATGTATTTGAGGTGCTATATACTTGTAACTTGTCAAAAGAGTCTAAAATTAATCTCAAAAGTAAAAACATGTTAAGCAAATAGGGATAGAGAATGAGAGGATGGAGGGAGAGGGATATGGGAAGATAGAGGGGGAGGGGGAGATATATAGAGAGAGGGGAGAGAGAGAGGGAGAGAGAGAGGGAGAGAGAGAGGGGAGAGAGAGAGGGAGAGAGAGAGGGAGAGAGAGAGGGAGAGAGAGAGGGAGAGAGAGAGGGAGAGAGAGAGGGAGAGAGAGAGGGGAGAGAGAGGGGAGAGAGAGGGGAGAGAGAGGGGAGAGAGAGGGGAGAGAGAGGGGGAGAGGAGAGAGAGGGGGAGAGGAGAGAGAGGGGGAGAGAGGAGAGAGGGGGGGGAGAGGGGATAGAGGGGGGAGAGAGGGGGAGAGAGGGGAGAGGGGGGAGAGAGGGGAGAGGGGGGAGAGAGGGGAGAGGAGGGAGAGAGGGGAGAGGAGGGAGAGAGGGGAGAGGAGGGAGAGAGGGGAGAGGAGGGAGAGAGGGGAGAGGAGGGAGAGAGGGGAGAGGGGGGGAAAGAGGGGAGAGGGAGAGAGGGGAGAGGGAGAGAGAGAGGGAGGGAGGGAGAGAGAGAGGGGGGATAGAGGGAGAGAGGGGGGATTACCAACAGCTTTCAGCATGCCATAAATTTCAAAATAAAGTTTACCTTCTTTTTATTAAAACGGTGACGTTGCAAACCATTTCCCTTTTTTATCATACGGCCTTCAATTAAGTTATTTATTTTCTGGAAAGATTTACCATAATCTGTGCTAAAGAAAAAGAAAAATATGGCTTCCTCATACCAGATCATATTTCACATACAAATATTTAATAACCATGTACAAACTCCATTTACATACAAATTATAAAATTAAGATGAGTAGACGAGATCATCTTTTCCCAAATACAGGAATTAAAAATCAGAATATGTTCTTTCCATTTACATTGTAATTTGAAAGTCCAATAGAATTAGAATAAAATTTTTTTTTTTTTTTTTTTTTTACCTTATGTAAAGATTCGAGGAATGAGCAAAACCAGGAATTTCTGTAGTTGTACCAACCAAAATAATCTGAAAGTTTAAAATCAAAAGTTTTGAATGGAAACAAAAATGGCATTGATAAAAGAAAAAAAAAGATATTTTTAAGTCATGATGACACATACTATATATACTCACGTATAGGTTGCACCCTTAGTTTGGGGTTGTCAAAGTGAGTATTTGTGGTTGACTTAGATAGGTGGCACTATAACCTGGAGAGTTAAAATGGCTCTTTTTTTTTTAACATAAATATAACTAATATTTGTTAAATATTTTTGAATATTCACCTTTTTTTTCAAAACTTTGCTTACATATACTAAAACATAAGAAATGTGATTGGTTGTAATTGCATGGTATTTACTTATCAAGTGCAGGGCTGCTCTGTTTAGCTGAAAATTTGGATACTGGTAATCACTTCAGTACTAAAAAAATCACTTGAAAATGATAATTTTTTCATTGTAAATCAAATAACAAGTGTTAAATATGAGAAGTGCAGATCAAACAATTTTATTTGATGCATGACGTGTTACTGTTGGAAGAGGCAATTGCATATAATCAAGATATCAGGAAAAATTCATTTTTTCCTCACCTTGCTCATGGTAGAGCCAAGGGCACTTGTCTGGACTACTGATACACTACAGTCTACTTCAGATCCTCTATGATATCAAATGGATAGATTGCACCCCTAATTTTTATTGAAATTTTAATGAAAAAAGTGCAACATATTCTCGAGTATATACAGTTATGTCGGAAATGAAGAAAAATTCAATTCTAAATTTTAGACACTGCACACACTGGGTAGTTTCAGGATGTATATATACATATATTGAAGATGGGATTATGGCTGCTTGCTTTCAGGGAGGTGGCAATAACTAAAAATTACAATTTTAAATATCTGTCATTTAATTTCATCCCAGTAGTCCCTCTTGTAGTCCTTTATAGTTAGCATGACACTTACGACCTGCTAATACTTCATAAATAATCAACTATTGCATTTTGATCACTTGAAAAATAGAAAAGACATATCAGAGACGTTACTTGGTTTCAGTGAGAAAATGAAAGAAAGATGAAATGTTTAATGTCAGTTTTAGTGAAATGGAAAAGTTGTCAATTTCAAATCTTTTCATTTGTATCCCCTTACTTCTTAAAATAACAACCAGCATTCATATTTATGATGGTTATAACAATATTCTGTAAAAGTTGTTAAGCTCAAATATTTAACAATGTGATAATGGAATTTCTACACATATTTTATTGTCATAAAACTCACCATGAGCTTATTCAATCATTAACTTTAAATTTAATCAGAAAATTAAATAGGAAAACTCTGAAATTTTCAGTTATTTCTAGTATTGTATATTTTCCTTTTAATTTGGGTAATTAGTTTCACTACCTTTTCATGCTTTTTTTTTTTTTTTTATCATTTCACTCCATGCAACTAAGACATAAGGGGTTACTGGGAGTGTAAGAGAATGAGAATACTTTGGCAAGGAGAAAGGACAATGAAAGAACAGGACTCAGGAAGAAATCAAAATAGATTTCTATAGGTGAGAAATGTGAGAAATGAAACTATTAGAAATTATGGTAACATCTAGAAATATGCAGGACAGAATCTTCAATAATGCTTTAATAAATTCATAAAGTAAGAAGCTTCATTATGCAATGTAAGATGATTTTCAAGAGTAAATACTTATATGGCAAGACTTTAATAGTTTCAATGCATTAAAGGCTTAACTGAGGCATAGATACCTGCATATAAGCTGTAATCAGTCTCAGCAGATTATTTTAATACACAAATACCATTACTACAATGACATATTATGTTCTCCAGACTAGTATGGTAAAAAGGCTTATTTTTCCAAAACATTGTGGTAACAAAACCAACAGAAAGAATCAGTTCAATAGTTCAATTCTTGGAATGAAATCCCATTATAAAGATGACATGAGCTTTCAAAAAAAAAAAAAAAAAAAAAAAAAAAAAAAGTATCCAACTTCATCTATAAACCATACCTTGATCTTGATCAAAAAAAATAAAGTTTAAGCTTTAAAATTGAGAAAGCTGAGTCATTCAAATTTGTGATACAAAAACTTTTTACATCCTATTATCACTAAAGTGAATAGTCATATTTTTTTTCTCTATATTTGTTTCAAGCTTATTACAATAGTGTTGAATCTAAGAATTGTTTTCAATAGGGATTTAAATGAAATTGTTTAAACAAACTTCCAACATGTTCCATGATATTTATATAAAATTTAGTTACTTTAGAGTGACTTAACTGACAGATTTAAGTAAACTTTCTTTTGCTCTGAAATATTTAAATTATATAGTAAAAATGTTCAAATATCATATAGTAAATAATTTGATTTAGAAGTGTATTTTTATTCTAGTAGATTAGATTTTTTTCCTTTACATAACAATAACATCCCTTACAAGAAAACTAAAATTGTTAGTTTTTGTTCTAACTCCACTTTCTATGTAAATAACTTTCAACTACAAACATGTTGATTTTTATCTACAATTATAAGGCAAGAGGGGACAGAAGAAAACAAGCAAGCTTAAGTAAATGGATAACAGATCTAGGGTTAGGAGATAACAAAAAAGAAAATTTATTAAGAGCTACAAAGGACGAGATTGTGGAGAGTCAGGATTGCCAACATCCTAAAGAGATACAGTACATAGAAGAGAACAGCAAGGAAAATCATGCATTTATTAGGTTGATTCAAAAATAATGTCGTTTTCTCACATATGTTACTATGTGAGAAAACGACATTATTTTTGCACCAACCTAATATTTTGGCAGGTAACAGAAATAACCGATAAGTATTTTGTGCTACCTATACAAATGACTTTATAATTAAACAAAGCACAAGACTGCTTCTCAGTTTACTTGTGGACTATCTGGAATGGCAAACATGCTCATAGTACTACAGTCCACATTAGTTCAAAGTTAATGTCCAAAATTTGCAAAAGGTGGGTGTATTGTGACTGAAGGTTTGATCGTGGCAGTTCAAGGGTCATGTTCACGTAAACTTAAAACCATGATCATTACATTATTATCTGCAGATAAATACCACTTTACAAGCTGTTCAAGCCTAACATTGATTGTGGAGGAAATGGTCTGTGTTTAGAGCAATCAAACTTTGAAGATAAAACACTGGAATATACAACTGGTCTCTTTTTTTCAACATACAGTTTGGTTTACGGCATATCAACCTCAACGGGTTATATAATGCTGACAATTTTTGTTGCTGGTAATATTTTTTTTTTTTTTTTTTTTCAAAAATATGGTAATTTTTTTACAAAGTATTTCTAGTATTAAAACCTATTTTTACACTTTCATAATGTTTTGACTCCAGTTTGGGGGCTAACTATTTGCCCATAGCTGGGACCCTAACTGGTGCTACCACCACAAGTCAAGGTGGACCCAGAAACACCAGCAATTAAGAGGTGGCCCTGAAGTCCTCAAAATCTCCTGATCAGAGGGCTTGCTGTTGGACATAGTTTATCGTCTTACCCAGGATGGTCGATATACATCAAAGAAACAGTATCCATGCATCATTTCAATATCATTAGTTAGTCTTTGACAGTTCTTCACATTATGAAGAGATATTCAGCTCTGTTAAATATCAAAAACCATAAAAAGAAAAGGCTTCTGTTTTTAGAGTTCATTCGTTTCATACTTGACAATACTTGACACAAAAAAAAAAAAAAAAAAACAACCACCATCCTCATCGCTTGTTGAATGTATAAGAGGCTTGTCTTTATTTTTTTTTTTTTCCAAATGAGTTTTTATATAGCTGTAGTATTTTATACTTTGTGAATGTGCCAATATTATAAAGTAGTTAAAACAAGCTATGCTTTGCTTTTAAGTATTTCACTATCCACTTCATCTTTCCTTGATATAAAAGGTTGAACATTGAAAAACCCATTACAATGCACTTTGCCAGATTACTTTATCTAAAATAAAGTCTTCTTTCAATTTTTCTTAAGGTCATTGAAACCTTCTCTCCAAGTTTTCTTTGGCCATTCTCATAACATCCCTCAGTACACCGTTACAACTGAATCGTTTCATTGTACATGATCAAATCATCATGGTCTTTGGACAGTCTAGCAAGAAAACCAGAGCAAAGTAGCCTAGATATTCATGCAATGACACTATACTGTTAAAGAGGCTTTACACCACCTGATCACAGAAAACAATGTAACTTGTCTTCAGCACACATAGTCAAAGATTCATCAGCATAGGTCAAGACACTACAAATACAGGAATTGTAAACATTGTTTTAAATGCCAAAAGTGATGTAATGGTTTGTTGATCTGGGCAGCAGATTTTTTGTTTTTTTTAAACCTTCCAAGCAGTTCTAAGTCTAGAACTGTTGCCACCAGCACCAACCATGTTACCCAGGTAACAGTCAAATAACAGGATTGACTCACTAAAACATTCCTTCATGGGTTTAAAAAGGCCATTATATCTTTCACCTGTAGCTAGCAACCTCAACAAGTTCACTACAAATGCCACTATACCTGCCATGAACCCAGTGATTACAATCAGAACAGAAGACATGGTGACTAGCAATGGCACTTAACCATTTTCAGAGTCATGTAAGGTATTCATATTAGCACAATTAATGACAAATATTGTCTTCTCTTGGTTGACCTTGGCTTTTCAGAATTTAAGTTTGATATATAAATCATCAAGGATGTCAGCAATCACAAAACCAGCATACCTCATCAGGAAAATACTTGGTGTAGAAAAAAAAAAATTTTTATCCAAAAAGTGAACCCTAGAGAAAAAGGTTGGATATCACTGATATGTTAGATGAATTTTATTAGATTTAACAAACTTAATGTCAATGGCACAATGGAGTAATGGATAGCAGCTCAGAATGAGGAATCTGAGAACCAAGTTCAAATTCCAGTCAAATCCATTACATGCTAATACCCTTTGGAAAGATATGAATCCTCTTCTCCCCCCAGTTATGGGTAAATAACAAGGCAGAGCAGGTTCTATAGACTTGGATGGAAACTGGAATTATAAGTTTTAAATGACAAAAAAAAAAAAAAAAAAATACAATTTAAATTTAAGTCACTATAAGTTATGTATAATTAAAAATTCATTTTGTAAAATATTTATACATTTGTTTTCCAAAAATGTCAAGTTCATGAATATAAAAAGCTTTTTTCTCCAAGGCAGGATGAAGGAGATGGAGAATGAAGAGGGGACAAACCAGTCAATGTTGCTTTTCAAAAATTTATAATGGAGAAGAAAATATATTATAGATCAAATGTATAGAATATTGATTTAATAACATTTTTAAAATGCTGATATAAGAGGCTTTTCAGCAGCCCAACAAACTGCCAAGCTACTCTCAAATATTCAAGTCATTGAACCTTTAAAGTGTGCACATTAGAGGAGAAAAAATGCATAGCAGTAGCAATGGTACCCAACTGAAACAAGTATAATCTATAAGTATAGTTAGTTTTCCAAATGGGAAGTAAAAAGAAGTTAGGAAAAAGTGACATAAGATACAGTGACAGTCTATATTTCTGAGATGAGGTATTATTTACATTATTCAGGCTATTGTCCTCATCTTTGTCGCCATATTTATTCCAACATTTCATACAGAGATGTCCTCAAGGATACATGGCACAATCGATAAAGGCGTTAGTTAGATCCAGTGACAGGACCCAAAGAGTCTGAGTTCAATACCCGGCTAAGGCAGTGGAAATTAACAGGAGATAACTGATAACTGACATCCATTAAACATGGCACATGGAACTACAACAGTCTACTCCAGTGAGTGAAATAAAGGGTTCAGTTCAACATTCCAACCACCTGAAAAAGGCCGGAGTATACAACAGCCGAAACTTTGTAATAAGTATGGTGACAAAGATGAGAACAATAGTCCAAATAATGTAAGATCCAGTGATATTAAAAATATATTAAAAGATGGTATCTTTGGAGGAAGATAGCCAACTGAAAGTAGAAATATTTTTTATCAATTTGCAGAGATATGATGCTAAATGTTAGGATACATAAACATTCTCAGATAAAATGAAGGTTAGGTTGTGAAGGCTTTCCAAGTAGAGATAATGGAAAGATGACATATACAAAAAAAATAATGCTTATCAAGCACTTCCTGTTAATAGAGTTTAAAAGTTTGCTTCATTAAAATAAAAAAAAAACATTTTTGAAAGAGGGGAGGAACAAAAGTAAAAAATAAAACCTTGAGGAATTTATAGCACCACAAAATATATCTTCAACAATTCTATAACAAATGGATAGTGAGATATAGAATAAACAGTAAGAGAAGGCATAAGAAACCCTCTTATTACCTGGTTAATCAAGAAATACTTAGATTGACTGATTGATCTTTTTTCTGGTTTATCAACCTTTTGCAGGTTATTTAAAACCAGAAAATATTTTTAGATTGTAAGAATTTTTTTTGAGATAATAATGATTTTATAGATACTAGTCCATAGCTAGGGGCAGAAAAGGTAGATTCACACTTTTCCTAAGGATACTTGTACATAAGTGAATATAACAAACCAAACTGGAACTTGGCTCTCCAATTTCCAATTTGGCACTATTATCCTTTACACCATTCACACATCCAAGCTGACAGCACCTGGTATACCCAAGCAGTCACCTATCTAGGTACTGACCATGCTCAATATTGCTTAACTTCAGTGATTTTATGAGAACAGGTGTTTCAACCTGGCATGGCTGTAAGTCGGAATACTTACAAAATAAGTGGTGCAAGAGAAAGGGTTAATTTCCAACCAGTGCACAATAAGAATCATATTGTCAAAATATTGGCATTTCCTCACCAAAAGTAAACCAAGAGGGTAAGGGAAAGGTAAAAATAATTAAGGATAGTGAGATTTGACCTAAAACAAAACTGTTTTACTATCAAAGTAGTTAGGCTAATATAGAAATACTAAAACAATAAAACTTTGCTTTAGCGTTTACATAATGAGATTATCAATGAAAATCTTAAAAAATAAGGAAAATATCCACGTCAAGGTTACTAATACAACACACTATACATACACATGCTTTAGTTTATAAGTCTCTCTACATATGGTCAAAAGACATGAAGATAGTAACAATCCAAATCTACTTTTGAGTACCTTTTCAAGATTAACACTGAACTAGCCCAACTGAAAACTAGGCCTTATAGGTTTGACTCACTACTGAATATTCACATGTTTGCTTTTATATTTAAGAGTTATAATGCACATGCATGAAAACAATCATTACAACATTGAAATTTGTATTTCTACTCTTTGCAATATTGTTTGAGTAATAAATTATAAAAATAAATACTTACACCATCACCTGCCCATGTCAGAAGGATGCTATGGTTGGTTTCATTTTGAAACACATACTGAAATTTAAAAAGAAAAAAAAAAGAGTAAGTTATTAAAAAAACATTGCAAAACTAAAATTATATAACGATCTGCTTGAAAAGAAATTTTTAAATCCCAAAAGTTAGAAATATATTAAGCATATTGATTCCTAATTGGATCAACTGATGAGGTTCTTCATATCTCCATGATTTTAAATAACTCTATGTGAGCTGTAAGATATTTCAATAGTGTACAAGTGAAGAGGTTTCTTGCATAAGTAAGAATAAATCTATATATACATACAACAGCAAGAAGCAGGCACCTAAAAGAAAAAAAAAAAAAAAAAAAAAAAAAAAAAAAAAAATCACCCTATGTAAAATAAAAAAGCATCAAATTACAGATGTAACCCTTTCATACTTAGCACAACACTATATATTACCTTTGTTCTGCGAGAAGCAAGATTGCAGATATGAAAGGATAGGGATGAAGTTTGTTATTATTTAAAAGCCATTGCTTCCCCTAGTGAATAACAAAGCCTTTCTGATTAGCTCACCTGGGAGGCAATATTCAAGATGCTAGATGCAATTAAGGTTGTTTTCGTAAGAAAACATTTTGGCACAGTGTATAAAAAAAAAAAAGTCAAGATTCTAGTGTGTTTAAACCAGCCCAATAACAGCTTGAAATTCATCTCAAGTACTAATCTGAATGTACTAATGAAAAAAAAAAAAGTCCAATTTACATGAGCAGCATATTGACCTCCACAAAATGACCATCACTTAATGAAGAGACAGCCTTAGTTAATTCAAGTAAATACCTACTGTTTATTTTTAGCTAACATCAGATTGTTACATCAGTTTCAGACAAAAATCCTGCTAAAAAAAATGTTCACTTGAAAAAAATACTAGAATTTTAAAATGTTTGACAAGATCCCTAAAAAAATCCCAATTTAGTAATTTACTTATCTAGTAAAGATTCAAGAAGTGATCTTCAAAGAGATTGTGTCGTGTTTTAATATTCACTGAATCCTATCAGATGGCTATGGAATTAAATATTCACATTTTAATTACATATACAAAATTTCACATGTTCTGAATTTTGTTTTGTATAGCAAGATAGAAACTAAGTGTCACACCTGGCCCAAAAGAAACATGAAAATATGCTAAAAGTGAAAAATACAGAACAAGTGATTTTACTAGTATATTATCTTTAAAAGAAAAATTTTGACAAACCTGAGATTCTTAATAACCAAGATATTTTATCAAAATTGAACTATCGGCCTTGACATCGCCAATGATTTTAATCTAGTCAAATGTTTGGAATTCACTTTGATTCATAAAGACAAATCTTGCAATAGGTAAATGCCAGATAAATTTCATTTTCAAATCTATTATACATTCAGATATCTATCATTGGGGGTATTCCCCATTATTAATAAGAGCACCCAATTAGTTTTTCACAAGATTTCTATTTACTAAATATCAAAACAAGTTTGAGGTAAAAAAAAAAAAAAAAATAAAAAAATAAAAAAAAAAATAAAAATAAATTTGAATTCAGTGTTTAATCACCTATTCCCTGCCCTCACTCTCTGACAGATATTCCATATATATATATATATATATATATATATATATAACCAAGTATATGATTGGTGTACATGGAATGAATTCCAATAACCAACAATTACTATTATTTATATATATATATATATATATATATATATATATATATATATATATATATACACACACAAAACCATACCAGGTTCAAATGCAACTATTACTGCTTCATATCCCCACCCCACATCCACCAGAAGTCAATTTTGACTTTCTTGTGGACAGTTTTGAATAGTGGAAAGGATACTGAGATAATTGGATTATTAATGGCTGAACGTTGAAGGAGATAAGGCACTATTGCCCTGGGTAGGCTAACTGGCAACTTTCTGGAAAATAACCAGCCATTTGATATTAACGAAACAGAAAATAAAGTATCCTACCTAGGGCAATAGTGCCTTATCTCCGTCAAAGTTCAGCCATTAATAATCCAATTATCTCAGTATCCTTTCCACTATTCAAAACTGTCCACAAGAAAGTCAAAATTACTATCAACTGCCACATTAAATCTTGTCTGTCTGAAATCCCCTTCCAACAGCAGTTTTAGCTCTGAGAAAAAAAACAAGTCACAAGCAGTTAAATCTGTTTGATGCAATGAATACATACTGAAATCAAAGGGCTACTACTTGTCAAGAATCATAGTGTGTGTGTGTATATATGTATATATATACATATATATATATATATACACACACACATATACATACATGGGGAAGAGTTACACATAAAAAATAAAATTATAACCAAGTCATTGTTAAGCTGAACATCTAAAATAGTTCCAATTCTAATCCAGATTTAAGTTTCAGATTATGTAAACAATTTCTTGATGTAAACCAATTTGATTACTCTTTACATTGCTCCTAATTTGTACAAGTTATACCTACTTTTCCTTTTGTGCAGAAAATACCAACTTACCTCATAAAAGGCTGTGAGTGTGTGTGAGAACACTATTTGTAATGAAAGTATGCATGTCTATTATGAAACTGAGGCCAATTGTTATATATAACAGTAAAGTTGGAGAGAATAGCAGATTTGCATATGCATGTTAAAACTGAGATAAAAAATTATAAAATATTGTGCATGCTAACACCTGAAATATTTGCTTATTTTACTTCTAGACTTAAGACTCATGAGGTTTGCAATCTTGTCATAAAAAGGTCAGAGATAACAATTTATTAACTTCATGTTTTTATATTAATGAAATGTCACCGATTATACAAGCAAACATTAAGAAATGTGCAATAAATACAAGCTAAAACCCAGCTGCTATCTTAAAAAAAGATTTTACTTTGAAAGACTGAAAATAGCATTTTCTTTAAAGAAAAAAAAGGTCAATTTTTGAGAATTAGATATTTCAAGTTTTCAATTCTGTCTACTTTTTCCTGGTTCATCTTTATCAGCTCTATTAAAATAGACTTACGAAAATAAACTATCAGTACAAGTGAGCAAGATAAGAGAAAACAAATCAACATATATGACAATCATAGCTTTATTTAATAATGTCAAATGATAAGATGAATTCAAGACTTCCCACCCTCATTTCTATTTCAATCATTACAAAATTATGATTTGACATCACAGGGTATATTATAAACAAATGCCAATTGATCACAATTCATACATAGGATTTTATAAAAGGATTGCATTTGAGTAGGGACAAATATGGTTACAAATCTTGCAATTATGCAGAAGCTATGACAGAATGCTAGTTGAGAAATGATTTCACTCAGCTGGGACCATGGGAGAGAAAGTATAATGTTAGAGAGGCCCAAAACATTCTATGACCACAGAATAGATATCACTGAGGAAGCATTCTGGTGCACGATATCTGCATATGAAACGAACATATATTACAGTTCAAAATTTTGAGACCACTACAGGTAATTTTTTTTAAACTGGCCCAAAATGTAGTTTTATTCTTTAAATGAGATAAAATTATTATACAAAGTTAAAAAAAAAAAAGTGAGACTTGATTTTTTATTATAAATTTTATCATGACAGAAAAAGAAGGAAAAAAAAAAGTATTTTATGATTAAATTTTGATCTTGTCAAAATATCCTCCTTTAGCCTTGATTATTGCAGCACAAATTTTTTAGCATTCAGTGCAAAAGATTCTCAAAGTAGAAGTTTGATAATTAATTCCATTCTTTTTTCAATGACTCTAAGAGCTCTTTCATTTATTTTTCAAGTTCATCCCATGCTAATTCTGGGGGTGGCTTCAAACTTTTGAACTGTAGTATATGTATCCTGGTTTGCTAATGTTCTCTACAGGACTTATCCAAATTTTCATCACATTATCTTGACAGTTATAGCTTTTTGTATTGATTATGTCCATGCTTTTGAGCATGGGGGAAAATATGAAGGGGAAGCAACTGTAATGGGAACCTTTTTGATTCATCCCTTTTTTTGGAATCCCATCAGGATGAGAACTTTTCAGCACCCCCAATGATGTACTTAAGTTGGTGATCAAGTGTTCAGGATCAACCTACAATTTTCATAAACTCGATACATTAGCTTTTAAAGAAAGTTAAACTATAAAAGAAACAAAAAATGACCTTGTACAATGTCAGTGTGTGCAGAATATCTTGGCCACCAAACCGGTTTCATTTCAGATGGTATCAAATCTTTAACTTAAAAAATCTAATAGCTGCATAATCGATTACACAGGTCCTTGCACAACACTTTTGTTCAAATTATATTTTGGTAAAGCACTTTGGCAAAAACTTAGAGATTTTGCCTGAGGTATCTATCACAACAACAGGGACCATGTACTGTTTTGAATTGAAAATTTGTCCTTAAAATGAAAGAAATCAATAAAATCCAGAAATAAGATCACAGCAAGAAAAGAACTTGTTGATGTTAATGAGCAAAATATGTAGTAATCCAAGGATAGAAATGCTTCCCTTTTTTGTTTTTAGATTTTTTTTTTTTTGTCAATGCCATGGTCCTTCAGGATATAGACAATCATGATTCGCTATAAATCCCTTTTTATTATTTAAATTACTATGACTTAAGATACTAGTTATTTCCTATGGCCTTCTTGTCTTGAAAACTGCCAACCAACTAAGCCAAGAGAGCCCAGTCCACTCTATTTAACCCATAGTTGGGAGAGAAAATAAGGCATATCTTTCCCAAGGGCATTAGTGTAAAAGTGAATACAACAGACTAGACCAAAATTTGAACTCAGCTCACCAATTCTACTTTCCATGCCAAAAACAGTTATGTTACGTGTACCCTAATGGGGTTCTGTAAATACATGGTGGGTGATAATTATCTTTAATCTTCAATGAAAATTATGCACAATAAAACAAAAGTCCTTATCTTGAGTGTAATTAGACTAAATTTTAATTTCCAAATTTCAATTCATAATACCTAAAATGCATAAAACCAGTCAACAAGTTCACATCTGATAAATTGTATTTTGATATATAATTTGTGCGTGAGTGAGAGAGAAAGAGATTGCCAGCCGAATTAGAAACTTACCAGAAATCAGAGCTACATAGAAAGTACAAGACAACAAATAGAAGCATTACTCTGCCACACAAGAATAGAAATTGAAATAAGGAATTTGAGGAAGGAGAATCCATTTGTAAATCAATCATCAACACTAACTTCTTTGCAATTAAGGATTTACATTTTTCGTAGCACAGAACTTTATTGCAAGTTTTTTAAAAAATGGTAAAAAAGAAAAATAAAGAAAAAGGTTACTTGTTTAGCTTCAATTATTGTTCAGAGATTTTTTTTTTTTTTTTTTTTTTTTTTTTTTACTACATAAGAAAGAATTCTTAGCACTGCCTGAAAAATCTATAAAGTGAAAAATGCTAGCAATAGTAAACTACTTTTATCAAACAAAACTATTTCATAGTTTTAAATGAATAGATATTCCTAATGCTTTCTTTTTGCACTAATGTTAAAACCTACTGTCAGCTACATAGTTATTTTCAGACAAATATAAATGTTAAGATTTTTTTTTTATAGATTTTCTACTGGCAACCACTTAAGACCAAATGAAGCACTTCT
The DNA here is from genome assembly GCA_963932145.1 of Acanthosepion lycidas. Classification (NCBI taxonomy): domain Eukaryota; kingdom Metazoa; phylum Mollusca; class Cephalopoda; order Sepiida; family Sepiidae; genus Acanthosepion; species Acanthosepion lycidas. The sequence continues at coordinate 54,755,873 of OZ010589.1, forward strand.
TCAGTGTATGATTGATAGTAAATTAGCCTAGCCAGACCATTAGAACTGAAATGAGTAATCCTCACTGGGTGTCCAACACATATGACCCTGCATTATATTGCACTTAATGATACCAGTAAGATCAAATAATTGAAATTGGCCTGAAAATACAAGCATCCCAAAATGGCTAAGCCAGTGCTGATAAATAAACACATTACTATAGGTGCATTAACTGCTAGTTACTTATCTTGAACATTATATCCATTTTATGAAATTTGAAATAATGCTGAAAATTTTGATGACAACTCAATACAGCAGACTTTGTACTGTCTTTGCTCTTGACCTAAATCAGGAAGTCTCAAAATTATTTTTTATTTTTACTAATGTTTACCCAATACAAGACCCAAAAGCCACTCAAGGTAGAGCATTACTTTGTGGTGTTCTATGAGCATAAGAAAAGGCAAATAGTACAGTTTATGAAGTTATGTAGAAAAGATAACAGTTAACCCTTGACTTGAAGAGGTCAAGATTGAAGTGATTGGGAAAACATCCTTCTGGGAGTTTGTTCCATAAAGCAGCAGTTCTTGGGAAGACGACGTCAGAGTGGAACCTTTTTTTTAAGCTTCTCAAGCAAGGTGGGAATGTCACTAGCACACAAGGGGTTACAAAGAGGCATGATAGAGGAAAGGATGAAGAGAAGGATGGGGAATAGATCAAGGCATCAGATGTTGATTGACATTGCATTTGAATAGGTGGAGATTATAGCTATCAGGGAAGCAAGTTAAGAGGAAGGGAGTTCCACAGACAAGAAGTGCAAGACATGAAGCTATTGGAGTAGAAGAGACCACAACATTTAACAGTTTTGACAGTGAAAGGGCAGGACTGAGAAGCCAACCTAGTAGCATGTTTAAATTCATGCAGTTTGGGAACTAGCAAAAGTAGCTCATTGGAGCAGTTACCACGAAAGTATTTGTAGAAAAGACAGAGGGATGCGACGGCATGTCTGTGAGAGAGCGACTGTAAAAGAAATGCCAAATCAGGGCCAACCACATTGCATATCTGCCTCTGGATATTGTCGAGGACCTTAAGATGAACAGTGGGGACTCCAGACCATATATGACAGCAGTATTCCATGCAAGGGCGAATGGTTGATTTATAGATTTGAAGGATGGACTCTGGTGAGAAAAACTTACACCTTACTAATGAAATATGAATGAAATGAAGATGATTCCTTCTTGCATATATAGCATGGTGGATCCCAGTTGTAAGGCGTGGGCTGATGGAATCAAAGAATGCACACTTGTCAGAACACCTACCATGGAGATAATATATTATGAGAGTACACTTTGTCACAATAATAAGTGCATGAATCTGATCACTGCTTAATTGAATTACAAAATTATTATGTTCAGTTTTCAGTAATTTGGTATTATCCTCCTACCTGACACCAAATAATGTTTGGCTAATTCTTCAGTTTTCTTAGTAATGCAGCATCTGATGTATTGCTTATTTACCAAATGTTACATTCACTTGCAGTCATGAAATAATTATGCTTTCAATATGTAATATGAATATCAAATGAAATTTAGTTCTGTTATCAAGTGGGGAAAAAAAAACAAAAAAAAAAAAACAAACTCAAACATTCTGTGCACCTAATTATGAAACTGTACATTGCAACTTGACAGTGTATATATATATATATATATATATATATATATATATATATATATATATATATATATTATATAATAAAAGAGAGGGAACAGACTTTTCCTACACAGAAAGAAATATCTTTAAATGTCAACTGCCTTTTCAGTAATTTATAACAGCTGTTACCAGAATGGACATTGTTTATTAAAGTCCATCATTTATTTGATTATAACAATTGATTTACACACAAGGGTTGTTTTAGTGGCAAGCACGGGGATAGAGGTAGTTGGATGGTTCCACAAAGAATTTTATTAGGGATCAGAATTTTTGGGAGTTTTCCTTGTGTATGTATAGGGTTGTTGAAAAGAAACTCCCTATTTTATATATGATGGACTCTCCCGTCTAACTATAATTTTTACAAGATGGGAGAGTCCATCATACATAAAATAGGGAGTTACTTTTCAGTTACCCTGGATATATTATACACATACAAGTTTTGGTATTTTTAACTATTTAATGCTAATCATGACAATTGCATTGTCAACATTCTAAAACATGTTTTAAAACCATTATTTTCCCAACAAATGACCTTATGGCCAAAAATAAGTAAACCACAATCTCCACTGGGAATAGACAGCTTGCATGCAAACAGGACAAATTCAGTGAATAGACAAAAATAGAAAGAGGAATAATACAAGGATCTTCTCATAGAATTTATTTGATCAAGTGTTGGTTCCAATCAAAGTAGAAATGATTACAAAAACATCCTCCTCCTCCTCAAATTTATAGACAAATACAGATGCATACTGGGATTTCTTCTTAACCAATAAAATGGACCACTTCTCAGTTCCATCCACCATATTTTTGTGCTTGTCTTGAAGTCAGAACACTACAATCACTTATCTCTTTTCTGTTAACACCATCCTTACTTTATAAACTTTTTGCCTTATTACTGTTTGCTTTGCTTAGTTTTGTCTTGCATATAATTTGCTTAGTATTATTTTGCCTGGTTCTTTTACTTTCTTTTATTATTATCGAAAACTTTATCAATTCTGTTTACTGGCAATTCTTACCAATTACACTTAACCATAGCCAATTACTCTACACCTAGACAGCAAGAAAATCCTAAAAGAACAAGACCAACCAGAATTTACTGTTGGCAGACATGATCTTAATATAAGATATGCAAATGACAGTATTGATGGCTTACTCAAAACAGAACTCTCAGACAAAGTGGTAGAAGAAAGGACAAAGTACTATTAACTGTAAAAAGATAGAATACAACATCAGCAAGAAAAGACAGTCCAAGGTATGAGCTACATATTGAGGGTGTCAAATTGAGCAGCTAGAGAAATTTCAACCATCCAAGTAGTGCCATAACAGAAAATGTCAGAAATCTGACAATGCACACAAATAGTAAAAACAATCTTTCAGAAACCAAGTGTTAAAAAATGGGAAAATATCCCTAGAAACAAAGATTATTGATCTGCTATGAAATAAAGCATATCATAGTGCATCTCTCTAGTATAACAATAATTACTTTATTTCTAAATCTATATATAAAAATTCTGTTACTCTGTCAATCACACCCTCTAAAATAGCCATACATTGACCAATTGAAACAAATTTTTGGGAGAAGTGCAGACAGGTAAGGGAGTATAAAGTACAGTTGGTTTCACTAGTGTGAGTAACTTAGTACAATAAATTTTCATTAACTTTTTTAGAAAAATTAAGTTTTATTATTTAACATGCAAAATGCTTCCACTATTTTAAAAAAACAATTTAGTGATTAAAATAAATTCTTTAACAAAAATGTAATATGGTTTTTTTGCATGTCTTTTCTTTAAGTTTTTATATTTCATCAATTGGTTTGCAAAACTGAACGAGTTTGTAAATCTTGACAAAAAAATGTTAGCGATAATTTCAACAATACTAAAGACTGAGGATTTCAACACGTGTCAGCATGTTGCAAAAAAAAAAAAAAAAAAAAATTCTAGTAACTTCTAGAAAGCAACTTTCATATTTGTTTTGTTTAATATTTTTTGTTTCATAATTCCAATATGGTTCTTGCTTCATTAAAAGTGTTTTAACATGGATAATGCAAAGATTAAAATGCATATAACATTTCATACACCCTTGCTAATGGGGTGGAAAGTGATGGATCCAATGCTCCAAATTATATTAATTGTAATAAGATTTTAATAAAGAAAAAGTATACCAAGATAAAGAGGATTGATTTTTTGAGCCAAATTAATTATGCTCTTAATCTTTACTTTTAATTTCTTAAGCTGACTACAGTAGCAAACTATCGCAAAACCCAAAAAAACTAAAAACCTTTGCTCCCAGTAGAACAATGAGATTTGAGAAGCCTCCAGTTCTGGGCAAGAATACTATGAAACACACATGAAAATAAATAAAGGCCATAAATTTGCTTTGCTAAAACAGACTTTAACCACAGAGCGAAGCCCAAACAAATTGTGGTTTTAAACCTCCCAAGCAAATGATTTTCAGCTCAATAATGGAACTGTATTAATGTTTATACTTAAAAGATTAAAACCAAATTTTCACACTAGAAAAAAAAATAAAATAAAATAAAAAATTTTTAGGTCTAGAAACTGATCTACAGTGAAGAGCCAAAATTCCTGTGAAGAGTTTAAATTTTATCATTTAGACTTATTTTTTTTTTTGACAGATGGGGGTGTCAGTATCAAAAAGAGATTCAGTACTCCAAATAGCAAAGGAATAAATGTCTAGATCCTGATTTTATGACAAATAAAGGGAGAGTTATATTGAAAACAGATATTTGATGCCTGGCAAAAGAGAGTAATAATCAATTTAAATGTATGAAAAGAACTGAATACATTTTAAATATCTTCCCAAGAACAATTTTTTTGTATTTTGCAAATTTAAATTGACTTAATACTTGGGAACTTACAATAAAAAGGAAAAATAAATTGTCTTGGACAATTTTTGTTAACTTTTATTCAAAGCTAGAATGTCTGAGAAAGAAAGAAAGAAAGAAAGAAAGAAAAAAAAAAAAGTAGGATCAATATGGCAAAAAATTTTGTTAATTTGAATTTTGTGTTGGAGGGGCCCAAAATACACTTGATATAGGCCATTTTCTAAATCTGTCAATTATAATATTCACCTAAAAAAGATTCCAATGACTTTCCAAGCAAAGAGAGCCAGAAAAATGCTACTATAAGGAACTTATCTAAAGACAAATTATTTAGAGCCAGTGGCCATAGTTAAATGTAAAATAAATAAGAGAACTGTCCGACAAACAATATAAGCAATAACAAAAAAAAGAACAGGGCAAAAAATAATATTAAGCAAGCAAACAATATATGTAAGGCAAAGCAACAGTAATAAGGAAAAAAGTTCAAGATCAGAATTGGGGCTGACACACACAAGCAAGTCCGGACAAATGAACATAGCATTCTGACTGACACAAGACATACCAGGACTGAGTTAGAAGAAACCAAGAATGGGCCCATTTTATTGGCTAGGGAAAAATCCTAGAATGCATTTGTGTGCTTCTGTCTATAAATTGAGGAGGGGTAAGTGTTTTGCAGTCATTTCACATTAGATTGGAATCAACAGATTAAGCATGTGAAAATTTTAACTTCAAACAATTAAAACTTGACAAATACTTGAAGTTAGACTAGTTCTGAAATCCAGACTAACTTCAGACTAGTATAGCACATACCACTTTGGAAATTTTCCCAAAATAAATGCCAAATGTCCACTTATGAGCCCCCTGAATAGGACACTTGAAAATTGATCATACTTCCACTTATGAAGGGATTTTAAAAAAATCATTGGTTCTGAAAATATTTGCTGAAAAAAACTAATTTGTGTTAAAAACATACTATCATTTAAAAATAAAATTTTTTTTAAAAAAAATAGCTTTTAACAAGTTCTTCAGTGACAAACACTCCCTTAATTCATAGAAAATATGCATCAATTTTTGCATTTATGATAACAGATTATTCAGTGTAATGGACAGACTTTCATCCCAACTAGTTTTTTTATATATATATATATATATATATATATATATATAATCAGGTTCCTTTGTCTCCCTTGAGTATAAACTTTCCTGGTGAGGTTTTCTTCACAAGTTCTCCTTAAGGCAAATTTACTAGCCACTAATAAAATGTTTTTCCTCTCAAAACAATTTGATGAGAATATGGAATAACAAAAAGAATTAAACACATTTCTAAAACTTTCTTGCCCTTCCATTACTAATTCTGCTTCTCCTTTTGCAAAAAGCATCCCAAATCAGAGTTGCTACCAAATGGTCTCTTTGAAAATATCTGTTCTTTACAAAAATTATTCAAGTAACTTTTATTTCATCTAGACTATCTAAATTAAACTTCTCATCAGAAAAGGACATCAAATATTGCATCATAAAAATACATTTTTCATTATCACAAGTGACTTTCTTCTTCAACCATTTAGTGCACTTTTTATGAAGTTGTGTCAGAGATGGTGCCTTCTTTCTTGACCAATAAACTATATTATCACATTTATTTAATAAATGTTGTACACACCTGAGAGTTGTGTTTAGCTGGAGTTGTTTCTGAAAGTCTTTGGAACATGATTGTCCTTCCCTATCAACTCTAGCATTTTCATGCGATTGCTGTCAGTTTTAAGTTTTGTTATTTGTGGACATACTTCTAAGGGCATTAAGAAAGTTGCTTACAACTGATATACTTCACTTGAGCTTCTTTGCTATGCCATTAACATTAATAGTTTCATTAGTTAAAAACCAAAATTATATTTATTTTTTCTTCTTCCAAAAGATTAACTCGTATTTTCAAGTGCAGTCAACCAATGTTTAGTAATGTTGGTTCCAGTCCTTTAAGAAAGGCTGCAAAAACATCCCCTCTCCAAATTTATAGACAAACTGTACAGATGCATGCTGGGATTTCTTACCAGCCACTTCTCATTCTCATCTACCATATTGTTCTTTTTTGTTTTGATTTCAGAATGCTGCAATCACTTGTCTATATCCCTTTTGTATGTTAACACTATTCTGCTTCATTACTGTTGCTTTGCCTACTTTTGTCTTGCATATTTATTGTTTGCTTCATATTATTTTTGCCCTGTTCTTATCTTTCCTTTCTTATTATTTATTGGAAACTTTGTCAATTGTTTGTTGGGCATTTCTGACAATTCAACCATGGCCAATTGTCTTGTTTACACATTCCTAATTTTGCCAGAAAAATAAACTTTCCTAAAATTGCTAGACCTATTTAAAAGGACTCCTATAATTATTATTCTAAGCAAAAATAATATTTTTCAATTCTTGTTAAAAATTGATCAAATTTTTTGGTAAATCTATGCTAAAGTACATTATAATGGTCATTTTTTTTTTTTTTTTATTTTATTATTTTACATATTCCATAGAAAAGTCTATGAGCAAATTTATGGGATGTCTTATAATTATTTAAATGCCATAATATAATTATTTTTATTTCCATTTCCATCAAATCTTCTATATAGGAGTGAATGCTGGACAGTCTTTTCAAAGATGAACATACTTGAAACGAGATTTGGTTCTACAGACAAATGCTGAGTATGACACAAATAGAAAATATGAGCAAAGAGGAAGTTTTAAGGAAACTGATAATTACAATTAGATAGACAACTCTAATTTACTGAACACAATGAGGAAAGTGGGCCTGGAGAATCTAATACTTACAGGACATAATGAATGCAAATAGGGTAACACTACAAGTGAGTGAATGGATAGCAAAAATAGACAAGAAGGATAGTCGACAAAAGTTAGTGTAGCAAAAGACAAGTTGTATCAAGCCATGATTGCTCACATCCTAAAAGGACATGGCACATAATGACGAAATATATGTGTAAAAATGTATAGAAAATAGGAAAGAACTTGTTAGGTAAATAATCCGAAGTTCTTTAGTATTTTTGTTATTTTTAAAAAATAGTGCTCGATACAAGAGTAGAACAGAAATATAATTATTTATTTAAAAATGATTCCAACGCTATGTAAGAGTTCTCATGTTTCAAAACAAGAGCTGAAAACATCAATATAATTATTTGAATTAAATTGAATTAAAGTACCAAGCTCTGTTCCATCTTCAAGCGAAATTTTTTTTGGAATAACTAATTCCTGAAATTTACGTGTTTTATAAGCATATTCATTATTGAAATTAAAATTACTATGGGAACGGCTAGAGCAATTATTTAAAGAAAAGGGACATAAGGGTTAATTTGTATTAATATCTCAGTTATATTCAAAGACATCAAGTCAGGGTAAGATTGGGGTGTCTAAATTTAAAGCGGAAGATGACATTTGGTCTGGTTAAGTGTCTATGGAGATTTGTTTATTTTTTTATTTTATTTTTTATTTTTTTCTGAAAGGGTTTTTTTTTGTGTGTGTGTGTGTATATATATACTAAAAAAGTTGTCTTTATGCTGTCTACATAAACCTACAGAAGTATCTTTTCTTAGCAAAATCAGTACAACCATTTAGTGTTCAAAAATTTAAAAGAGCACGTTGTGTTTTGTTTTTTTTACAGTAAATGTTGCTGCAGAGACTGACTTGTATTCTGATCAATATCAGCTTGGTTTCTCTGCCTCTCACCAAGAAATGTCCTGCAACATATACCAAGTACAGCATGCATGCAAATGTGCCAGGCATACACAGATTGCCTAAGCCAAGGAAAATCCATTTTGCAAGAAGCTTCCCTACTTGGAGAAAAAGAGTTCAATTGCAGATCAGATCCCCAAATACATAACAAGTAATTATCTAATATCACTCATTTTCAAACATTTCTGTACAAGTTCTTCCTATCCACCATTAGGGTACACCTCTACAGTTTTTACAAGAATCAAACTTTCATTAATATCTGCCTATCAAATTTTAACAGATTTAAAAGTCGTATATTCTACCAATTCATTTTAATATAATTAGCAATAAAAGTTTGAGAATGCAAGTTTCCAAAAGTCCATGAAGTATAAAAACTTCAAATATGCATGTGGCAAGTTTTAGGTGAAATAAGTTTAAAGAACTAATTGCAGAAAAAAAATTATCAAAAGAAATAAAAATAAAAGTTGTTATAAAAATAGATAGCCAGACTGAATTCAGTTTGTACCACATTTAACATTTTACCTACAATTATTTCTAGGTGTGACCTTGTACAATTTAAAAATGCATTTTTATTTTAATCAAATTATATTGACTATTATACTTTTTTCAATTTTGCACCAACAGTGAATTTCTTCAAGTGCTCTGACAGAAAAGTTAGTCAACTGATATAGATTTCAGGAATTGTTTCTAGCAGTCAGCTGGTTTGGAAATACAGCAACTTAAGACCTGCCCACCACAAAGGTTTCATTAGTCACTTGACAACATGCCAATTCTAAAATTTGCAACTGCAAAAACACTAAGTATCAAGTAACATGTAAGTAAAACAATGTTAAAAACAAAAATAAAATAAAGGACAAGAACTTTACTTAAATTTTAATATTAAGCAAATATAATTTTTTTTTTTAAATCCATATGCATATTAGTTAATATTTTTGATAAAATTTTAAGAGGATTATTTATTTTTATAATCTTAATCTTTTTATAGGATTGGTGGATTCATTTGATTTTATGGCTTTATCAATCCTTTGTGGGATATTTAAAGCCAAAACATTTTGGATTGTAGGAAGTTGTTTACAGTAAGTACTCAGTGTAATCAAGTGGTCCTCCATCTAAGTACTGCATGGACATTAACAAAAGTATTCAACCGATTGATTTGTTTTTATGGCTTATCAATCATTTGAGGATTATTTAAAGCCCAAACATTTCGGATTGTCATTTTTTTTTAACAATGATCTTTCCAGACAAGTCCTATTATTTAATCCATAGCTAGGGGGAGATGGATTTATAGCTTTCCGAAAACTATTTCGACATAAGTGAATGTAACAAACCTGACTGGAAATCCAAGCAGTTATCCAGTACAACACCTACACAGCCTATTTTTATAGGGACAACTTTTTGAAACTATTTCCAGATGTTTCCATTTCAGAATTTCATACATGTAATTAAAGTGTAAAAATATTAATTTTGTACCTTTTGTTCAATGTACACGAGAATACACTATTTCATTAACCAATATTTAACAGATTTAAAATTTCAGAAAAAAAAAAAAAAAAAAAAATTATATATACATACATATATATATATTATATATACACACACAAACATAAAAGTGAACATTGAAGTCAATAGTGTTGACTTCAATGTTCACTTTTATATTTACATATGCTCTATCTGATATTGAGCACTTTATCCCATAAATATAGCACACCTTAAAACTATATCTCTTTATATATATATATATATATATATATATATATATATATATATATATATTCTTTTTTTTAAAGAAAAACAGACCACTTTAAGGCTCCATTGTAATAGTTTATTTCAACAGAGACCTTTTAAAGGATGCTGGATCATCATCATCATATATATATATATATACACACACACACACACACACACACTAATTTTAATTTCCTTATGAGACATTGCTTGTCTACCACTACTCCATTGCTATTTTAATGGCAAATGTTCAGACAAGCTGCATACTTTTTTTCCATCAATTCAGACCTTCACAGCTGGGACTTGCCATGTCATGTACACAGGATCAACTCCTCATCCCCTTCAAATTCCATTGGTAAGAAAGAAGTTCCCACTCAGACAGCTTCATCCCCAAAACTGTTACTTTATGGAATAGACTCCCAAGAGGATGCTTCCTTAATCACTATGATCTTAACCTTTACTTTAGGGTCAACAACTATCTTCATAATAGGCACTTACTTCCTCCTCATTCCCTTAAAACCTTATTCAGTTGTCCTATACCTTGATTGGCCCTTGAACATTTTATAAAAAAAAAAAAAAAAAAAAAATGTTGCAAAGTTTATTTCCCATTTTTCTTATTCTGATAAGGACTGAATAAGAATTGCTATAGGCATCATTTTTATCCACTCCTAACAGTTGGACAATTCTTTCTCTATTCTGTGTGGCTTTTTGTCAAATTGACACTTGTCCAATAAACGCTAAGAGTCAAAATCACAAGATTACATTTTGAAGCAGCTGTTGAGGATTGAACTAATTATCAATAGTTTTCAAGATAAAAAGCAAAATTATGTAGATTATTATATATTATTTAGAAAAAAAAATGGTGCTACTTGTCAGGTCTTTAAAAGGAATCTAAAAGGCAATATTATTATAAAAACTATTTTTAATTTTTTTTTTTTTTTTTTTTTTTTTACTTCCTATCCTTATTTTGATACATGACTATTCTTGTAGCAACAATGCAATAGCTAGTTTGGAGCAACCTGCAAAAAGCTGGACTCCTGATCTGTGAATGCAGCAGACTTTATCATACACTGCAAATGGTTTATTCTAGCCATTCAATCACTATTTTCTGTTTTGATCTTGAGCAAAATTATTTTGTAATCTAACAAGGAGACTGAATTTCTAGACATATAGTTTAAAACAGATATTACCAGGAAAAATTGAAGAGGAACTGCATCAAATAAAAATGCAATTACACCTTATTCAGTTGCTTCACCTCTGAAAACAAGTGTCATTTTTAAAAACAAACTGCAAAATGTAAAATCTTTAATTAAGTGTCTATAGAGTGAAATCAAGTCTATACCATAAGAGAACATTTAATAGTAGTAATAACATTTTCAGAATATTCACTACTGCTTATATTAAATGCAATAAGATACATATTTGATAGAAGTATTTAAACACTTAATCCAAAGGTCAACTACTCCTAACAGAAATATTACACCCAGCAATAAAATCCTTTTGGGTGATTTGAGTTGGCTTTTTTTTTTACTTTTTTTTTTGCTGTTACAGAGCAAAAAATAAAATAAGCTTGCTAAAAACAAGTCTAAAAGAAAAGATTAATGGCCCTCCACAAAGATTTATAAAGAACAAATAAAATAAATACTTTGTTCTATAAGTAGATGGACAAACTAAAAAGTGTGTTAAAGAACTAAGAAAAGGATTAACTAAGTATTAAACAGAAACCAACTCCTGATAATTATAATCAATGTAAATATTTGAGTATATTTTGGAACAACTGAAATATAACAATAGCATCTAGAACTGCTTCCAGGCATGTTTCTCCAGTTTGATGTATTCTTTATATACAGCTTCCCTATACTTTAAATACAATATGATGTTTTTCTTGGGTTTTTTTTTTTTTTTTTTTTTTTTTTACAGCTTAACCTTTCATGGGTTATTTAAAACCAAAATATATTTTAAAAATTCTATTTTTTCAAATGAATATTACATTAACAATATTTTTTGAGAATCATTTTTCCAGATACAAGTGCTACAATTTAACACATAGGTGGGGAGAGGAAATATCTTTTCCAAAGGTATTTGCACACAAGTCAATGTAACAAACTCAACTGAAATTTGATTGTTTATTTGTTTTACTAGCATATCCACCACTGTGGGTCATTTAATGCTGAAACTGAATTTTTGAATGTTTCAAAATGTTTCAAGTGGTTGCAAAGTTTGAAAAGTGATTCACAAGTTGTATAGTTCAAGATATTTCAAAATGTTTCACAAGCTGCATGGTTCAGGAGTATTTCAGAACATAAGCTGTATGGTTCAAAATTCAAGCTCTATCATACTTATTATAAAACCCAGGTTGTGTGTGTGTGTTCATTTATATATTGGATCGGATTCCCTACATTTTTCAACCGATTTCAACAAAACTTCACAGGACTACATAAAATTACCTTGCGGTGGTTCTGACAGCACCCAAAATTGCACAAAATCAATTTGAAAACATGCTTAAGAGGCATGGCTGTCAAAAATGAAAGGGGGACAACTCATATCGAGTTATACTTATAAAACCCAGGTTGTTTGTGAGTGTGTGCCTGTGTTCGTTTATATATGGGATCGGATTTCCTACATTTTTCAACCGATTTCAACAAAACTTCACTTTTTTTGGCAGGTAGTGTTTCTTATTGTCTTGCACACTTTTTTTTCTTTATTTTTACATTCAGAATGCTTTAAAAATTCCATTCACAAGACAATTGTTTATAATAAAATTCTATTCAATTGGTATACTCATAACAATTGAAAACAATGCTTTTGTTTGAGTTTGGGTCTGACCAATTTGTAAAAAGAAAAAGAAAAAAAAAAAAGAAAAAGAAAACTAATTAAGACATGTGTGTCCGTCAACCTTAAACAATAATCTTTGTCAATTTTATTTTTCAGTTTGATCTATCTCTTACTGCTACATTCCCGGGCAACACCGGGCTCTACTGCTAGTTTTCTATAAAAGTTGGAAGTATTTTATTTTCTTCGGATATCCTATTATTTGGGCAATAGGTACATTTTTGAGAAAGCATGTTAAGATTTTGTCCTTGGTAATAGTTGCTACATATTTTTTTTTATGCTTCTTACATTCTATCAAGATATGTTTGACAGTGAGAAATTGATTGCGGTGGGTACACCAAGGTGTCACGTGGAATTTGAACTCGGCTCTCCAATTTCTCATTCTGAGCTGTTATCCATTACACCACCCACACATCAAAACTAATTAAAAGCTGAAGATCTTGTCCTTTAAGACTGAGATACATAAGATACAAACAACACCTTACTTGAGAATTGCTTCATGGAATGGAGGGTGGTATTCAAAATAACAGAATATTTTTTAATAAAAACAGTAACACATGCTAAGAAGAGTTTGATTTTTTTTTGATTTGCTAAGAAAAACAATATGAGCAATAAAAAATAAAAATGTTTTAAATCTAAAAAAAAAAAAAAAAAAGTTTCCTATTTCCCTGAACTTCAAGCAATACCAACAGAACAAACACCAGAAGTAAAGATTGTATATCACACAAAAAGAAAAAAAAAAAAATTGAGATTCAATTATTTTCTTAACAGCAATTAAACAAATCTACAGACAGACACTAATTAACTTGTTTCAATGTGCATGTGAATATCATTCACTGTCACACTAAAAATGATTGTACATGGTCAAAAAATAAAATACAAAATAAAATTTAATGACATGAATTAGACAGAATCAGTTCAGCTATTAACAACTGAAATGAATCCCATAGTCTAAGAGTACTATCAAGAAGAACAAAAGGTTCACTAGCTTGGTTTCAGTCATAGTTGCTTACGTCAACCACCGAACCACATAGCTTGACCAATATATATATATATATATATATATATATATATATCATGAAATACACAAAAGTATTCAACATGAATAACCACTGAGATTCAAAGTTTCAATACAGGTACATTGTTTACAGTTTTTGCTGATTCAAGGTGCCAGTCACATTAAATGTTATCCAACATGCTTACAATGAACAGTATTTTTTCTATTATCCCTCAATAAAAATACAAATTTGTCCACAAAGACAATTAGAAAAAAAAACAAATAACATTTCTAATAAAACTTGAAGACTTCCACCCACACTGAAAGGCCAATGCCAGAAAATTTTGCTAAAGAACAATAAAACTGAAACTTCATCCTATTCAGGGTAACATTTTATATATATATATATATATATATATATATATATATATGAGAGAGAGGGGCATATTTTAGTAGCAAGAATTCATTTAAACAAGGTCTGTTAAATTTTTTTTTTTATTACATTTTTCCAAAAATCAAATATATTGCATATCAAAATCATGGATAAACTGTCTGAAGCTCAGGTTTTGTTCAAGTACTTTTGAACATCTCAATCATTATCAAGAATGAAGATTATCACTATGGTAGGCAGTACTTTGTTGGTTACATCTTCGCATGGTATTGTAATACTAAAATTCAAAAAATAAATAACATATATATATATATATCTAAAAGTGAACTACTGTCATGTATAAAAGTTTCACACACTTCCAGTTCTTGATAACAGCTGAAACAGTCTTAAGTATTTGAACACACCAAACATGAACTTTGGACAATTTATCTAAATTATATCTTTAAATGTGCAATATCCAATACTAAAATTCTTGAAAAAAAAAAAAAATATTAAAAAAAATAATATATTACACATACATACATACATACATACATACACACACTAAAACTTTAATCTGCAAATACCAAATTTTCAAAGCTGTCACAGAGGTAGTTGTTAATAATGTATGACAAAATACACAATTCCAATTTTTAAAAAAAACATGGTTATGAATAGAATCTTTTTGATCAAGATGAGAAATATTTGTAGGGTTGCAGATAAAATCTGTTTTCAAATGCTCGATCTTGTGACTAAAATTAAAAATCAACTAAATGTTTATTGGTTGTAAAGACAAATCTGATAGTTTCAGCAACAAATCATGTGATCAAATTCAGATATTCAACAAATTTACACATGAAAACATGAACATGCCCTAATTTACATTAGGTATTTAAATGAAAAATTTCAATATGCTGTAGACTTATGGCTATAACATACTGAAACACTGGTTCTCATACAATCACTGAAGTTAAGCAATATCGAACCTGGTCAGATGGGTAATTGCTTGGGAATATCAAGTGCTGTAAGTTTCAATGTGTAGATGGTGCAATTGATAATGGCTTAGAATTGAAAAATCAGAAAGCAGAGTTTCAGTTCCAGTGAAGTTCATTATACTGACTTACAACAATAGATATGAAGTCATCTCTTCTTCCCCTCCCAGTCATAGGTTAAACAGTAGGACTTGTATCAGTAAATTATCTCCACAAAATTCTTAGACTTTAAATATATTTATGGCTTTAAATAAACCTGAAGTGTATTGATAATCTGTTAAATAAAATAAAATAAATACACTGTATTTGGATCTTGGAGAAATTCTTTTGAAAGGGGATAATTGTTTTAAATGTTCAAATTTTAAAAGGAATATATAATATGTCAAGTGTATTTGTATATTTTTTTGTCAGTACTCTTCAAATTTTTTCTATAAAGTTATCTCCTTTGACCTGGTGGCAGTGTTCTCATGACAATAGTGGACTGCATCAAGATACTCACAAAACATGAAGGCAAAAGACTGAAGAGTAAGTAGAGAAAAACAATTGGGAAAATATATTTAAAAAGACGCACAAGTGGAAACAATAATAGTAATGTCTTAAAATATCAATTTCGTATATACAGTCTTTTTATGTTAACACCATGGTTAAACTAATAGCTGTATCTATGTAAAAAAAAATAAAATAAATAAAATAAAAGCATACACACAGGTAACAAAACCAGTGGACATGAAAACATCTGGATAAGCTGACATTAAAAAGCCCAGAATAAAACAATTGGGACATGACAAACACACTAAACAGTTTTCAATGATTAAGGATTAGGTGGGTAGGAAATTCAAAGTTTTTATGCCAAGGCAACAGATAGAATGAGGTAATGATGAAAATTAGACAATATAGTATATACAATGTAGGTATACACTGCAAACAAAAACTACCAGGTAGGTTTTAGTATCAAGTCTGAAGAATTAACATTAGAATTAGCTTAATTTTTGTAGTTTTGTAGCAGATTCTTTTAAGTAGGGTTAGATCTTTGAAAGAAAAAAAAAATAATGTTATACTTAAGTTTAGAAAACTACCTTTATACTTAAGTATAAACTGAAAATATTCATTATGTTAGCATCAATTTAAAAAGAGTTATCTTTTAATTCTTTAATAATTCTAGAAAAAAGAATTCATTCACCAAGCTTACAAACAAAAGTGCCTTGAAAAGTATCTTAAAATAAGCCATATTAATTTATAAAGAGATTTATATGAACCGAACAGAACTTACCATAAATATCAATTTTAAGCAATTGGTCACCATTCCAAGAAAATTTCTTTGTATAAACATTCTATATAAAGTTCTAGTTGAAGTCTCCAGAATTATCAAATCTGATTAGTTTCTTACGCTTTCTTTTGATAAAACAGTCACTAATATTAGCAGTCAAAATATTAATTTTCTCACTTAATTATTATCATTAGTAGCAACCATTCTGTCTCACAGTTAGCTGGCAAATTGCTAAGGTGAGAGAGTATGAGACTGTAGACTTTAATTTTATTTACAGATGTGGCCCACATACTATGAGACATGGATATTGAATTATGTAAGCAAATAAAATACTGCTCATTGAAAAAAAAAAAAAAAAAAAAAAAAAAAAAACCATCAATACTAGTCTACCGACCTGGTTTTTCAGAGGAATTAAGATTGCCTAGACCATATCAAGTCTAATTCTAATCAGTTTAGTCATATTGAAAAATACCAAGGCAAATTAAACTTAAAAATATTTTAATATGGCCATTTAATAAAAACACACAAACAAAAAAAAAAATTATCAACATTAGATAGAAAGACATTGAAATTAAATAGATGAAGAGAAAGCTTGAATTTGAATTTTTATTTTGTCATCATCCAAAGAATTCACTTTTCTCTGCAGTGAAAAGAACACTGTAGAGTTTCTACTGCATCCTCACTTTTCAGCACCCCCCTCATATAACAAGCAAGATTCAGATGTTTAAAGCTCAGTTGACAAAGTACTCAATGCAAACCAAGTTACAAGATTTCACTATATATATAAGAATACTGTATATTATGTGCTGGTGTTAATGATCAGAGAGCTATATACTTTATATTAATAAATCAGTGAGGAAAAATGTGTACTTATTAATATAAAGTGCATGTGTGTTTATATATGTGCAACACATAGGAAATATTTATAAGTCTAACATGTTTCACTTTTGTTAAAGCTTGATCAGTGAATGAATATGGAGAAAAAGAAAATTCATGATTAATAGAGAGACAAAGAAAAAGATAACTGAAGATTACACAGCAATCCATAGAATCAGTAAACTATTATATTGAGGTTTAACATTTGCAATGGTAGCATGTTAAGTGCTACCAGTAAGAAAACTATAAAATTCATAACCATAGATCAGTTTTTTTTAAAGTTCATCTTTTACAGAAAATTTAAAATTATTAAAAACAAAATATAAAGCCTACAAGAATTTAATTTCAATTAATCCTAATTGGTATCTATAGATAATATTCAAACACTATAATTTTTTAAATATGCATAATTTTAATTTTAAAATGATCGTATCAGTATTTATTAAATCTGGGATTTCAAACAAGTTATTGCTCCCAAACTAGCCATACATCTTGTTTCTGAGAGTAATTAATAGCCATAGGCCTTATTTTCACATTTAAGCATTTATAACAAAATTTATATGCAAAATTTTTCAGATTTAATTTTGTATTAAAAATATTGTTTTCTCTGTATTCGGTCACATTTTTAAAAAAGGTGTTCTAGGGAAACATTGCTCACATATGTATAAAACCAGTAAATAGGAGTTTATTTTGTAAAATTTATAACTGAAACCCGGTTATTGTTCATTTTTTTTTTTTATCTATTCTTTCAAGTCCAACATTAAAATTGGGGATTGGCTTGGCAAATTAAAAAGGAATTTATAACAAAAGCTTTTGTGTATATCAAATGCTGAAATGTTTTTATGCCAAATAATAGCAGCAAGCAGGTTTTTTTAAAAAATTAAAGATAAGAACTGTAATGCAAGTGATCTGAAGCAAAAAGCCAACAAAATAAAAGTTTTTAAAAAAAAAAAAAATCACAAAAATCATTTCAGTTTTGCTAACATTAAGTTGCAGAATATGTTAAGTCAATCACTTTAGTTAAGAGATCACATGATAGATTAAATTCTGTCAATGAGATTAGTGATACCCAAGGTGTTAATCCATCTCATATTTTCAGATATTAGGTTGGTGCAAAAATAATGTCGTTTTCTCACATATGTCACTATGTGAGAAAACGACATTATTTTTGCACCAACCTAATAGTTTTAAAGATACCAGTTATTTCCACCACTTTCCATTTCCATATTATTTTTATAAAAGTCAAAATATTGATAACCAGCCATCTTTCCAAAGCTAGGATTCATTTTAGATAAGGTTCTGAATGCTATTGCTTGAATAAAGACAGCCAATCATTTTCACCCATACTATCTGTTTGCCTAAAGTCACATGACATTCATAAAGAATTGTATAACTATCTTCCAAACCTGAATAGTTGGGAAACAATAACAAAACTTATTCAACTAAACAGGTTTTAAATCCCATTCTTTTTGTATATTTTTTTTTTAATAAAGCACTCAACTAATATAATGGCTGGCTGATTGTATCCAAGTATGGTCATTTGCTAGGGTGGCTAGGTGATACCTATTTCAGACACCTGCTCAAGCACATTTTTATTTCTTCAACGGCTATAGAGCTAACCAGTCGTTTATACTGCAACTATACTGAACAGACTAAATTTGCAGTTTCTGCATGAGAAAGCACATAATCTGGTATAATCAATGGTCACAATGACTTGGCTTCGTGCTAGCACAACCATCAATGGATTCCCAACAGTTTAATCTACCCAATTTCATTCACAATGATTGGGTCAACCTGTGATATAACTTTCAGGCACTTCCCAGGTTGACCTCCTTGACAAATCAACCCAGGTGAGATCCAAACCCAGTTTTGCATGGTTGGAACACTAACCAGTTGGCCATGTGCTTAACTACAATCTACAGAAAAAACTAGTCTTGAATCTTATGAAAGATCAGCTACACTTCACTTATTAGAATTAGTTGTTGGCAAGTTTAGTACTTTAATATTCAATGATATACATGTGCAATAACCTTTATTCAATGAAGATCCTTTGAAACCATACCTCACTAAGGTTAAAGATATCTCGGCACAAACAAATTATTTTACTCTTAGTTCTGATGACAAGTATTTAAAGACATTGGGTGATTGTGACAAAGTGGGTAATCTGTACCAAGGATCTATCACCCAGATAAGTGAAAAGACAACAGCATTTTTTTTTTAAATATCTATTACTAATAACAGTGTCAAAAATACTTTTTAGAAGAGCCCATATTAAAAATACATTAAGTGGGAACCTATAGCCTAATGGACAGAATTTGAGGATTGAGATAAACGAGTAAAAACTGCCCGTTTAATCTTGATATCCTGAAATCTCTGCAGAATAATGAAACACTAAAATACTTTATTCCCAATTATCAACACAAAAAATATATTAACTTTGAGGGAATGGTTTTGTACATTTTAGGAAAAAATTTCAAAATATGAAATTTCATTTATTAAAAAACTAAAAATTACATGCATGCACCTACACACAATGAAAGGAAAGGAAAAAACAAACAAAACAAAACAAAACAAAACTTGCACCAAATAAACAGTCAATGGCTGATATCCCCTGACGAGTGGACAGAGTGATTGGTGGAAGGTCCATCTACGAAACTCTAGAATCAGGATGCTGAAAGTAACACCAATCGGCTAAGTGACTATATATGTATGTATAAATAAATAAAGAAGTAATGGATTACTTATTAAGCTGACAAATTTTTATCACCTAAACTTATTTTTAGTAGATACTCTGTTCTTATTTTTAAACTATATTTATTATCATCTGCTGGCCTGAATATTTGACAAATCTTATTAAAAAAAAAAAAAAAAAAAAAAAAAAAAAGAGAGAGAAAGATACAGGTTTGAATCCTATCAGAGAGGGTGTATGCTTTTCTTTAAGTTTTTTCAAATATTCAGGACACTTTTTTTTTTTTTTCCCTCCAAATATGAAGAATATCTTTTCTTTATGTATATATAGGGATGGGAAAGCATTTTAATTTCTAAACACTGTCAGTACATTGTGACCATATTCATAATTGACATTATTGAAATGCAAGACTCTTCAGTAAATCAAATCGAGTTCTCTCAGTCATTATGTGTTTATCTAAAAATAAATACGCTTAAATCCACATTCATCCATGCTGTGCACCAACGGCTTTGTGGTAGAATCCCCAACTGATGCCAATTCAGTCAGGTTTCGATTCTAGCTAGAGGCAACCGGATGTCTAGCCACACTTATGAGCTGTAATACAGCAAAACAGTCTGTCTGAGGATGACATATTATATATATAAAAAATTCTACATAGTTAAACAAACATCCTTGATAATAGCCAATAGTTTAGCCAAAATCACTTGAATCCACAGATCATTTTGGACAATTTTTATATACTCTGTCCAAAAAAAAATCACTTGCACAAATGCAAGAAAAATTTAACAAAAAGCCTAATCACAATACCTTGACAGTAGTGTTCAATGAAACACATATGTTCTTAGATTTGACATTAACGTGCTTCTGCTAACATGGCAGTTGACTCATGATATGGACTGGCCATTACATCAGGATCATTCCAAAAGAAATTCTCTCTATTTAATTATTTTAAACTATGTCAGAATCAGATATCGGTGATATAGCAGTAGAGGTAGGACCTTCCTGTCAGTAATTGATAATTTTTTTTTTTTACCTTGTTACAGATATCAGCTGAAAAAAATAGCATCTGATATCAATGTGCATATTGTTACTTAATTCCTCCATAAAAAAAAATGGATTCACTGAGGATTGCTAAGCATTTACAGAGACTAAATAGTGGATATGAGCTCAGTTAGGTGGTGAGTAATATGTTTAAGCAATGATGACAGTAATATGTGACAAGCCACATTCCAACTAAGCAATACTGCACAGCAATCAACTAAAGAGATGCAGGCTTTTGTTCACTGCTAACAAAAATGCATAAGTGATGGTGGTGACTATGTGGGGGAGGAGTCTTGTCACTGAAAATTTACTCTATCCAATGATTTTATTATGCTTTCAAGGAAATATATAGAAGGCATTGTTTTTTTTGTTTTTTTAAATGTCTCATACTGTACACTGTTCACATCCTGGTTCACTATAGTTGGAATTATATACAGCGTACATCAAATTTAAATAAAGTTTGCTTTTTCTTTTTACATTGCTCAAATAATTCTACAATTACCTATTTCATTTTAATTGATCTGTATTCAAATTCTAAAATTAACATTTTAATTTTGATTGAAAAAAAAAAAAAAAAAAAACATTACACATATGCACAATCTAACATTGAGATGCAGATTTAAAAATCTAATCTTCTAAGTCTATCTTGCCAGAGCAAAACCTGTTCAACTTGTATCAGATTTTTTTTAATTGCTATAAATAATGCATATTTTTTCAATGCCTTTTGAATATATCTAACAATAGGTTTAGATTCAACAAGAAAAGTTACAACCTAAATCACAACTCGATATTAAGCTTTTATATTTGTATGTGTGTGTGTGTAGCTAGAACGTTCACTTTCCAATGTGAACCATGGTTGATTTGCCAGGAATGTGACTTCTTGATGTTATCAGTCTGTGGAGGCAATCCCAGCTTGCAGAACCTTTGCAAAGTGTCTGAAAACCATGCCATAGGTTTTACTCAAGCCTTGTGAGTGAAGTTGAGTAGACAGAACTGTTTAGAATCCGTTTACAGTTGTGTTAGCATGAAGTCATTGTGACCGATGGTTTGAACATACTGGTGTTGTTCAAACTGCTGATTATGACAGATTATGTGCTCTCTCCCAGAACCTGTAACTAAGGTCCATTCAGCATAGTTGCAGAGTAAACCACTGGTGGCCTCAGTGAGTGTTGAACAAATACAAATGTGCCTCAGTAGGTGTCTGCAACAAGCCGTCCTAGCAGACGAGTGTGCACAAAAAACAAGAGTAGAAAGCCATTATATCTGTATGTACACACCCATGATCACTTCAGATACACTTGCAAATTAAAAGTACATGTAAGTACAAGAAACTTCTGTAAGTATTCAAATCATAAAAACTCGTACATCTGTTTCCCCCATATTATTTTCCAGGTGCAAACAGATCAAATTTCGAGTTGATGGTGAACATAAATTTTAGAATTTCTGCAATGATAGTTGCTCTGTAAAAGTATAAGGGACAACATCAAGAGAATGGTAACATCGTGTTTTGTCTAATCCTAATTAAAATATTTTTGTCTGCTTGTTGTAACAATGAAATGATGTATAGCATTTAATATCACTGTAAGAACAGAAAGCCTACTTTGATAAATTTTATATCGTATCATTTCCTGCTTGCTTACAATATCTTTACATTTAGAAACAGGATTTCCAGACCAAACAAAACTTATCTCTGGAATACCAAAGTTGTACAATAGTCAGATTGTTTTATTTTTTATTTTTTAATATCCATATCTAAAAAGTAAAAATTATTACATATTTTTTGCACAAATCCTAAGTGATTAAAAATCTCACAAAATAAATAACTTGTATACCTGCCGCTTATTTATTTTTGCTTTCTCTTGTTTTTTCTTTTTTCAAGCCAAAAAACCCTCAGAATAAGAGTAAAGACTCATTGATTTTTTTTTATGACTTACAGGTTATAAAGCCAGAAAATATTTTTAAATTTTAAATTTTTTTGGAGACAATGATTTCACTGATAAGTACAACTTTAAGTAGGACTTTTATCAGTAAATAAATCATTATCTCCAAAAAAATTTCAGCTGGGAAGACAAAAGATGGGTCCATACCTTTCCTCAAGAAGTGTGTTGTGCATAAGTGAACTTTTAACGGACACGACTGGAATTGGACCTTGGTTCTCAGATTTCCGCTTTCGGGCCTTTTTATCTTACACTTACTCGGTATTTCCAAGCGGTTACCCATCTAGGAACTGGCCACGCTCGAAGTTGCTTAACTTCAGTGATATCGTACAACCAGTATTTCAACGTGATATGGCAATAAGCCTGACCGTCAAAATAATCGGGAACTAAGTTTATCACAAATAATAATTTATAATTAACGTGGAAAAGGAATTTTTTTTCTAGTTTTTGCAGATTAGTAATGGCAAAGGATTTCGTATTTTGTCGAGAACTGTCAGTTAAAAAAAAAGTCAGTCATGCTTCAGTTATTTTCAATAACGAAAAAAGGAAAAAAATGTAGTTGCAGCAAGTACAACAAAGCAATCGTCAAAAAGAAAAGCATGTGTAGCCAACAGTGGTCAGGTTCTGCGTGTGTACGAGAGGACCTCTATGACAATTACATTTTCTTTAATTTATTATTTAAATTTAAGGAAAATAAATCTTCCTTATCACTTCAATTATAATAATTATTATTTATTTTGGTAGTATAAAGCAAGTAGAGATGGAAGCAGGTGTGATTTTGGCATTGAGACAGAGTTGTTTGTGAAATAAACAAGTTAGGTTCACGAAAAGCAAGTAGTCGCTGCGTACTGACGTCGGGGAGATCTGGTCAATCATTTGATTATACCATGTTATGAAAATTTGTTAATTGCTGACACTTTCTTTACACACAGCATTAAAAATTCGAAAACTAAACGTTTGAATGAAAACAAACGAAAAAAAATAGGAGTTAAAATTTTGAAAAGACAAGAGGGTTATTTATTGATCCACCCCACAAAAAAAAAAAAAAAAAAAAAAAAAGATTGACGTCTTTTTTTTTTTATTTTTCTAAGATTACAAAATGCTTTTTAGTCTTTCTGCATTCATTAAGAATTCTGAAAACCTAACGTGACGGCATTCATTTAAAATTGAAAAGGATTTTATTTTTCAAAGATGTGTTTTTTTTTAAGGAGGGGGCGGATTGTCATTCTTTAAAAAGAAAAAACCTCTACCTTGAGTGACTCTTTATTTTATTGGGGGACCATTATAAGAAAAAAAAAACTTATGAAAAAATAAGACCTGAGGGCACAACGTTGCTATATTGTTTAATTAC
This sequence comes from Acanthosepion lycidas, assembly GCA_963932145.1. Taxonomy (NCBI): domain Eukaryota; kingdom Metazoa; phylum Mollusca; class Cephalopoda; order Sepiida; family Sepiidae; genus Acanthosepion; species Acanthosepion lycidas. The sequence continues at coordinate 54,780,204 of OZ010589.1, forward strand.
AAAGAAAGATGAGTACATTTTTTTTTGTTTTGTTGAAAAAAAAAAAAAATAATAATAATATTAAAAAGTAAGTAAAACAAAACGAACTTTCTAGCAAAGTTGATTTTATATTTTTTTTTATTTTATTTTTTAAACTTTAATTGGCAACTTGTTCAAGTCTCTAGTCGGTGATGTTTTGTTTTTTTTATGAAAAAGAGCTGAAAAGTTCTCGGTCCGAATTGATTCTAAATGATTTTTAAAAGGATTGCTTCGTCAGACAAGTAACTTTTACACTAGCACTCCTTCATATTCATTAAGTGGTAGCTTCTAAACCTGAGTGAAATATAATGAACGATGAACATAATAAAATATTACTTAACTGCTCAACAACTGGTAAAGAATGACGTATCAAAAATGACGGGATTATTTATGTGCTTCATTTGCATATTTCTATTGAATTATTCTTGGTCGGGTCCCCACGAATAAATTTAAACTTAAAAAAAATTAAGCAGTATCCTTTTACCGAAAGGGACCCAAAATATCCTCATCGTGATCACAAAAAAACTAAGAACAAAACATTGACCCTCAGATATTACTATTTACATTAATTACCAAGGAAAAATGACCAAAAAACAACTGATATATGCCTAATTTTTTTTTTACTCTATCTCTTATTAAACTTTTGACGACATTAGCCCCTTTTATTTTTTTTACAAAAAGAATCCAACTAAAAAAGGTATGAAAGAAAGCCTAAAGGTATACGCTCGGGAAAAAAAAGATTGAATATTTTATTTTGATTCCCTAGACATCTTTCTTTATGAACCAAAATGAAACCAAGAACTGAATTGCTAATCTGCGAGAAAATACAATTTAATTTTTTTAGGCTTCCGTACTTTAGAATTATGGCCGTTTGCTTTCGGTGGGGATTATAAACGAAAGCCCCGCTTGATCTTCCTTTCCTCTCGATATCGAGGACTTTCATTCAAATGAAATAAACAAATCAATTATTTCTAGCCTAACACACCAATATTATTTAAAGCTATATAACACAAACTAAAAAAAAAATAAAATCAACTATTAAAATTTTAAGTATGCTAGTTAGGTCAAGAACTTTTCAGCACCTCTTGTGTTTATATAACTGATTTAAATTCGACTAATCAGCTGTCCTCAAACAAGCCCAAGAAGCGACAGCTATCATTCATTTTTAATTTAAATGTTAATTAAAAAAATTGATTTTAGTTAGCTGAAAAATAAATAAAGCAATCGGAGTTAGAGTGTTTCAAAATACCCCAATATTTAAAAATAAAAATTTGTTTTTATTCCTGAAAGGAAAGCCTTAGTGGTGTAAAAAATTGTAATTGAACATCATTTGCCAAACTACATATCCCTGGGTCAAGTGTTCTAATCTTGACGACGTGGTGCCTAATTTCAATAAATACTGACGAAGAACAATCTTCAAAAAAAAAATTATATAGGTTTTTTCAACTCTTTATTTTACACAATCAAGGGATTAACAATTAACATTTATTTTCCACTAATAACTAACAGCTTATGTTTGTATTCAAGCAGAAAAAAAAGGAAACACTTCTTAAACTTTGTGATTTCAAAAAAAACAAAAAAAACAGCAACATAATAAATATAGAGATTAAATAATTAAAATGAAACTTATTTTGTAACATTTTCTTGCAAAACGTTTTACAAAGCATTCACATAATCAGAATATTCTGATCTTATAAATTAAGAAATAGATGTTGATGATTAAATCATAAATCACAAACCAATTATATTTTTCATCAATAAAGTAAAATCCTGTCGTAAAATAATAATTGTGACTTCACTTAACCAACCATAACGTAACCGTATTTCATTTTTTTAACAATAGAGTAGAATTTCACAAAAAAGCGCTATCTTAAAAAAAATAATCTCTAATCACATAAATAATAAATGTTAAAAATTATAATGTGCTCCTTAAACTACTTCCTTTTATGAAGAAGAAATGCCAATTTGTACATAAACAATTTTGTTTTGCAACAAACAACTCGCAAAAAACAAACAAACCGTGGCGAGATATTGTATTCAAATTTCGACATTATAAAAACGAAAATGGACAGATATTTTAAATAAACAAATTCCAATCTATTTCTATCACCACAAAGAATGATTATTACCTCTTTATCGATGTCTTGTCCATTTTTTAAATCAGTCAAAAACGTTTCCCCCTGTTTCCTGCATATTGCAATTTCCTCACTGGTAGTTGCACTGGTATCACGTTTCCTACGTTTGGACGGCTCGGGCCAAAAATGCGACCCTTCCACCAATTCCCTTTTCTCCAAACGAGCCACCAAGGAAGAGGAAACATCGTCATTCAATTCTGTAGAAGCGACTAAAAGGACGAAAAAGGCCATTAGCGACCACGTAATAATCCATCCTGTCCGTTGTAGAACCGACGAGGGCGCCATAGTTGAAGTGTCGACGACGGAGCTCTCTTGTGTTAAGAGAAACAAATGTTGTTGTGTCATGTGACTAAAATACCAAACCCAATCATCCGCCCCTACTCACTATTTATCATAGCCACGTGGTGTTGTATTCCCCTTCCTGATTATTGATACTGTGACGCAATACCTCATGCAGTTTTTTCTCGGTTTTGGGGCTATTTGTCTCACTTTTTCTTCTTTTTTTTTCTACTTATTTCTCATACCCACAATTATAGTAACAATATTTACACTTTGAGGCGTTCTTTCCAGTTTTTCGTTTCTCTCGTAAAAAATATAAAAGGAAGAAAAGGATATTTTTAAAAATTCAAAATTAGTCTTCTTACTCTGGTTTTAGTTTCTGCTTGCGAAATCACATTAATCGACCAAAGTTTAGGGTGAAAGTCTCCAAATGTACCTTTCTTTATTTATATTTTATTTCCGACATGCTATCATCATAAAAAAAAAATATCAATAATAATGAAATAATTTTGTTTTGAAAAGAAGGAGTTAGTAACTTAGTAATATTGCAATGAATACTTATTTGTCACATCACATGTTCCGCAACACATTTAGTAAGAACACCACATATACTGCAACCATAGCAACGAGGCGGTACAGCAAGATAGCATGACAGAGCCCAAACACCTACAAAATTTTTTCCCATACTAATGTTCAACTAACATAAGGCCCAAGAGCCATTTCAAGTTATGTAAGTTCAGTCACTAAGGAAAAAGATATCCACATGCCTAGGTAGGCCTTAGTTGATGTTGTCACTTCTACTGCATGCTAGAGAAGGAAAAAAGAGATAAGAGAACAAACACAGGAAGTGTCTATTTGTTAGAGTTGTTTGACAGCGCCCCATAATGACTTGGCAAAACTAGCAAAGCTAAGTTGGGGTAAATCACAAGGTCAAGATTGTAGTCACTGAAAAAAACATCCTGCTGGAAGACTGTTCCACAAAACAGCAGTTCTTAGGAAGAAGCTGTCCAAGTGAAACTTGCATTGTACTATAGGAATACACAGGGCCAGCACATCTTATCCCCAAAACCCCTGACCAGAGAGGGGGGCGTTTTTGGGGCCCCATTGTGGCCTCTGCCATTTTTTCAGCATTGTTTTATGGCTATCTCCTATTTTTTAAATTATTTTTAAACTGACATTACATTGTCAGTCATCAACTAATAATATACATCATGTATCTGCATGGCCAGTGCAGTGCATTCTGCACAGGAAACCCCGACAAGGTTGGAGCCCCAAAAGGGTTAGTTTTAGCAGTATTTTTAACTTTTTGTACTTTTTACTTTTTTTTCTACCTAAATTATACTGTCAGTGATCAACTATAATAATCAACAAGGCTGGTGCTTACTACCCCAAACCTCTCAACTGCATGCAAGGCCCCATACCTGCTTCAGAAATGCTGATTTCAGTAAACTTTAGTCATGGCTATATTGGTAGTTATTGCAAAAAGAATAACATTTTCTCAAATTTAAAAAAAAAAAATATTCATTATAAAAGTAAATAATTAATATGTACTGAAATTTTCATTTAAATTGGATAATGCCCTGATTTTTGGTAATTTAGAAAAAATACTGCCCTTCCCCCAATTATCTTTCGAGGGTTTGTGGCATTGGTTGGGAAAGTTAGAAATCGACATGTAGTAGAGAGGGATCCCTATGACAAAGTTCGGGGGGTGGGGACCCTAGCAACATCCCTCGTAATACAAAGGGAATGGAGATAATTCACCTTTGTGTACATAGTATGGTGACTCCAAGTTGTAAAGGTCAGGGCTGGTGGGATGAAGGAACGTTCTTAAATAGGCTTGTCAGATTGAGACTTTCATATGGATGTTATGCATGGTGCCAAACCCGTTCAGAAATATTTAAACTGTCAGCTGAATATAACCACTTTCTAAGATCAATGGTTAAAATGTCTTTGAGTGTGTGATGCCTGAGGGTTTTAGCAAAGATCATCCTTCTTTGAACATTGTGAACTGACACTACAGAATCACAATGAACTGTACAAAATAACAGAAACCACATCAATTGAGGACTTCCAACAGCAGCAACAACTAAAATAGATAGCACATGTAAGTCAAAGAGAAAATAATGACATAATCAATTTGTTGACATTTCATACAACATCAAATAAAAAATTAGGAAAGAAACCCCCATCAATACTGGAAAGAGTGATAAAAGCTACTGAACTTGAGAAACCAATTTTCCTGAAAAATTGTTTTAAGAAAAAGATTTTATAAATTTAAACAGAAAATAGTACTGGCTGCTCGGTCAATAAATGTAAAATGTTTCCTTGTAGGGAAACAGCTGATATTACCATTACCATTCTCTGTGGTAGATATGCTAGTAGTGGTTATGGTTGTTATGGCTGCAGCACATTCCAGTGTGAACCAGGGATGGTTATTTGGTTTCTGCTGGTATTTGGGGGGGGATAAAATTGTCCATGCTTGAGAGCATCCATTCAGGGATAAGGGAGGTAGTTCTGAGAGCTCTATTTTTGAAGAAAGCTGAGAGGAGAGCTTCCATAATATAGGATCAGAAGCTGTCCCAGTCAGCTTTGTTGTACCAAAAAAATCATCCTGTGAAATGGTACATTAGGAGAGGCTTTTGGTTTGGCATCAACTTTAACATTGATTAGCACAGACCCAGAAGAGTCCAAGGGAGCCAGCACTTCAGCAGAGCATTTTTCAGGGCAAGATATGAGGAAGAGATCTAGGTTTACACTATGTCTCATTGTGTCAGGATGGTTTTATCAACTATCTGGATCAGATCATAAGCAATAGTGAATTCATGACAGTATCTGCCTTTTTGGTTGGTTCTGATTGAGTGGACTAACCACTGCTTGTGGTGAATATTGAAGTCACTGCAAATATGAATGGTAACTGAGGGATGATCAGAAAGGATATCATCAATTTTCTCAGTTATTTTGTCAAACATTACAATTCCATCATCCTGTGAACGATAGTGAAAATGAAAGACATACTATCGACAAGGGTCCCATAAAAGTACATGAATTGGAAATTGGGGTCCTTGTTTTTAGGGTCTCTGCCACATAGGAACCCATAATTTGCTAATAGGGGCAAGTAGCCCAGGATCGTTAAATCCTGAATTGGGATAGTTAGGTTAAGAGCAGTTTCCAACAGGAAGATGAGGTCTGGTTTGACCTCATGAAGATAGTCTGCACCTTCCGGAAAGTAGGATCATAGACATCCTCACATTTGTGTAGTAGGTACTTTTTTTTGGGGGGGTAGGTTTGTATCTTTTATTAGTTTTTGTTATAGACATTGTTTGATATGGAGATTTTGGAACAGATGAAGACTGGGCAGCAAAGCAGCCATACCTTCAAGAAGTATATGCATCATGTAGCTGTATTAAATAGTCTAGAAGTAAAGCCATAACTGTACACTTCATCATGGCATAGAGAGGCCCTACCAGATACTACTGCATGATCCAGATCCCATTCACAAAATGGCAGTACAATAACCCCAATATTATGCACCTGCTGATAGGGTAGTCAAAGTGTTACTCTTTGGATTTAGATTGGTTTAGTTTGGTTTACAGCATATCAACCTCAATGGGTTATTTAATGCCAACAAAATTTTTATTGCTGGTAATTTTTGTTTTTTCAAAAATGTATTTCTGGTAATATTTTTTTTTTTAAATGTATAGCTGGTAATATCTTTGTTTTTTTTTTTTCAAAAATGTATTGCTGATATTAAAACCTATTTTTATACTTTCATAGTGTTTTGATCCCAGTTTGGGGTTAACTATTTGCCCGTAGCTGGGACCCCAACAGATGCTACCATCCCAGGTCAGGGTGAACCTGGGAACACCAGCAATTAAGGGGTGGTTCCATGCTCCTCAGAACCTCCTGATCAGAGACCTTGCTGTTGGATGTAGTTTATCGTCTTACCCAGGACGCGGATGTACTTTATCATCATACCCAGTTTTCCTTCTAGACAGGTTACCACTTTAAGGCAAGAGAAAACAGTCATCCCAGCAATTTAACCCATAAAGGAGGAGAAGAGATATTTGTGCAGAGATGAACAAAACAAACTTTTCTGGAATTCAAACTTGGCTTGCTGATATCTTTTATCAAGTTACTAAACATTATACTATCCAAATATCCAAATACTTATTACTTATAAATTTAAAGGAATTGTGGTGACTTAATAATAACATTAATTTTACTACATTTTGGAAAATTAAACTTATATATGGTGTGGGATTACACCACTTTGTCTGCCTGAGGGCCTCTCTTAATGCCTAATAAGTGGCATGGTAATAAGGACTATAATAGGAAAGGGCATAAAATCTCTTCCTCTTTTTGCAATTTTTCTCACAGGATGCTGTAGTGACAAGATGCCTCCTTTTCCACACAGGAAAAAACAGGGTGAGCAATAACTGAGAAGTACAAAAAACTAGACAAGATATCCTTGAACATGGACAGTGGAACAAGAAAAACCTACCAATGTAGATTAAATAAAGTGTTCAATTTGAAAATTTCTGCAGGTTACTTAGATTAACAATCACCTGATGAAGGCCAGAACATTGTGATAACAACAACAAAGATGGGGACAATAGTCCACATGTAAATAATGTAAATAGTGTGAATAATCTGTGAATTTAATAAATGATTTCTCTTTGAGATTCCCTGTGAGTTATCCAAATTGACAGACCCCTGAAGAAGTCTGGAGGGCACAATGGTCGAAATGTTGTGATAATAACAACAAAGACGAGGACATTAGTTTGATTGCAAATAATGTAAATAATAAACTTACACAGTATACAGACAAAATCATAGCTTGACTTAGCAAATGAAGATTTAGGAGCTTTTTCCATGATTGTCACAGGCCTTCTATATTATACAAAGAAAAAAGTGAAATATCCCTAAGGTCTATGCTATTGATCTTTAAGGTAGAGGGCACTGTGCATATTACTAACCACACCATTTAAACCAGGGTTCCATATGTCATGGCCTAGTAAAATAATAATAATAACAACAATAATTAGTATTAGGTTTTTCCATATAAAATACATTTTTTTGTTTGCCGACTTTCACAAAAATGGACAAATGTTTATTAGCATATGTCATTATTTAAGTGCATATTTCTTATTAATTTCTTTGCCATTTCGTTTTTAGGTGGTTGGTACCATAAAATATTATTTGTAACCCCCAAAAAGAGATAACAATTAATCAATGTCAACTGCTTATATTATACGAGTTAAATTAGGCCACAATGAAGCTCAACAAAATACCAGCTTGCCATTTGGCAGCAGTATTGCTTATATCAAAACTATACAGAGATGGTTCCAGAAATTTTGTTTAGGGAATAAAAGCCTTGAAAATGGACCAAAAGAAAGACCTAATTTAGTCATAAAAATAGGATCAATCAAATGCAGTGGTTAAACAAAATTTGAAAATAATAGAAAACTTTCAGGATAATTTTTAACATCTTGCATATCTGTCCATTGACATTTAAAAGCTACTGGAAATGGGGAGAAGGTGGATGAGTTTATCCCACCTGAATTAATTGATAATAAAATAGAACACTTAGGTGCACACCATGTTATTCTCGCTGCTCGAAAGTGAACCATTTTTGCTTGAAATTGTTACTTGTGATAAGGAATGTATATGTGTGACATGCACCGGTGGTCGCGGTCGCATTCCAGCGCCAATATGTGATGTCCACTGGTTGCGACGTCAATTTTCTGATGCTGCACCGTCAATATCTGACACTGTGCCGTCAGCCCGTGGTCAACTCCCAGTTGTGGTGCGAAACTGTAAGGTTTCTTCCACCAGTTTTTGGGGTTGACTTGTTGTTGCCGCCACCAGCTTGTGTCCCAGTCGATCTGGTCATTTCCAGTTCGATACCAACTTTGTCATTCTCAGCTCGCCTCCAACGCCTGGTCACTAAAGTAACTGCTTTGATCTCAAGTCTAACCTACCCACGTTGTGACTTTGATCTTAGGTAGATGAAATCAATTAGGCGTCGGGCCGTAATGCAAGCTGAATCTGGGGTAACGGTGATACGACACAAGTGCAAGTAAAAGAAAAATAATAAAACAAACCCACAAGGTTCAAATATGTTGAGAAATAACAATTATCTTTATCTATCTTTTGAATACAGGAGTGTGTTTCCTTCCTTGTCCATTCTATGGATTTGAGACACTTTTTGCGTTTCTTTAGCGAGTTATGGTATCTTAAGTCATTCGTCAATAAAAACTTGCTTTCGGTAGGAAGACTAAGTCAAATAGGATGTGGAAATCTTTGTCAGCTCCTGCAAGGTGCTATTCTCCAAGCTCAACAGCTCTCTGTCGAATAAACACTCTACCCAATTCAACCCTGAATGCCCGGGGACGTTCGTTTATATGGACATCGACCGAAACCGGGTTGGGGCCTGTTGTGGTTTGGGTTCTTTGACAAGTCTTGACAACCAAAAATTTTCTTTGTCCCCAGAATAGGGAAATTTATTACTTCCCATTTTTGGAAGCTAATCACTTTCCCTTTCGGGGGTTTTCTCCCTCGTCCATGAGGAGAGGTCGGAGAAGAATTATCCTCCTAGACTCTTCCTTTCTCATATTGGTATCTCATACCAATCCTCTTAGTGGGTGTCAACAACTTCCCCGCCTTTCTCATACGTTCACCTTCGCCCATCACTCATGCCACCACTCAGCCAATGATCGCTCGGCAGTGTGGGTGTGGCTAGACTTCGCCTTCCTAAAATTATCGTCCAGAAAAAAATTCTCTTTTCCTTTCTTTTCTATTGGCCAGAATTCTTATGAATTCCACATGGCCGTAATTAAATTCTTATCTTATCCTGAGCCACCCAAAATCCACTTTCATTTTCACCAACTCATTAATCACTGCTAGTCAACCTTCAAACTGGGTGGTAGCTTTTACTTGATAAACAATTTCTTTATTTTTCTCGTGTATTAAAATTTTCGTGGCACCAGATGCTCATTTTCAAGTCACCATGTGTGACAATAATAATGATTCCCTCTCTCAACTCTCTTTTCTCATGTCAAGATCCAGACATACAACAGATGGGTCTCCTCACTGGACACAAGAACCAAAACTAAATGATATCTCTGAAAGATAATTAGTGGCTATTCTTTTAGGGTGGTCTCACAGAAATTCCTTCTTGGTCTCATGCATGGCCCAGTTTTGTTTATCTTTTAGAATTCTGTTTTCTTTGTCGCATCACTATCTGATCATGACATTAATTAATTCTGACAGAATCCGAAATCTGGTTTTCTCTTACGGATTTTCTGTCTTCTGTGAAAAAGTATCTTTCTCCATAAATGAAATAAAATCTTTTTCCATTCAATTTTTTTTTTGTTAAAAAAAATGTCGCTCAGTCTGTCTTTCGATATAGCTCTTTCTCGCCTTAAGTATTTCTCGTTTTAATTTCTATGCTTAATTAGTTAGCCAATTACCATAGCTAAATAGTGTCACATACTCTTTGGTAACTGTAAGATACTTAAATGCAGATGAGTCTTAAAAAGTGTTGTGACCAATTAAATGGTTAAAGAAATAACAAAACAAGTGTTACCAATATATCATATATTAAACAGTAAATACTACAGAAGAGTATTACATGACTAGTGAGTGTGTGTCTGTTGACCAGTGTTCAATCTATTCGACTGTTCCCAAAGGCCTTCTCTCCTACTAATCTTATAGTAGGTGGAAGAGTTCAACATAGACTCTTTAGAGGGAGGACACCGCAACAAAAAGATCACTTAAAACCACCACTGCATCCATAAAAAATCATGGTTACTGTATAGAAGTCAGCCAAAGGCATCATTCATTATTAATTTTTACAAGGTAAATTAATTTTAGCTAACTTGTACTGCAACAAAACTGAGTGTATGTATGGCAAATTAAAAAAAGACAAACAGCCTAGACTAGGGAATAGCAATGATCCAATTCTTCTCCATGATAGTGCATTCCCATTCACACTTCACAGTCAACCATTCAAAAGTTGCACAGCCTTTTTGGGGTATCTACTTTATTCACCAGACATTGCTCCCACAGATTATTACTTTAAGCATTCCATATGCAATAAAAGATTATCTTATAGTGAAGAAATAGTCACAACACTGCAACAATTTAAGGCACAAGACAAAGATTTTTTTGTTTTTGTTTTTTAATGGGAATAGCTATGACATGCAGACTCAGTCCTGGTCTGCAGCAATTATGACCCTTCTCATTGATCAATTCTTTCACTGGCCAATACTGCTGCTGACCGTTGAAGTTGGTCATTTCAATCTATGCCACACTCTGCCCAACTTTGTGTTTTTTGATCACAGATCCAGCAAAGAATGAGTTGTCATCAGCAATTGTAGCATTGGTTCAATCATGGAGTAGCTATGTCACAAAGGAAAAAAAAAAAAAATGTTCCCTGCAGAAAAAATAAAGAAAAAACAGGAATTTCTTCAAGGTTTATTTTCTATGTGGTTTATATCATTCTTTGTACAGAAATATTAACCCTTCCCACTTTGAATTCTGTCGTGAGACTTTGCTCAATTTAACTAAGTCTGGAACAAGGCTTAAGATGGGAGTTCTCTTTGTCAGCAAGTTACATGGGATTCAACAGCTCCTCCTATTGTCTGGTCTCATCTGCATCTCTGGCCAGCAACTCTGGAACTGGTTTTTGGTTGCTTCAGTGTTCTGCAGATATTGACTATTACCCAAGACTGCCATGGAGATCGATGTGGTTAGGAGACCCAGTGTTTCCTCTATCTGCCAACAAGAGTTCTTTGTTGTCTGGCTTTGGGAAATTAATTATCTCCCCAAATTTGGGAGATCCCTTTTCCAACAGGCAATGGTTGTATACACCA
>OZ010589.1:54802952-54945452 GCA_963932145.1 Acanthosepion lycidas
ATATATATATATATATATATATATCATGCAGAAGCCTGAAGCATGCTTCACATTGTCTCCAAACCACAGCTCAACAGGCATTTAGTTGGATCTAATTAAAGTTAATTAAACCATGTTTACAACACAATGCTACTTCCATCATGAAACACATCTGTTTACCTTCCAGTCTATGTCATTGATAACAGTTGCTCTGAGTGTGTTGTGTATTGTTTAATCATCAAAAGCAATCACTTGAAATGTTGAAAATCTGATTTAAAGAAATCACAAGATGCATCTACACAAAAACAATACCCTGTCCAGTGGCAAATGCTGCTGGTGGGACCAGGGGTAGCAGTACCTCCTTAGCCATCAAACCTGTGTTACCTACCCTGGTTGGCAGATGATGAGGACAGGGTATCACACGTGCTTTCACATGTTGTATGTAGAAAATTGAACATCAAGACTCCCAGGAAAGTAAGATGACTCTTCAGTTCAGAAAGACGAAAAGTTCTGGTGGCATCCTGGAAAGACATTATCTCATACATAAACACTTACCTCCATCAAGCACTCTCCACAAGATACTCAACAGAAACACAGTAAAATTCATAATAATAAAAAAGCACAACAGAAATCTAACCAAGAAACCACCTGTAAAAATCAAACCCACCTGTAGCTGCAGAGCAAAGCTCAAATATCCCCCAAATGGCAATTGCATGCAAAACAATAATATATCAATCCACTCTAAAATCAACAGATAATTATGAAAAATATACATAGGAGTAACTGAAGGAAACAGAAACAGAGAAACAAAACATCCTTCAGAAATAGTAAATATGTGAACAGTACAACCCTTTTTAAACATGTATAAGAAATTAAAAAGAAAAAACAAAATACACAAAAATACACAATCAGAACTTATCTTAAAAGACTGACATAAAAACATTTTTTAAATATGTGAACAGTACAACCCTTTTTAAACATATATGTGAACAGTACAACCCTTTTTAAACATATATAAGAAATTAAAAAGAAAAAACAAAATACACAAAAATACACAATCAGAACTTATCTTAAAAGGCTGACATAAAAACATTTTTTTCTAGGTTACATAAAGATCAAAAACTAAAAACAAATACCTAATAAAACATCATGAAAATACCAATATGTACACTATATACAAAGCATATAATGTAACATACTTTAGTTTAAAGTATTGGCTTTGTCTAAACAAATAAGATAACCAACTCTTGAAAGAAAAAAAAGTAAACAAAAAATTAAAATAAATGAACAATATTATCCAATAACTGTTAAGATAATACAATAGACTTTGCTACCCATAATGCACTACTATTCACCACATATATAGTCAAGCCAAAACACAACATACATGGCTTGAAGATTGAGTTTAAGCATGAAACAGACTCTTGTCACTCAGTATTGACCTCAGTGTCTATGTTTTGTAACAATATTGTTGTATATTTTAATGAGAAAACAACCAAATCTCTCATCTATATTACATTGTTTATTGACTCAAAATTTTGTCAACTGAAGTCACTAAGTGGACATTTAACCCTGAAGCCCACTTCAAATGGGAATTGTACATCTCGCTAGAATTTGAGAGACTCTATTATAAATAACTGCTGGTCTCAATGGAAAAGTTCCTTTACTTCATACTGATGTTATCCGTTTATTCAGGAAATACACTGAAAACTAGAAACAAATAACAAAAATAGCTTTCAAAAGGGAAAATGGAGAAACAAAATACATTTCAAAGAAACACACAAACAAGGAAAACACTTTTCAAACAGAAGCAATAACAATTTGAAACAAATTCAAAGAAATAATAAGGTGATACATGATATCTTAGAGTAGAATTACTGACTTAGTAGTAAAGAAAAGATAAGTACTATGTCAACTCTTTGACCAGCAGTAGCTAAGGATCATGTGGTAGTTTACTCACCTCTACAGGGTACATAGTAGCAGACTCACAGAAATTATAGCTAAACACATGTATGTATATATGTGATAAATGTCTGTTTTTATATTTTTACAGAACATTAAAAATTAGTCTCATAATTTTAACCCTATTACTACTGCTACCATGCTGTTACTAAATAGTAAAGTTTTTAAACCTGGGAATGCATATACCAGTATCTTTAGTGACCGTTACATCTTCTCCTTTCCTTTTGGCTGGATATTTATATACTTACTGTCATACATTTTCATCCACATGTTCACATCCTAAGTGCAGCTTTGAAACTATATCAACGACATGTATACATGTAGGGGGCTGTCACTAACATCAAGTGAAGTGTAGCTCCACACCCGGCAGCTAGGAGATTATCTTTCAGATCAACTCACTGATTGACTTCTCTGAAAGACATTGAATTTTGGCATCATCTGAAGTGAGTTATCAGCTACATATATATATATATATATATATATATATATATATATAAAAGTGAACATTGAAGTCAACACTTAGAGGCAACAATCTGTTTCATGCTAGATGCAATCGTCAGGCATGACAATTGTGTCTAGCATGAAACAGACTGTCGCCTCTAAGTGTTGACTTCAATGTTCACTTTTACATTTACACACGCTCTATCTCTGATATTGAGCACTTTGTCCCATAAATATAGCACACCTTAAGACTATATTTCTTCATATATATATATATATATATATATATATATATATATTTAAGGCAAATTTTATTAAAGACAACAGATATTTTGTGTCAATTAATTTCAATGAACGACTTTTCCGAATCATGAATAATCTGCTCAGATGAGAAAATTCCATCAGAAATTGTCTGATGTTCTGATGGAATATCCTCCTTGAACTTTTATTACCTAAATACATAGTATACATATATATATATATATATATATATATATATATATATATATATATATATATATATAATGTGTGTGTGTGTGTATTAATGAGGGGTCATAATTAAGTGAAAATGCATGTGATTATATGTAATACTTGATAGTGTTTAATGTTTCTGCTTTCCACAGGTTAATGTGACCATGGGCAACATGTAATACCTGACAACCCACCACCATGCCAAAATAGAACAATTTGTAACTTGTACTCTTCTTGAAAGAAGAGAAAAAAGATTTTCTTTTCAATTTGAAAAAAAAAAGTAGATATTTAAAAATAACAAAAAGCATTATATTTCCAATTAAATATGAATGTTCATATTTATTGATTTTGATCAAGGTTTACAAAAGGAATAACAGCTCCTTCTTGTCTGTGCAGATTAGTTAGTTATAGAAGAATTCTTTACCTAAGCATTCACTTGTGCAATTTAACTTTATTTACAAGCACTGTGACATTCCAACAATGGGAGAATTTTTCTCAAGATAACAATCAATGTGACAGAACACAGGGAGGTAGATTCATGCCTTTTCTAAAGGAATTATTATGAACTAAACAGAAGCTGTCTGTCTGAACCAGAGTTAAAATTTAGTTTACCGATTTCACTTTCAATTATACCATCTCTCATCCCTCCAAAAAATGAACTTTAAATAATTATTATGCTGTCACAATAGACTGAATAATGATTATAGAGTCACTAGACCTTAGTGCTATATTCACTCAGTCATTTTATTGGTACAGGGAAATCCCCAAGGAATTTCCATGACTTATTTTTTAGAACACAAAGTGTGGGTTTTTTATATCTTTTTCATGGATGAATGAATATTGTTGCTATTATTACTATCACTATTATTATTATTATTATTATTATTGGATAGTCTAAAATGACAATTTTGTTTTTCTTGTTATTTATTTTTAACTTCATTAAAAAACAAATTCACTTTGAATTAATTGCTTCCCTGTGTCTTTTCTATAAATACTTTCATGGTAATTGTTTGTATAAGCTCTTTGCTATGGTACCTAGACTTTATGAAATTAAGTGTAGTTTTAGATTAGCAACAAGGTCTTATCAATTTACAGTTGAATTGGCTAGATGTAACCATATGTTCTATGCTAACAGTTTCTTTTCTCATACTTCTTGCTTGTAGAACTCTTTTCCAGCTTCTTGCTTTCAAGTTTGATTGTCAAAAATTTAAATGCAATGTCAATCATTATCTACTGTCTTCCTGTTTACTCTTCTAATGTTATTGCTCCTCAAAAATGCTTCTGTTTTCTAATTCTTTCATGCCCAGTAATTCCTTGTATGTTAGTGTTGTAACCTAGGAAAGGTTAATGAATAGAATAATCAAACAAAGGTTTGTAATGAACAATAATACTGAGGACAAGAACAACACATATAAGATTTGCCAGTGGCATGTAGAAGTAGTCAACTGCTAGAAGTGAATCAAGTGAATTCCACAATGAATCTCCAACTCTAGACCATATACAGTATTCACTACTGTATTTATGGGAATGGGAGCATGCCCATTATCGTTCATAGTTATGCTACAACATTTAGTGGCTTTACTGCCTAGATTGGAGTGATTTCAATTAAAAAAAATAAATAAATTTTATCATGACTGATGTTATATCAATGTGCATTTTTTTAAATTGTCAGAATTAATCTTATTATATTTTGGGGATAAAATTAAACAAGATTCTTGGCATATTATTTTATTTTGAATTTATTTTATTTATATTTATACTACTTTATTGGGAAAAACATCTTTCCTTAAAAAACTACTGCTATTACAATTTGGGATATTTAAAAACACGAGTGATAAAAGTAAAAGCATAAGCAGTAGAAAGTTGAATGATTTTGACTATGTTATACATCTGGATACATTGCAGACTAAAAATTTAAAATTTAAAGTTAAATTACTCTGTACATTCAATGTTTTCTCAATATAGAATTGCAACTAATATTTGTTGTATTTTGTTCCCCATCCCACATATATACGATTCCATTGATAAAAATATTATTTAATCCAAAAAAGTTATGGAATTTAACATGTGTGTTTGTGTGTATTTTAGGTGAAGATATGTTTACCATATATAAACAAAGAAGATAGAAAAAGAATGTTTCTACTATGGACATTTATTTTTTATGGTGACTGTAGTGGAACAAAGTTCTTAATGTCTCTTCAGTATGTTTGTTTCCTTTTTGGTTCAGAATATATAAGTATATAAGTTGTATAAGTCAGCCTTGTGCAGAGTTGAAACAACCAAAGGAAATTTTCTACTTTATTATTGGAAGATTAAACAAGCTTATGGGATGTCCATAAACTTTTTCTTTTTATTATTATTATTGCTATATTTATCAATTATATTTCATTTTCCTACAAAGTCCTTCTTAAACATGAATTGCATTACAGAAAAGTTTTCCATTTTGTCATTTGATTACAGACTATTTATTAATTTTATGTTCTCTATATTATTTCATGTTCTTGTTTTCTTCCAAATCATTGTTTGTCAGTAAATAATACCCATTATTTTCCAAAATTATAAAAAGTTAATTAATTTGTAATAGATGAGGATTCAGTAACAAGAAAAGAAAGAATTGTGTATATTTTCATGTCATGGGTGGTTTTAGTAAGATCCCTGTGAATATGCGGTATTACAGTATGTGTTGGATTGAATGGTGATGAATGAGTTCTTGTGGTGTATGAGTAAATTGTAATGAATGAATGGGTCATGAACCAGATTAACTAGGTGTAGGATAGTCAGTGATGACCAACCATTCCCTACTCGCAGTTGACTTTGTGCCACATGAAATGTAATCAATTCTTGTGAAATGTGGCAGCCTTTTATGACCATGGGTTTTATCTCTCTGATATTAAATATGCTAATTTTCCAGCAACCAAAACATGCAACATTTGTTTGGTTTTTATTAATTTACTTTTAGCTATTATTCTTTCAAGTTTAAATATTTTTGTTATTTGTTGGTCCAGTTTCTGTGCCAAGAATATTGATTACCTTTCAATTACAAATATCAACATGAAATGTTATTAATGTTTGCAAAGGCACATATACAGTTGATTCATTTAGCAAAATCAGTATTCAATCCTAATCATTTTATTGTTATTAAACAGCAAAAATATTTGCAATATACAGAAAATAATAACAGTAGTAAAACGTGACAGCAAAATTGGCAAAAATATTTATGAAATATAATAACTACATTAATATGTTATAAATTCATTAGCAAAATGTATGATATGTAATGAGCGGATTAAAATATATGAAATTTATAAGGAAATATATGTATCATGTTGATATACTCTCAAAGTCTGGTGGTTAAAATCTATCATATGTATATAAAAAGAGATGTATCTAAAAAATATATGCAAGACTATTAAAAGTGATTTGTTAATTTTTTTTTTTATTTATTTAGTTTTTTACAGTTCAGACTATTTTTCTGTTTTCTGGTGAAATTTAGAATATAAATTGTCCAGTATACTTGTAGCTTCCATAAGCCATTATCACAAAATGATGTTTTAAAAAAATCTTAACAAAATGACATGACACCATAAACTGTCACATCAAGATAAGATACTTGAAAAAAAAAGAAATTACATAATACTTACTGACATATGAAAACGCAGTGTCTAATAAAAACCAATGTAACACCCACTGAGGCTTGAAAATGTGACATTCAAAAATAATTAATACACATCGACACAATTGCATCAACATAAAAATATAACTGTTTGATAATGCCTTATAAAAAAACAAAATCATTCGGAAGACTTTATATGCAAACTAGCAGTAGAGCCCGGCATTGCCCAGGGATGTAACAGTAAGAGATAGATCAAGTCTCAACCATCATAAAGAATGGAAAATAAAATTGACAAAGATTATTGTTTAAGGTTGACGGACACGCATGTCTTAATTAGTTGTTTCTTTTTTTTTACGAATTGGTCAAACCCAAACTCAAACAAAAACATTGTTTTCAATCATTATGAGTCTACAGATTGAATAGAATTTTATTATAAACAATTGTCTTGTAAATGGAATTTTTAAAGTATTCTGAATGCAAAAATAAAGAAAAATGTGTGCAAGACAATAAGAAACACAACCTGCCAAAAAAAAAGTTTTGTTGAAATCAGTTGAAAAATGTAGACGAACACACACACACAAACACCTGGGTTTTATAATAAGTATAATTCGATATGAGTTGTCCTCCTTTCATTCTCATGATGCCTCTTAATCGTGTTTTCAAATTGATTTTGTGCAAAAACAACTGCGTTTTTGCAATTTTTGGCGCTGTTAGAACCACCGCAAGGTAATTTTATGTAGTCCTACAAAGTTTTGTTGAAATCGGTTGAAAAATGTAGGAAATCAGATCCAATATATAAACGTACAGACACACATACACACACACACACACAATCTATGTTTTATAATAAGTAAGATGATCAAGTTTCTCCTGGAAATCATAAAATATTCTGAAATGTAGAAAAATAAAATAAAAAATATTGGTCATCAACGAAACTTGCATAAATGAAAAATTGCTGCCCAGATATACCCAACTGTTATATATATATATATATATATATATATATATATATATATATATATATATATATATATATACAAAGGTATATTTAGGCATCAAGTATTCATCCAAACAAGTTTGATTAAATTCTAACAAAGTCTGTCTATTTTTATTATATATTTCCAGTTTTCAAAGCAAATGTATATCGGGGTAAAAATTGTGGATAAACTGTTTCTTTTGTTATTTTCTTCATAATATATCTTATTCATAAAAACAATTAACATTTTTTTGATTAAATAATGTCTTACTTTTGTTGCATTTTTTATTTTATGATGCAGAGCAGATTTTCAGTAACTGAGGGTCCTGTTTTACAAAAGAAAATTGATGATTTAAATTCTCCAAAGACTTTTGCTTATAATTAATATGAACATTAAGTCCTACAAAAATGAATTTCATAAAATTAAATAAGTGTATGTGTGCATGTGTGTGTAGATGTCTGAGGTTAGTAGAGCTCCATAAAAATATATATTTTTACTAAGATTTTCTGAAGATTTTCTAAAAAAAGAAATCTTTCTGAAATAATTTCATTCATTTGTAGGTCTTAAAAAGAATCCAGCAATTATTTGATTTTCCAAATCAATGTGTTTTCACCAGAAAAAACTGCTAAAATTTCCTATGCTAATTCATCATTACCCTCTGACACAAGAAAAATACATTTTAACCAAGATTTTGAAGGTTCTAAAATGGATTCAAAAATATAATTTAATAATCAAAACATCCTTTGGTCTTTCCTCTTAGTAATAACATAAAAATTTTGATTATAAACTCTAATAATATTAGATGAATGTGACCTTAGTATATGTGCTTAATAAGATCTTTGAAAATGTAATATACACACTGTATATCTTAAGGATAGTTACATACAGTGTACATATTAAAAAAACAACATTAGCCTGCATTTGGCTACATTGTATTTCAGCAGAATGGTTAACAGTGTGTATACACACATATATACAGTGAAACAGTCAGTTTGTGGATGATAACATATATATATACATATATATATATATATTAGTCGTCCATGGACAGACTGTTTCACTGTATCACAGCTCATCAGTGTGACTAGACATGCGATTGCTTCAAGCCAGGATTGAAACACAACAAATTTGACATCAGTATTTGTATATGCCTCATCAGTCCTGTATTGAAAGATACCTGATTGCCTAAGTGTGTATCATGCATGGCACATAACTGACTGACTGAACTATGCAAATAACATAAACAGATATTGACTTCCAAAAGGCATGAGAGACATGCATTTCTTAAATAAGGTAATTGAGCCTTGGTTTACTATGATAGCTTCTGGTGATCTAATAGTAAGACACACATAGCTTAAATGTGGCTTTCCAGATGTAAAAAGCTAATACAGCTTCAATTACTATCGAGAGTCACGTTTCTTTTAGTAGGATTTAATCTCTTAGCCAGTAAAACATTAGTTTTCATTGTTAAAAAGAAAAACAGGCGTGTTTACTCAAGCACAGGTAGCCACTGAATATAACATTTGTAATAAGAAATGATTGCTTATACATGTGAAGGGAAATATATATCTTTCCTCTCGCTCTGTTTCTCCCATGTATGCATGGGATTTTGAACTTAAGTAGGACATTTCGATAAATAACCTGTTTTTCAAGGATAAAATTAAATCTTAAAATTAAAATCACTGTTAACAATCAACTTTTTGTTTTGTAAGCAATTATGTAATATGCTACTATGCTATGAGTTAAAATGAATGTAAGACTAGAAGACTGTTAATATAGATTTTAATACTGAATAAATACACATGTTATGCACAAACAAACAGGAAGGGAAAATAATTAGGTATCTCTTTGCGATACAGTATAGTGTCAGACAGGGGTAGGAATGATCTAAGGGGATGTGATTTTCTAATTTACAACATACTTGATAATTATAGCAATTATTCAATATTCAATTATATCATTATAATATTTATGTAATATTCTATTATACAATTACATTAATTATGTAATATTCTATTATATAATTATAGTGGTTATGTAATATTCCATTATATAATTATATTATTTTTTTAATGTTCTACAATATGATTATAAGTATGCAATAGTCTACTATGCAATTTTTATAAAGCTTATATAATGTTCTATTATATGATTATAGTAATTATGCAATATTCTATTATAAATAATATAATTTTCTAATACATGATTATAGTAATTATGTAATATTTTATTATAAAATTATAATAATTATATAATTTGGTATTATATAATTATTATAAAGATTATGTTATGTTCTACTATATAATTATAGTAATTTTTTGATATTCAATTAAAAAATTATAATAATTATGTAATGTTTTACTATAGAATTATAATAATTGTAGTCAGTTTTTTTTGTGCTTGGAATAAAGTTCCCAAAATCCGTTTTGCTCACCAAACAATGTAGAGTAGGTTAAACAATCCAACACACCTATTGGCTGTTCCCTACTACAACAGCACTGCTCTGTCACTTCGTCAAGGGCTTTTTGTAGCTTGAGTGACATGTCAAATTTGCAGAGGTGTAAAAAAGAGTCTCGCGATAGTATCTGACTCAGAGAGTTATCTTTTCTTAAATATACGACTCGTAAAACCACCATTTTCTTTTTGGGAAACTTTAAACCCAAAACACATTTAAACCCGCTTTCTACCAGGAGGTAATACATTTTCTCTTGTGTTGAACTCCACATCGCCGATATGATCACATATAGATAGATGGAGGTCTTCTTTGGCGAGTGCTTCTTCGGAGACAAGGGGCAGATATTTTTTATCAACGTCGCTCCCTCGCCTATGTTCTCCTGGTCTCCCACGTTTACAATATTGCCATTCTTTGGATCTGCAGGTGGACTTTCCGACCATGTACTTACAAACAACAGAGTCTCCGAGTCACTCTCAGATAACATACTATTTCTGCCGTCTTCTGGAGCAGAAGATTTGTACCGTGGTCACAGGTCTTTCACATGGCGTGACGTTTCATTAACTAATATTGTTTGGGGGATAACAATAATCCCATTGACTCACCTTTTCATTACTTCAGTTGCTGCATGAAGCCAACCACAGACAGGAAAGTGTCCTACCAACTTCCCACAAGTGGAAAATACATTACGGCGCATAATTACGACAGGTAGTTCTGGAACCTCACTCCCTCGCTTTCGACGTGGAGTTGCGTGCTCCCTACCCCACATTTCAAGGCCCAATACTAGAGCCCCATCTTTCTGGTGGTTGGGTTCTTTATTGCTTAAGCTGAAGGATTCTAGTTTATCCTTGACCTCATCCAAAGAAATTATGCTTTCATTTACATATATATCATCAATATAAGATGAAGTGGCCTTCAGTGTCACTTCCACTTCAGAAAACAGTCTTGACTATGGCTTTCATAATGAGAGGTACTACATTGAGACCGAATCTAACACGCATCAAGCAGTACTTTTTCCTTTGATTATTACCGTTTGAAACGGCCACAGCATCTCATGGACGCGTATCTGGAGATACACCCTCTGTAAATCAAGCAAGATTAACGCCTTGCTGGTGCCACTTCCATAATTTGGCAGCACATACGTCTACATCTGCAGTGAAGGCATCTATGTGGTGGTTCAATTCTCAGTAATCCAAGACAGGATGCACCTTGTCTTTGTTGGGCTGTGCAACAGCCATCAGAAGGATCAGGTCCTTGGGTAAGGTCCTAAGTGTTCCTTCAGGTATGTTATCAGCCAGCCATTAACAATCCATGTTTGCAGCCCTGATCTTGTTAGATACTGCGTATTTTGGAACTGCATTCTTTAATGGTCCTGGTACATTATTCATGTCTCATTTCCACCTTGTAGTCCAGGTTTTCTCTTTGTGGTCAAAAGTAGCACAGAAGTCAGATTCATCAATGGAGATTGTTACACACGATTCTTTCTGTCTGCCAAGCTGCACATCTCCATCTGGCGCAATCATAGCACCGTCTAACGCTTGTATAGCATCGATCCCAATCAGAAGATTACAGCGAAGTGATTTGCACGATCAGAGTGCCAACTTCAGCGTGGTTACCTTGTCTGTGGGAATTGTAACAACTTCAGCTCCACGGCATCCTCAAGACACACTGCAGATTGTTACGTCTACACGTTGCCTCCTCCACAATTGACAGCAACAACCTGTGTCAAGGAGCACTGAACACTGTACACCATCATGCTGAATACAGGTGATGGTACATTTACTGTCTTACAGGTGACAAGGTTGACGATGATACATTGTACCTGGATTAATTTCCTGAAGAATTCCGCACCACATGACCCCAACTTATTACAATGATAGCACCTCAGTTGCCTCTGTGCTCCCCGACTCATGCTCCCCACACCGATTCTGGCACTCCATTGCAAAGTGACTTGGACCACTACATTTGTAATATACAGGGTTATCACAATTGCCAATGGTAGAGGAATCACTTGGAGTATGTCTTTCTGGTTGAGATACTGCTCCGCTGTTCATTCTGCTGGTTACCACTAGTTCCGCTTCTTTGTGAATGACTCGGCATCAGGCCAAGAGTTGGTCAGTTGATACTTCATCCATTCTGGATGTAGCTCGCTAAAGCCAACTGACTTCATTCAGCAATCGTGCTACAAAGGCACACCCCAGCATCTGGTCATTCATGCCCCCAAATGGTACAGAAAGTTTTTGTAAATCAGCCAGGTATATGTCAACCATTTCACTGGTGAGTAGTTGGCGGCCAATAAATTGTTAATATGTCACAAACAGGTTTGTTCCAAAGGCCATATAAAGAGCCTGTTTTATCTTGGTAAAGTTGTTTTTTTCCTCTTTAAGCTGCTGAAACACAACCTAGGCACCCACCGACAGACTCAAAAGAATGACTTGCTGACTCTTTCAATTTGCCCAGTCAGCAAATGAGCCCTACCTTCTCCACCCACTCAACAACAGATAGGCCAGTAGAATCGGCCCATGAGTGTCAAGTGCTGAAATAGCTTGTAGTCAGTTTATTCCTCCTTGGAATAGAGTTCCCTAATCCATTTCATTCACCAAACAGCATAACGTAAGTCAACCACTCCACCATGCATGTCTTCAGTTCACTACCACAGATTATTTATTCTGTATAAATACAAAATTGTGGTGCAAGGCCAAAGGGGAAATGGGGTGAGGATGGTCCTCATTAGCTATCCTAGTCCTAGTTAATCAGAATCACAACTCATTCATTCGTTACAATTTACTCATTCACCACAAGAATTCATCCATCACCTCGCAATCCTGTGCATGCCACAATACTGCATATTCACAGTGGACCTAAAAAAACACACCATGACATAAAAATCTAGTGACAGTCCCAAACATATTAAAATTTCATGCTGGGGAGGGGATGAACCCAGAAAACAAACTAAAAGAAAACAAATGTTAGTAGGAACCGTCCACCCCTCAAAATAATAAGAGTGGCCGCTGTATTCTGTAGATAGACAGAATCAAGATGTATAATCATTAATGGAATGAGGAGGATGAAAATAAATGTCGGAATGGGAAGATCAAAGTTTGACCCAGCCTAGATGAAAACAGGAAACAAAAAAAAAATGGGGAGATTGGGAATCTCAACATGGATCATAATGAAAGAGAATGCCAGGAACTGTCCAGGAGCAGCATTTATTCACATTGACTAAGAAAACATAATAGTGTCTAATTTAACCAAGGGAGGGTTCACTGGAAATTGTCCCGTTGCATTAATGGGACTTAAAAGAGAAAATCAAGGCTAGCCCCATCCACACGAACCAGGCTGCCTCAGTCACCCACCTTTCATTGAAATCTGTTGAAATCAAACACATTCTATCAAATCTGATTTTTACCCTCAGGTGATGCCTGAAGAAAACAACTAGATCCTGATGCGAATAACTTTCATTTCGTAAGATTCCATCCTTTCGCGACGTCCACACCACCATTCTTGCCACAGCTAACAACATAAAAAACACCATCCATTTTACTCTGGAGAACAGGAGTGTCACATTGTCACATGCGTATGCAAGATCAATGGACACGAGCCGATCTGGAGCGATACAAGCTATCAACTCACCGACATTATACCAGAAAGGGCACACCTGAGGACAATGGTTGAAGGCGTGTGAAGCCATTTCCTCTAAGCCAAGGTCACACCAATGACAGTCGGGCAAATCTGCCTCGCCCGATCTGAAGGTTACATCATTGAGAGGTAGTGTGTTCCAAATCAAGTGCTAGCTAAGTGAAAACTCAGGGTTAATTTGCCGCTGGCACCCAAGACCAGAAAGAGTGCAACTTTGATGCTGACAAGCCGAGTTGGCCACACAGAGGATCCTTAGGGAACCCCTCCACTAATTCATGTAATTCTAGTAAGGACAGATTGACCTTCCAGTGTCCAATATTTCTAGGCCTATTGCCTAACACAATCCGGGGACAGACAAATCTATGATTCGAATTGTCTAAGTGGCAGAATGTGAGACAATCTAGTAAATCTAGGAGAGAAGATGTACTGTGTAGTCAGGGGGAAGGGGATTGAAAGAGACCTTTCCTCCCCTGTCACACAAAAACAACATCCAGACAAGCCAAAGAACACCAAAATTCACAAACAAAGGTATATATAATCAGAATTGGTAACTTATCTTACCTGACGAAATTCCAATAGTTAAAACTAGTGTCCAGTTTGCAGACAAAAAAAGAATAGGCTGTAACTTAATACAAAACCCACTGTTTGCTACCAGTCACACTGCTTTGTTGCCTCATCAAGCATTTTTTGTAGCTTTGAGTAACAGGTCAAATTTGCATAGGCACAAAAAAAAAAATATATAGGAGTCACATCTAGATACTTGGGGATATCCACAATCAATCAAGCAGGTATTTCTAACTGGGCTCCACCTGTGAGGTTATGCTCAGCTTTTATCAAAACCTGCCACCATATTGACAAACATTTGGCTGTGATGCATGTGTCTGATATACCCTTCTTATCAGATTGGGTGTCATGATGGGTACATTGGGTTTATATTTTTACCCCAGCATCTCTTTGTTGGTGTGCTGCTCACTCATTCAATAGTAATAATAATGCAGTCATCATCTTTAGATGTACATATGAAGTAAACTTTAGACAATCCTAAAATATGTAAATTATTTTGCTACACTCTAATATTTTAAATAGAAACACAAACCACAAGCAAATGGACAAGATTTTCATTAGAGATATATTATTTTCATTAATATGGTAATAAAATAAACACACCCCATCTCCCCTCTTGCTTGTAAGTATCAATCACAATAAAATAGAGGTTTTTCAGTACTAAAGCTTAATGAGTGAAAGAAAGTTTCATAAGCTTCTATTTAGAGTTGTTACTATAAAGTCAATAAAAGTTTGAATGATATTGACCTTTTCATCATATTGAATTTACATGGAGGTTCAATTCTTGTCCCTGTAACAGCTGTAGCTATTAACAGTCTTCTGAAAAAATATTCTTTTTTTCCATACTAAAGATCATTTTTTTAAAAATAATTTAAAAAATACAAATGTATAAGGGTTGGTCAAAAAGAAAGACTTGTACTTTAATTTTTACTTTCTTCCAGCTTCTTGCTTCCAAATCAATTCTGATCTTCAAAAATTTAAATGCAATCTTAATCGTTATCTACTGTTTTCTTAATTCTTGTTCTTTTTTTGTTCTCTCTACTTTCTACTGAGGAGAAATTTCAATAAACTTAAATAATGTCTAAAGGTTAAATTCACTTTGGCAGGAAGGGAGACAATCTACTGCTACTGCTTAGAACATAGCCATTAAGCTGAGGAGTGGGAGTCTAATATCTTCAGAAATTTGTTAGCCAAGGATGGTGAGTTCAATTCTAGGTATGACCACAAGAGTCAAAATTGCATGTCTATCACTATACTACCTCTATTTGCACAGCAAATGTTCAGAAGAGCACCATTGTTTAGTTCCACCAAACCTTTACTACCAGGACATTCTGTGCTACTTCCACAGAGTTGAACCACCCTCATTTCTTCCATATTCCAAATGTAAAGAGAAAGTTCCACTCAGCCAGTTTTTTTCTCAAGAACTGCCATTCAGGAGAAAAGAATCTTCTAAACTCTACAATTTTAATATCTTCAAGTCAAATATCAATCATTATCTATCCTCCTTATCGTATTAATCTTCATTTCCTACCAACTCATCTTTCACTCAAAAACAATAACAAAAAAATAATTTAAAAAAATAACACTTTTATTCACTAGACCATGTTTAATCCCTTAGTAAGGCAACACAAAAATATAAAGCTGTTTAATGGAAAAGCAGATTGTGAAAAAGATCTGATGAGTTACAATGAATCTCCAAGGATACTGGATATTACTGGCATAGGAACGAGAACAACACATAATCACAGACTGAATGAAAAGTTTTATTCAACAATCCCAGAAGGCTACCAAAGGTGATAGAAACCCTGAAGAAGGTCAGGTGGATGTTAACAATGTTATGGATTTTGTGTGTATTTTTAGGTGAATGTATATGTTCAGTATATAAACAAAGAAGATAGAAGCTTACAAAAAAAAACCTTGTGTTTCTACTACCAACATTTATTCCATTTATGCTAACTGTATTGAAACAAAGTTAAACATCTCTTGAGTATATCCATTTTCCTTTTTGGTTCAGAAATAATTGATCAGAAGTAAGGAAATGGTAAAAATGGTTCAGCTCAAGTCAGCCTTGTGCTGAGTTAAGATGACCATATATCTTCTTCATGATAAATTTAACATGTGCTGCTAAAACATGTCTGCATAATATGTTTGGAAAATGGAAAAATGAAAGATTCTGTCCTTTCCAGAAGTGGGGTCACAAAATTGCACATGTGACCAGAAACTCTTTCTAGTTTCTTTCTAACTTGCATCATGAGAAAATTAATTAATTTTTTTTATTCTTTATTATTATTTTATTTATTGATTTTATTTCATTTTCCAACAACACGCTGAAGAAGGTCAAATGGTCCAGCAGCTAAGACCTTGTGATAAAAATTAAAACAAATAAGGATAAGGAACTGGTTCAAAGAAACCAATGTATAAAAGACTGTTCCAGAATGGTATGATTTGGAATCAGACCTTATTTGTTGTCACTCAATGGCATTTCTAAAAGTTTTTCTCATTGTTAAAGTTCTCATAAGAAATAGGTTAATGTCAGCTTGTAAAGTGAATTTGTTTTAAGGGTGTGTCAGAAGCACTAAACATACTAGGTACTAATAAGTATATCAATGTATACCTGGTACACAAAAGTCACTAACTATAAGTGAACAATTTCCAGACGGATAGCTTATCAAATGAGTTTGTAAAATTTGATTAAAATATCTTAGAGAAGAGCTCTTCTACTTATACAATGGATAGGATCAAATCCACATGTTTAGAAATAAATGATAAAATTTAATTAAAATATCTTACAGAATAGCTCTCCTACTTATACATGTAATAGTCCCCAATCCACATGTTTAGAAATAAATGATAAAATTGAATTAAAATATCTTACAGAAGAACTCTTATATATGATATAGGCTGAAATCCTCATGTTCAAAAGTATATAATAAAATTTAATTAAAATGTCTTATAGTTGAGCTCTCTTAATTACAAAAGTCCAAATGTTCAGAAGTACATAGCAAAGACATTTAAAATTCTTACTGCTTCTGGCTATAAGATGTAGTTGCACGTGAGAAAAAAAGTATCCCCCACTGGGTCACATTCATTTTCATGATTTTCTTAACATTTTCTACTTTTTCACACATGCTTGTTACACACACACATACACATACAAGCACATTATTATTATAGCTAGTTTCATGTTTTTTCCTTTCACACATGTGTGTCTATCACGTAGGCCTACACAATTTTACATGCACAAAAATGCACATTATCTACTTTTAAATGTTTTCTGTGTAATTAGTCTTTAAATGTTTTCTTTTATTGTAAAGGTTGTGATGGATAAATTGTCTTCTGAATTATGCAAAAATAAAAATAACACTGAGAGCTCATTTTAACAGATATATTTACCAAACTTACACAAAAATATCTTGAAATACTATAGAGTAAATTTATTCAATAAAATAGTGATTGGCTTCAACCACAATCTCCAGGTGATTTTTGAATCTCCTGTAACTCTTCTGAATGGTCTCCTTGTTTAAGTTGGTAAATTCTATATCCTTGCCTTCAGTTCATCTTTGGTGTTACAAGGAGTTTTGTTGGTAACTCACTCAACTCCACCCCCACAAATAATAATCAAGGGGTTTGCAGTCTTGGGAGTTAGGTGGCCAGATGTAAGGAGTAATGTGGTCGTACAAATTGTCTGACAGACATGACTGATTTCTCCTGCTTTTCTGTGGCATGGTGCAGAGTCCTGTTGCCAGATATAGGGTCTTCCAGCAGCCACCCTCTTGACCTAGGCAGCATTACCTCCTTAAGGCATAATGTAAACCCCTGTGTTGAGTGAGGCCCTGTGGGAAGATGAAACACCTTTGGAATCACCATTAGACTCATCGAACTCTTTCTGAATCTTCTGCAATGTCCTCAGATTGACAGCCAAACCCTCTGAAATGTTTGTATTGGAGCTTCTGGTGCAAATGCCAAGCTGTACAGCATGCCATTTTCAAATTTCTGGCAGAGTAAATTGCATAATGGTGCTCTTTTTCTCACAGACAGTTCCCAACTGACCCTACTATACTGTGTGGTTGACAAAATCAAAAACAATGCACATGTGCGAAATTAAAAATAAAAAATGGCGACAATTTACCCATCGCACCATGTAATTGTAATTCCTTTTGTCAATACATAAAATTAGTTGTCATTTGTTTTATATTGTTTTGTGTTACTCACTTTTTCTTGGATTCACACAGAGACTGCTGTAATTGTTGCATGGTAACAAATCAAGGATACATGTTTTTACCCAAATATACTAGCAATCCCTTGACATGTTGGCATGTACAACTAAATTAAAACTTCTTTCTAAAAAACAAATAAAGTTCCACTCGAACAGCTTATTTCCATGAAGCACTACTTTGTGGAGCTGATTCTCAATATAATGCTTCTCTAAGCACTACAATCTTAACCTGTTCAATTCTAAGGTCAACAGTAATTATCTTCTTGACATATCCTCATAAAATGTGGCTTACATCTTACTCTGTAACCTACTTTGAGTAGCTTTTGGGCCTTGTATAAGGTGCACATTATTGAAATATATATATATAAACAGTATTACTCACTTGGAAAACCTCAGATGACTCAACTTGTAGACACCTGAGGGCAAATTGGTACCCGAGGAAAAAATTGCAAGTAAAAAAAAGAACCAAAACCATCAGAGCAAGGCAAAAAAAAATCGTGAAGTGTCTTAATTCCTTGGTCCAAAGGAAAAAACTCAATCAAATATAAAGACAAAATGAAAACATAGAGGGCTCAATATGCTAAGTAGAGCAGTAAATATATATATATATATATATATTCAAGTATAGGATTGGTGTATATGGAATAAAATTCAATAACCCAAAAATACTATTCTTAAAAGAATGTTCAATACAGAGTAGAGCAAATATAATAGTCTACATTCAACACTATCACTTGATAAGACACCAGTGATTTTATAACATATTTATGTTATAATTTTCAAATAAATGATTATATATATATATATATATATATATATATATATACACAAGTAAAAGGTTTGTCATTTAGCTGATTGTCATTTTCAGCATCTCGAATCCAGAGTTTACTAAACAGATGTTCCAGGAATCACTCTGTCCATTCATCAGGCGCTATCAGCAATTAACTGCATATACTTCTTGATTTTTCTTTTTTATATGCACTTTTTATTGGTGCAATTTATTTTTTTCATAGTGTATGTGCATGTTTATGCATGTGCATCCATATGATATGGTAAAAAAAGTTTTACGGTATGCTATATTTATGGGTAAAAAAATGGCTCAATATCAGAAATAGAGCATATGTAAAAATAAAAGTGGACATTAAGATCAACACTGAGTGGCTACTATCTGTTTCAATTGATAACAAGTAATTAAGTAATTAGTAATAAATAATGAGTAAAAAGTTAACAATACTATAAAATAACTACAAATAACTGCATTCAGATTCACAATTATTCCTACTGAATAACCTCTAGAATAATCTGAAACAACCATTACCAGTTAATTAATAACTGTTAGGATAATACAATAGACCTTGCTACCCATAAAGCACCATTAACTAGAATATATAAATAGTCAAGCCAAAACAGAACAAGCATGGCCTGAAGATTATGTTGAAGCATGAAACAGACTACCGACTCTCAGTGTTGACCTCAGTGTCCACTATATATATATATATGTAAGCAAATATATGGATATAGATCCGACAGTATGAAGAAAAATATACGGGAAAAAACAAACAAAAATCCTTATATGCAATAATGCTGTTTTAATGTTAATATGTTGACGTGGTGACAACGTGACCATGTTTAAAACGAAATGTTGATCGCATAAAACTTTTAGTTATCTGTTTGGATATGTCTTGTTCTTGTGTCCATCGTTTTTGTCATGTTAAGTTTGATAATGTTATTTATATTTTATATTTTATATTGAATATGTCCTGAAGATGGTTTGTTGACCGAAACGTCCGACGTCAACATATTAACATTAAAACAGCATTATTGCATATAAGGATTTTTGTTTGTTTTTTCCCGTATATTTTTCTTCATATATATATATATATATATATATATATATGCACACATATACATGGGATAACGATGTATCAATTTTTATGTGTCAAGAACAATTTTTGGGGAAAGATGTATGACAAAGTGAAAAAAGATTTTAGTGTAACTGTTATAACTCACTCCTTGCAGTTATAATATTATGTCTTGCTTAGGCTACTCACTGTGACATTACAATTCTTTCCGACTTACTCCAACAGAGTGGTATTTATCAAGTCTCCCCACTGAGATGTGATGTGACACAAGGTTGAGTTTAGTGTGGGGAACCTGAGTATGTACACTTGATCCAAAGATCAAAATTTACCGAGCTGCAGTAACCACATGATCGAGCACTTTGTATTATCTATTTCTCTCAGCCAAATCTCCATCCATAGACAGAGCCCTGACTGAGTCATACTCTGCATGAAGACAAAGAGCTTGACAATTGCAAGCCAGACACCAGACTGCCTGACTATGATGGACTGGTATTTACCCAGTCTCTGCATTGATATGAAATGTGACACAATGTCACCCTCTGCCTGAAGACAGAAAGCTTGGCAGTTTTTTTTACTGCAAGCATTATTGCTAACAACTCTTTTTGATCTGGCTGTAGATTTTTTTTTCTCCCAGTAGAACCTATGCATCAGCTCTGAATAGCTATCTGAGTTTTGCGCAGGAATGTACTCAGTAACCCAAGTCCTGACCCATTTCCAGGTCATTTGAAGTTCAACTGCATATCCAATCAGATTACAGAAACCACTTATTTAATTTGGAGCCTCGTTTGTACAGAATTGTAAGAAAGTTTTTCATATCTACTGAATTCAGTAATATTTATTTGTAGGCATCTCTTATTTGCTTGTGCTTCACTTATTGGCTGTAAAATATAGAAGTTTATGTCCTATAATCCCAAAAGGAAATTGGTTGAACTTATACAATCCCTTGTGTGTATTTATAGTTATTAACTCTGAACATTCTTATTCAATATGTATTTGCAAATACACTTCAGAAAGATCCAGCTTCCAAAAGATTTTTCCACAAGTTTAAATTCATAAAAATTTCCTCTGGACTTGGTAATGGGTAGTTATGGGATTCTAAACATTTGCTTAACCCTGTTGAAAAATCAGCACAAACATGAATATCATTTTTTTTTTTACATACACTGCTGGTGCTGCCCATTTTGAATGGTCAATCTTTTTAATTATATCTATTTTTTCAAGTCTGTCTAATTCTTTGTTGACTTGATCCAATGCTGCAAATGGTACACTACATTTTGGTTTACACTGTCAACCCTTTTTCATTTGAAATTTCGCTTTGACTTTAAAACACTGTCCCAACTTATCCAACAAAACATATGGAAAGCATTTTTCAATTCTTCCTTTAAATTTTCACACTGTTTTTTGCAATAAATATTTATAGTTAAATCCCACAACTCAAATAATTCCTTCCAGTCAATAATGAATGTTTGTAGTATTTTTTAATATATAAGCCTTTTAAGATTTTACACAGTTATTACAGAATGAGACATTACAGGTCATTTAAAAAAAAATAATGCCAGAGAGTGCATATTTTGCTAAGATTTCTTGAATATTCAGTCCAGATGAAAATGAATAAACAAACGGTATACTCAAAAAAGCATTTACGTGGCCTTGTGAGTGATGAATTATTTTCCACTGTACAACACCATTCCCACAGATGAAATGTCAAAGGCCTCTCACTACTCTGTTACTATTTCCATGGCATATGTTCTGATGAGCTACATTTCTTGGTCCCACTAGCCCTGACAATTGCAACTGGAATCTGCCATGTCACCACATACACAAGGATGAATCATTTCCTTTTTATTCCATTGGTAATGAATGAGTTCCACTTGGACAGCTTCTTCCCAAGAACTGCTGCTTTGTGGAACAGACTTCCAGTAGAATGTTTTGCCAATCACTACAATCTTGACCTCTTCAAGTCTACAGAGTTAACTATTATCTTTCCTGCATAACCCTATGAACTTCACTTGTTTCCTTTCCTTAAATGCAGAAAACACCACACGGGAACCATGTAGCTTGAAGTACTTCAGCCTTGTATTGTGTCAACATTAGTATGAAAAAAAAGTGCTGTTCTTGGCTTTCTATTGTTTCCCTTTTCAGATGGAGGCCATCTTAAGTCAACTTCATTTTTTTATCAGATATCCTCAGGATATGTGAACCATTGTAAACTGAATTTCTTACCATCAAGGGACATTATTATCTACATGTGGACTATTGTCCTTATCTTTGTTGTTATTATCCCAATGTTTCAGCTACTCTGCCATTCAGACTTCTTCAGGTGCATATTGATGCAGCTAATCTTCAGGAAATTTTGAACTGAACCCTTTATTTATTTAATGTATGGGGGTAGAATGTTTTCATTTCTCATGTCTAAAGATATCTCTTTTAGTTCTTACTTAGTACTGCTCATTTATTGCACTGCCTTGTCCAGATATTGAACTCACCAATTATATATCACCACAGAACAATAGCCTAGTGAATTAAAGCAATGTTTGGGAAATTTGGCGACAGTAATTGGGAATTCAATCCCTGCACTAGTGTATATTAGGACTCAGTGGAAAGTTGAAAAGCACTTAATAAAAACTAAAGGAAAGCTAAAGGTAAAACGTCATGACAACAAGAAAGATGAGGACAATTGTTCACATGCATATAATGTAAATAATGATAGCTTCTCATCAAAGAAATTCAGATTGAGGGATTGATTTGTTTTTTATGGTTTACTAGCAGCATGGCCTGGCATTGCCTGTGCTTGATTCAAAAATCATGTGACGCATACAGTAATCGCTACAACTTAACTTAAAATATTTTTGCCCTTCCTTGACTTTAAAAGAGTGCACTTTGCTGTGCTGATGTTGCTACATGCCTTATTTCTTGCCTATCATACACTGCAAATTTTTCCTAAGCTCTATACTAAACATTAAATCTTTTATGAAAAAAGAACTAAACAAAATAAACACAAAACAATCAGCTTTAAAAAAAGAACTCGTAACTGGAAAAACCGAATGAAAAAAGAATGTTAACAACAAATACTTTTTCACACCTAACCCACTTCTGTGAAATCAGAATCAACGTTGAGTTTAAGCAAGCAAATGAGCCAATTGGACTAAAGTGCCATGCAGATTTAAAGTTTTCCTACTTGTGACGAATGCAGCTATCGATTTTTTTTGCATGCTAGCATGCTACTTAGCATTCATGTCAGTCAGCTGTTGGCTCTCACACTGGCCAATAGAATCTTCCTGCCTATTTGTGGCAGCCAGCTATTCACTCTCACTCTGGCCAATACAAAATGACCACAAACTACATGAAAACTGCCATAGAAGCATGGAAAAAATCGATTATTTCCACTATTGATGGGAGTTGGGAAATGCAAAGTCAGTCTTGGCCTTCCCACTAACTTGGAGCATGTGCATGTAAATTTTGGTGCAAATCTGTCGAAAATTGTGACCGTGCATTCATTACACACACACACACACATCCTACTTTTTATAGATAGAGATCAACCTTTTGTGGGTTATTTAAAGCTGAAACATATTTTGAATTGTAAGAATAATTCTATTTTTTTTTTGCAAGTGAATTAACAGTTTTTCAAGAATAACAATGATTTTTCCAGATGCAAATCTGTAGCTATGTGGAGGAGCTGGATTCATACATTCCCTAAGGGTATTTGAGTGTCAGTGAATCTAGCAAACCTGATTGGAAATCTGGCAGAAACCAAAAGACATATTCCAACTATCTGTCCTCCTACTCAGAGATTTTTTTTTAAGCCAGTAAATATAGATCTTTCATAGGCAACAATTGTGAAAGAGTTCAGTTATTTTTTAGTCTTTTCTCATGACTCTCCAGCACTTACTTTTTGCTTTTGTTTCATTTTAAACACAAAACCCTGAACTTGGAAAGAAATACACAACTTGCACAGCTATTAAGCAAGCTCAAATGAAATACTGGGTTGGCCAAAAACTTGGTTCCTAATATCAGTCATTTGTCAATGTCTAATATTAGGATCATTTTTCAGCATAGATCCTATAAGTGCATAAGTTGTGAACTGAGTTTTGATCTGAAATTGTTAATGTATGACCTATTTGATTAATAATTACCACTAAATAAATTGTATTGAAAAATAAGAATATTCTGTTGAAATATAAAGATTTACATAAATAAACATGTTTTTTTACCATTAAGCTATGAAATTGACTTACCTACATACTTTTGACTTATTCAAAAAACTAACTTTTGATTGTATTGTGACAGCTGTTGCCTCAGAATACATTTAAAAAAATGTCAAATTTGATGTAGCTTTGTTTATTGAAAATGGAGGAAAATAAGCAAAATTTATGGTATATTCAGTCAGTTATACATGATACACACTTGGGCAATCATGTATCTTTTGATACATGACTGATGAGGCAGATTTTTTCCCGCAGTAAGTTGCCATTTCCTTCTGCAGTAGACCAGTTGCCATCCAAGGCTATATACCCTGGTCTGTCCCGCTATTTACCCATAGCCAGAGGAGAGAAGAAGAGGATTCATACCTTTCCCAGGGGTATTAGCACATAAGTGAATGTAATGGATTCAAGTGGAAGTGAACTTGGCTCTCCAATTCCTCAATCTGAGCTGCTATCCATTACTCCACTGTGCCTGGTGTATGTTTTTATTTTAGGAAAGGTAAAAATGCAATTCCTAAACTCTCTTCAACAGATATTGCCACTTGGAATTAACATATATTCTGGCATTTACAGAATACTCTTAATGAAAAACTTTTTGGAAGACTGCAAAAAGCACCAAGAACTGTTCTTGTTTCAGAAAGGTAAAAGTCCTCGCAGGTTGCAATTCTGAAATTACCTGAAAGATGGCAGGAAGATCATGAAGCAAAATATTAAATACATTTTTTAATAAAATTAATATTGGAAATAAAGAAAACTGTCTTTTATATTTACTTAATAAATGGAAGAAACTCTTTGATCAAACCCTAAACTTACTGAAATGAAAGATGCCAGAACACAATGGAATAAAATGGTAAATATGTTTTCAGCATTGGCAGACCTACATTTTTGGGTCCCTGAAGCTTGAACAAATATGAGAGCCTTCTTTGCAACAATCAACAATAGATTCAAGAATCCAGCTTCTAAAATGTAGGCTATGAATATATTCTGGCCAGCTCAACAAGCACATACAGCTGAGGGTTTGGGTGCTGCAACCCCCTAGGAAAATTTCAAAATTTCCCCAACTACAATTTTGAGGACATGTGAAATGGCTATTAGATTCATTGCCATTTTTGTAATGTCAACGAATACTCATCATTTTCGTAATGTTTGTTGTAGTAGAGATTTTGTAATCACATATACAACTATTGTAATGCCGTTGAACAATACTGGTGTTAGATGCCTTCAAATAACACTTGCACTAATAGTACTTGCTCGATAATACTCCCTTGAAAAGTAACCACCAAATAGTGATCCAAATAGTAATCCGTGTAGTGATCACTTAGATGCCACCCTAATTCCCATATATACATTTCCTTTACAATCACCTGATCTACTTATTCAAAATGAGATCGCCTGTGTTTGCTCTCTGGTGATCTGTGTTCAAACTCCAGTATCAGCAGCAACACTTTATTCTGATATAACAATTCTAAGGCCAACATTAGCTAATTCAACACATTGGCTTATAATTCTATCACTAAAATTGCTTTATTTTAATA
Source organism: Acanthosepion lycidas (assembly GCA_963932145.1). Lineage (NCBI taxonomy): Eukaryota > Metazoa > Mollusca > Cephalopoda > Sepiida > Sepiidae > Acanthosepion > Acanthosepion lycidas. The sequence continues at coordinate 54,828,869 of OZ010589.1, forward strand.
ACAAACACTTAAAAAACAAAAAAACACATTGATTTTGTTGAAAAATTCACTCATTAAAAAATTAGGGGCCCTAAAGCTTAAGTTTAATTTAGAATAGTATATTATTAGTTTTATATTTTTACTGGGATCAGTGGGGAAAATATTCCTCACTGAACAAATCATAACTTTTGGAAGAATATAGCATAAGGTCCACAAATGACCCTCTGCAGGTTTTGAATTCAGACTTGTCCTTTTCCTATACAGTTTGCCACCCAAGGCTATAGAACCCAGTCTTCCCTGCTATTTACTCATAGTTGGATGGAGAAGAAATAGATTAATACCTTTCGCAGGGGTATTAGCATGTAAGTGAATGTAATGAATTCAAATGGAATTTGAACTCAGCTCTCCTTCATCCATTACTCCACTGTGTGTGTGTGTCTCTCTCTCTCTCTCTCTCTCTATATATATATATATATATATATATATATATATATATATATATAAAATATATATCTATATATATATTATAATGGAATAACCTTTCATCCCCATGAGTAACTACACTATAGGTAGTAACTGCCTATAAGTATTGGTAAGTCAACAGACTACAGATTCTAGCTGGGATCTGTTGAGTACAATTCAGACTTACGCAAGAACTACCAACCTACCAATAGTAGCACTCACTACTGGATTGACTTGCGATGACCTTGTGCATAAATGTTACCTTTATTCATATTGTATTGGTTGTGTACAATAAACCTTTACTTATTTATCCACTGTATTAGCACGGAATATAACAATATATATATTTGATTTAGAGTGACAGAAGTTAATAACAGAGAAACAAAGAAACATGTAAAAAAAGGTGCACTATTCTTTATTATATGTGATAATGATTAAAGGATCAGGCAAGATCCAATTGTCAATTTTACATTTATGTTTGCTTTAGAGTAACAGATTTTATAGATAGAGAAACGAAGAAAAAGTGTCACTATTCATAATTATATATAATTTCATTTACTCAAAACAATATCTATATAATCTTATTCATTCTCTTTCAAATAATCTGACTATTGCCATAATACAGGCAGACATTAATTATAACTTCACATAGGTAAAAATCAATAAGAAATAAAATCTTATAGAGATTTTTAATTTGAGTTGGGGGACGATATTGCTGTAGAAGAACTGACTTCATTGGTCACATTGCACAACAAATACCGAATAGAATCAAATCCTGAGTAAACAATAACAAAAGACCATCTGTGACCAACTAATAAAGCCATCTTGTGAACAGGAGAATTTGTAATGTCTTCAAATGTTTTATTTAAACAAACCAATTTGATTTTTTTCTGTGAAGTATTATTAATCAATGAAATAACAGAAAGTTTTAATATATTTTAAATTAAATTCTTTTAGAAATTCCTTACATTGACCACCAAATTAATAGTGTAAAAAAAGAAAAATATACAAAAACAACCCCCCACTTGTGTTTTCATTTGGAGAATTTGGCACTGAAAGGCTATGTTGAAGGATATATTAGCACAGAAAGGATATTGTATAATGTCTGCTCTGAGACAAGATGCTGCCATTCTGAATGACTGCCATTTATATTTGCCTACAAGTCAATGTGGCAAGAGCAGACTACTTGTCTGGCTCCATTGCTGGTGTACTGTCTAGGACAGTTCTTCATGTAAGACAGTACCTCCAGTTTTACTTCACATGCTACCCCATTCCTGAGACTACAAGACATCTGGGTTGGGGTCAGTTGTGGGGATGTCCTTGAGTATTCATGCAGCAGACCTAGCACCTGTGGAGACAGGGTCCTTGGTGGCCATGTTGTTCTCATTGTGTGATGTGGGATATGGTTTGGTGACGGTTGTCTTGAGTATTGGCTTTTATCCATTTCCATCTTTGATACCCCATATACTCCACTTCCATTTCCTCTGGTGAGTTGAATAGGAGTTTAGGCTAGTGTGGATGAATGGCAGGTTGGCATTCAAACCAATGCCAACGGATATGGACCAGTACTCAGATTGTTGCTGTAGGGGTCCAGAACCTGTTGGCGTGTCCAATCTGTCCGGCATCGGTGAGACCACCTCTGGTGTGGAGCAGTATAGGGTTTCAACAATTGGGCTTATCTTTCGAAGGAAGCAGTGGTTGCACATGGTTAACTGGTTGTGCCCATCAATTCGCTTATAGTACTGTCTGTTGCCTAGCATCTCTCCGACTCACCCAGTTTTTGCCCATTGACGTGAGTAAGAGTTGTCTTAGTTCTGTATCTGAACTGATTGCTCAACTTCTAGTTCATGAATGACTGTGTGTGCTGTAGCATTGTTCATTCTTCATGTGTCTTTTGGCCATTACCATCTCCTTTAATTGGCTGATTTGCCTCCACCACTTATGGATTTAGTATTTATCCAGCAGGACAGGGAGATGGTCTTTTATAGCACAACCATATAACATCATTGCTGGGTACATACCAAGGTCCTGAACAGGAGTATTATGGTGGGTTAGTAGAACCCTGGTCATGCAATCATGGGATAGGTAGCCATGGGTGTCAGTGCTGTCTGTCAATATTCACCAGTTTTGACCAGTTTTGCTTGACCATTACTCTGGGGGTAGTAGGCTGAAGTGCATTTCTTTATCCCCCAATTGTTGAAGAATACATTATATTCCTGCAACTCGAATGGTGGTCCTCCATCAGATGAAATGGATGCACTATATGTGCAGAACCAATTTTGAAAGATGTCAAATGTTGTTCTGGCCTTTCCAGATGACATTAGGGCCACTTTCACCCACTCTGTGTACCGATCTGCATATATTATGTACATTTTTCCATGCAGGTCAAGGAAGTCTATTACTGTATTCTGGAATGGGAATTCGGGATTTTATGGTGCCATCAAAGGTTCCTTAAGCTGTGCCAGAGCCATTTCATTACAAGTTTGGCATTGTGCTCTAGTCTGTCAAATACTTGCATCCAATCCAGGCCAAAACAGTCATTGTCTGGTATTTGCAAGCATGCCATTTATACCCTGGTGTGCAGAGTGAAGTAATTCAGGTACCTCTGCATGTAGTTGTTTGGGTATAAAGATCATATTATCCATTATTGGTACGCCTTCCAGGCTGTACAAATCTTCACACAGGCCAAAATTGGCAGATTATTGCTGGTAGGTCATGATGTGACCTGGGGAATCCACTTTGTATATATTCAGCTAGAGTTTAGCACTCCTCATCTATGGCTGCAGTAGCCAATAAGTCTGGACATCCTAGCACAAATATTTGGCAGAACCCCAATCCATATACCAGAGCCAGTGCTTCTCCTTCAACTGGCACATAGTGTGATTCAGCATCACTGGTGAAGTGGGATCCAGCCAGGATAAGTTTCCAGTGGTCTTTGCCACAATTGGGCCCTGCTTCTCTAGGATGGTGTTTCTGAAACAGGAAGAAGCCAATGCCATTCCTGCAGTAGTTCATTGTCAGCCATGTTGGTCTCTTAACTTCAAACTTTACTCCATCCTCAATTTCTTGCACAATCACCTGAACAGTTGATTGAGAGTGTCATCCTTCATAAAACTACCATGTTTTTTTTTAATGTAACAGTTCCTGGAAAGGGGCCATTATCACAGCTTGAGTGAATGTGTACAATACCTGGTTTACTAGTCCAAACCAGGATCTGACACTAGTGATGTTTGTAGGTGTAGGGAACTGCTTTATAGTTTCTGTTATTTTTTTCATCAGTTATATGCTGTCTTTTGTTATCGAGAACATGGCAAACTCCACCTCCTCTTCTGCAAAATGGAACTTCTCTGGGTTGAATATGATGCCATTCTTGCAGCAGTTGGTGATGTACTTTATTGTGTGCCAAAAGGCTGTTTCTGTTGAGTCATTTCAGAATATGCTGTGATCTATATGTGTTTTTTTTCTGATCATATCAGTGATATCATTGAACCGACGAGTATACGCATCTCCTGAAGCATGGAAACACTATGGAGATATTGTTATCTGCCCTACTCAGTAATGAACAGAGCTGGGGACAGGGGAAGGTTATGACATCCATTCCACACATCTAGCACAGTTTTCCTTGTGTGTCCTGGTACCATTGAAACTTGATTAAAAGGGGATGGAGTATGGCATATCTCCCTCATGGTGGCAATGTTAAGTTTCAGTAGGTCCACAGTACAGTACATCTGGGTTATCCGCCTTTCTTTAGTGCAACCACCATTTTTGAGCACCAAGTTGTAGGGGTACCAACCTGTACTGGTTTGATGATGCCCAGTGCGACGTTCCAGTCAATGCTATATTTGACTCTCTTTTTTCCTATAATGAATACAATACTTCATCCTTGTCATTTTTATCACAATATTTTTTTAATCAAAAGATGAAAATGCTAGTCCAAAAGAATTCTTCTATATGCTGTGTTCCTTCAGGATGTGGGATGATCATGGCTCTCCACAACTTCCTGTCCATTGTAGCTTTTAGCAATATTTGTCATTTTACTATCCCTCCTAATCCCTCTTCTGCTATCCATTTACATAAGACTGTTAGGTAGTTTCTCCCTGTTCCTCTAGCCTTCAGGATATTCTGAGCATCACATTTTCCAAGCCTTCTTTCCTCATTATGTGTCTCAAAAATCTCAACTGTTTCTTTCTGATTCTAAGTACAAGTCACCTTTTTGTTTCCATTTTCCATAAAACTTCCTTGTGGCTCATATGCTCCATCCATGGTATTCTTAGTATCCTTCTAGAGAACCATCTCCCTGTTGCCTTAAGTCTCCTCTTTATCAGCAAAGAAATTGTCCAACATTCATTGTCATATAAGAAGATGGATTTCACATAGCACTTTTTTCTTCATTTCTAGTGAACATTTACTGTTTCTTGATATTTTGTTTAGCTTTTGGAAGGCATCATTCACTATTCTAGTATGCCTTTACAATGAAAAAGACACTATTAACCCTTTAGCATTCAATATTCTCAAACTTGCACTGTAAATATTGGATCTCAAAGTCTTAATGTTTGTGATCATGTTTGCATGACTTCCTACATTATTGACAATGATGTCATCATACATTATAGCAGAGTATACATGGGGTGGGTTACAGAGGGTTGAATATTGAGAGCTGATATTTAAGGGGGAAGATTTGGATAGGTTGAATGTTAGAGGGTTAAAGGAAAATTATTAGGATACATGTATATCACATATACATGCGGGTTTGGGGACCACTTGTGAATTCTAAATTCCCATGAAACTCCAATATTGGAGCTGGCTCAACCCACCCCGGGTGAATGCCATTACAAGTACAAGAGTAGAGTATGTATATCACATAGAGACAGGTTAGCTGTAAAGAATTTGTGATTTCTTTTGGAATTTATTCAAATTTAGACTTCATATAAAACTAGAAATTTCTAACCGTCATCATTAAGATGGAGGCATAATTTAATAAAAATTGTTTGCTGTGCTATTTTACACACACACACACACACACACACACACACACAAAAATTGTAAAACATTAATGTTTTCATTATCTCTTAAACCTCAAACAGTGAGGCAGTCAAAGACTCTGCTATAAAGATTGCATGAAGAGGGACCTGAAAGCAATGCAGATCTCTATAAACAACTGGAAACAGCTGGCTGGGAACTACCTTACTTGGTATTGAATGCTTCATACTGGAGTATCATAGAGACATTGCCGTCACATGATTCTAACTGCTAGACCTAGATGAATCTCCTTCTTGTGTCTTCCTTAAATACAACAGACAGTCAATGATAATAACAACCAAACAACATTAATTATATAACATTCAACCTTTTAATATTCTTTTTGAAATTTATACTTTTATTTCATTTTATCCTTTATACACTGCTATGATGAATATTTGCTTTCCACTGATGGTGTTTAGTTTCTAGGAAACTGTTTCTATTTTTTCAGCCTGTGCAGCAAAAAATGAAATAAAAAAATTTTTTTTTTAAAATGTTGCCTTTGAAGGAATTGATCAAATACTGATTATTTACAAGTATATGCAGTGGATTTGCCTTTTCAGAATTTAATTAATACTTTCAGAACCAATATTTTTAATCCGAGAGCAAAACAGAGACAAAGTAATTTACATAAACTATAATATCCCATTTGTCAAGACTATTTGCATATATAGCTTCTAAATGGTGATCTCTAAAACAAGCTAATAGAATGACCATTTAGGACCTTCCTTAACTATATTTTATCCCTTTTTTAACATTTTTTAAATTTGCATGGCCATGATTCCCTCTCTGGAAAGTGTTGAGATAAATTTGGAACCAGTTAACCACACAGAAAAAACTTCCACTAAATGTAATATGATTAAGAATTAACATTAAATTAATGTGCAGATAAACAGTACAGACATACCTACATATGTGTGTGCATGTATATGTGCGGATGTGTGCACAAGCACACACACACATATATAACATCCCTATAACTCTAGAAACATACACATAACCCATGCACCCAATTAAAAAGCAAAAATAAAATCATCCTTGATAATGGCTAAAAGTATAGCCAAAAGCACTTGGAATTACAGAACATTTGGACAGTTTCTACACACTCTGTGTCCAAAAAAGATAAAAACTTATTCAAACACAAGAAAAATTAAATAAAAAGCTTCATCACAGTACCTTGTCTGTTGTCTTTAATGAAACATGTATAAATGAAGGACTGCTTATAGATAGATAGATAGATAGATAGATAGATAGATAGATATAGATAGATAGACAGACAGATAGATATAGATAGATAGACACACATACTTGTGTTGAAGCAAAGCTTATGACAGAAATTTGAATAAAAATAAAAAATAAAATTAAGAATATGAGAATTGCTTTACAAGACATGGTAAGATGAAAGAGAAAAGAGTAAACAGTTAAAAAATAAAAAAAATAATGAAAACATACAATTAAGATCAGTGAAGTTTTGGTCGATACTTGATGGAATGTACAAACATGTGCAAATATCAATGGCTCCGTCGTGTGGGAGGGGTAGGTAGAATTTGTTTTTTTAGAATTTGTTCTGTTGTCAGCATTACGCTCTATAAGAGCATCATCAGAACAACTAAAAGAGCTAAGAAAAAAAATTGTTACCATGACAAACTCACTACTTAAAAATGCTTAGTTAATTTGAAAAGAATTGTAACAATTAATAAAATTTATAATACATACCTGAACAAATTGAGATTTGTTCAGGTATGCTGAACTGAAATGTAAATATGGTGATTTGATACAGGAAAATAAAAGATTATGGTGATAAATTCATTATATTTTTCTTCCTTTAATTTTTTCTACATAACATTATTCCTTTTAAATTTTCCTTCCTATTTTTGCAAATTTGTTTATGTGCTTTCCTTTTTAATTTTCCCCATTGAAAATTCTTTTTTAATTTTTCTTGAATTAAACCAGTATTCTAGGAACAAATACTTTTACTATTACAACCAATTATGTTGTTTTCTAACTTATATTACTTTATCTGATTATTAAGTGCAGACTTACAGTAAGTTTAAACAGAGTTTCTTTTTAGAGTGAACTGGTGGGAAATTTACTTTTGTTTTTGTGTTTGTTTTTCATCAGTTTCTTGTTTGAATTTGAATCTGATGTACAATTTAACAAGGACATTTATTTTTGTGTCTTTTCATTAGCCTTTTTAATTAATTTTGACTTCCTTTTCTATTTACATTTCTTTCATATTTTATTTTATTTGTTTCCTTTCTAAATGACTTGTCCTCTTTTTTAAGTTGCTTTCATTTTCTTCTTTTTTCAATTCTTTAATTTTCACTTCATTTTAATAAGCTTTCTTTTTTAATTCCTTAATTTTTCACTTTTTATTTCTAGCTTTCTTTTTATTTTTCTTGCAATTTTTTGTCTTAATTTTCTTATTTGCTTTTTTTTTCCTCATTTTTTTTTTTTTAGTTTTCTTTTATTCTAATTTCTTGAAATTGTTTTTTTCATTTTTCTTTGTTTACTTTTTAATATTTTAAATTTAATTTAATTTTTAATTTTTTTTCTTTTTTTTTCCCACTTTTCTAGAATTTTTCTTTTTATTTTCTTTTTTTTTTTTTTTTATTCTGTTTAATTTTTTGTCCAGTTTTTTTGTTTTCTATACTTTCTTAAATTTCTTATACTGGCCTTTTTTTTTCTTTTTCATTGCTTTGTTCTTTTTTCCATTAATCTAAATCTTCTTCTCTTCCTAGCTTCCTTTTCTCACCAATCTATTATCTAATAATCATCATTCATTTTAGTTTTTATGATCCATATACTTTCTATTATTCTTTCTTATTTCTTTAGTTTTCTTTCCTTTTATTAATTCATTTATTTATTTTCTTTCCTTAATCCTCATTTTGGGTTTACAGACAGGTTTTGGGGTTAAGCAACATCAAGCCTAGTCATTACCTATATGAATGCTTGATTGGGAATACCAGGTGCTGTAAGCTTGGGTGTGTGGATGGTGAAATGGTTAATAGCTTGGAATTGTTAATCAGAGAGCTGAGTTCCAATTCCAGTTGGGTTCGTTATATTCACTTACATAAAAATACCCTTGGGAAATGTATGAATCCACCTCTTCTCCCTCCAGCTATGGGTTCATTAGTAAGACTTGTATAACTAAATTATTATTATCTAAAAAAAAAAAAATTCTTACAATCTAAATATTTTCTGGCTTTAAATAAAAGTGAAGGGGAAAAAGTCTACACAAAATCAATCTTCAGAAATGCCAACATACAGATTGACTATTTTGGGTTCAGTTCAAAATTTTTAAAAATATCACCTGAAGAAGATCAGAGCATACAATGGCTGAAACATTGTGAATGTGACAACAAAGATGAGGACAACAGTTCTGACAATGTAACTAGTGTTAATAGTTATAATGTCTCATCTCAGAAACATACAGACAATGAATTAAATTTATTTAAATGAAATGCATTGCTTAACTCTTTAGCATTCAATATGCTCACCCCACCATAAATATCGGTTCTCAAAATCTCACTGTTTGTGGTCATAGTCTCATGGTTTGCGTGACTTCCTCTGTTATTTGTGATGATGTTATCATATATTATGGCAGAGCATACATGAGGTGGATTACAGCAGGTTGAACATTGACAGCCGATATTTACACGGAAGGTTTGGTTGGGATGAAAACTAAAGAGTTGAATGTGTTTAGTAATTTTAAATTTAGTCATACATATTCAGCAAAAAGTAGTTTTTTTTTTTTTTGTGGGAGTGTCTTGGAAAGTGAATTGCTTTCTTGATGAACAGAAGTGAAACGTGATGTATTCTGGTTCACTGGTTTACTTTACATATTCCTTGTATGAGAGAGCAAGTTACTTGGCATGACCTTGTTGTGGAATAATTTTCTTATTTCTCATTTCATCATAACAAATATTTCCCTAAAAATATTCTTCAACTGGTAGTAGACCCATGAGACTAAACAAAGAGAAAGACCTCAAGAAGACATGTAAAATGTATATCCCTTACTACTGTAGTACATATTCTGCCCCATGAACTGCAGTCAAGGTCATGGAGTTCACATCCCTGCACAGCAGTTAACTGTGATCTCTATAACCCTTCGACTGTAATATTCAAGTACTTGTAACCGTGTTGAATATGTAGTTGTTGATGTATAGTTATTTTTAAGTTAGTCTATTGTTATATGTACTTGTAGTTGGTAGAGGAATCCTTTCCTCTTTTTTTACTAAAAATGAAGTGAATAAAATGTACAAGATAACAACATTAAGACTTTGAGACACATGTTAACATTAATGACAAGAATGTGTATTTTTCTTTTCATGATGTTAATTACAATATTGTGTGTGTTAAAAATGTTCTCAGTGTTATTGTCTCTTTTGTTTCATTTGTGCTTACTTGTTTTTGCTTGTTCCAAGAATTTCATTGTTAAGGGTAGTGTTTGAGATTGTTAACTGTGTATTTTTATAGAGCAATGGTGATACATCTGTGTTGATCCTTTTTACTACTGCTACACTATTCTACTGTTTTTCTTGTGGTGAAAGGGTTGTTTGTATAATGATGAAGTTTCAGATTTTAGAAGAATGAAATATCATCCTATATCATCACTGATACCAAGGTTGTTTTTAAAATGATGAAATATCATCATCCTTCTGGATCATAACACACTAAAAAATGAAAATATAATTTTAGAATTCTGTAATAAAGTAAAATTTAAATTGATGTGCCTAAATCTAAACTATAACAACATAGCAGAATCAAATAATGTTATCTTATCCTCCTTAGACGAAGCACATAAAATGCTTCCTAAAATATCTTGATGGAAAAAGATCCTTCAATATCTGTCTATATTTCTGTGATGAGGTATTATGTACATTATTTACATTATTCGGACTATTGTCCTCATCTTTGTCGCCATATTTATTACAACGTTTCAACCATTGTACACTCTGGCCTTCTTCAGGTGGTTGGAATGTGAAACTGAATGCTTTATTTCGCTCATTGGAGTAGACTGTTCTAGTTTCACATGCCATGATTAAATCAGTTATCTCCTGTTAATTTTCCCTCTGAAAGTTCTCCACTGCCTTAACCGGGTATTGAACTCACACTCTTTGGGTCCTGTCACTGGATCTAACCGATGCCTTTATCCACTGTGGATAAAAGATCCTCCTGTGGGACAACAATACTGATTTAAAAAGACTAATACTAGAAAGAAATAACTCTTATATCTTTGAGATGAAGTATTATGATTACTTACATCATTTACATTATTCAGACTGTTATCCTTATCTTCATTGCCATATTCACAATGTTTCAGAAATAACTGAGACATCCAGAAGAGTCATGGCATGTGGAACTAGAACAATCTACCCCAGTGAATGAAATAAAAAGGTTTGGTTCAAAATTCCAATCACCTGAAGAAGGCTGGAGCATACAACAGCTGAAATGTTGTGAATATGGCAATGAAGATGAGGATAATAATCCAAATAATGTAAATAGAAATAAAGAAATAGAAGACAAAGAAAAATGGAAGAGGGAATACAAAACAATTAACAAAGAGAATAATAATAATAAAAAAAAAACTACTTAAAACACTAAGAAAGTGTTATGGGAACTTACCTATAACGATAATGGACTCTTCCTGACACTATAAATGCTGCGCCTCTCAAGAGGTATAATGAATGAATGGTGTAATGAGTCGAGACAATATTAGTTCACTCTAAACCAGACAGACAGTCATTACTAACACGTTCAACTTCTTGTACTATATTTCTGTTGTAATATATCTTTGTTATTCTACTCTTGTGTTCGTGTTGTTCTTCCTTGGTTCTAACCTTGGACCATAACTGTGGTACGAGGATATTGGACCATAACAGAAAGCAATTATACCCAAAAAATTGAAAACCAAATTAATAAAATGTGGAAAAAGGCAAAAAATCATGATAGCATTATACAATTGAAACAAAAGCAGAAAAGGTGTCCTGGTTTGAAAAAAACCCTTCAATTCACTTTTTTTCATGGACATGAATTGGAAGCATTGTATAGAATCAATTGCTAGATATGCTGCTAGGAAAGTTGTTTCACAGTGTTATGTCACACAATTTTTCTCCTCAGTATCCATTATGCCCATTTATAAATCTACCATTCATCCATGCATTGAATATTGCTGCCACATCTGGTCTAGTGCACCTGCAATATATCTCAAGATTCTTGACAAGATCCAAAGAAGGCTTTATATTGTTATCAGTCTTGATCTGGCATCTCGACTTATGTCACTGTCCCATTGACATGACATGGTTTCCCTGTACCATTTCTATAAATATTTTCATGGCAATTGTTCTGATGAGCTTTCTTCCTTGGTACCTGAGCTGAATGAATTTAAGCATACTACAAGATTGGCAATGAGCTCTCACCCTTTTACTGTTAAAATAGCTAGATGTAACTGAAAGTTCTATTCTAATAGTTTCTTTTCTTGCATTTCTCACCTGTGAAACTCTTCTAGTTTCTTGCTTCCCTGTTACCTACAATCTTCAAAAATATAAATCAATCACCATCTTCTGTCTTCCTGAACTTTTTTTATTGTCCTTTCTCCTCATTAATGTCTTCTCATTTTCTTTCACTCTCAGTAACTTCTTTCATCTTAGTGGCATTATTGCCTTGCTTGGAGTGAAATGATTAGAAAAAAGAAATTTCAATATTTGTGGAATTTTCACAGGTTCTGCTTGTATTGAATAAAAAAAAAAGAGAACTTTCTCAGTGTATTATTGTCATTAATGAATACAAATATATTAAGGTTACTTGTGATACAAGAATCTGGTAGTTTTAAAAGGATGTAATAATGTTGAGAGCTTGATGTGGACAGGTACAAAACTATTAATATATAATTATTTTCATTATCATCAGTCAGCCTTTCAAGGAAAAAGCCCCTGGGCACTAAAATATAAACCACAATATTTGAATAATTCAGAGTAATTGATCTCAGTGAGAACAGCCATAAAATCTCCCTGACTTCTTCCAAACTCACAACTCCTTCCTAGAGGCCTGTCACATCACATGCAAAGAAAAGTTCAATAGCACATTTTATAGCCATCCTTACACTGACAACATAAGAGCCGAGAAGAAAAGTATGAATTAGCTTTAGATACATGGACAAGGTAGGTGGCAATAAAACTCTCATATACAATGTCTACCAGCCTATTTGGCTACACATGCACACTATTATATTTTAAAAGCATTTTTACCTAGTGATGTCAAATTCTGGGTGTTCTGCATAATATTAATGCTATTTTAGAGATCTTAGTATACAAAAAGATATATGTTTATATAACAGTGCAATGATAGATTAGCAGAAGATTTATAATGGTAAGTATCTCAGATTTTACAAGTTCATGAAGGTATTTTACACTGTAAGTGTCAAATATATCTATGCAGTTATAAAATGCCTTATATAAATGATTACAGCTATGTCACATTGAGACACTGGTTCTTATATGTTATATACCATACCTAAAAACACTAATGGGTATGTCCCAATCGTCATAAATACATTGGACACTATTGTAAGTGGGTCTGTCTAAGTAGTCCATCACTAGCAGTGGTTTACCTACCCCACATCGTTGGTGAGTATTGTATTTTGTTCATGTTATAAAGATTACCAGTTCATTTCCAACCTCTGTTTTGGTTATTCCTAATTCAGTAACCTTTTCTAGGTTACAACATTATACAAACACCAAAGTTAAGCTATGTTGAGCCTAGTCAGTAACTACATGGTAACTTACATGTAAATATGGTGTAATGGATAATGGCACATAATGGGAAATCGAAGGGCCAAGTTACAATTCCAGCCAGATTTCTTATATTTAGTTATGTGTAAATACACATGGGAAAGGTATTAATCCATGACTTCTCTCCCCAAGCTATGGGTTAATTAGTTGAACTTATACGTAAATTATTATCTCCAAAAAAATCTAAAAATATTTTTTACCTTTAAATAACCTGCAAAAGGTTGATAAACCATAAAAGCAAATCAATCAATTTATTGAATATGAGGAGTGTATTGTAATAATCTCCAAAACAGGGAGGTCAACCATGAACATAGATACCTACAGTGATAGACAGTTGGTTGGTTTATTTTTGTTTAGTGATATATCAACCCCTATGGGTTATTTAATGCCAAAATCTAAATAATTTGAACACAATTTTATGGCTTCAACTAAATATTTTTAATGAAAAGTGTATGCCTACAGCTACAGATAAAATGTATTGTTGGTAATTCTGCTATAAAATGTACTGCTGGTCATTTTGCTTTAAAAATGTTTGTTTTCTTTAATGGCATATCAATTCCTTATGGGTCATTTAATGACAAAATTTAATTTTCTTGGGAGCATTAGTAATTTCTTTTACAAAAATGTATTGCTGGTATTTTTACTTTAAAAATGTACTTTTATACTTTCATAGTGATTTGACCCCAGTATGGGGGTTAACTGTTTGACCATAACTGGGACCCTAACAGATGCTACTACTCTAGGTCAACTAGAATATATATATATATATATATATATATATATACCGAATGTAACAGCAAAATTGTCCAAATCATGTAAAAGCAAAATTGCCCATTTGTTAGACTAAGGTTTGAACCATTGCATCTTAGAAATGATTAAAGATATCTTACTGGAATTCTCCAAGGTTTTTATAACACTACTGAACTCTGCTTTGAGCAATAAGAATGTATAATTACTCTCCAAGCTTAACAGAAGAATCATGATGAAATTAATCATAAACGAAAATGAAATGTTCATCATTAATTAATCATAACTAAGGACTGGAAGCTGACGAAGGATTGAAATAAAATTCAAATATATATATATATTATTCCAGGATCATTTTCCATCTTATTCAAGATGATCTTTGCCCTCTCTAACCTTCTAACTTTTTCTCCTGGAGTAACAAGGTGCCTCACAGGTTTCATGTATGATTTCATTTTCAAATCTTTTTTCACTGCTCTTTGGACTGTCATTGCTGAAATTCCTCTCTCACATACCAAACATCTTATGAATTGAGTAAGATCTTTTCTAATTGATCTCTTTAGCTCTAAATTGAAATGATGATCCCTCTTCCTGTTGTGACTTCTTGATTCAGATTTCCTCTCTATTGTTTCCTCTTTTTTAAACTTATTCACCATTCCCTTGATAGTTCTTAAATGGACTTTGAAGATGGAAACGAGAGTATGAATGTTGGTACCATTACTGAAGGCCTGAATGATCTTTTTCCTCTCGCCATTGCTCATTTGAGAAGATAGTAGGGCTGACACAAAAGGATTTTAACCTGTTCTCTTTCTAGCTGAATAAATGGGTTTTTCAGTGATTCTTACAACAAATGGTGTCAAGGTGGATAAATGTCTTTTCAGAAAACCTGGAAAAAAGAAACACAATTAGTTTAGTTGTTTTTTAAATATTAAACATTTTGTGGAATAGACAGTTATACTGTTGCATGAATTGGGCAATAATTTTGCTGTTACACTCAATATATATATATATATATATATATATATATATATATAATAAAGTTAATGGTCAGAGTTGAATTAAACAGTAGTATTAAAAAAGTGCTCAATACATATGTGAAAAGATAAATTTTAACATGTAGAGCTTTTAAGTATATATATATATATATATATATATATATATATATATATATATATATATATATATATATATATAACACACCTATTAAATTATACTAGAAACAGCCATGAAAATTTCACAGTTTTGCTGTTTGAATTTTCATAATTCTTAAGTTAATAATTGAATAAGCAACTTTTTTAAGATTTATGACTATAAAATACACATGAAAATCCTCTATTACCTCATTAAATATTTGAACTTATCATCTTTAAGAAAAATTTCATTGAACCAACCATTAAACACATGAGGGTTATCAATCCTCTGTCTTCCCTATCTTTCATTTTCTCACAGAAACCAAACAGTCTTCCTCAGTCAAACAGAATAGTCCATGATTTCTTTTAACAAAAGAACTAAGAGTGAAGCAGAATTATAATATGATTCTTTAAAATTTGCTCTATTAATATTAAAAGGTAGAATGTAGATGTAAACAGTATGGACATAAAAATCAACATTGCATAGTGACTAGTAGCTTTAGGCTGTAAGCAATCACCATACAGTATTGATTTCAGTGTCCATACTGTTTCTCTCTCTCTCTCTCTTATATATATATATATATATATATATATATATATATATGAATGATAAAATAGAGTTTTAAGGTACATTATATTTATGGATTAAAGTGATCAATATCAGGGAAAGAGCATATGAAAATATAAATATAGATATAAAGACAAGTAAACATAATAATAAAAAAACAACAATAAAATAATCTATAACAAACAAAAAGTTAACAAACAACAATATAAATAGCCAAAAATATGCATCAGGACCCACAATTATTTCCACTCAATAGCCCCTAGAATAATTCAAAACATAACCATTACAGCCCACCAAAATAACCATTAGAATAATACAACAGACTACTCACAATGCATCACTGACCTGTATAAGTAAATAGTCAAGCAAAACAATGCATAGGGCTTGATGATTGTGTTCAAGCATGAAAGAGACTGTTACCTCTGGTTGTTGATTTATATATATATATATATATATATATATATATATATATATATATATATATTGTGCGTGTGTGTGTGTGTATTGGAAAGACAATATAAAAAGTTTAATAGACAGACTTTGTCAGTGTTATTTGATAAAAATTCTTTGAATATAAAAGAGAACAAATTATAATATAATGGAAAACAAAAATATTCAATTAAAACATATGTTTAAGAATTGTACACATATTCAATTTTGTAAAACAAAAAATGAAAGATGGCCTTGATGCTTTGATTAGGTTCAATAAATATTCTGAAATTTTAATATTTTTGATGAAATAATATATAAGCTAAAAGCTCATACATAAGAACCACCTATAATAGTGGCTTGGTTTGTGTATTTGGTTTGAAAGTCACAGAAAATAAATAAGCTGTGTTCTTGAGTGCTACAGAAATATGGACTTGTAAAATTTCAGAAAATTATTCACTGATGAAAAACTTGCTTTAGAAGCTCCATCATAGCCTGGGCTGTGTGTGCAATGACTTCATTTTGATGAAACCACATGTCAGGTCTATTTTGCACTGCTGGTCATAAAAAAAGTACCAATTGTAACCTGATACCGCTCACTAGTAATTGTCATTGAACTGCCATTTTCATCTTCAAAAAAAGTAAAATTCCATGATTTTAGTTCTTTGTTTAGTTATCAGTTTTACTATTGTTATAGACAAGCGTATGGTTGCAAGAAAGAAATACGACAACAGCAGAAATAGATTTACGTGGTTTATTTCAACAGGAACATGAGGGTTTGAGACAACTACCTTGTGGTATAGTTCATAAGTCGGCTTCAGATCTAGGTTGATCTCTCATAGTAGTTCACACATGTTGACGGTGGTTGATGCTCCCCTGCTGACAGCTGCTGACTGCTCGGCCTGACCGTGATAGGTTTGTTCCCTGGCCACCTGTGACTGCCTGTTGAACTTCCGTGTGACCCCTTTTATAGCGTTTTTTTTATGGCTTAACAGGCTCGAAAAACAAAGCGAATTTAATTAGAAGGGAAGCATTTTTATTGGACGAAAAATAGAACACTTTAAATATTATTTTATTTTTCGACCGGAACTCGTGCGTCGGTAACATTTGTAAACAAAGATAATGGTCATTTTGTGACGGGGCTTTGTCCCGTTCACACCCGGCTCTTGCCCTTGAGTATTTGCCTATAAATCAGCTGAGATATGTCATTTTATTTCATAACACTATTCACTATTATTATTTCTGAAAGAAAAAAAGTATGAAAAGTCTGATATGTTATTCTTGTATATGTGTTTACATGTGTTCCTTGAATTATTTTTCTTAACTATAGCGCATATGGCTGTTTAGTTTGTTACAAGTTATCTTCTTACCCACAAATCTGCTTGTACTTCTATATGTCTGGAAAAAGTCTATATTAACAAGTGATATAAATTAGGCCCAAATTCAGACTTGTGACAGGATTACAATATATTTATACGGTATGGGGCTGAAAAGTTCTCATCCTTGCCAAAAAGAAAGGCCTAGAACAATATCTGTCTATATTTCTGAGATGAGGTATTATGTACACTATTTACATTATTCCGACTATCGTCCTCATCTTTGTTACTATATTTATTACATTTCAGCCACTGTATGCTCCAGCCTTCTTCAGGTGGTTGGAATGTTGAACTGAACCCTTTATTTCACTCATTGGGGTAGACTGTTCTATTTCCACGTGCCATGTTTTTAATGGATGTCAGTTATCAGCTATCTCCTGTTAATTCCCCTTTCCAAGTTCTCCCCTGCCTTAACTGGGTATTGAACTCACACTCTTTGGGTCCTGTCACTGGATCTAACTAACAGTTAAGGCAGTGGAGAACTTGGAGAGGGGGAATTAATAGGAGATAACTGATAATTAACATTCATTAAAAACATTGCATGTGGAACTAGAACAGTCTACTAGAGTGAGTGATATAAAGGGTTCAGTTCGACATTCCAACAACCTGAGGAAGGTCGGAGTGTACAACAGCTGAAACGTTGTAATAAATATGGCGACAAAGATGAAGACAATAATCCGAATAATGTAAATAGTGCCTAGAACAATGTTTTCCAAGCGTTTTTTTTTTTTTAACTTACTGCATATTTGAACTTATAGTTAAACCTTTGCAGCATACTTAAATTATGATGATCAAAAAGAGTATACGTTTGAGGATTTTTTTGTATTAACACAAACAAAACAATTTATTATAATTTGTAATAAAAAGATAATTAAAATTATACAAAAAACTTACATTTATTTTTGGTTTATTATAAGTTAACATTTAATGAGATATCTAAGCTTGACAATATCTTTGCAAGAATTCTCATATAATCACTTTAAAAGGGTTTTAATTTTGATATATACACTTATTGGGTTTTGAACTTTTTTTGAAAATAATTTAATGACCTTTAAAATGGATGCCATGAGAGGATCAGAGGTGTGCTGTGAACAACAGCACACCTCTGATCCTCTCATGGCATCCATTTGAAAAACATGGTGGATAAAATAAGTAAAGGTTTATTGTACAAAACCGATACAATAAGAATAAAGGTAAGAGTCATGCACAAAGTCGTTGCAAGTCAATCCAGTAGCGAGGGCAACTATTGGAAGGTTGGTAGTTCTCACATAAGTCTGAGTTGTACTCAACAGATCCCAGCTGGACTCTGTAGTCCATTGACTTATAGATATTCTTAGGTAGTTACTACCTATACCGTAGTCACTCATGGGGGTGACAGGTTATTCCATTACATTAGACTAAGATCAAAAGTCACTGTTCTTTTGATTGGCCAAAATTTTTTAATTTATTTTCCAGCATTCCTTTCTTGTTTTTATTTATTTATTTATTTTTTTTTTTTATTCATGGAGCCTTTTTTGCTATGGTAGATTTCTAATCACAATAACTAGACCCTGGATTAGCAAATTTCAGTCTTTTCTTCTTCCTCTTTTTATATGTGAGTTGCCTTCTCATTAGTTGAGATAAAAGTGTAGAGAGAGAGAGAGTGAGTGAGAGATATGGGTCTTTAAGAAAAATAAATGACTTCTTTTAACTTGAATTTTTTTAATATTTTATTTTCATATTTTATGTTTACATTTGAGCACAGCACAAAATATCATTGCTATGCTATGCATTTTCACTACAGATCAATAAACTTAGCATGTTTTCTCAAGATATTTTTTTAATCCTTCCCTCTAAATTCTGGTTTTGGTTATTAAAATACTGATTTCAAGAAATAGGTCATGTTGAAAAATAAACAGTACTGCCACATACTATGATCAGTATCTATTTACTCACCAATAACTTAAGTTACTTCTTTTACAACTTGTACAGATGGTGGTGTAATAGATATCAGCTCAGAATGAGAAATCAGCAAGCAGAGTCCAGATACCAGTTGGTTTTGTTACATTCAATTACATACAAATACCCTTGGGAAAGGTATATCCATCTCCTCCCCCCAGCTATAGGTTAAATAGTAGGATTCGTATCTGGAAAAATCGTTGTTATCTCCTAACTCTTTGTTAATGTGATATTCACTGACACACCCCCAAAAATTATTACAATCCATAAAAATATGTTTCAGTTTTAAACAACCGACAAATTTTCGATAAGCTATAAAAAAAAAATAAATAATTCAATAACAATCACAACTAGTACATAGTAAAATATAAGAATTAAAATAATAACATTAAAAGAAAATATAGCAGAAGAGAAAGATTTTCCACAAAGAATATTGTGTTTTGTAAAACAAGGTTTATTTAACTCCTCCTTCTTCTTTTATGTGTTGTGTCACTTCAGGACATAGCCGATCATGGCTCTCCACCACATCCTGTCCTTTATAGATCTAGGTTTTGTCTTTTTGTTATTTCTTCCAGAGCCTGTTCTGCCATTCACTTGCTTAAGCCCATTAGGTATGTTATGCAATGCTTTCCCTTGTCTGTCTCTCCCTCTATCTTCCCTATGAGTATCTGATTTTCCAAGCCTTCCTTTCTCATGATGTATTAGTATTAATGCATTGTTAATTTTAATCAGGTTTGTATCATCATTGATTTTTTTTTCTTTTTTGACTGCCGATCAGGGAAGATTAACACATTTTGTAAGAGTTGTCAGTCATTTTGTTCCTATTTAAAAATAAAATTGTATTTGTGCCCCCCCTCCTTCATAAAGGAAGGAATAGGTACACTGTATCATTCAATTCCTCTTTCTTCCACTACCACAACCCTACAGCGTGAATATGATCTCTCCCAGAATTCCAATTTTGGCCAACCAGTCACTGACATTTATAAAAGAAAGGAAAAATTTCATGCCAACCATGGTTGAATCCTGTCTTTTCTGAATGTAATCTACGTATTCGTTTCTAATTTTAATATTTTATTTTTCTTTATCATTATTTATCTTTTTTTTCCAGACCTGTTAGCTTAATGTTAGTTATAATCACATACTGTTTTAATAGTGTTTTAATAATGTTTAATATCGTTTAATATTTTAATAGTGTTTTAATAGTGTTTTAATATTGTTTAATATTGTTTAATATTTTAATACTGTTTTAATAATGGGTAATTGGACTTTTACTAAGTTAAAAGTTAATCATTTTATTCACTTCTCCCACCTTAACAATCTTTTGCCTTCTTACTTACTTTGTGTGTGTGTTTGTGTGTGTGGGGGGTCTTCTTCTCCCCACCCTGCTGTGTGTGCATGTATTCATATCTGCTTGTGACACACACGCACAAACACACACACACACACACACACACACACATATATATTGGGTAAGTATTCTACTGTCAGAATGTCAGCGACTAAACTGGCTACTCAACTCCATGTTCTTGCGAGTGAGGCAGCTTATTAGCAAGCCAGTAGAACAAAAAATAAGATCTAACAAAGGGCATAAGAACTCGAGGAGTCAACAACCAGCTCACTGGTGGTGTCTCCATAAACCACCATGGAGAAGGTACACCACAAAGATCTGTTAGAGCTGCTCAGCAACTTTGACACATTCGGGAAAGACATTAGAATAATCAAAAACCTCTACAGGCAGCAAACCACCTGAATAAAGATAAAAAATGACTTCAGCAGATATAAAAAAATAGAAGGAGGTGTAAGGCAAGGGTGTGTCTTGGACTTATTCAATCTATACAGTGAGGCAATTCTGAGAGAACTGGAAATCCTACCAGGATTCATCATTAGCAGCCACAATCTTAACAACATAAGATCCCCAAATGACACAGTGCTGATAGCAGACTCAGAAAGGAAACTACAAAACCTCTTACAGAAGGTAGCAAAGGAGAGCAAGAAGAAAGGACTAAGCATAAACTCTAAGAAGACAGAATATATGGTAATCATCAAAAAGATGAGCCTAAACTGCAATTTACAGGTAGGGGACACTATAATCAAGCAGGTGTGAAAATTTAAATATCTGGGAAGTATTCTGACAGAGGATGGAAAATGTGATGCTGAGATCTGAAGATGTATTGGGAGAACCAAAGATGCATTCCAAAAGCTCGGCAGAGTATTATGAGACTGAAGGATTTCATTGGAACCACAAAAAGAGTATTGAACTGATACATGATATCTTGCCTCCTTTACGACAGTGAATGTTGGACAGTTTCCTCAAGGTTGTAGGAGAGACTCAAGGTAACAGAGGTGTGGTTCTACAGAAGAATGCTAAGGATACCATAGACTGAACATGTGAGCAACAATGAGGTTTTTGAGAGGATGCAAACAAAGAGGAAACTTATACTTAACATCATGAAGAGGCAGCTGAAATTTCTGAGAATATAATTTACCTACTTAAGAGATCAAAATTTAACACAAGGTCTTTTTTAATGTCACTCCATACACAGGATGAGTGTGTCCAGGAATTATTCAGTTGCACTAGTTTTGCTGCATGTATTAGGATGTGAAACTAATTTCCTGTCTTAATACATTTTTCATTTTTTTTTACAGCTTATCAACACTTTGTAAGTTATTTAAAGCTGAAACATACATGGATTTTAGGAGATTGTTTACAGAACTCTGTTCTCAAGTATTCCCTCATCTAAATACTGACCAGGCTCTCCACTGCTTAACTTCAGTGATCAAACAAGAACCAGTGAACAAGAGTGATTTTGATGTAAGCTCTTTTAATACAGTGGTAAGATGCTGTCCGAGAGACAGGTTCATCAAAAATAAGTTTATACTTGTTTTTAAAAGGGTTGTTGCCATTTAAGTTAAGCTTTATTAGGTATTTGAAAAGCATATAGTGACTGTATCACTTTTTAAAATGCCATGGCTCAACAAGTTGTTGGCAATTATGGCTTTCCACAGATATTTTTTTCTTGTCTGTGAATTGCTATGCCTTCTTGGGGAAAAATAGTGGAATGGTATCCTGTTGTCTTTTCTATAGTTTGGTATTCAAAATTATCCTTCTCTTAGATTGGTTGCCTAGTCTATTATTTAACCCATAGCTTTGAGAAGAAGAGATGGATTCAGGTTTATATCATTCATTACATTAAAACCAAATGCATTTTTTAAATTGTTTCATCCCAAGTGAGGTGATAATGCCAAGGGTTACTGAAAAAGAGTGAGAAGACTTTGGTTAGGAGAAAGGACAATAAAAGAATGGGATTCAAGAAGACAGAGAAAAAAATTGGAAGCTTGTTCTTAGAAGGACAGAAGTTGAGGACTGTCATTACATTTCAATTTATGAAGATTGTAGGTAGAAGTGAAAGAACAGAAACTATTATTAGGCTGGTGCAAAAACAATGTCGTTTTCATAGTAACATATGTGAGAAAACGACATTATTTTTGCACTAACCTAATAGAATGTAACTTCTGGATACATTTAGTCATTTCAACGGTAAAATGGTGAGACTTAGTAACCAACCTAATAGTATGCTTAAATTCATGTAATCGAGACACCAAGCAGGAAAGCTCATCAGAACAATGATCATGAAAATATTTATAGAAAAGGCAAAGGGAAGCCATGCTACATCAGTGGGAAAGTGACTTAAGTTAAGGTGCCAAGTCAGGATCAGTAACATTACTGATTACCCTTCTCTGAATTTTATCAAGAATCTTCAGATATATATAGTAGGTGCATCAGACCAGATTTGGGTGCAAAATTCAATATATGGTACATTTATAGATGTGCAAGACATTCTGATAGGAAAAATTGTCTGGCATAATACAGTGAGCCAATTTTTCTAGCAGTAGACTTAGCAATTGATTCAATATAATCTCTTCACTTCATGTCAGTGGAAAATGCGAGTCCATGAATGCACAAAGAGTCCCTATCCTGAAGGTTAGCATCAGCCATGCTGATAGAAGGCAAAGAGGGTTCTCTATGATGATTAAGTACTGGAATTAAAAATACAAAAGATAACAATTGACATTGCATTTAAATTTCTGAGGCACAAATTTGACTGGAAAGAAAGAAGCCAGAAGAGAGTTCCACAAGCGAGAAGTGTGGTAGAATAAACTATTAACATAGAATTTACAGTTACATCTAATAATTTCAACTGTAAAATGATGAGACCTTTGAGGTACCAAAGAGTTCATCCAAAGACCTCATCAAAACAATTACCATGAAAATATTTATAGAAACCATGTTATGATGGTGGGAAATTGACTGAAGTCAAAATTCCAGATAAGGACCAATAATATTGCAAATTCTTATTTGGATTTTATCAAGAATCTCTAAATAGAGAGCAGAAGCACCAGATCAGATGTGGCAGCAATATTCAATGCATATACGAATGGTAGGCTTATTTTTCTCACCAGAATCTATTTTACATATGTAAAATAGATTCTGGTGAGAAAAATTGTTTTGCAATAACAGTAAACCAACTTTCTTAGCAGCAGACCAAGCAATTCATTCAATATAATCTTTCCACTTCATGTCAGCAGAATTTCGACTCAAGAAGGTACAATGTGTTACTCTCTCAGAGGTTAGCATTAGCCATGCTGATGGAAGACAAAAACAGTGTTCTAAGATGATTAAAATGAAATAGTTTCATTTTGAAAGAATTAAAATTAACAAGCCATTTCTTGCTCCAGTTAACAACAGATTTTATATCATTTTTGAGAATATATATGTATATTGATGACCAACAAGCAATATTTCTTTCCTGTTTATTTTTCCCATTATCACAAGGTATAACTGATGACTAGTAAGATATGAAGCCATAAAGTTAAAAGTTACTTTTCTTGTATACTTAACATGTTGGCTCCCACATGACCCACTGGAGTGTTATGGTGGTATATCTGTAAGGCCCACACAATCTTCTGGTGGGTCGTTTCCCAATTTCTTTTCTATGAGAATTATTGGGAGTGTTATGTGATGATTTATTACTTATAAGATCAGTGGTACATTAGAACTACATTTTTTTCACCCAAAATTTAAATGTTTAATTTTTATCTTTTATTTTGTTTTCCTTATGGAATTTCTACTGTTGTTTTGGGTCATTTTTTTTTAAAATTTCTACATATACAGAGCCATACCATGTATTCAGGTAAACTAAAAGACTGTGTCAACAGAAAATTTAATTGGCAAAACATTATGAAATTAAAAACAAATCTACTTTATTTACTTAGGAAACCAAAATAATACCTACAACCAGTAAAATAAACAGAAGAATTCTAATCTAATAGAAATCATATTCCTAATAAATAAAAAGAAACATTATAGTCCTAATTTCTGATTTCTTGAAAAGTATAAAAACTATCCCACTTCTTGGCTATTGTGGCATGTGAGGACTTCCTTACTTTTCTCAATTCAGCAGCAACAGCAGAAATAATCAGCAGGATACAACCAGAAGACACAGAGGTCATAAAAGCCATGACCAAGCCCTATTCAGTACTAATTTCCATCTTCTTGTTCAACAGCCTCTATCTCACAGCCAGCTCTCTTTCCCACTTTTTCATTTTTCAGTGGTCTTTAATTTCAAGCCTAGTTTAAGGGGCTGCACACAATCCTCACTGCAGAAGACAGGGCCTGTTTTGGCCACTTTATGTTAGATTTCTTGTTCTTCCTATGGGAAGCAGTACAGAAATCTCCCTTCAAGACACCTACCAAAAGAAAACTACATGCAGGCCTTGCTGCAAAAGACGAGGCATATTCTAGTACAGTGTAACCTGGATATAAGAGACCCAGATATAAAAGAAACCTGGATATAAGAGAGATTTTCTCTGGTCCCAAATTAGAGCCTGTGTTAATGTATATAAATTAGACCAAACCCGGGTATAAGAGAAACCCAGATATAAGAGACCTCTTCTCCAGTCCCGACAACTCTCTTATATCCGGGTTACACTGTAGTTTCACAGAGAAATCTCTCAACAAAAACAACTACTATACTCAAAAACTTTTTACTGGGGAAAACCCATTCTCCCACCCCTACAAAATACTACCATTTTCACTCTCTTTTCAGCTAAAAATAAAAACTTTTGAACAGTTATTTTCAAGCTTTGAGTTTTTTGTTAATTCCACACACACCACTGAGCACAAACGCACTTGCAAATAGGAAAATCCCAACAAAAGATATAAAAGCACTTATTGCCACACCACTAGGAAAAGCTGGATTGATTCTTATCTTATATGTTCACTTATTTTAACACTCAAAACAAAGGGAAGGATTACATTCACATTCAGTACAAAATGGATTTAAGATTTTTTTTTTATTTTTATCAGCTTCCTTTGCACTCATTGTTTTACTCATTTTGCTATAACAGGATTTAAGAGATCGTATTGGGACCCTGAGACAACAAGGGAAATGAGGCTTGGGAGCCAGAAAAAAAAAACTTTCAATTTAAAGAAAGTTACAAAGCCTAACTGAACAGTGCACAAATATTTGGAAATTAAGGATAATTGTTTTTATGAAAATTTTAGATTTGTGAAATGGATAAACCACTCTTTCAAAGTTTAAATAATAATCTCCCCCACCCAACACACACACTGCTGTTTTTAATCCAGACAAAATTATGAACAAACATTTGAATTTCACTCAATTGCCAGACTAATTCACTCAACAGTTGCAGCTGGCATGTTGTAGGGTGTGCAATCACTTAATTGTTTACACTGATGTAGTTGGTGCAGATCCATTGATGTAAAAAGTTTTGAAAAAGTTTGTAACAGTTAATGATACTGTAGTGAAACAAGAGATGCAAACTTAAAGGGATAAAGATTGTATTTTTCAGTGCACCCACATTGTTACTAAATATTATTGAATTTTTTTTTTTTTTTTTTACAGTAAAACCTTGATTGGAACTAATTGATTGAGAGATAGAGAGGAGTGTGTGTTCCTTAAACATGATAAATCTCTCATTTCATAAAGAACATACAAGTTCTGTATGCCACCATATTTACTTATGTTGTAGTGGAACACACCTATTCTATAGTTAATAGACTCTCCCACCTATAATAAGTAGGAGTAGTAAGAGTAACGAGTGAGTTGCTCAGTGAATTGGTCAGTCAGTCGATGCCGGATGACCGTTAGTCAGATACTAAAGTATCAGCGACCACAACTAGATTTCTCAGCGTCATACCTATTATATGAAGTTCCTAACGTTTTGTATGTTGAACCTATTTTAGGACCGACTTAGTACAAATACAAGCCTCCACTGTGAAATCACTCCATAACAACTTAACATTGTTTTTTTAATCCAAGACAGTCAATACACAATTGACCAATGTTCTGTAAAAGTGTATAAAATAACAAATAAAACAATCATACATGCATTTCCTTGCTTATATTGAAAGGAATTTTGGAAGTGGTGCTGTAGATGTAATCCGAACTGTAATTTACTCATAACTGAGGATTAGAAAAAGCAGGAATGTGCATAAAATGTTTGCTCGTGATCGCTGGCAAAAATTTGATTATTCCGCAAAGCAAATACAAGATATGAAAAAAACAAAAAAGAAACAAAAAACAGTTTATATCATAATTAAAACAAGTTTTAAAAAAGACACTTGAAATCTAAAATGTTGTTACTAAATAAATTTGACAAGGATAATGATAAGCATAGAATAAAAAAAAAATGTTTCAGGTTTGAATGTGTATCTTTCTGAAGGGATTAAACCATTCACTCTCATACTAGAATCGTCCTTCTGAAAATTATTTCTTCAGTGCACTCACCCAAAGTTCACTGGAAGCAGTCATTTACAATGAGCAAGCAATCATGGTTTTGGGTAAGTCTACCAGGACCAGAAACCACAATTGGTACAATCTCTTCAGGCAGAAGAAAAATTGATTAAGTAGACATTGTTGGGGTTTATATTGAACCAAATAGTTAAGTCCATTTTCATTAGCAGGTTTTACAAACCTTCTGCTATTTGTTTGAATCTACTAAGTTGGAGGCAAGGAATAGTTAAGTAGAACACAAGGTTATAGGAATCCTTCTACTTGTGATTCTGTTAAATGTCAAAATTCAGAGTGTTGGGATTCAATACAATAACATAAAATATTATTGTGGGACTGCTCATAATTCAGCCATTTAGAATAATCCCGCAATTTTTATTGAAAGAATAAAATCCAGTAGAAAAAGGCAATGTAGTATCAACAAATAAACAACAAATTAACACAACGACAAGAATACCAGAAGTTGGTTATAGATTTGAAAGTAATGTCTTTTTGTTTTGTTTAATAAAGTCCTGGAATAGAATATAAATTTTATTTGTGTATGTATGTGACAAAACAGTAAAGTGTTGTTTTGTGTAAAAGAGTCAGTATGTGTGTGTGTTTAGTAGTAATGAGGGACACAAGAGATAGAATTTAGTTCTTACTGTGAACTGTGTTGCCATAGATTGGAGTGGTCTCTTTGTAGTTTCTCAGTGCAGTAGCTTTTTGCATGTGGACATGAATGGGGTATTTAAGATAAGCAGCTATAGAGACAAAGACCTTGGTAACATCTGTGTGTTTCCTGTTTAGGGCTAGACTTCATGAGTTTTATACATTTTTTCATAAGAACATCAACTCCAGAATTATTTATTTCTTCCTAATTGGCCCTAAAATGCCACATGGTATGTTTTCTACTAAGTATGCACTATCTTTTGGCAGTATCCACCTAAATCATGATGAGATATTTTATTAAATATTTTAGTGGACACAACAAGGTTCAAACCACTACTAATGCAGTTGATATTCATAACAACATATTCTCTCATGTCTTTAAAGAAAGTTAAACCAACTGTGACCAAAATTTGCCATCAATCAGCTGAGAATCTATCAACATGTATAAAATAAAAATTAGTCATAGATTTTAATGTTCCACAGTAAGCTTTCTGGTCACAAGAATTTCTAGAAGACTGTCAGAGTTTCTTTCTCTCTTTGTCAATACATCAGCAAATTGAAATGTGTTTCGAACATATTCTATGGACTGAATTTCTCCCTGAATGATCAGTGTCCAGATCTCAGCAATATTAATTTGAAGACATTTCTCATGGACTTGTTTTGTAGAGTGAATATTTAGATGCAGAGATTTGTAGTCTGTGTATATAGTAATAATAGGTATCTTATTTATTTGTTTACAATATATCTCTGTAATAAGACTGCCAAGATAAATGGCTTCATTCACTGCATCATGCATTGAAGGTGCTTTGGTTGATAAAGTGCTAGACTTTTTTTTTTTTTTTTTTTAAATCGTTATCACCCAAAATAACACAGTACAGCCACTAGTTTGCAAGGGGTTACAGGGTGTGGAGGAATTAGGAACAGAAACATTAGTAATGAGTAGAAAGAGAAAAGGGCAATCAGGAAAACAGTAGATAGTGATTGACACTGCTTTTAAATTTTTGCAGATTAAAGCTGACTGGAAAGCATGAAGCCGGAAGGGAGTTCCACAAGTGAGAAGTGTAAGAAAACAAACTGTCAGCATTGAAGTTATGGCTACATTTAACTAGCACAACTGTAAATTGATGCGATCTCACTGCCAGTCTAGTATTATGCTTAAATTCATAAAGTCTAGGTACCATAGTGAAGAGCTCTTCTGAACAATTACCATGAAAGTATTTATAGAAAAGGTACAGGGAGACAACCTTACAATGGTGGCAAGTAACTGAAGCTGAGCCACCAGATCAGTACTAATAATATTGCTGATTCTTCTTTGGAACTTATCAAGGCAATGGACCATATATGGCATCAATATTCTAAGCATGTACGAATAGTAGACTTATAGATATGTAAGACAGATTCTGGAGAAAAGAATTGTCTTGTTCGACACAGTGAACTTTCTTAACAGCTGAGCTAGCAATGGATTCAATATAGTCTTTCTATTTCATGTCAGCTGAGAACATTAACACAAGAAAGCACAATGAGTCATTTTCCTGGAGGATAGCATCAGCCATACTAATGGAAGACAGAGAAGGGTCTCACAGATGATTAATAGAGAGAAGTTTAGTTTTGGATTTGTTAAAATAGACAAGGCATCTTTTATTCCAGTGAATGATGGTCTTGAGGTCGTTTTGACATTGTCAGGCTGATCAGCCTTACTATCGAGGCAGTTGTCAGCATAGATGCGAAGTTGAGAGCTGATGTCATCAGGAACATTGTTAATGAAGATTAAAAACAGTTTGCTTTTAATCTTGTTTGATATCCAGGATAGCAGGCAACTACTCTGCCATTGACCAGTAAGAAATAGCATGTGACCCTGTCTACTTGTAATCCGATCTGGCAGATCATAGAAGACATCTCTTCTCCATTCTTTAAAACTATTCATTCTCCATTCTTTAAAACTATCAATGCAAATATTCATTTGAGATTGTTTAGCTTGGCAGACTCTTTTGTTAGCTCTCATTAATTGTTAGGTATTGCCTGGACATATTCATCTCTAATATATCATAACTCAAATCTGGCCATGTTTGTGTGGCTAGACAATTCAATCGACCAGCTGTAGCTGATAAGGTTTGAATTTAATTCTTATTTAATGGGGATGTTCTTTCACTCTTTCCACTCAGAGAAACTGGAATTTCCTGCATTTCTGTAGCATATTCATTCTGGTTTACTTGAAATTAATTAATTATATCTTGTAATACATTCAAACCAACATAACAGAAATTCTCTATCAACCTTTTGCCAATGTAATATTTTCTTGCAATGGGATCATTGACACTTCTGTTGAAACCATCAATTCTAGTAAATAGGAAATCATCCACATACATCACAAATATGCCTTTTAATTTCCCATTGTTATACCATTTAAACAGGACTTTATCCAACTCAGATTTCTTATAACCTAGTTCAGTAAGGTCATCTTTTACACTGAAGTACTAATTTTGAGATGCATCATCAAGTACATATGCAGCTTTGTATAGCTTCCATATCACATCACCTTCCTTTACTTCTATAGGTGGCATGATGACTATATCTTTATCATGCTGCCTGCCATGTAAAAATGCAGCTTTAATGGCAATTGTCTTACATTTTCCTCCTTCACTTGCAACTATTGCTATTCTAAGTGATCTGTGTACGAATCTGATTAAATCTTCTTCAAAACCTTTTACAACAAATCTTGTATTTTCTAACTTATTTCCTTCAGCTAAGGGTTTTCTGTTACTACACAATATGTTGATAGCATCTTTTCACCATTTGTTGTAGCAACCTACGGATAATAATGGGTATGCCCCCATTCCCATAAATACAGTAGAGTTGGAGATTTGTCACCAGCTGTGCTGGTCAAACTCTGTCTTTGGGCAGAGAGGATCCCTAGACAAGGCTATGTCAAAGGGCCGAGTCTCATCTCAGGAAACAGATATCCGACCATGTTTTATACAGGATCTACAGGGAATTTTTGGCTGAGCCTACAGGCTCGGATACCTCACATTAAATTTGGCCTTGTGCCATATGGAGCAGTTGTTAGAAATCCTACAGCTGCAGATTCATTATGGAATTCACTTGACTCATTTCTAGCAGTTAACTACTTCTACACATCACTGGTGAAACTTATATGTGTTGTTCTTGTTCTAAGTATTATCGTTCATTACCAACCTTTGTTTGATTATTCTATTCAGTAACCTTCCCTAGGTTACAATACCATTGTTCTGTACTTCTTTATATACATCGAAACTATTCCACTTCTCTAATTCCAGTTCTTTGGTTTTGATTACTTCAAGTTTCCAATGACTGCTTATTGGTTCAAAGACCATATTTGCTTCATTGTCATTATTCTCTTTTATATGTGAAGCTTCATCTTCTCCAATTCTATTATAATCTTTGTTTTTATTGCTTTTTTTTTTCTTCAATTCCATTCTCAATATTTCTATTTACTTCATATCTTACAACTTCATACTCTAGTCTATCCAGATTCACTCCCAACATTTGCTTATCTACATCATTCATCACATTCGCATTGTATTTATTTCTTCCAGTAGATTTTTCTCTCTACTTATCACTTTTGTACAAATCCACTCCTAACTTTTTGGCAAGTGGTATTTGATTTTATTCAATCTAGGAATTCTTTGTGCTCTCATGTTTTCATTTTCACTTTGTGACATGGATCTCTCAATTCTAACCTTTGCTTTTTCTATTTCTGATCATCCTCTTTAGCACGTAACTTAGGTACATCATTAGTGTAGTGAGTTCCGATAAAAATAAAATATAAAAATAAAGTATATAAACAAAGATAAAAAGAATTCAAATTAAAATAACGCAGTTTCCCCTTTTCTTTAAAAGCCTTATCTCTTTCTTTCTTTCTCTGAAATTCTTTTGCTATACTTCTCTCAAATAACAAGAAGGCAACTGTTAAATACAAAGAGGAAGAAAAGGAAAAGACTTAACTGGCTGAAAAACGCTAGAAGTTTACAAGAAATGAGCATACCTATTTGTGACTGAAAACTACCAAAAAAATCAGGAAAGCTTCACACATATTGGAATAAAGTGTCGCTGCTGACATTGGAGTTTGAACACAGATCACCAGAGAGCAAACACAGGTGATCCCATTTTGAATAAATAGATCACATGATTGTAAAGGAAATATAAGTATGGTGTCTAATTGATCACTATACAAATTACTATTTGGATCACTATACAGATTACTATTTGGATCACTCTTTGGTGGTTACTTTTTGAGTGAGTGTTATTGAGCAAGTACTATTAGTGTGAGTGTTATTTGAAGGTGCCTAACACCAGTATTGTTCAACGGTGTTTCTATAGTTGTATCTGTGATTACAAAGTCTCTACTACAATGAACTTTACTAAAAATGACAATGTGTATTTGTTGACATTACAAAAGTGGCAATAAATGTTCGTTGACATCACAAAAACATGAAAAAACATGAAAAAGAAAAGAACGCTGGAAAATAAAATAGTTTTGGCCATCAAAAGAATTAACACAAAGAGACTTTTGATGCTAGGTGAAACCAAAGTTCCTGCCAGAATCTCAGGACAAATAGTGCCAAGAAAAACAGATTGACACTGACCTATTTCTAATATTACTACTACCCCTATCAAAACTACACTACTAGACTTTCTCCAGACTGCTACAAATATCCACCTTATAAAAGAACATTTTGCTACATTGAATACCTAAAAACTCACTCATCACTAAAGGAAAATAAATAAAAAATATATTTGCATATACCCTCTTGTTCCATTGGTTTATGTCCTATGTTTCTGATAAGCATCCCCAAGAATATCTACAACACTATATCCACAATTGCATTCTTCCAAACTGATTTCCTCATCATCAACTTCCTGTATACCATCAACAAATACTTTCCATATCCAGCTCTACTCTAGGATAATCAATATCCTTTGTATTCTTCACTAAGAATCTCATCACCTTTCTTTTTGTTAGTTATTAATTCTTTACATTCTGTCTCATTTTCCGTTTTTATCCCTCTACATGTTGCAACTCATGCAAACTGGCTTCCATACCTTATGAAAACTACTATCCTGGCTGATAACTCTAGACCATGCCACCTGTTGCTGTCATCTCTCTTGTAAAATACACAATACCCTGACAGAAGTTGCTCTTCTGGGGCTCTGACATTATGGTGCAATGCTGATTTGATTCTTTCTGATGAAAGTCCTTCTAGCTGCATGTGACGCATTAAGATGTTCAATAACTGTATCAATCACTTTTGCTTGTTCCAAAACTGAAAGTTGATTCATCATAACTGATGACAGATTGGGATGGTAGCCTAGCACAAGCTGAATTGAGCCATACCCAAAGTGGCTTTGCTAACAGTTTTTAGCATTGACTGCCCATTCAAGAGCAACATCTAATTCCATTTTCAGATCTTTCTCCACCATTTTCTGCACACACACACACACACACATCTATAATATAATGGTTTCTGTCTCATATACCATTTCATCATGGTGTGTAGGTAGCAGTGGCACAAACCTTCACAGTGAATTTCTCAGCTGTATACTTCATTGTCAAACCCAGTCTCATTGTCATCTAGAAATTTCTTTGGGGGTCCAAAACTAGCAGCCATCTACTCTGTCACATCTATAATTACTTTAGCAATGTTTATTCTAATGACTTTAATTTTGATGAATCTTGTGAAGTGATCAATTAAATGTAGAAATTTTTGCTTATATTTTCAATTCTCTTATTGCAGTCCTCTTCAAGTGCATCTGTATTTTTCATGATTGCTTTTAGGCTCTTAGCTGAAAGATGGGTAAACTGGTGATGCAGCCCAAGGTTCAAACTACAGCTAAGGCAGTTGGTATTTGTCATAAAACTTGGCTACACATCAAACAACCTGAAACATTGAAATGGGTGTGTAATAGGATAGAGCTAGGGAAGAAATATTTATTCTCCCATTTGTATTTCCCCTATTATGGGCATTATTATATCTGTCATATAATAACACTCATATTTTCACAGGAAAAAGAATGGCAAACATGCTTTGCTCTCAGAGAGAATTTTATACTACAAAGACCTACACAAAACTATATATACATATATACACATGTCCCATGCAGAGAATAATATATTACATATATCTACACAGCAAAGCAGAGTGTAATGAGAAACAAAAAGGAATGGTCTTACATATAATAGGGAGATACTCCTGCACCTGGAGAAGCCATATTTAGGATTCTAGATTCCAAACAGGCCGGATTAATCTATGTCCCAGACATGAACATATTCTATGAACAGGAAACAGCGAATCTTGGGTTTTCCCAAATTGGACACTGCGAGCTGGTGTTTCATGTTATATCTGGGAAAGATATATTCCAAAATGGAAAAGGCACCATGTGCTTGTAAGCTGCTGGTGAGATAGATTTAGCCTCTGCCCGGGCCATTGCAGGGGTGGCGGGCTGTGCTAAAGAAAGCAACCTTTCATTTTGATTGCTGTAAACTAACAGAAATTGACTAGCACTTCCGTCCCTATATGGAGTGATGTCATTAAGTGGCTGTCACATGTCCCATGTGACTTATCTCCACCAAAGGGACATAAGCATCTTCTGTATCCTTACAGATGTCTCTCATATTTTCTCTCTTACACTCACACGCACACCAAATATGGTTTGTTATTTATAGTGAAAGCTATCTTTAAAAATAGCTGAAATTGGGCAAGCTTTTTTTATTTCTAGTTAAAATATTATTCAAATTTCTATAAAACTAATAAGGTTGACATGTACCAAGGAATTTAATACAAACTCAATGAATAATTTTTTCTAGCATTTATTTGAATTTATCATGTGATTATAGAATTGTGATCAGGTAACAGCAAAAAAAAAAAAGATATAAGATGAAAAGAAGACAGTTTAAAAACTAATAAATTACAATACTTTATCTAAGAAATTTGATTAATATTTTAAATACTATTAAAATGCATCTTGCATTCTATATATAAATAACCAAGATTCACCTTGACATTTTGAATATCTTTACTATGTTCTTATTTCATAATTTTTTCTTAAGTGTTTAGAAGACGTATCAACTGATTTCTTCTTTCTGCTTTTACTCTCTGTCTTTT
The DNA here is from genome assembly GCA_963932145.1 of Acanthosepion lycidas. Lineage (NCBI taxonomy): Eukaryota > Metazoa > Mollusca > Cephalopoda > Sepiida > Sepiidae > Acanthosepion > Acanthosepion lycidas. The sequence goes on from OZ010589.1 coordinate 54,863,911, forward strand.
GTATAATTAGCAGCATTTGAACAGCTACACAAGTCAATATTTCTTGGTTGCTAGCTGTCTACTTACTATATATATATATATATATATATATATATATATATAGTATCTTTGATTACGTCATTATGTATGCAATTACACTTGGAAGTTCAGGTATGCATGGTTGGTGTTCACAGGTGTGACAAAAAAATCACATTTACTTGTGTTGGCAAGTCTTTACCACCTGCTGTGATGTTAGTAAGGAAAGAAGTCTTCTTAGAAAATTAGGATTTAAATCAGTATTCTTATTGAGTTTTTATTATTATTTTTTTAATGCTTGATTTTTATTCGTTTAAAAACAAAGATAAAAGTAGAAATAAAAACAAAAACAAAAAGAAACTTGTTGTTTCATTGGCTGGATAGAAAGATAAGAATTACGATTGTTTTTATTTTTTTTTTATTTCTTTGTAAGCCACTATTGTCCCCAAGTACTCATAGTGCCATTCTCCTTGCGGTTTTAAAAGAGGTAACAACTTTATACTTTTATTAGTGCCTACTAGTTCTGGTAGATAATATGTAATAATAGGTAGTGTAATAGTGGCTCTTCTTCAAGAAATAGACAAGCCCAGTTTGAATTCTTATTGAGCTTGTTATAATCACTTTTGCATAAATACCCTTGGGAAAGGTATGAATCCATCTTCCTTCCTTCTTTTCCCTAGTCATGGTATCTAGGCAGCCAGCACAACCTGAGATGATGATGATAATAATGATGATGATGATGATGATTGTTGGTATTATTATTGTTGTTGTTGTTGCAGTGGTGGTGGTGGTGTGGGAGAGTAATTTTAAGTGCCTAATTACCAAATCCCCTCTGGAGTCTATGAGTAAAAGTATAAGAGTTATCTATGTACATTTGAAATGTTTCATTTCGATGGGAAGGGTTTTGCAGATGATATTTGCAGTTCCTGAGTTCCTGCAGTAGCCCTGAGATACTGATGTGTCCAGGAATTTTACTCACTAGATTTTCGGTAACCTTCTTTATCATACCAAATGTTCCTATCAGAGCAAGGATAATTCTCGTTTTCAGTTTCCACATTTTTGTTACTTTGAGTTGCAGATCCTTACAATTTGACAGCTTTTGAAATTCTTTTTAGAAACATTGGAATTCTCTGGGCAAGTCACATCATCTACTTGACAGGTTCCTTTTTTGAAATCTTTTATGACTGTGCCTAGTCAATTTGCATGAATTTTCCTGCTCTGAGAATTGGGAAATTCCATAGTATAGTCACGCCATCACCATTTGCAGTGCTTTAAGGAGCCCTTCTAAAAGGAACATACTCCTTTTTTTCTGGAGCCAAGGAGCAAATAGTTTCTTTTTTTTTTTTTTCACAAGTAGCAGGTGTGGGAACCACTCAATTTGCTGCTCCTAAAATAAAAAAAAAAATGAAGTTGTAAAATTTGAAGGATTACTATCTTTTTTTTAAGTGATAAATACTGAAATACTTTAAGATGATGTTAACATTTTTTTCTTTTGATCTGATTCAAAGCTAAAGATTTATTTTTTTGGCAAATTTCTACAGTTTAAAAAAATTTAAGCTTTGTCAGGTGGGTTTCTATTTACCACAATGTCTGTGCCTGTGTGTGTGCATGTCTGTATCAGTTAATTATATATACAAGTTTCATTTCATTTACAAATAATAAAAGCCTGAGTTTTTTGTTTTCATGAATATCTGAAGCAACAGAAATGACAGAATCTTAATTTGGATTTCTTTTTTATTTTTAAAAATATTTTTTAGTCTTTCACATTATTTTGATGCCTTCAACAAGTTTAATCATTTGGGCTATTATTGAATTTAGAACAAGCTTAAAGATCAAGTTTTTTTAGTTTTTGGTGTAGTATGATGTAAAAAATGTCAATTTATTTAAATTTATTTACTTTTAAAATATTTACTTTTGGAAGCAGACATTTTAGTTTGTATTTGGGTTCAATATTAAAACATGGTTTAATAATGCAAGTTAGCACGTGTTTCTAATTAAAATCCTTTTTTTAGTTTAATTATTTTTCTTTGTGGAGCTAAATAACTATGAGATGATTAACTGTAATGTGATGTTAAAATTAATATAACACTTTTTTTGCAAGTTTAAAACCTTTCCAAAATGATCAGATAGTAATAACATTTTTTTTTCAAGCAATAAAAATGATCATCTATGATGTCTTGGAGAAAGCTCTTTTGAATCCCACCCTTCAAGAAACTACAAAAGCTGGATAATTACCAAGTCCTTTAAAATGTCAGGAGTGTCACCACTCAACTGAACACTGAGTGTCACTCTCCTCAACCAAGTGCAGGGCATAACACCACAACTACACAACACTGAATTTCTTACAACAAAAAATGTAAGTCCAGTAAATTGTCCATTTACTTTGACCAAAATGTTTGCATTTTAAGTCTGTTTTTACTTTGAGACTTTTGTTCAGGGCTTTATGATTGTTAAAAACGATTTATGTAAGTTGATTTAAAATCTGATGTTAAAATAATTATACAATTTATTTGGACCCTGCAAATTAGTAAAAAAGAAAAAAATTTCATACTCCAGTTTGTCATTTATCAAATACTTTGTCATTAGTATGACTGAACAGACTTATCTTTTTAATATAGAAATTATTTATAGAAGATTGATTTCAAATATTTAATTTCAAGCAGGAAACATTAGATTTACATGTGAATTTTTTAGGCTATTTTGTACTGAAAATATATTAATTGTAAAAATCCCTTAAGTTTCAGATAGATGAGTTTTCAGAAGTTATTTAATAATTATTGGAATTATTTTTAAGTACTTGTTCTGTAATATTTATAATATAATTTTATAAATTTCCAAAACCTTTTCCTGATTCACAATATATATTTTCTATGAGTGTTGTGTTAAAAACGTTTTCCTTTTATTTTCAAATTCATAACTTTTTTTTTTTAGAGCTGTATTTTACAAAATAACTGCTTTTATGAAATTAATTATCTAAAATTTCAATTTATGGAGAATTTTAAAATTTCTTATCAGCAAAAATTCCTATGAATTTTTGGATATTATTCAGTAATTAATTGGCACTTCTGGACAAAACTAATATCCTCATTAAGGAATTTTTTCATGACTAATACTTAACTTCCTTAGACCTTTCTAGAATCAGCAAATTTGTCAGAATCAAAAATTATTGATATTTTATCATTTTAATTGGAGCTCCAAAATAGTCTTAAAATGATTTCTAATGTTTTTAAGTGATACCTTTCTATTTACATTATTTGAACTATTGTCTTCATCTTTGTCACCATATTTATTACGTTTCGGCCATTGTACACACCAGCCTTCTTCAGGTGGTTGGAATGTCGAACTGAACCCTTTATTTCGCTCACTGGGGTAGACTGTTCTAGTTCCACATCAGCAAAAACTGCAATATGAGCACTGGTAAAAAATGATTGCTGAAGACATTAGGTTTATAATACCTAGAAATTCATACACAGATGTACTCGAGGACATATGACACAGTGGATAAAGGCGTTAGTTAGATCCAGTGACAAGACCCAAAGAGTGTGAGTTCAATACAATAATATCTGTCTCATCACATAACTGCCAGCCCATCAAACACCTCAAATGTGTCAATTTCAACCTTAAAGAAAGGCATACGTCAACCCTGCCAACGTTACACTTGGCTTCACTAATCCACTTTAGACCTATCTCCTGAAACCGACTGTAACCTTGGTCATCCAACCCAACAAACTGGTCAACTCCTGGCCTTACCAACAACACCCTTACACCCAATCACTTGCTTTACCAACAGCAATGAAAGAACCACATATCAACAAGTTTTACCATCTTTTGACACAACTATGCATGAAAAATTTCTCAGTTAACCTGTCGAAAAAGACAATGTGTATAAAGATAAAATACAATAGAAAAACTGTATTATTAGCTGACACGTTTCATCCAATGTGAACTTTTTCAAGGCAAAAATGAAATGAATTTATTACAAAACAAAGTAACTATTAATAACAAAATAAACAAAAATATTGGCTAATAATACAGTTTTTATTATTGTCTTTTACAATTATGCATAGATTTTGAAATTTGATCGGTACATACTGTTGAAATTTTAATCCTTGTTTGTTCCTTCCCTTTGCAACATAGGCTTGTTATTAGGTTGGTGCAAAAATAATATTGTTTCTGATGTAGTTTTTAACGTCAAAAATTATTATTTTTTCACCAACCTAATATAATGATGGGATCTTCTAATCAGTTTTTGAAACAGCAAATCAAACAAATGCATTAATCCCCTTGAAGAACTGTTAAAACTGCTTATGACGAATTAACAGGTTAGTAACTTCGGCTCCCAATATTTGAATAGTATATTAGCACAGATTTAGTTATCACTAAACTAGTGATTAAAGTACTTTCTAGATATTTTTGTCTTAGTGAATTATTTTCTCTTTTAATCTTCTGATCACAACAGACACCTAATTGTGGCCACACGTAGTAAATGTAAACATGTTCTTGAAAGAGCTAAGTCTTTGTTTACTGAAAGAATGAACTCCATATTGCATCTAACAACTTTGGCTCTTGTGATTACTGGTGGCCTGTAATAGTGTATAAAATAAGAGCAAGTTTTCTATTCCTCCTCTCTTCAATCAATTTGAGGAGTTCTGTCCCTGAGAATGCATAGCCAAGTAATGCCTTAAGGCAATTAAAACTCTGAAGAAGACAAAGTCCTGTACATTGGCAGGTTTGTTAAGAACTAAAAGGATAAAACTATAATAGAAATGAATACATATCAATAAAACTCAGTCAGTTATGTGCCATGAGTGGTACACACTTTGGTGATCATGTATCTTTCCAAACATGACTGACAAGGCAGATTTTTTTCTTGCAGTAGCTTGCCATTTCTTTCTGCAGTTGCCATCCAAGGCTATAGAACCTGGTCTGTTCTACTACTAACCCATAGCTGGGGGGAGAAGAAGAGAATTCATACCTTTCCCAAGAGTATTAGCATGTAAGTGAATGTAATGGATTCAACTGGAATTTGAACTTGGCTCTCCAATTCCTCAATCTGAGCTGTTATCCATTACTCCACCATACCTCCCCAAATAATTATAAAACTTGATTCTTTTTGAATTCAAGGTTGTCCTTCTCCTAGACCAGTGGTCATCCAAGGCTATAGAACCCAGGGAGAAGAGGATTCATACCTTTTCCCAAGGTATTAGTATGTAAGTGAATGTAATGGATTCAACTGGAATTTGAACTTGGTTCTCTGATTCCTCAATCCAAGCTGCTATCCATTGCTCCACTGTGCCTCCTTGACTAGTTAGTCTGAAAATATAGACAAAGAAGGTTAACAAGAAATTTGACAAAAGTAGTCAGAGTCTTGAACATAAAACTGAGACCATTTGTCTAGTAAATAGGTAAAAGAAAATAGTAAATACTTCATTTACACGAATATGTAAAAAAGTTTACTAAGAGAATATATTCCAATGTTGCGGTGAGTTTGTGGAAAAGGGAATTAGAAAGAAGTTACATTTTTCAGCAGTGTATGTGGGCAGTGGACACGTGTTGAAAGAGTTTTATACAAAGAAATACAAATGTAAAAAATAAACATATGAAATAAGGTTACATTAAACAATTGTTCAAGTAATAACATTGAAATAAAACAAACAAATGTAGAGAGAAAGTTATCAAATGCTACAAACCGATGATAGTTAACTCTTAGGATGAAATCAGGAGAATAAAACTACCAACTATGTGCTTGATGTAATGCCTTTTTTGGTTAAGAGCTAACTGGACATGGTTAAAATGGTGACCAATCTAAAAAGTATCTAACCTAAAAAAAGGTACAAAGGAGAAATAAACAATATGGTTTCTGTATTATGGTAGTAGAACATGATGTGTTAACATCTTTTGTTGATAAAGCAGAATATTTTGCCCAAAAATTCTCTTTAAACTCTACTCTTGACTCATCTGGAATATCCTTGCCTAACTTTCCTCATAGAACTGAGTTTCTGTTGACTGATATGAACATAACACCTTCCACAGTTTCTGCTATAATCCCTAATCTGGATCCCCACAAAGCATGTAGGCCTAATGGTATCCCTGTAATAATCCTTAAGAAATGTGCTCCCAACCTGGCTTCTGTTCTCTCTAAACTGTATAATAAATGCCTTGCTGCCTCTTGCTTTCCTGCTTTTGGAAAATCCTCATCTATTATTCCAGTCTTTAAGAAATCAGGTGAACTGTCTGACCCTTCCAACTTCAGCCTATTAGCCTTCGACCACTTTTTTGGTAAACTACTAAAGGTCCTAATCAATACTGAATTCGTTAAGCATCTCATATTGTAAGGGCTTCTTTCAGATAAGCAATATGGCTTTACTTCTCCAGTTCAATTGCTGATTTATCAACAATTATTTCAGAAAGAGTCTATCAAGTATTAGATAAGAATGGTGAAGCTCAGGCTGTTGCTTTGGACATCTCATAATGTTTGACAAGGTCTGGCATATCAGTCTTCTTCACAAGTTCAAAAGTTATGGTGTTTCCAGACAAATTTTTGAACTGATTCAGTATTTTCCTATTATGAAATAAAAGTTGTTCTGAATGGCCACTTTAGATCCTTTCATACTAATGCCGATGTCCCCCAGGGTTCAATCCTTGGTCCCACTTTGTTTTTAATTTTAATCAATGATTTCCCTGATAGCATCAATGCTTAATTGGTATCTATGCTGATGACAACCATTTGCTACTGTCTCAATAGTAAATCTGCTCAGTTCGATAAGGTCAAATTGGCAGCTGATGTTAAAAACAACCTACAGTATGTTGTTAATTGGGGAAAGAATGGCTTCTTAATTTTAACACCTTTAAAAAGAAAAACTACTCTCTTTTAATCATTTGAGAGACCCCTTTCTACCTTCCATCAGCATGGCTGATGCTAACCTCCAGGAAAGTTTTATATACTATATATCTATACTTTCTTGGATTTACATTTTGTGCTGACATGAAGTGGAAAGACTATGTTGAACCCATTGCTATGTCAGCTGCTTAGAAGGTTGGTTCACTGTCCTGGGTATGACGATAAACTAGATCCATGTCCTGGGTAAGACGATAAACTACATCCAACAGCAAGGCCTCTGATCAGGTTTTGAGGATTGTGTAACCACCTCTTAATTGCTGGCGTTCCCAGGTTCACCCTGACCTGGGGTGGTAGCACCTGTTAGGGTCCCAGCTATGGGCAAATAGTTGACACCCAAACTTGTGTAAAAATAGGTTTTAATACTAGAAATACTTTGTAATAAAAAAAAAAAAATATTACCAGCAATAATTTTTGAAGGAAAAATTATTATCAGCAATACTTTAAAAAAAAAGTACCAGCAATACAAACAGCTATACATTCTTTGAAAAAAATATTAACAGCTATAGATTTCTTCAAGGAAAAATATTCCCAGAAATAGATTTTTGAAGAAAAACATTACCAGCAATAAAAATTTTGTCGGCATTAAATAACCCATTGAGGTTGATATGCTGTAAAACAAACCAAACAAAAAAAAAAAAAAAATATAAGAAAGGTGGTTCATTGTGTTGTGCTAAACAATTTTTGTCTCTACAGTCTACCCTCAGCGAGTTATGTGCCATGCGTGATACATGCTTAGGCGATCATGTATCTTTTGATACATGACTGACAAGGCAGATTTCTTTTCCCGCAGTAGGTTGCCATTTCTCTCTGTGGTTGACCAGTTGCCATCCAAGGCTATATAACTTGGTCTGTCTTGAAATTTACCCATAGCTGGGGGTAGAAGAAGAGGATTTATACCATTCCCATGGGTATTAGCATGTAAATGAATGTAATAGATTCGGCTGGAATTCGAAATTGGTTCTACCAATTCCTCAATCTTAGTTGCTATCCTTTACTCCGCTGTGCCTCCTACAGTCTACCCGTTGTGGACCCAGAATAGGTCCAAAACAAAACTCAAACTCAACAATTTAGTGAAAACATTATTAACAAAAAGAACAAATACAAAAGTGTTGCACGTCCGACTGACGGCAAAGTACAGTAGTCAACTCGTCAACTGTAGACAGCTCTCTTGAGAGGCATAATCTTCCCGTATATATAGTAATAGGACAAGTCTATTTAGTCCATAAAGGTAGGTCCCATAACAATAGCCTACATATCTATAAGCCTACAATTCAACCTTACTTAGAATTTTGCTGCCACATATGATCTGCCCAATGCTTTTACGCCTATTTGGAAATTTTTATAAAATACAAAGATGAATCAGCAATATTATTGGTTCTGACCTGACGTCTTGGCTTCAGTCATATTTCTACTGCTATAAAGTTGTTTCCCTGTGACTTTCTATAATTGGTAATTGTTTGGATGATCTCTTTGCTATCATTTGTAGACTTTATGAATTTAAGCTCAGTACTAGATTGGCAACAAGGTCTCATTATTTTACAGTTGAATTGCCAAGATATAACCATAAGTTCTATGCTAACAGTTTCTTTTCTCGCACTTCTCACTTGAGGAGCTCTCTTCTAGCTCCATGGTTTCCAGTTAACTTTAATTTTCAAAAATTTAAATGCAATGTCAATTGTTATCTACTGTCTACCTGATTACTCTTCTATTGCCCTCACTCTTTAGTAATGTTTCTGTTTTCTAATTCTTTCACCCCCAGTAACCCCTTGTGTCTTAGTGGATTTACTACCTTGCTTGGGGTGAATCTGATATATATATATATATATATATATATATATATATATATATATATATATATATATATATGTGAAAAGTGTGTGTATATAAATATAAATAAATATATATATATATAATTATTTATATATTATATGTGCGGTACTTATTAGAAAGCGCTCAATATCAGAGATAGAGCTAAAATATATATATATATATATATATATATATATATATATATGTGTGTGTGTGTGTGTGGGGAGCATCTACCCAAATATATGGGTATTCACTAAAAATAATGTTTAAGTAATAATATATATAATGTCTTACAAATATATATATATATATATATATATATATATATATATATATAGAGAGAGAGAGAGAGATGCCTTCAATAATACCCTATGTCATTATGTATTTCTCAGTGTCATTTTAGCATGTGTCTCCTACCGATCAGTGCATCTTACCATCGCATTTGTATCCTATATTATTTGACATCAGGGAAAAAGCAAAAATGAAAGGAGGGATGCCATTTATTTTTGTATTATAAAATTTAAAAGCTAAAAAAAAAACAAATGATAAAATAAGAAATTTGACTAAAAAATCATAAAACAAGATATTTGAATCTTTTAAATAAAATCATTCGGAATGTCTTTTAACATATCGAGAAAAAAAGTCGGGACAATACCTTAATGTGGGATACAAATGTATTGGTAGGATACACACTGAAGCAGAAACTGACTGATTGGTAGGACACCTGCCTTTCTTTTTATACCTCGACGTTACGTGACCTTATTAGAAATAGTTTTGTTTGATCTCTGCCACCCAGATTTGAGTTGATTGTTGAGGTATTTCAAATATAACAGAACTTGTTTCATTTCAACATATTGTACAAAAATTTAATTACTTTTTTAACAAAAAAAGAAGTCCGCCACCATCCTCAAGGCCATAGTAAAAATGGATCTTGCTGGCACTCTTATCTTTAGAACTCATTATTATTATTACATAAACACTGGAGCACCTCGACGTGGTGTAATGGTCAGTGAGGTTGTCTTGTTAGGTCAATTACGAGTACGACTGAGTCGTGAGTTCGATCCTCACTGGGTGTTTTGCACTTTCAGCCTTGTGCCACTTCTAAGCTACGTCTTGTTTTTCTTGCTAGAACAGTATGAGTACTGAATTCGATCCACACTGGGTTCCTCATACTTTCAGCTTTCTGCCACATTTTTAAGCTATGTGTAAGAAAATCGTCATTTACAGAGCGAACGGTTGACCAGTGTTACTGAGTCGTAAATTCGATCCTGAGTTCTCAATATTTGTGATCTTGGGCCACGCTAAGTCTTTCGCTTTTCATTTGGTAAATCTGGCAACCACGGTTCAGACGTGTGTTACGGAGCTCCCACAAAATTTACGTTCTAAGAGAAAATATACGATAAGTTTCAATTTATTTCTATCTGTTGTCTGTTTCAATTGCAAAATATCTAATATTTTCCTTATTTTCTGTTAAAAAAAAAAAAACACAGTCAGCTCATTCAATAAACGGTGACGAGAATTTTTACAAAGAACAGAAAGAAAAAGACGGTTTCAGCCATTTTTTTTTAGGTAATATATCGAGGTAGAAACAGAAAGATGCATCTTTTTTTTTTCTTTTTTTAACAAACAAAAGAAAAAAATGTCCACCACACACTCTGCTATTGATACTTGAAAAAATCAGATGAAAAAAAAGAAGTATAAATAAATTTCCAAAGATAAACAAAACAACGGTACAATGGTCAAGAATGCAGAATAATGCCACCACTGACCGCGCATAGAAAATAAAAGATTAAAAAAAAAAACTTTTAAAAGGGGTTAAATTTCATTGATTATTTTACTTAGTGGCAGCGAACACATCATAGAATTTTCTCGTTAAACGAAAAACGTCATATTTCTTAATCTTAAATTAATATTTCTTTCTGAAAACAGTGAAGGAAGAACAAACAGCAATTCAAAATTGCCCAGAATAGAATAAAAAACTTCAGTAATTAAATTTTAAATAAAGATGTTTAAAAACATTATCAACGATTTTTTTCACAACTCCAAAGTTTTACAGATATATATTAAAAAAAAACGTAATTAAAAATGTTTGACTTTGAAACCAAACAATATGTTGTTAATTTTCTCTTCTGATTCAGGGTAGAATTTTACGCAGATTAAGAAGATTAAATTTTCAATCGATTTGCTTACCTTTGTTGATTTCTTTGGAGACATGTCTTTTTTAACTGTTCAAAAAATTATATACTTCGAAAAATTAAATACCGGATAAGATTGGCTTTAAATTTCTGTAAATTTGTCTTACAAAATTCCCTTTTCAATTTTCGTAAATAAATTCACTCATAGGTGAATTATTGAATAAGTATCCAAAAATATGCGGGTGGGTTATTCGTCATTTTTATGGAAAGAAAAAATTAGATGTCTAAGTTTCCAACACTAGAAAACCTTTAAAAGACCTTATGTAAAAAATAAAAAATAATAAAAAAAAAAGAAGCAAAATTAAATGTCTACTTCTAATTAATTTATTGAAGAAAGAAGAAAAGTATCGACCAAAAGGTAATTAATGTAATTAAAAATCAAAATGCCAATTAAGTTGAAAATTTGAAGTTCTGATACACCAACACTAAACACTGTGTTGTTTTTTTTTTTTTTTTTTTTTTTTTTTCATGCTTTTTCTGGATATCTTGCTGTCTTCATGGGTATTTCATGATGATTATTGATTATTATTTTTTATGGCTTATCTTTAAAGCCGAAAAACACACATTTTGAAATGTAAGAATTTTTTTTTTTTTTTTGCAACTGAATATTGAATTAACAATTTTTAGATGACAATAATGATTTTTCTGGATACAATTCCTAACCCATCTCTGAGGTTGGGGGAAGAGACATATTCATCCCCATCCCCAAGTGAGTGTAATGAACTCAGCAGGAATTCGAACTCAATTCTTCAATTTCTCATTCCAAGCTACTATCCATTGCATATCCTTACACATCCTTCTGTGCCAATGAACTGTAGTGATAAAAAACAAACAAAAAACAAATGAAGATATAGACCAAATTCTTTGTTCCACAAATAATTTTTATCTCAGAATTTTGTCTAATCTTTATTCTGATTAAGAGCACAATGATTTTAATGATACAATTAGCTTATATGTGGTGATTCTCTTGAAATTACTTGTTCCTAAGTGAGTCATATTAATTTGGCAAACATGTTTGATCCTGAATTGCTTAACTTGACCATATAGGGTTAAGTTCACTTATTTCTTTCCTAAAACTGCTACTAGGGGAACCTCTCCAGACTAGTTTCTACTCTCCAATATTTTTTTCTCACTATACTCTTACTTTTCTGCTTACACCTCAACATGTAAGTCTCATGTGGAAGAACACATTTCCCATTGGGAAACACATGAACAAATTACACACAGCAAAAACCCAGTCAGCAGCTGGATGTGGATTACTCTGTCAATGACATGTGGTTGGATCTGTAAATGCCTGTCCAGAATTCTCTTGGTAGCATAACAACACCTCAATCAGTGATGACTACACACCATTCAAAGGAATATTCACACAACTCAAAGAAATATTCATAGCTGTGGAAAAAAGTAAGTCTGATCATCTATCTGTGTGTTTATTTCCTATTGGAATCACTGTAATCAGATTTCATGTATTAGCACACAATGTTTCTACTAATGTGCTTCACACACACACACACACACACACATTCAGTCAGCAGACACACATACACTCCGTTAAAATGTGCTTCAGACACATGCACATATATACACACTTCATATTGACCAAGACTTTATGAACTAGCCTTTAACAAATGGAAAATTTTGTCGAACTTTTGAACTTTCATTTTTTACGACCAGAACAAGCACAATGTTTAGCATGTAAAAACATGTTAATATGTACATAAACATATGATTATTTAAATCTGGTTTTCCTTTTCTTTTTGCCTATGTAAAAAAAAAAAAAAAACGAAATATTTCTTTGTGTTGTATTTGTGGGCATGACATTTGGATTTTAATTTTTCCCTTTTAATCCAGGTAGACTGGCCCTACAACCAGCTGTGAGATAGGTAAGAACCTCAAGAAAACCTTTCTCTTTAAGGTGTCTATTTCCACCACACCCTGACCCTATATAGATATTGATTTTTTGATTTTTTTATGGCAATGCTCAGATCATTTTACAGTCTATTTAACTGAACATTAAAAATAACAAAAAGAAGATAAAAGAAATTCATGAATGAATTGTTTGTTAAAGTTTTTTTTAGTTTTTTATCAGTTTCACCCCAAGCAAGGTAGTAAAGCCACTAAGACACAAGGGGCTATTGGGTGTGAAAGAATTAGGAACAGAAACATTATTAATGGGCAGGGAGAGAAAAGAGTAATCAGGAAGATAGTAGATAGCGATTGACATTGCATTTAAATTTTTGCATGGAGCCAGGAGGGAGTTCCATAAGCAAGAAATGCAAGGAAAGAAACTGTTAGTTTAAACTTATGGCTACATCAAGCCAGCTCAACTGTAAATTGATGAGATCTTTACACCAGTCTGGTTCTGCACTTAAATTCAAAAAGTTTAGGTACCATAGCAAAGAGCTCATCTAAACAATTACTATGAAAGTATTTATAGAAAAGGCACAGAGAGGTGGTTGACAGTGACTGAAGCCAAGCTGCCAGATCAGGACCAATAATATTGCTGATTCTGCTTTGGATTTTATCAAGGAGCTCAATGTAAATAGCAAGATCACTGTAATATATGTGTCAGCAATATTCTAAAGAGAAATATTAAAACAGATAGAAAAATTCCTGCAAACATCGCAACACAAGGCTTCCATCTGAATGATGAATATTCATTAATGTTCTCAGGTTTAAGTCTTGATAAACCAATAACATCCTTGCTCTTGTATATAAACACATGCAACAAAATAAATCCTACATTTGCCTTGATAAAGTCCCTCGGAGGACAAAACGTATCGGCTAAGAATACTTTTTCCTTTGGTCTTTTTAATCATTTTATTCCTTTACTGATACACTCTATCTGAAAATAATGTACACACACACATTATATATATATATATATATATATATATATATATATATATATATATATATGTGTGTGTGTTTATACAATCCTTTGCCTGTTTTTTTTTTTTCTTTTTCTTTCTACCTATCCATTTCTAACCCTTTTTTTTTTCTTTGAAAGTTTTTAATCTTTCTTCTACACTGCTCAGTATCCCTCTCTCGTGGCTGAACTATCTATCAATATTCAACTTCTTCACCCAGTCTTTCTCTCATCAGTCTCTCTGAGTTAACATTACTCTGTCAACTTTTTATTTGTACAACAAAATAAATGATTTCTTTTAGTTTTTTTAGGACAGCAAAATTACATTTAAATGCCAACTGTTCAAACATAAACTTCTACAAGTGCAAATATATGTATTCATATAGATATCTACTGGTTTGCTTGTACTTAAAAAGATATGTGCATGTGTCTCTTGACATAAGTAAAATCTTTCAGTTTGTATATATAAATGATTATAAAGGTGTGTATATAAATCTAGGGCCCTGGAAATACTGTTAATAAAGGAAATTAAGGTAAGTGTGACAGCCATTAATGTTAGTCACAATAAAAAGTTAGCTTTAATATTTGTACTGAATTCCTGTGCTTTTCCTATAAATACTGTTTTGATTAACTTTCTGCTATGGTATGTTTGGGGAAAGATTCCATGGGTCACTGTTTAAGCATAAGATACACAAATTTTAACTATATTTATCATGAAATGAAAGAAAGTTCTCTTTGGTTGTAAGGAAATGAACATAAATACTCTTTCAGTGAGGAAGAGAGAAAGTAGTGTTGGGCAACAAGATCAAAGGGAGTCTGCTGTTGCTTTGGTGAGAAAGACAGGACAATTAGGTTGACTTGTGTCTCTTTACTACTGTCAGGCCTTCTTTTGAGTTGAATGAATGTTTGGATTTTATGGGCTTGTGTAAGCTCCAGAAACCTGTGTTTATTTATTAGGGGAGGTGATTTTATTGACTATTTATTTTTATTAAATTGAAAATTTGAAGTATGTTTGAAACCCGTAAGGCTGTGCAGAGCCTGTGTATGGTGTGTTTATTTTTGTCAGTTCTCCTTTGATTTGATGTTGTTCACTTCTGCTTACTCTACAATATGTAGACTTTATGAATTTAAACTCAGTACTAGATTGGCAACAAGGTCTCATCAATTCACAGAAATGGTGAGATGCAACCATAAGTCCTATGCTAACAATTACTTCTCTCACACTTCTTGCTTGCTGGTTTCATGCTTTCCAACCAACTTTGATCTTCAAAAAATTAAATACAATATAAATTGTTATCTACTAACTCCTTGATTCCTCTTATACCATCATAATGTTTCTCTTTTTTTTTTCACATTCAGTATCTCCTTGTGTCTTAGTAACTTTACTGCCTTGCTTGGGGTGAAATTATTACAAATAATTAGATTTAGAATTTATTTTCCTACTGCTTATATAAGCAGTACACATGACATCACTTGGACTGATTTAAATTCAGTGCTGGAGAATATGCTGGGATATAGCCAAGAAAGATCTTGTCTACCACACTAAGACCCAGTTCTTGATAATGAATGAGCTGGTCGAAAATACTCAAACAAAACCTGAACTTCAGTCAGTTTAACCACAATATTGATCTCCATTTACATCTTACTCAAAAACAGGAAAAATACAATATAAATATTTTAACAGACAGTTCTTGTAAGTAGAATTTAACAAAAATTGTTTGTATATAAGGATAGGCAGGTGTGTAATCAATTGTGGCTTGGATGCAGAGCTAAGTTTCAATTCCAGTTGCATTCATTTATGCAGAAATACTCTTAGGAAAGGTAATAATCTATCTCTTCTCCCCACAGCTATGGCCTCTAGGAGTAAAGTTGAAAAAGTGTGACACATTGACATTCACATTTATTTACATTTTATATATATATATATATATATATATATATATATATATAAGCACAGTACATTTCACTATTATAGTGAATTTAATGCTGTAGCTTTTTACCAGACTAGGTGAAGCTTATTAACTAATAAAAAGGGGTGCTGAAAAGTTCTTGGAATGATTAATTTTCTAAATGACCAGTCATCAGAACCTATATACAATGATGTACCAAAAGTTATAAGATACTTGTCTCATATTGTGTAGGACGCCTTCTAGCTCAATGAAGTGCAACAACACAACATGGCATTTGAGGCTTTGATTCCACTCATGGAATCAAAGGAGATGCTGTGCCATGCTTTCTCAATAGCTGTCTACAGCTCCCTAATATTTGTAGGTGCATGATCTTGCATCCAAATAGATATCTCCGTCAAGTCTCATAAATGTTTGAATGGGCCCATGTTGCGTTGACATAGTGATGACACCATTCATCAGACGTTTCTAGAATACTTCTCAATTCTGGGTAAAATGGATGTGACAAAAAAGTTTATTATCTTGCTGAAACATCACATAGTTAATGAGGTATATAGTGTCCATGAATAGATGGAAATGGCCACAAATCAATGCAATGTAGCAATCACTAGTCAATGACAAGTTTAAGTAGACTAGCAAATCCAACCCATGTCACATGAACAGACACCACACCATTATGAAATGACCATCAGCTTGCACAGTGCTTTGTTGATAACTAAGATCCCTGGCTTCATAAGGTCTGCACTGCACTCAAACCATACAATCACACCACTTTGATTTAGTGTTACATGCAAGTTTTCTTAATATTTTCCATTCCAATTCTGCAGTATTCCTGACTTCATTTTTACTTCCCACAAATATATAACTAATAAAAGACATTTTTTTTATGTTTATACATTCTTTTTATAGATACAAATATTTAAGTAAATGCTCTGTTTATAATAAACAGTATTAACGACATTTACCGGACTGAATGTCTGAGAAATTTTCATAGAAAATATGTTTCCTCTGACAGGAATTGAACCTGTTTCCTATACGGAATCGTTATATAGCCTGACGTGCTTTTATCGATTGAGCCACAGAGGAGCGTTTCGGTTAGCAAGGTTGATTTTACTGTTCTTAAACTTACAATTCTCCACAATTTTCTCTCGTACATTCATATCTGCTTGATGCGCATCCAAATGTAAACAAATGACGTCACACATTATGAAATGGACAAAGTCTGACAATTATTTTTAAGATATTTTTTATGTTTATACATTCTTTTTATAGATACAAATATTTAAGTAAATGCTCTGTTTATAATAAACAGTATTATCAACAGAGCATTTACTTAAATATTTGTATCTATAAAAAGAATGTATAAACATAAAAAGTGTCTTAAAAATAATTGTCGGACTTTGTCTATTTCATAATGTATAACTAATAAACTTTATATAATTTCAATATAGAAATTATGACAAACACTTCAAAAACGGTCAAAAATGTAATCAGTGTAAAACAGAACTAACTTACCATCAAAATCAGGAGTCTACAAAAATGAATATAAACAATGCCTTTGCTTATTAAGTATAAAATTTACTTAATAAACTGAACAAACTTTTTAGCTAACCTTATGCATCAAGTATTTATAAAAAGAATATATGAACATAAAAGGGAGTTAAAATAAAAGGGATAATAATGCCATTGAAACCTTCATGATCGCAGTTTTGACCTGGGGAAACACCGTTTTGATAAAAAGTGAATATAATTTATTCAAATGAAAATGCATTGAAAGTGCTATGATTGATGAATCCTGTTATGATGGGCCTTGCTTGACTCCTGATTTAGTTAGTAAAACACAACACATATTCATCACAACAACAAAGTGAGACATTTATAATATATAATCAGAAGGATTTATTATTCAAAGGATTCTGTTGTCTAAGTTTGATGGAGTAAGAAAGTTCTTGTAATGTGGTTGCAATTTCTGGTTTGTGTTTATGTTGGTGAATGAATAGATTTTTTAGAAGTGATAAGTCTGTCAGTAAAGGTGATATTTAACAAGTGAAAGTAATATTTGGGTAAAATGACTTATCGGTGTTCTTCATGTCAGGAGCTGCTCGATTCCATATGCTCTCCTTACAAGAGGCTGTCTGAAAAGAGGAAATGCTCTAAATTTCATGCTAGAAGGCCATTTCCTTTGTTCTATGGAATCAAGGGAATTAAAGGTTTTTTTGCTTTTTTCATATTTCACGTGATTGCAAGGTCACTACAGTCCTCTACTATTAATGTGACCAAATTATTTCAGTTTATACCCTGTTCTCTCTAATTTAGTACTGAAAGAATATGGGAAAATTGGAACCTTGAGGAAAAAATAGAAATAAATGAGTTCAAAATTAGTTAAAATTTAATTTCTTGTGGCGAATAGACAGCAACCAGCGAGTAAATTCAAGCTCTCCCAGCTGGTATTTCAAACTTGAGTCGTTCCTTCTTGAGTTCTGTCTCAAAATCGCACTAACAGACTGTTCTTGCCGCCAGCCGTGAACGCCACTCGAAGAACTCCCCGCACTGGGAAAAAGTAGTTGCTTTTATATTTGTCCATATACCCATAATCCCTTGCGTCTTCCTGTGATCCCATAATTCATTGCGTCCATGACCCATAATGCATTGCATCTTTATTGCATAAAAATGCAATGCAAGTCCCCCGTCAATCTTTTACGTTATCTGGCCGAGGACGGATTACGGCAGAGCGGTAAGTGCTTTTTTCTCCCTCATTTCAACTGCAGTAGCTTTACATGCTAAGCAAATACGGGCTCTTTTTTGGCGGGGACAAGACAAGTCGTGACCAGTTGTGCTCGTCCCAGGTTCTGTCTTATGTCCGCCACATTTCTATAACAATACACAGTAAAAATTGTGCATTCAGCCACTTAACATGAATCACATTTTGTCTCCCTAATTTAGATTTTGTTCTTTTAAAAATAAAATACTTTTTTGATGCTGCTGCTTCATCAAGGAAATGTGCCAATTTCAGTGCCTTAAAAAATAAACAAAAAAGGTTATGTCCACTCAAATAGGTGTACCCAGTAAATATAACATTTATACAGGGTGGCCACTGAAAGACTGAATAATATAAAACAAAAATAACTTTTACAAACACTTGAGTATCTTGGGGTAGTAAATTTTCGACCAATTGAATTTTGTATGGAAACATTTTTAAATCCAGTTTCAGAATCTTCTGAAAATGTTTTGGCAATGCCTAGTTGAGCAGAGTGATGACAGATATAAACTGATGGATCCTCAAAGACACTGCTGTACAGCTTCCACCACCACATCAGTGCACTTAGGACCTCTTCCCAGAAGATCACCAACTGATCCAGTTCTTTCAAACTGGGTGATTAGGTCCCGAATCATATTATCATTAGGAGATACTCTGACATTAAAATGTTGTCGGTATTTTCTCTGAGTTTGAATAATTGATCTTTTATTGAAATAGAAAAAAACTCAATGAGTTTTACTTGTTGCTGGACATCATACATAGCCATTTTAATCTCTATTGCATGCTCTATAATCTGCAAAAAAAAAAGAAAATAAAAAGGATTGGAAATGAACAAGTTATGACTTCTTCAAACCCTTCAGTTTTTCCGTGGCCACCCAATAGTAATAAGTAATAATATCAGATTAAAAATATCTATTGTTTATAATATATTATTAATAATATACATAGATATAATTAATGTATAGTCTGAAGTATAGTTAATACTAACTTTTTAAAACTGGTAGTTAAAAATGCTTGATAATAAATAGAGCTTTTACAAAATATAAAAAATACAAATACCACAACTACTTAAGTTTAACCCTGAAATCGGGATCCTCAAGCTGGGGCTATTTTAAACAATATCCAAAATTTCAGCATTTAAATTTCAGTCATTTTTAAAATAAAAATATATATTACCTGACTTGTCATCTCAGTTTCAATTGATTTCCCACTGCCATAACATAGCTTCCCTGTGTCTTTTCTAATAAATATTTTCATGGTAATTGTTCTGATGAGCTTTCCTGTTTGGTACCTCAAATTTATGAATTTAAATGCAGTACTAGATTGGCAGCTAGGTCTCTTCATTTTATAGCTAAAATTGCTAGTTATAACCATAAGTTCAATTCATAAGTTTCTTCTCTTAGACGTCTTCTAGTTCCTTGCTTTTCAGTCTAGTTCAATCTTCAAAAATTTAAATACAGCGCCAGTCATTATCGTTTGTCTTCCCTAATTCCTGTTTTTTTTAATTTTTCTCTCTCCTTGATAATGCTTTTCTTTTTCTCATATTTTTTCACTTGCATCTTAGTGGCTTTATTGCCTTGCAAGAGGTGACATGATTAAAAAAAAATCCCAGCCTTCCCAACTTCAGGATAAAACTTGAGTAGCTGCAGTATTTATATTTTACACATATATATCTTTGGACAGTTTCTTCGCAAATTTGATGTAGCTGTACAATAACTTAAAAATTTGAATAGTCAGACCTTGTTAAATTCAATATGTTAGAATGAATATGAAATGTGTTTGTGTGTGCATGCACACACATGCATGTGAGAGGAATAGTTAATTTCTTTACCTGTGTATATATTTTATCTTCAAGTATGTTTTTAATGCTTTGTGCTAAGAGTTGGGTGAGTGCTCTTATATATTGCTTAAAATCTATTGCATTAACACCACTCAGTACTGACACCAACACATAGAAAGCAGAAGACAATAAAACAAAACCCATTCAAAGGAATAATGTGAAAAGCAAAAAAGAAAGAAAAAAAAAAACAACCTGTATACCTATCAAGTGTTGTCCAGGGACACAATTTAAACCAGAAGAATTACCCTCATGGTAACACTATCAATTTCTCATATACACATATTTTATTTGGACTTGTTTATTCAACCAGCAATTCGCAAATCTTCCTATGTTTTTTAAATGCGCTATTAACTAGATTCACAAAATCTATGACCAGCATTAATATATACAACACTTTTGGCTTTAAATCATTTTGGCTGACAGAAGCAAATTCAAAAGTTGATGCTTGCTTTTAAAAAAGAAAATTTACATTTGAAGAACACCAAACTCTGTTAAAGTGAATGTACAAAAGAAAGATTTTTTTAAAAAAGGTATGAATACAATTTATATTCTGTTTCTTATTTTTCTATGTGCTTTCAGGACATGGGTGACTATGGCTCTCTATAACTGCCACTTAAATTGGCTGATCCACTTGTAAAAAAAATAATTTTCTTTTTAAACAATTTTTGTAGATTGGCATTCATTAGATATTCCTCTACCAACAACATTTGTCGAAATAAAAAATATCATTTTTTTTTATCATTTTAGAAGTGAGAGTCCTATTTATAATATAAATACCATGTCACACTGATCCCCAACTTCTTAAAGTGTTATCTGTACTTCATTTTTATTTACAAATGTCAAGTTTGAAACTGATTATGTCATTGATAACTCTATAGCATTATGAATTAAGAAAAAGGACAACATCAGTTGTACTTTCCTATTTTTTTTTTTAGCTCTTAGCAATGTTTGTCTTTAAAATTCAGCCATCTATTAGCACAAGTTCATTAGGTAGGCTACTATTTCCCTCATGCCTTAATGTCCTGTGAGTGTTAAGTTTTCCAATCCTTCTTTCCTTATTTGTCCTAAAATTTTCAACTTCACTTTTGGATTCAATATGTGTTATTTTTGTTTCCATTTTCTTTAAAACTTCCTTGTTCCTCGCATGCTACATCCATAGTTTTTTCAGCATCTTTCTATTGAAGCATGTCTCCGTTGCCTCAAGTCTCTTCTTCATCTGGAAGACTGATATTACTTAGCAGTTTAGCACTCTTTTCTTTGTTTCTAATGAAATTTTCTTATTTCTTAATACTTCGTTTTAGTTTTTTGTCATTTCAATGCTTTTGTGCTGGTGAGACGGAAAAGTACTAGAAAAAGGAAAAAAGTCAAACAAGTATGTCTTGACCCCAAAAAGAAGAGGTATTGAGCAAAATTTCATGGGAAAATTAGCTCAGGGGGAGGTATTGTAATGGAATGTCTCACACTCCCTATTGCCTATGTAAACTGACTATATCAGTAGCTATATTTAGTGAGCACAGAATTTAATATACCTGGGGGTTGCCTCAGGAATTACTAGCCTGCCAAATGATTCCCTGTCTTTCAGTAGTGTATTCTCTTTTACAATAAACCTCTCTTTCTTTTATCTACATGCATGTTGCTGTTCTTTCACTCGAGTACCACCTTTGTCTGTTTGTAACCTCTTTAAGGATACAACAAATGCATTTTCAGATTTTAGTGTCACATTTTCTATCTTCTATTAAAGCACTTCCCAGATATTTAAACCTTTATACTTGTTTGATTTTGACATCTCCAATTCATTCTTTTCATTGAACTTGTAAATTAAATGAAAATATGGTTTAAGCATGACCAGCTGGTAAGAAATCTGAGATTTCTTGGGACTTAGACGATGAGGTTTTTCTATTAGCTGCAAACAAATTTGTATTTGTAAAATCTTCCATGCCAATTTACAGAAAATCAAAAATTTGAAAGAAATTCATTGGCTTATAGATTTCTTGTGAGTTTTATCTATCACATGTAATCTATCAAAAAATATATATTTTTTCTTAAATCGTTAGATTTTTTAAAATGTGAATCTTTAAATAATTTTTTTTTTTACAATTATTATTGTTCCACTTTGCTCTTTTTATTTCCCAGCATAATAAATACTGCCATTTTTAATGCAAGGGAGATAACTCTAATACAGTAGAAAGTTACAGACAAAATATTTCATTCTTTACCATATATATATATATATATATATATATATATATAATTTCCAGATAGTGTATGTGTAAAGGAACAAAAGGACAAGAGAAAAACTATTCTTAGCTGATGCATTTCATTCTATGAGGAACATTTGCCTTGATAATGTCCCTCAGAGGATGAAACACATAAGCTAAGAATAGTTTTTCCTTTTGTCTTTTTATTCATATATATATATATATATATATATATATATATAAAAGTCTACTTCAGCTCTATACTCCTAATGCGTCTCCTTTCCTACGCTAATATAAATCCACAGAGTAAGCCTTTAACTTGAGTGGCTCTTGGGCCTAGGATTGGATGAACATTAGTTAAAGAAAGAGAATCAAATAATCCTATACATATTTCCTTCAGTATAATTAAATTCTTAGAATCAGTATTCAAAGAGAATATTCATAGAAATAATTAATAGTTACTTATATTTTTCAGCATAAAACAAAATGTCTGTGTTCTAAAATTCATGAGGATGTTTGGGTTGATAAATCTAAAAATAAATGATACTAACAAAATTTTGTGATGTCAATGAATACTTGTTGTCACTTTCATAATGCTGGTTGTAGTAGTAGAGACTTTGTAATCGCAGATACAACTACAGTAACACTGTTAAACAATACTAGTGTCAGATGCCTTCGAATATCACTCACACTAATAGTACTTGTTCAATAATACTGGCTTGAACAGTAATCCATATGATGATCAGTTTAGTGAAATAGTATAGTGAACAGAGTAGAGAATAGCAGTCTATACAGTAACAAAGGATAGAAGAGAAATAGCGATCATTTAGACTTCCTATACATGTGTTACCTCTATGGTCGCATGATCCACTTAATTCAATAATGGGATTGACTGTGTTTGCTCACTGGCAATCTAGGTTCAAACTCAAGTGTCAGCAGCAACACTTTATTTCTATATAACACAAAAATACAATAATAATTTAACTCGTATCCTGTGGCTTGCCAAAGATGCATTAAATATGAACTACCAGCTTTATTTTAAAAATAATATGAAATATATATTTAATGTTATCATTTCTTTCTCTACTGGGACATGATACAACTCTGAAGATATATTTGTCATTGAATTCGGGAGACAAATAGCTTTCTGTTTACATATTGAATTTAACCAAAGAAAGATAAAACTAGTATGGATAATGCTTATTGTGAGGAATTATTCTGAGAAAGACATTAGCTTAAAGGCAGCCATTTTGATTGGGGCTCATAAAAGACTTTAACTGATATAAACCACTTAGAATGTATTTTAACTAAATGAATCATCAAAAGATAAGTTAACTTTTCTCTCTTTCCATATCTATCTCTCTCATATATATATATATATATATATATATATATATATATATATATATATATATATAAGGTGCAATGGGTAAATTGTCATCATTTTGTATTTTTAATTTCACACAGGCACATTGTTTGTTTTTGATTTTGTTTACTGCACAATATACATGAGTCAGTTGGGCACTGTGTGTGAGAAAAAGAGCACCATAATGCAATTCACTCCACCAGAAATTTGGAAACTGCATACTGTACTGCTTGGCATTCGAACCAGAAGCTCTAATACAAACATTTCAGAGCGTTTAGGTATCTGAGGACAGTACAAAGTATTCAGAAAGAGTTGGATGAGTCTAATGGTAATTACGAAGGTGTTTAAAGTCATCACTAGTGATGATGATGTTATACCTCCATTTATCTTCTCACAGGGCTTCCATCAAGTGCCTTGAGTAGATAGTGCTTTCCAGAGTCAAGAGTGTGGCTGCTAGAAGACTGTATGCCTGGCAACAGAACTCTGCATCATGCCACACAAGCAGCAGAACCCAGTCATGGCTGTCAGACAATTTCTGCAACCACACCACCCCTTACATCTCACCACCTAACTCCCCAGACTGCAACCCCCTTGATTATTATGTGTAGGGCACAGTTGAGTGAGATACCAACAAAACTCCTTGTAACACCAAAGATGAACTGAAAGCAAGGATTATGGTAGCAAGGAGACTGCCCAAAAGAGTTGCAGGAGATTCTGAAGTTGTCTGGAGACCATGGTTGAAGCTAATGACAATTTTTATTGAATAAATTTACTCTTTAGTATTTGAAGATATTTTTGTGTAATTTTGGTAAATACATCTTATAAAATGAAATGTCAGAGTTGTTTTAATTTTTGTGCAATTTAGGCGACAATTTATCCATCGCACCATATATATATATATATATATATATATATATATATATATATATATAAAGAAAGAACAGTAAGATATATAATCCGGTGTTCTTATAGATATTTTTATTTTTACAAAATAGTGCTCAATGTAAATTTACAGAGCATTAATATTATAAATTAATTGATTTAAAATATGGTTTATATATATATATATATATATATATATATATATATATATATATATATATATATAATACTAATAATCTTCTAAATATAAGCAGCTATACTCGTCTGGCAAAACCTTAGGTGTTTCCACTTGTAAATGAACAAACCAACACCCAAGGGGAAAAAAGGATAAAAAAAGAAAGAACTAAGAACATGTACTTCCGCCGAAAATAATCGTCTACAATCTAAGTTCAGAGTCCAAAGTAAAAAACCTCTGACAAAAGTAAAGTAAAATAACTAAGCAAAGTGCTCAATACACTAAATAGAGCAAAGTAAGTAAACCTAAAGAGCCAGACAAACCTACCTAGGTTTCACCTAAATCAAGTTCTTCAAATCACAAACTCTGTGAAACTTCAAAACTTCATATCATGAAACCACTCACTTTCATTCTGATTCCTTGGCATTTTGAAGAAATAAAATTGATTTCCTCAATTCACAAAATTTTGGAGACATTTTAAACTGAAATTAAACAAAAATTTTTAAATTCATAAATTTTTTGTGTTACTTTAAAGTCAGTATAAATTAAAAACTTTTAAAATTACTAATATTTTCAGTTGTTTTAAAATTAATGTTTACTTGACTCTTGTCAAATCATCTTGATTTCCACCATGTTCCAAATGTAAGAAGAAGGTTCCACTCATTCAGCATTTTACCCAAGAATGGCTACTTTTAGAAACATACACCAGTGTGGGTGCTCCTTTTGAATACTTCAATCTTGACCTCTTCAAGTCAAGGGTCATTCATCATCTTTCTTTCATCCTAATCCTCTTTTCTACCACCCTCTCTTCATATATTTCATACTTCATTCAACATTGCCATTTTACTGACTTTAATCCTTTACCTTGAGTGACACTTGAGCATTGTATTGAGTAAACTTTATTTAGAATAATCTAAATAAATAAACAGCAAATTCTGTCTGTGCATCCATATGTATGAAACCTCTCTAACTCGGGCCACACTTGATCTACATATTCATATTATATCATTTTATAATCAGGATAATCCCAAGTTTGAAAATCTGCTCTTCATCTGGTGCTTGAACATCCAACATTGAGATTTGTGTCTAGATGTGGAAGAAACAGTTAAAAGTTAAACATAAATACATACACCTAGGAATTAATAACTCTACAGCCTATAGTTATTAGCTGATTTTTTTTATCTGAAATTTTCATTGTATAATGCTCAATCAAGAGGTTTTAACTACACTGATAAAGGAGATTTTGTTGAAAAATGCATATTTGTTGTGTGAAATAAACACGTTTTTTTATCACTGTTAAGCTACAGACTTGATTTACCTATGTTCATACTGAAACTTAAAAAAATTATTTACTGCATTTTAAGACTAGCTTTCTGCAATCAGATGATAAAAATAAAACAGTTTAAAAAGAAAAAACATATAGATATATTATTGTTTTCTGTCAAAGTATCAACAAGAGTATCAGTATTTTGGCTACTATTACCTGAGTAGTTTATTTAAGTTTTCACTCACCCATTCTTTCTTTGTCAACCATGATAGCATATCATTGTCAAGACACAATGTCAGTATATCAGGTTATAGGGCAGAAGAAAAATAGAAGTAGATTCATGCCTTTCCCAAAGTGCAAAGTGAAAATAAGTAGCATTGGTTGAAATTTGAATTTAGTTCAATTCTTTCATATGAATAAATTTCCTGCTACTTTGCAGCTCCATTATATGTATAAATAAACCCTGAAAATTAAAGAGAAAGAATATCTACCTCCACCAGCACCATTGACTGTAAAGACTGAGCTATTGTTACAGTTTCCAGACTATGCTGTGACAAAAGCTTGTAATAACAAGGGAGATAATCATATATGCTTTTCAGACAACTATTTGCCCATGCTTACAATATTGCTGCCACCTATGGTTCGGTGTGCCTGCTCTATGTTTAGAGATTCTTGATAAAATCTAAAGAAAAATCAGCAATATTATTGGTCCTAACCTGGCATCTCGGCTTCAATCACTTTCCCATTGCTGTTAAGTTGCTTCCCTGTGTCTTTTCTGTAAATACGTTCATGATAATTGTTTGTATAAGCTCCTTGCTATGATACCTAGACTTTATGAATTTAAGTACAATACTAGATTGGCAACATGGTCTCATCAATTTACAGTTGAATGGGCTTGATGTAACTGTGAGTTCTATGCTAACATTTTCTTTTCTCGCACTTCCCTCTTGTGGAACTGTCTTCCAGCTTCACGCTTTCCGGTCAACTTTGATCTTCAAAAATTTAAATGCAATGTCAGTTATTATCTACTGTCTTCCTGATCACTCTTCTATTGTTCTCACGCCTTCATAATGTTTCTATTTTCTAATTCTTCCACACCCAGTAACCCCTTGTGTCTTAGTGGCTTTACTGCCTTGCATGGGGTAAATAAACTGAAAATTCCTAGATCTGATTCCAAATTTAAGCAATAATTTATTCTTTAGCCTATGGTCAACACTTACACTAAATGTAATTGAAATTCATACAATATTGATTGAAATATTATGTGGACAAAAACACACACACACACACAGTGCATATCTATATCCATAATGTATACATACACTTACATTTGGTAGGGATTTTTAGGGGTTGCTAAGTCACCGAATGATTTGGTGACCTAGAAACCCATAAAATAGTAGTTGGTTTCTAAGAAAATAATTGTGTATTATTAGGAATTAAGAACCTGAAGACATGATTCATGTTTTTGTGTCCATCTTTTGATTGACAATGAAGTTTGGTAAGTAGATTATTAGAAACAAATCTTCAGTTTATAAATCTGATTCTTACAAAAGGCAGTATGTTTGTTCAAACTTACCTCTCTCCCTCTTACTGATAATTCTTCATTTTAAGTGATCTTTTTTATAAATGTTAGTGAGAATATTACTATATTAGTTGAAATGTGTGTATATCTTCTTGAACTCTGTTCTTTTATTGTCCTTTCTCCACACTAATAATTTTTTTAATTTTCTTTCACTCTCAGTAACCCCTCATGTTGTAGTGACTTTATTGCCTTGCTTAGGATGAAATGATTAATATATCTATATATATATATATATATATATATATATATCTATATATCTATATATATATATATATATATATATATAATGAAATATAGTCTTAAGGTGTGCTATGTTTATGGAATAAAGTGCTCAATATCAGAGATAGTGTGTGTAAATATAAAAGTGAACATAGAAGTCAACACTTAGAGGCGACAGTCTGTTTCATGCTATATGCAATCGTCAGGCCACATATGCTGTTATTTTTCTCGGCTATTTATATATATACGGGTTAGTGTTGCATTGTGGGTATTCTATTATGGTGGTTATTTTACCGCAAGTCGTTTGCTTATTTATTTGGGTCAAATTATATTGCTTGTTTTTATTTTTTATTTAATTTTATAGCTTTAATTAAATTCTCAAACCAAAACAAAACTGTTAAATAAGTGATATAAACAAATTTTTACGATGTTAATAAATAAATAAATAAATAGAATAAGAAACAAAAAAATAAAAAATAAAAACAAGCAATATAATTTGTCCCAAATAAATAAACAAACGACTTCTGGTAAAATAACCGCCATAATAGAATACCCACAATGCAACACTAACCCGTATATATATATATATATAAATAGCCAAGAAAAATAACAGAATATGTGGCCTGACAATTGCATATAGCATGAAACAGACTGTCGCCTCTAAGTGTTGACTTCTATGTTCACTTATATATACACACACACACACCATAAGGCATTTTTGTTTTTCATGGTGTTTTTCTTCATGTTTTTACTGTTTAAGTTGTATTTTATTTTTGTGTTGTTTTGAAAAAATAAAATACAAATTTCTATGCTCCCTTACTCCCATATAAAAACATGAGGATGCTGGAAAAGCTAAATAAAAAAAATGAATTAAATCTTCCTTTTTGGCCATATTTAATGAAATCTATATTTCTGAGATGAGGTATTGTAATTATTTACATTGTTCAGACTGTTGTTCTCATCTTTGTTGCCATATTCACAACATTTCAGCTGTTGTATGTTCTGGCCTTCTTCAGGTGATTGCAATTTTGATCTGAAGTCTTTCGATTGTCCGAGTGCCATGCATCTTAGTATCCCTTTAACTCTGCTGTGGCCAGGTATTGAACTCACAACTCTTTGGGTCAAGTCACTAGATTACTTCAACCAATGCTTTTATCCACTGGGCCATGTGTCCTTGTGGACATCAGTGTATGAATTTTGGGGACTTATAAACCTAATATCTCAATTTTTTTTTACCAGAGCTCATATTACAATTTGTTGTTATTATTGTTTTCTCTCTAGCACTTTGTATTACTGGTTCCCATATTGTATTCATGTCTATGCTTGGTTGGTTTAGGTGATTTTTCTGGCCTAGCATGCTGATTCCTTAAGTTTTGTATTTTTCAGTCATGTTTTCTGTCTATTATTTCAACCTCATCCCACAGTGGGCAGTGATCTACCTTTTCCCTCCATATATGGTCAGCCACAACAAATTGTAATACAAGCTCTGGTAAAAAAAATGACAACTGAGACATTAGGTTTATAAATCCTCAAAATTCATACACTGATGTCTTTATGGTCCAGTGGATAAAAGCATTGGTTTTGAAGTAATCCAGCAACTTGATCCAAAGAGTTGTCAGTTCTGGATCACTAAGTTGACTTCTTTCAGCATGGCATCAGGCTCTGCCAAGATGAGATGTTGCACGTCCTTCACTGGATGCAGCCAACACACATCTTTAACAACAGCTCTTCTGAGTTCCAGTGAGACCCCAGTGGCAAGGGAGCTTGAGTCTACCCACATCTCCAACGTGCATCTGTCTACAGACCACTTGTGCTTGCAGGGTCATTTTGACATATTCTGGCAATGAGTTATATGATCATGTTTTAAAGTGGGTGGTTATTCCCTTCATCATCTCAACCAGCTGTGACTGCTGTCACTCTGCACTTAATAGAAGTTATCGCAACTCTGAGTCAACTGTCTCAGCAGTTTCTCACACAGTGTGGCGAGTTATCAGCTCTGGTACTTTTGGAATGTTGCTTTCATGCTTCCAGTAGAGGGTGTTCTACTCTCCTTAGACATACAAGCCAAATACTTGATCACCATATTTTAGCTGCTTCAGCTCCTTACATTTCAGTCCATAATTGGCAAGGTGTTGTGAGCCTGAGCTGGTTATTTAAATTCCATCTGACTTCCTGATAATGTTCATCCCCAATATGGTCAAATCCCAACAGTTTACTGTCTACTACTAGGACTGTGACTGCAACTGGATTCAGGTAATCTATTTTAAGCTCTATGGTAGCAATTCTTGGACTCTTAAAGACCTCATTCAGTAGTGACGCATTTTTCTTCTTTTTTTCTTTTAAAAGAGTTCCATGTAACACAAAAGCATTTTGTTACCATTTTCTTCTGTACAGTCCTATAGCTTTGGGTGGCAACTGGTCTAGGAGAAGGACAACTCTGAATTCAGAGCCTGAGGAATGGTGTTTGTGGACTTTGTACCACATTATGTGCTTCAGTTCTCTATGTTTGGCTCTTCCAAAAAGTATGATTGGTTCTGCACAAACCTTTACCATTATAATCAAATTATATGGGGGGGTTGTATTTTGGCTGTTCAGTTTTAAGAACTGAATTGTTATACTCTCATATGTCAAAAATGATGGGAGAGTGAGTCCAATATATATATATATATATATATATATATATATATATATATATATATATATGTATGTGGATGTGTGGCCAAGGGCTTTGAATGTTAACTTTCTTCTTTGTTATCAGTCTGGGGAGGTGATCCCAGCATGTGACACCTTTTTGGAAAGTGCTTGAAAACCACACTACTGGTTGGCCCAAGTCTTGTAAGTGAAAATTGGGTAGATGAAACTGTTCAGAAGCTATCAATGTTTGTGCTAGCATATAGTCACAAGTTACCATGAGTGAGGGTTTGAGCTTATTAGCATTGTTCAAAGAAGTGTTGATTATGCCGGATTATACATACTCTCCCAGAAATTGCAACTAAAGCCTGCTCAAGCAGACAGGTGTACTTGAAATACAGGAAGCCAGGAATAGGATTAATACAAATATAAAATTTGTCACTTATCTGAGTGATGTTATATTCAGCACCTCTACTTCAGAATTTCATAGATGAACATTAGTGTAATTGTTTGGTCCACTTGT
This sequence comes from Acanthosepion lycidas, assembly GCA_963932145.1. Lineage (NCBI taxonomy): Eukaryota > Metazoa > Mollusca > Cephalopoda > Sepiida > Sepiidae > Acanthosepion > Acanthosepion lycidas. The sequence goes on from OZ010589.1 coordinate 54,895,048, forward strand.
TAGGAGGTATCAGCAAATATCAGTCAATTTTCTTGCTTTTGTTATTTTTATGTTAAGTTAAAGAAAATAATTTATGCGCTTTTTATTGGTGTTTGGTTATATGTAAATGTGTGTGTGTGTGCATATGTGCACATGTGCACACTGTTGTGGTTATTTCTTCTTTTCATAATTTTCTTTATATTTTCTCATTAATTCTTTTCTTTATCTTTCAGCTCTGAGTGTCTAAAGGTGATGTAGCAATGTTATATCTGGTGTCAGAGACAACTTCTATTTAGGTTAAGTTTTGAGAACATTCTGGGGTTTTCTAAACTTTTTGAAAATATATAGGTGTATCACTTTTTTTTTTAATTTTATTTATTGATTGTTTAAATAATATTTTTTTTTTTTTTTTTTTTTAATTAATGCTTATTGGATGTACCAAGGCAGCAAATGTTAATCCAAACAGGCTTTGTTAAATAAATTGACAAGTTACGTCTATTATATTTTAATAAATTTTTCCTATCACCAGATTAATTTCCATATCTTGGTGTTGAAGGTGTAGAGGAAATGTCCAGATTCATGTCGGTTCTTGTTAAGGTGTAGAGTTTTCAACTGACTTACGGCATTGTTAAGAAAGAAATTACATGAAATTCAAAGTCCACATAGTTTGCATCTTAAGTTTTGAATGTTTGTATTGTCACATGATGTTATTTTTTTTTTTTTAAAGTTTTTAAACTCTGTGATATTAACTGACGATGATATGGTTTTGTTTCTGAGAATTTGAATACATTTTTAGAATGTCTATTCCAACAATATAATTGATTTTGTTGATTTTTGGTTGTTTTTACTTCATATGGATAACTTGAATTTTGTGATTTTTTTTTTTTTTTTTTCCTACAATTTGTCCTGTTGAGTATTATTGCTATTTACAAGTAGTCTTATATTGTAATTTTTATGTTTCTGCATCATGTGTTGCCATGGAGCACTTTTATCAAAATTATGATATGTGCAACAGTGAGAGTGTGACCAGTTGTATAGCCTATATCATATGTTTTATTTTTTTAAATACATTTTACAATAAAGCCTGTTAATTTGTAAACAATGCTGGTTTAAGATAGAGGATATTATCATTACTGTGAGTTGAAATTATAAAATCTTTCTCTTAAAATAATTTTTCAGGAAAATAATCTTTTAGTTACCAAACAAAGTTAAAGAGCCCTGCCTGCCCTACTATTTAACCCATAGCAGAAACCATTATATATATATATATATATATATATATATATATATATATTACTTACATTGTTCGAACTGCCATCCTCATCTTCATTGCTATATTCACAACGTTTCAGTCATTGTATGCTCCTGCCTTCTTCAGGTGTTTGGAATTTCAAACAGAACCCTTTATTTTGTCCACAGGTATAGATTTTGGTTCAAAATTCCAATTAGCTGAAGAGGGCCAGCATGTACAATGGCCGAAACATTGTGAATATGGCAATGAAGATGAGGATAACAGTGTAAATAATGTAAGTAATCATAATACCTCATCTCAGAAATATAGACACACACACACATATATATATATATATATATATATATATATATATATATATATATATAGGGTCATTTTTTTTATCATGTATACTAATTTTTTAGCAAATCAGAGGTTGTGTGTGTTTGTGTGTGGGGGGGATGCAGAACGAGAAATAACTGAGCTGAATTTGTTACATTCACTTTCACACAAATACTTTTGGGAAAGGTTTGAATCCATGCTTCCCTCCAGTTATAGGTTAAATAGCAGAGCAAACTGAGCTATCTCAACTTGGTTGGCAACCAGGCTAGGAGAAGGAAAACAGAATTCAAATCTGAGGAAGGTTGTTGGCGATTGCACCATTTCCGTTCTTTCAAAAAGTGTGACAAATCTTCACCAATATAATCGACTTATACATGTGGATAGTCTGCCAGTTCAAGTTTTTAAACTATTTAAAAAGAGCCCAATATATATATATATATATATATATATATATATATATAAATAAAAGAAAGATTGTGTTTTGACAAAAAAACTAATTCTGGAAAAGGACACTTGTAAGGCAAGCTGTAATTATAGTGCTTGATAAGTCTCCTGAAGAGTGAATGTAATTCTGCAAAACTCAGAGTAGCGACAATCATAAGCAAACAGATTTAATTTATTATATATTTTATTTATTTTTTTACAAGGATTCATACTATATAAGGCCCAAGAGCTACTCAAGATAGAGGGTTACTGAAGGAGTTTGTTAAGTGAATGGTAAGAGTAAGAGGTGTGAGACACAGTTTAGGAGGATAAATGGGTTAACACTAGACTTAAGTAGGTTAAGATTGTAGTTGTTGGGAAAGCATCCACTTGGGAGTCAGTTCCACAAAGTTCATGGAAAGAAGCTGTTTGAGTGGAACTTACTTCTCACTAATGGAATATGAAGGGAATGAGTGTGGTTCACATCAATGTATGTGACCTGATGAGTTTTGGCTGTGATGGTTAAAGTAGGTGGAACTAAGGAATGTAGCTCATCTGAACATTTTCTATGGAAATTATATATAGAAATTATAATATATTTATTATGTATATGGTGATGATGAGATTAGTTGCTTCCTTATAAGGGGACATTTGGCATTTATTGACCAAACAGTTATCATTACTGTCAGTTGAAATTATAAAATCTTTCCCTTAAAATAATTTTTCAGGAAAATAATCTTTTTATGTCCACTAACTGGTACTGCCCTGTCCAGTATTTATAGAAGTTTCCTTCCTAACTTTTTATTTAAAGTTGTGTGGAAAGTCAGTATCTTGATTGACAGATTATTTTCTCTTTGAGTTACATTTGCTATCCATTTTCGTTATTGCTGCTGCTGGAAGTCTTCAATTTTTTTTTTTGTCTGTGATCTTGTAGTAGCACTAATCTATAAGACCTGATGAAAGAGAGTCTTCCTCAAGCCCTGTGTCAATATGCACATATTAGTCTACCTATGTTGCAAAACTATTAAGTTTCTGAAGTGCCAATATATAAATAATTCCTTCAGTTTTTATGGGTACTACGCTGGTAAATAAATAAGCTAGGATTTCTGTTTGCATCCATACAAGTAAGTTAATTGTCAATAAATAAATACTAACTTGACACTTGAAATTGAATAGAAAATTTACCCAAGCCATGAGCAAATCAAAACCACATTTTCTCTCTCTCTCTCTCTCCCCCTCTCTTTCTACCAATCATTTAACTCTCTTCACTTCTATCTCCTATTATTGTCTTTTCTTTTCCTTCAATCTCTTCTAATTTTCTTTCCTTCTTAAACTCTATCTCATAAATCCTACTTTTATTCCCTCACTTTCTTTGGCTTTCTCAAACCCATTCATTTTCTCCTTTACCATCAGTTCCACCTATTTATATCTATTCCCATTCTCCCTCTCTTTCTTTTCATATTATTTTCCTTCTGCATTTCCTTTCATACCATTCTCCTTTTTCTTTCTTTCTCATTTCATTTGTGAACGCTTCTCTTTGTAGCTGCAATCTGACTAGTGAGATTTTACTTCACTTTTTATATAATATATAAAACAAAGATAAATTGTACCACCTCTGTCCTATCAGAGTTGTTAGGTTTCATGTATTAAATGCCTATGCAAATATATAAACTCTTAAGGGAAAGAGGCAGTACATTTCTTTTTGCGTTTCAACTGTTATTTATTCATCTTTTCTAAGCATGGTGTAAGGAAATAAAAAATATATAATTGGCAGTGACTATTTCTCATGAAATGCATTGTGGGTATTTTTGACATTCTCGTGATCGATAGCAAAAAAAGAAACTTCATTAGATGCAAAAATTAATAATGATGGCTAGCATGTGACATTTGAAGTAAAATGTGAAAATATATATTTTTTTTAAAATTATTTAGAGATTTTAATTAAAAACTGAAACTAACGTATTTTGCACATTTGATTTGCATTTAGTCTTTTCATATTAACTTTTCTTGTTTTCTAGAAAGTAAATCTCTTTAAGGTTTTTTATTTTATTTTCTGTTTTTTACTAAAATTCACTCAATACAAGTCTTGAGAGCCACTCAAAGTAGAATGGTAATGATGAATGAGATGACTGATATGAATGAAAGTGGTAGAAAGTGAAGACTACCAGGATAATGATTGAGTATGGAGCTCAATTTTTATTTCATCACTCCATAGTACTTGTTCCCAAAAATAATTGTTTTTGTCCAAGAATGTTTTAGCAAAATTAAACCAAGCAACAATGTGACATGGTTTATGAAGTGGGGTTCATCGTGGTCATTTTCCATAAAATCCATGTCTATTTAAGCCACCTTTTATTGTGCAAGTATTTACGCTGATACCCATCGTATCCAAACTTTTGACAATGTCTTTCAAAACAACTCTTGGGTGTATATTAATCTTGTGACACAGTTTTCATGCAGCTCTCAGTGACAATTTGGGTTTTCTTTCATGCCCAGGCAAATTCTGTTATGCCAAACTGTTTACACTTCTTTATAATGGACTGTACCAGAGATCTAGAGATAGCTAACCAGTTTCAAATAGTGCTGTAACTATTTCCTGACTTTTGGAAGTTAATAATTCTCTGTCTCAAGTCAATGCTAAACTCCTTTGTCTTCCTCATTGTGTTGTTAATGTAAGAATAACAATGGTGACACTCTGTGCACCACGTGATGTTCTTTGCTGAAATTATCACAAATATTCTACTGAAAAAATAATAGTCTAGAAGGCTTCACCAATAAAATAATTATGTCAATTACTTATACTTACACAAATTAATCAATTTGAAATGATATTTTCTACTGTACAAGTAAATTTGTCTTTTCCTATTTTGCATAGATGGCCTGTCATATTTGGTGTATTTAAACTATTGTTCTGAAAATTGTGTTTTATATTTCTTTCTTTTTTTTTGTGTTTAATATCATATAAAAAACCTGGTATCTTTCGGGCATTAGATTTTGAGAAATGGATAAAAATATTCAAAATTGATGGGTTTACTAATAATTTTGTCATTGACTGTATGTATGTATGTATGTATGTATGTATGTATGTATGTATATATATATATATATATATATATATATATATATATATATAGGTGGAGACTTTAAATACCCATTTTGTTTATAATTTTTATTTTGTGAACATGAGATGTTCACCTCATCAGAACAAAAACTTATATTTGTTTAAATAAAAACAGACTACTTTAAGGTTCCATGTAATAAGCTATTTTATTTGTTATTTTTCTCTAGCTCTCTGTACTACTAGTTCCTATATTGTATTCATGTCTATGTTTTGCCAGCATAGGAGATTTTTGTGGCTCAGCATATGAGCTGATTCCTTAAGTTTTCATATCTTTCAGTGATGTTCTCTATTATTTTAACTTCATTCCATAATGGACAGTTATCTCCCTTTTCCCTCCATATATTGTCAACCATGACTGATTTTTCTATTTCCCCCTATGTTATGGCTTTACAGCATTCTTGCAGTCTTATCTTAAGGGGGAGGCCTGTTTCTCCTTTACATTTCTTGCCACAGCTGCACTGTGATGGCGTACACACAGCTCATAATCATGTTCTCCTCTATGGATGGTCTTACTTGGAAGAGACATCTGTGTCATGTTGAATCACTTCTGAAGGTTGTCCTGATATTACATGGACCACAGATCTTTTGTATCTTTTCTGATAAGCTCTTCACATATAGGGCCCATGATTTTCCGTTTCCACATTTGGTAAATTCCATTTTTTCCCGTTTTTACTTTTGGAAAATTTCATTTTTTCCATTTTATAGTATTTTATGAGAAAACTGTAATACAATATGCTATAATTATTATTAAAACTGAAAACATAATTCAAAGTTTTATTGCATATAAAGAAATAGCAAATGTTTAAAAATCTTTTTAACTGTTAAAATCCAAGTCAAAAAATAAATGATATGTAAAAATAAAAAATGTAACAAAACCAGACAATAAAACAATGGAATCTTTGAGGTAGAGCTTTTAATCAGAGCTTCCTTCTTTAAAAACACATTCAAATTGTTTTTGTTTTTTTAAATAAAAGTATTTAGATTGATTTATAATTATTGGTTTGTAATATAAAAATCACATTTAAAGTATCAACTGCAAATAACTTGAATCTCAGTAATAAATATCTGAATAAAGTCAAACATTTTGACTAAAATTTTACAAAACAGTAATTAAACCATATTAACTGAATCTTTGTAACAAAATATCAAAAAACAAATGAGACATATTCAAAATTTAAATAAAACAACTTATCCCAAGTTGAAATACTGCTCAAATTTAAAATTGCTAATTTCTTAATTTGGGAAATATTTAATCTTTAAATCTCTTCTCTAAATCTCCATTGTAATACACTGTGAATTGCTTGGTGTTCTCAGGGGTAAAACTTTCATATTGTTTATTGAGTAAATGTTTATATTGAGAAAATGAACATTCAGCATCTATACTGGTAGCAGGCATCTGTATGACCTTATTAGCAATCTGTTCGAGAAGAGGAAATCTGCTCTTATTTGCATTCCAAAATGATGGGATATTAAAAGGATTTGGTAAATCAACTTGGTAATTCATATACATTTGGAATTCTTCAAGAAGATCAGTAAAAGGACATTGCAAGTCTTTGATGGCTGCAAAACTGTCTAAATCATGGTCTATACAGGGTAGCTGTCTAGGATCAAACAGGCAAGCTGCTTTGTAAAAGTTATACACAGGATGGATATCCAGGTATTTATTCAGTTTCAAAAAAGAGGTGTGGGAAAAATCTTGGAAATTTGAGATAACTCTCTCCCTCTTTGTGTTTTCTAGTTCAGACAGAAGACAGTTTCTAGGCCAAATGTTGAGTTTGATGTACCAGTATGCAAATACTATTTTGCGTCCTCCATCATGTTATATATAACACATGCAAGCAGAGACTTAGCTTCTTTTGATGTTTATCAAAGCTGTAATTAAAAGAGTGCAGTTCTTATTTATAAAATGCAGATTTAGGTGTAAGTTATGATAAGAGGCATGATGTAGTCTGCCATCATCTACTAATTCTATTGCAAGGCCATGGCTCTTTTCTTGCTTAAAGAATCATTCATAAAACTGTACAAAGGATGAGTAATATTTGACCACATTAAACCAGGAATTCCATCTGTTTGCCACTGGCACATGGGTGGGGGGTATAGTTTCACTTGTTCCTTGTGCCATTTTAAGTATCACTTTTCCTGACTAGGCTTTTTTAAAAAAGGCTGACTTGATGAAAGTAATGTGCTGGGTAACATCAAATGCTGATCAGTGTGAAAATACTTCACCAACAAGATTAAAAAAAATCCACATGACTTACAGCTCGGATTCATGCCTGATTTACAATTTGATGATTGCAATCTCGCAAGGTTACAACATCAATGAGAAATGACTCCCCACAAATACTTGCAATTATATTCAAAATGCTGTGGTCATGATAGTTGTTTCATCTGTTATGATGCTGATCGATTGATTAGCAAGCTTGGCTTTCAGGGCAGTAAAGTGATAAGCAAATAATTTTGGTAGATGAAGTTGCCTAACACAATTGACACTTGGAATTGCACCACTTTCTTTACAGTGTTTTAATATAAATGACCTCATTTTGTCAATTTTGTGTAGGGGAATGTTAGATAAAGTGAACATTTTCAAAAAATCAAGGACAAAATCATCTCGTACCTCTTTATTCCTCAACAAAGTTGTGATTGTTTTCTGTTTCAGTTGAGCTGATTTTTTTTAAAGATTTATTTGTCAACACAAATTTTAGATGCTGGGGTCATTTTCTTTTTTTTTTTTTTTTTTTTTTTTTTTTTTTTTTTTTTAGAGGAGCAGAGGTTAATTTACTATATTGACTTTATTCAGTCATCTTATCAATTTGTTGCTTATTCATGCAACTGGTTTAGATTACGAAATATAAATAAAATATGGAAAAATAATCATTGATAGTTAATATTATTAAAGGAATTTTCTTTTTTTTGTTCAATTTAAATTTGTTTACAATAATGAAGCATTGATGATGATGGAATTATTAATCCAAGAGAATCGCTGTTTGACAGTAAAGCTTAGACAAGCCAGTCGTTTCATAGAATGGTGTTTTGGGAGAAATTTTTTTCTTTTTTTTCTTTATTTCTAAATTGTATGGTAGGTATGTGATAGTATTTACTTCTCTTTCATATTCATAAAACAAGTTGTTTAGAATCTTTTACTTGTAAATTGTGTAAGGCCCTAAAAGAAACGAATTTGTTAAACTTATTGGTTTGATTTTTGTCTCTCTCTCTCCCCACTCCAATTTTGACAGCAACTAATGTCTGTCTTCCATCTCCACTTTAGCAATAGATCTCAGTGGCCACAACCAAGCTGTGACTTTCTGACTTACATCTAGTTTGCTACATACAGTTTCTTAGAAAAGTTATAAAATATTTAAAAATAGACTAGCCAACATATTCTCAGAAAATCAACAACTGAATTTTCTTTGTTTTTATGTAAACATTTTTGCTCTTTATTATTTTTCTGGTTTTCTAAGAGAAATAACTACAAATATTTTAAGGAAATAACTACATTATGTTATTGCTATATTTATTAAAATGCTTAACAATATCGTAGAGACAATTGTTAAGTTTTGAAAGAATTAAAAATATCTGAAAAAATCAAACAATTTGTGATTTATTATTGAAAATTACATTAGAAATCGAGATTCTTTTTAAGATTAACGATTCCATGATTCTGCAATCATGGAAAATTTGTTCCCCTACACATAGGTTAGGCAGACCAGGGCTGTTTTCTGAATGTTGTTATTGTCATGTGCCCTTCTATACCAGTTTTTAATGGCTGCTGTCATGTATCCAGGGTAGTTATTATGTTGTAGGGTACTGCTTATACTGACTAAATAAAGAGTTCAGTTAAAAATTTCAATGTATATCACCTGAAGAAGGTTGGAGCGTATAATGGCTGAAACATCATTAATATAGCAATAAAGATGAGGACAATAGTTCTAATAATGCAAATATTATGAATAATTCCAATACCTCGTTTCAGAAATATATATATTTAATAAAATTCATCAAAAGTGCTATGATTACATACAAAAATCAGTGTTCCATACCTAATGGTAGAGCCAAAATATCATTTCCAATATGGTGTTGGTATGATGACTGGCTGTAACTAAAACTTTCATACATGTTAGATGTGCAATCAGCAGGTATCTAGTGATGGCCTCTAGTGGCCAGTATATATACACAGAGGAAACACAACCAAAATCACTGAGTGGGGAAAAACAGAAAGTGAAAGATATTGCAGCCAAAACTACAACACTGATAATGATGTTAACACCAGCCTTAAAAATAGAGGGGGGGGGTAAACAGCAACAAACCCCACATCAGGAAAACACCAAAATTATATGTACCCCTCAAAAAGCACTCAAAATTACTAGATCCACAAAATTTCGATACAGGAGCAATTATATGGAGTTTTGTGGATCCAGTACTGTTGAGCACTTTTTTGTATAATCACTTCAGTATGTTTAATGAAACCTGTATTAGAGAGTGTTTGCTGCCCAAATACACAATTCTTCCCCTTATATATATATAATTTGACATTAAATGACCCAACAATGTTTGACATGTTATAAAATCAATCATATCCATATATTATACAATTAAACAATCAAAGAGCAACATTAGTCATACTACTTTCTCCATAAAAAGTGATTGATTGCATTTTGTTTCACTTAGAATTCCACTGACAATTTCTTTTTTCATCACAGTATTTCAACAGCTGCTTTTTTTTCATATTTCTATTGTATTTTATAATGCTGAACTTTGTTCTGAGGAGGCATTGGCTTCCCCTAATCCTATAAATGTCACATCTATTCCCTATTTCTGAAAGCTCCTCCAAACCATTTTTTCTTAAACTATACACAGAATCTGTGACTTTCTAATAATTTTTTTTTATTTTTGGATTATATTTTTTGAACTTTAAATTTATAGTTTGTTCTTTTTTATTAATGGTTCCTATATGCAATACACCTTGACAATAGTATTAATGGTTCCTATATGCAATACACCTTGACAATAGTATTATGTTACTATATGAGAAAACAACATTATTTTTGCACCAACCTAATAATTGTAATATTAGTTGTTTTCCTCACAAGAAAACATTCAGCATTCTTTGATTGATCAGTGCTGCTTTCAGTTAAAATTTATAAAATCTTAAAATAATTTTTCAGGAAAATTGGTTTCTCAAGTCCAGTAGCTGTTTTTTTACTCTATTTAATATTGATGGGAGCCTCTTTCCTTGCCTTTTGTTTGCTGTATTGTGGAATGTCAACATTTTGATAATGTCATTATTCTCTCTTCAAGTTAAATGTGCTATCCATTTTTGTTGTTGTTGTTAGTCCTCAAGTGATGTAGTTTCTGTTATCTGCTACAGTTCTTTGTTTGTTGTTTGTACTGGCAATCTACAATCTACAATGAAGGATGGTCCTCATAAAGACCTACATGTTTCACCCACAAAGTGGGATTAGAAAACACTGGATGCATCCACGGAAGAGCAGTAAGACTCCACCCTGCCAGTATCTATTTGCAGACTCAGGTATAAATTGATGCTGTCTATATGTCTATCGTTATGACTCTAGTGAAAACAGGAGTTATATGTCTACCATTTTTCACTCTAAAGTAAACAGGGCCTATATGTCTACTGTTTTGTTTTCGGTTGTCTTAGGCTTCGAGACAAAACAATGAGTGAAGTTAGACATGTTTATCTCATGACGGTTAGCAGTGGAAGAGAGTTATTATTAGCAACTAAGGGAGTTAATTGCTCTTTACTTCCGGAGAGTTCTATTAAGGGAGATTACTAGGTAGTATAATATCTACTTTTTTTTAACTCTAGTGTAAACAGGACCTAGATGCCTACCTTTTTTGACATTAGTGTGAACAGGGCTTATATGTCTACCTTTTTGACTCATGTAAACCAGGCATATGTATACCTTTTTAATTCTACTGTAAACTTATACATCTTTCTCTTCAACTCTTATGTAAATTGCACCTACAGTCAAAAACGAAATTATTAGTACACCCATCAATTTTGAATATTTTATTAATTCTCAGAATCTAATGCTTGTATAATACCAAGGATTTTATATGTCAATAAGCACAAAAAAGGAATATAAAACTCAATTTTCAAAAGAATAGGTTAAATACAACAAATTTGACAGGCAAATTATGCAAAATAAGAAAAAACAGAATTATTCATACAATATAAATAAAAAATAGAAAAAATTGAACAATTTTCACAATATTAATAGTCAATAGCATGGATTCTCATCTTTATAACTTACTGTAATTGTTTTCTAAAGTTTTTGATGAAATTTGAACAAGTCTTTCCTGGGATTTTCTTCTATTCTTCAATGGTTACACATTCTAATTCCTGAAGGTTTTTGGTAACCAACGATTCAGTCAAACTTTCAATTTTTGCGATAGATTTTCAATAGGTTTCCCGTCAGGACTGATTGAAGGCCATGGCAAAAGTGTAATCTTTTTCTGAAGCCACACAGTCACTGATTTAGATGTATGTCTGGGATCATTATCTTGCTGGAAATTAAATTGCCAAACTAGATGAATTTGCTCTGATAGTTGTAGATTTTCATCCAGAATTTTGATATAGTCTGCAAATTTCATTATTCCTCTTATTGCAAATAATTGTTCAGGCCCCTTTGAGATAAAACAACCCCAAAACATTATCAAGCCACCTCCATGTTTTAATGTTGCCACTGAGTTCTTTGGGAGCATCACCTTTCTTGCTCCAAATCTTCTGTACATGATCATGTCCAAAAAGCTCAATTTTTATTTCATCACCCCATAGTACTTGTTCCCAAAAATAATTGTTTTTGTCCAAGAATGTTTTAGCATTTTAAACCGAGCAACAATGTGACATGATTTGTGAAGAGGGGTTTATTGTGGTCGTTTTCCATACAATGCATTTCTATTTAAGCCACCTTTTATTGTGCAAGTATTTACGCTGATACCCATCGTATCCAAACTTTTGGCAATGTCTTTCAAAACAACTCTTGGGTGTATATTAATCTTGTGACACAGTTTTCATGCAGCTCTCAGTGACAATTTGGGTTTTCTTTCATGCCCAGGCAAATTCTGTTATGCCAAACTGTTTACACTTCTTTATAATGGACTGTACCAGAGATCTAGAGATAGCTAACCAGTTTCAAATAGTGCTGTAACTATTTCCCGACTTTTGGAAGTTAATAATTCTCTGTCTCAAGTCAATGGTAAAGTCTTCTTCATTGTGTTGTTAACGTAAGAATAACAATGGTGACACTCTATGCATCATGTGAACTTCTTTGCTGGAATTATCACAAATATTCTACTGAAAAAATAGTCTAGAAGGCTTCACCAATAAAATAATTATGTCAATTACTTATACTTACACAAATTAATCAATTTAAAATGATATTTTTTACTGTACGAGTCTTTTCCTATTTTGCATAGATGGCCTGTCAAATTTGTTGTACTTAACCCATTTTTCTGAAAATTGAGTTTTATATTCCTTTTTTTTTTTTTGTGCTTAATAACATAAAAAATCTGGCATCATATGATCATTAGATTCTGAGAAATAGATAAAAATATTCAAAATTGATGGGTGTATGAATAATTTTGTTGTTGATTTTATATCTACTTTCATGCCTCTAGTGTAAATCACAACTGTTTACCTATTTGTTAATTCATTAGGATTTTTGTTCTGTAAGATATATATTCAACAATGAATAACTGAACAAGGGTTGATATGCCATTAAATTAATCAACCAAACATGTGCTATTAATGTCTATGCTTGGTCTGCTGATCAAGTGATTTGAGCACTGTATATATGCTGCTTCCTTCAACTGACTTATTATGCAGTGCTTTACCTTCTCTATAACTTTGACTAATTTTTGTAGAGCTTTGTGTAACCACATCTCCTTTTCTGTATGACCAGCTATTCTTGACTTTAAAGTTGCTTCACTCTTGTCCCCACCTGCCACAACTGCATGGAATTAGTCACATTTTTAGTCACGTTTTACTCTAGTAGAGGTTTAACTTTACATGGAATGGAACAATTTTTTAAAAAAGATTGTCTTCATCTTGTACAGACTGTATATACTCTAGTTTTCCCCACCATGCTTGTGATGTATAGTAGACAAGTAGTGGCAAATTTTATGGTTCCCTAAATATATGTGCTTGCTGATAATGGTTGTTGATATTATGATTGAAGGGTAATTGGTTCTTTAGAGGGTGTCCTTTGATTGCTGGCCATCACTTGTTGATACATGTCTGGGTTGATTGACACAAAGAGATTTGATAGCTAACCTGTAATGACAACTATCAGGTCTTATACTTGCACAATAAATTTTGTTGGTCCTTCTGAAGAATGTTCTTTGTTATTGAAATACTATTGGTTAATAGAGAAGAGCAACCAGTAAGTTAAAAATCAAGAAAATAGAATAGATATTATAGATCTATCATTCATTTAAATTTTGTGTCTGCAAGATATCATAATGCTGTTAGAAAGCCAGTCTTATCACTACATTTGAACAAAATAAAGTTTGAAGTGGAATAAAAAGTAAAATTAGAATCAATTGTTTTATCACATCTTGCTTTATTCTTCATTTCTGTTTTTTTACACCACTCAAAAGAACTAATTTCTCAATTAACAGAGCAAGGCCTTCTCTTGACAAAAAATCATCTTGTTGCTATTTTATGATAGACAATACTCGATGACTACTAGAGCCAACACATCTGAGGAACATTTGCCAAAATCTCAGGAGAAACACTGAAACAACAAAAATGAGGATACTTGTTTTAAAAAATATTTGTGAGGTAACAAAAATATTTAATATCAAAACTGCAGATGGCTTTTATTATAGACTTGAATTTCTGTACTGACTTTGAAATTTGGTATAATGCTTAATGTTTTCATGCACGCTACATCAGATTTTGACAATAAAATTGGAATTAAGTCATATTGGTAAAAGTTTCAAGATATATTTAAATGATGTGAATTTCAGCTTACAGTATCTATTTTCTCTCTAAATCTGTAGTGGTAAAGGAGTTTTACTATGAAAAAGAATTTGCATTCTTTGTGCATTTTGTAAATATTTATTTGTAAAAATTCACAAAATATGGCACATGGCTGAAAAATTCAGTAAATCAAAGTGGCAGGATAAGAGAGGATTGATCAATTAATTTGTTTGCTAAATGGCATATCAACTCCTTATGGGTCGTTTAATGGTGAAATTTTATTTTCTTGGGAGTTTGGATGTAATAAAAATATGTTATTCTGCTTTCATTATTGAATACATGATAGATGATACTCAGCTTTTGTATATATATACATGTTTGTGTATACATGATTACTAGAGGCAATGATGTGTCTTTTATATTGTAGTTTCTGAAGTTATAATTTGGAATACAGTTGGATTTAAGAAATTGTAGGATATTATATAGCTTCATGCCATGAAAGTTATTTCATGTTGCTTATTTGGTAGTATTTTAAGCAGATTTGGGTGAAGTCGCTACAATTTGTTTGCATGTAGTGTTGGTGATTTTACTATAAGTATGTATTTTTATACTTTCATAGTGTTTTATTTTTGTTTGGGAGTTCACTATTGCCCATAGCTGGGACCCTAACAGGTGCTACCACCTCAGGTCAGTAACCTCAAAACCTCCAATTTCCCAATCAGAGGCCTTGCTGCCAGATGTGGTTTATTGTCATAGCCAGGACGAGAGAGAGAGAGAGAATATATATCACTCTCTATTTGTTTGTTCTCTATTTTTCTCATCCTGTTTTGATTTAATTACTTATTTCACTTTACTTTTTTTTGTTTTTTTTTTATTAGTTTTCACCATTTTTTTCTCTCTTGAGTTTTCTTTCTATTTTCCAATATTTTATCTTTTCCATATTCAGACTTTCATCTTTGTTGAATATTAGCTAGTTTGCCAGAGGTTTAGCACACAAGTAGGCAAATGTAGCCAAAGCCAAAACTGACTTGAGTCATTTATGGAGAAATATATAGCTGAATAAAGACCCCTCATGCAAATGCATTGGGAAGGTCCATTCTAGCAAAATGGACCAACCCAACTGGTGTATTAGGTGCTCTCCTATAAAATAAGGTAAAATCAGCTGGCTTGCCTTTTATAAGGAAATAGAAGGAGGCAGCCATGTTGGCAGGTAAGTCACTTGACTTCTACATCTCCCTCCTCTCCCCATTGCGGAAGCATATTGGCCGTTGGGGAGGAATTAATTCCCTATTGCCTGGCTGATTGTACGAGAGTAGTCGGGATAGCGCCCTGGGAATCCTCGTTCTTGATGGCTGTGATTGAGTAGGGCCCTGGGACGCTGGTTTATTTTGTAATGTAATGTCACCATTTTCCAAGTCTTTGGCAGATTGATGTGGTCTGCATGTATCCGTAATTGTCGGCTCAGGTGACACAGGCATGGCGCTTGGTATGGGGGTCTTGATTATGGGTGCTTCAAGTTTCCTTAGAAACCTACGGTTCCGCAGGGTTATTCTGCCTGATCCTGCAACTCTAATTCTATATTGACGGTTGGGAAGTGTTTCTACTATTCGCCCAGCTATGTCCCATCGACGGCTATTTGGGTTTTGAATGGAGACTGTGTCACCTTTATAAAGTGGGGATAGTGCATGTGCAGTACGGTTGTACTTCTCGATGAGGTCTGCATTGCGTTTGGATAATCTCTGTTCTCGTTTTTTCGCTGCGGCTATCCATTCAGGGTGTGGTTTATATAACTGTGGGTGCGATGGGATAAAATCTCGAAGACATCTATGAAGCAGGAGTTGCGCTGGTGATAAGCCAATGCCTTGGATAGGGGTGTTTCTATATTGCAAGATTGCTTGTGCTGCCATGTTATTGTCCAAGGAACCCTGGTGTCCTGTGCAGTCTTTTTTGAGTCTTTTTGCAGTCTTGACTGCCAATTCTGCACGTCCGTTAGACTGGGGATAGGCCACTGATGAAATTCTTTGCTTAACAGCCCAGGTTTTTAGGAATTGTTGGAATGAGTAAGCTGAGAATGGCGGTCCACCATCTGTACTAAGTTCCTCAGGTGCACCATATGTTTGGAATATTTCTCTGCAGATGGAAATCAACCTGGAAGCAACCGCTTGCCCTGGCTTGATGCGGTACAGAATGAGCCATCCAGTGAGCCTGTCTGCACAAGCAAGATATGTGAAGGATTTAACATAGAACAAATCCATTACAATCTGTTGAAATGGCCATTCAGGTGTAGGTGTCATTTGGATTGGTTCATGTGGTAGACTTGGGGCATTCCTTGAACATGTAATGCAATTATACCTGTAATTGCGAATTGAGGCATTCATTCCAGGCCAGTAAACTGAGTCATTGGCACGCGCTTTCATGCCAACTACTCCTTGATGAGCTGAATGTAGGCATTTTAATATGTTCTTGCGCTGGGAGGTTGGTATCACTACTCTCCTGTCAAGTAGTATTAGACCATTTTCATTGCTTAGGCGGTTACGAACTTCCCAGTATTCCCGGATTGTAGGTGGTGTTGCTTGACGACTGTTTGGAAAACCATTGTCTATGGTTTTCCGTAATAGGGTGTATTGTGTGTCTTCTTGACCAGCAAAACGAATGTGGTCAGGGGAAGTTATGGCAGGATTATCATCTAATTGAGATATTGATGTGAGGGCTGTCAATCTCATTGTTGCACAAGTCTCATCTGATTCATCAATTTCTATAAGGGAGGGTTCTATAGAGAATGTATCAAGTAGGCTTTGTACTGTAGTGACTGGATTGCGGGAAATAGCATCAGAGGCTCTGTGCCATTTTCCAGGGCAGTGTTGCATGGTGAAACGATATCTCAAGCTTTTCTCTTTGAGTCGGAATAGGCGAGGGTTGTGAATTTTGCTAAGATCTCGATCACCAAAAAGTCCTTTGAGTGGTTCATGGTCGGTCACGACTATAACGTTTGGGCAACCTAGTATGAACATGCGGCACTTTTCAAGTGCCCAGCTGATAGCTGCTGCTTCACCTTCTATGGGTGCATATCTTTGCTCAGCGTCAGTACAGAATCTGCTTCCAGCAAATACAAGATGTCAGCCTTCAGGGCAACAGACAGGGGCTCGTTCGATTGCACATGTGCAGTGTTTCTGAAGAAGTAAAAATCCCATGCCGTCTTTACTCCAGTCAGGAGCTAAGCAGGTAATTCTGTTGATGTCAAATGTTGAGACGCCCCGCTTTACTAGTTCAACAATGACCCGCTTTGATTCCTGAAATGCTTTCTCAAGGGTCTGGTTCCAGGTGAATTTTGAGTTTTTTTTGACAAGGTCCCGAAAAGGTAGCATAATGGGACTTAATGAATATGCCCAGGCAAGTTGGTTTACCAGTCCAAACCAAGACCTTGCATCGGTGATGGTTTTCGGAACAGGGAAATTTAAAATAGCATTAAGCATAGATTCAGAGGGAGATACTCCCGATGAAGTTATTTGAAGGCCACCAAACTGAACAGTGTCCTTACAAAACTGGAATTTGTCTTTGCTGAGTACAATCCCATTTTGTGCACATCTCATTAGAAAATCAAAGGTATGATAGAATGCCTCTTTGATGCCGGTGTCGTAGAGCAAAGTATCATCAACCAATTTGATTTTCCTGGGAATATCTTTTATGACTTCATCATATCTACGGGTGTATGCATCACCAGATGCTAAGTAGCCTTGAGGCATCCTAAGGTACATAAACCTTCCCCACTCTGTGATAAAAGTTGTGAGCGGTTGGGACTCCTCATCTAATCAGTCTTGCCAGTCTTCGTATCCTGTTCGCAGCGCCATGTTGAATATTAGCTAGTTTGCCAGAGGTTTAGCACACAAGTAGGCAAATGTAGCCAAAGCCAAAACTGACTTGAGTCATTTATGGAGAAATATATAGCTGAATAAAGACCCCTCATGCAAATGCATTGGGAAGGTCCATTCTAGCAAAATGGACCAACCCAACTGGTGTATTAGGTGCTCTCCTATAAAATAAGGTAAAATCAGCTGGCTTGCCTTTTATAAGGAAATAGAAGGAGGCAGCCATGTTGGCAGGTAAGTCACTTGACTTCTACAATCTTCATGTCATACATGATGCCAGACTTGTTCAGAAATATCTAAACTCTCAGTTGTATACAACTGCTTTCTCAGTTCAATGCTTAAAAATGTCTTTGAATGAATAAAACCTGTTAGGAATTAATGAGGACCATCCCACTTTGGACCTCATGGACTGACACCACAGAATCACAAAGAACTAACAAATAACAGAAACCTTGCCACTTAAGGACTTTCAACAGCAGCAACAACTAAAATGGATATCACATATAACTGAAAGAGAACATAACAACCTAATCAATGGCCATTAATCAATATTATCTTTTATCATTTTACTATCATTCTCTTGAGTTTTCTCTTTTCTACTAATATCACTATCATCTTACCTCTGAGCCATTTTCTCTTTTCTTTCAATCTATCTCTCTGTATATATTTTCACCTCTACTCACTTTCTTTTTCTCTCTCTCTCTCTTCCTCTTTAAACCTCTTCCACATTTTTTTTTATATTCTACATTCTTTCATTCTTAACTTTCTCAGTTTTTCTCTATGTTTCTCTCTCTCCCTATATGTAATTATCTCTACTTATTTCTTATTCTCACTTCTAGAATTTTTAAGCTTCCCTTTTGTCAGCAGAAATTGTAAGTCTCTCTCTTTTTTCACCAGGAGAAATTGTAAGTCTTTCTTTTTCACCAGGAGACATTCCAAATCTCTCTTTTTCCTCGGACATACTTTCTTTTTTATTGTTCTGTCACAATGTTCTTAGCCCTAATTGCATTACCATAACATATTATCTCCCAATATCACCACACTTTGAAGTTAAAAATAATGTTAAGCCATTTCTATCTACCTCACAGATACCAGACCAAAACCTTGTTATAAAGGCAACACCTAATTAATTCTCCCAGATTCTTTCAAAAGATTGCAGTTACACACCATATAATCACTATTTCTCATTTATCTATATAAGAACCTTACTTTTTCAATATATGGTAGACCCTCTTATCCATGAGGATATATTTCAAAACCTCTCCAACAGATGCCTGAAACTGCAGATAAAACCAATTCTATAGATATTTTTTTCATATAGATTCATACCTATAATTTAATTTATAAATTATGCATAATAAATGATTAGCAATAATAAGTAATAATAAAACAATTATAACAATATACTGTGATAAGTATGTCATGGATAAGAGATTTATTCTAATTGTAAATCTTAGTAAAATCATTATTTACACTAATTATATTAGGACTATTATCCACCTTTTTGTTGTTGTCATTACATTTCGGCCATTATTCCCTCAGGTGTATATTGATCTGGGTAACCTACAGAGAATTCTGAAGCCTTTATTTAATCTACTGGTGTAGACTGTTCTTGTTTCACTGGCCTTATCTAGGGATATTGTCTAGTTCTTATTTTTATTTAGTACTGTTCTGTTTTTGCTCACCCATTTACACTGAGTGTAAGTACACACTGCCTAACCTAGGGATTGAACTCACAACCACTATGCCTCCTAATTCACAAACCAACACTTTTATCCTTGTAGTAAATTTAGAGCCTTAAACCTAACCTGTCTGCTGTTTAGGTTGCAACAGCTGCTGCTGTCTGTTATGTTTTGATTGTTGCTGCTGTGGTTGAAGACTGGCTATCCTTTGTCTTTCTCGCACTGAATCAGTAGAAGCAGAATTGCAAAGACCAAATATAACTAGTAACTGAAGAAGGGCACTGGGTACTGCAGTTGAAATGTCGTCAAAATAAAAAGCAGTCAGAATAAGAACAAAAGTTCAAATATATACAATAATAATTCCTCAGCTCAAAATTTCAGGCAATAAAGTAAATTAGTTGTCCACTATCATAATGTTATGACGTATTATTATGATGGATTACTGTATATCTTTTGAGTTTTTATTATTTATCTGAATGTGACAAAGTGAACTGGTGATTCAGGACACTATAAGTAATATAGCTGCTTGCCAATGATAGAACTACAAGTTAAAAGCTTTTAATATAGAGACATCTGTTCAACATTGCTACTGTTTATTTATATAAGTAATAAAAATAGTCTTTAATTATAATGATAAAAACATTTATATAACTCTTATTAAAATTTCCAATTGAAAAGGGAAATGTTTCAGAAACCTATAAAAGGATATATTGATAATGTATATTGTTTATATGCAATATATTACATTTTATATATATATATATATATATATATGATAATAACACAGATTGTTAAGGCTTAACAAAATATGTAGATCAGTAATTTTACTGGGGTTTAACTTGGAAGCAGTAAAAAAAAAATTCAATATTAAGAGAATGGAGCAACAATATTTAATAGATAAAGAAAAGTTCAAAAGATTTATCTTTCCAACTACAAGTTCCACAGCTACACCACTCTTCAGGTTCAGATAAAATATAAATCTATTGTGGTGCCTGCAAAACTTAAAGTTGGAAAGTCTTTTGAACTTTTCTTTATCTATTAAATATTCTTTTTTCATACTTATGTTGACCTAATACAAGGCCCAAGAGTCACTCAAGATAGAGGGTTACTGTATGATGTTGTGTGAGCATAAGAAAAGGCAAGGAGCAGAGTTCATGAGGTTATACAGGAAAGATAACAGGTAATCCTAGATACGAAGAGATCAAGATTGTAGTGATTGGGGAAAACATCCTGCCAGAAGTCTGTTCCACAAAACACCAGTTTTTGGGAAGAAGCTGTCAGATGAGCTGCAATGCTTTATGAACCATTTTGTATCTGCATGTAACTCATTTGGTTTAAGGATCAACCAAAAAAAGACAGTCGTCATATACAATCCAGTACCCGGATCACCTTATATGGAACCAACTATATTCGTTGAAGAAAATAAATTAGACGCAGTACATTCTTTTGTATATCTTGGCAGTACCTTCTCTGAAGGATGCAGCCTCAACAGAGAAATCTCTTTCCGCATAGAAAGGGCTTCTTGGTCTTTTTCAGCTCTTAAAAAACGTGTGTGGTCCCATCATGGTATCAAGTTACATACGAAAATCATTGTGTACAAAGTATGTGTTTAGATGGTCCTCCTGTATGCAGGCGAAACATGGACACTCTATAAACATCAACTAAAACTTCTTGAGGACTTCCATCTACAGTGTCTGAGACAGATACTTCATATTACATGGCAGTCCCATGTCTCAGATACAGAAGTATTAGAGAAAGCAGGGCTACAAGCATTCAGTCGATGGTAATGAAAAATTGTCTCCGATGGGTCGGTCACATTGCACGTATGGATGACAGTCGTTTGCAAAAACGGCTGTTCTATGGTGAAATGTGGGAAGGAAAGAGAAATGAATCAAAGCCAAAGAAGAGATTTAAGGACACAATAAAATCTTATCTGAGACAATCTGGACTATCTGTAGACCAATTGTAAAAAATGGCTTTGGATAGAAGTAAGTGGCGGAAACTAATTCACGAAGGCATTGAGTCCTTTGAGAATAGCCGTATGCAGTACAGTGCCTACAAACGTCTGATTCGTAAAGGCAAAAACAGGGTCCAGCACCGGATCCACAAATTCACCACGTTAATTGTGACATATGCGGAAAATTGTGCCTATCTTTTGCCGGCTTCAAAAGCCATTTGCGTAAATATGCAAAACCTAGTGTGCACCCGAATAATGTCACTGTAAACAAAACTGATCGGGTATGCCAATTCTCTGGCAAAATTTGTTGCAGTTTGGCTGGCCTGAAGAATCACCTGTGAATACATAGAATTTGAGGGGAGTAGGAGGAGGGTGGGGACATGAAATAAAGGAGGTGGTCACGCTCGAAACCGAGAGGACAAACACGGTATATATATATATATATATATATATATATATATATACACACACACACATATATATTCTATGGCTTCCATTAGTCCATCTGTCACACCCTCTAAAATAGTCATACATTGACCAATCAAAACAATATTTGTGGGAGAAATGAAAACAGTGTACTAGGGTGCATAGCTTAGTACAACAAATTTTTCCTCAAAAATTAATTAAAATTTTTTAAAAACTTGATATTGAATTATTTGCAAATACACTTCAGAAAGATCCAGCTTCAAAAAATTTTTTCCACTGTTTAAATTCATAAAAATTTCCTCTGAACTTGGTAATGGGTAGCAATGGGATACTAAACATTTGTTCAATCCTATCTAAAAATCAGCACAAACACAAATTTTATTATTATTTTTCATTAAATACACTGCTGGTACTGCTCATTTTGAATGGTCAGTCTTTTTATTTACATCTATTTTTTCAAGTTTGTCTAATTCTTTTTGAATTGATCCAATGCTGCAAACAGTACACTCCATTTCAGTTTAAACACTGGTGTTGATGCTTTTTTGACTTGAAATTTCACTTTGACTTTAGAACACCAACCCAACTAATCTTACACAACATCCAGAAAATATTTTTTTAATTCTTCCTTTAAATTTTCACACTGTTTTTTGCAATAAATATTTATAGGTAAATCCCACAACTCAAATAATTCCATCCAGTCAGTAGTGAATAAGTTTATCTCATTTTTTAACACATAAGCCTTAGCTTTTACACACTTGTTATGAAATGAAATATTACAAATCATTTCACCAATAAAAAAAAAAATAATTTCTTACCCAACATGCCATATGCAATTTTCAAAGTTTTTTTTAATGTAGGTTTTCCATTTGTTTCCCATATGGCTTTATTAATTATTGTGATATCACTACCAGTATCTAGTTGAATTTTTACATCTACATTGTTAATTTTCACATACACATTGGTTTTCTGTAATTATTTTTCTGTCACATCATTGTGTATGAAATTTCTTCTGTGAGAACTGGATTTAGTTTTATAGTGTGACTTTTTATGTCCTATTTTTCCACACTTGTAGCACTTTGCATTTTTAAAGGACAGTTGTCTCTGAGGTGTAACCTTCCACATCTGAAGCATGGATTAATTTTTCTCTTTCCACATTTTCTTTAACTTGTATATATGCACATTCTTTTTCTTCAATTTCTCCTGTATTTCATCTCAGATTCAGGATTCTCTGATGTTCGTCCAACGTTTCTTATAGTGTTAGTTTCTCATTCTGTTCGTTTCATTGGAATTCTAGTACATATTTCTGCATCTATTTTGGCCATTAAACTTTGAACAAAAATTACCCTTTAAACAACTCCAAAGTCAGTTTGTTTAATTTGAATCTTTTACACTCTTTGTTAAAAATTCTAGCTTCTGTGACAAATTTTTTCATCAGATTCATACACTTCCAACAAGTATTGAATAATAAACTTTTCTCACTAAAACTCTTAGTCAGACTCTTTACTCTTTCTTCAAACAAATTGTTCCTGTTTTTTTTTTCATTGGTTACAAAATTACAGTATTTTTATGTTTTACCAGTTAAAAAACAAAACTTTTGTTAAGAAATAACAAAAGTTTTGTTTTTTAACTGTCTTCCCAGTCACTGCATTCTTCTCTGAAAAATGCTTGTATCTTCTAAAAGAAGCAGAAATGGTAATTTTATTATCTGAATTGGATGTGAATGAAGCTATGGCATTTACCATCATATTGGGAGTGAAAGAACTTGTGGAATTTTTTGTCTTTTTCTGTATTACTTCAATTAAATTTTGTTGTTGTTTTTGGAGTTCCAACAACTGGTGTTATTGCTGCTGTTACTGTATTTTTACCACCTGGACTAGTAATTCTTTTTTACTTAAAGAATATCTGGATTTTTTCCTTTCTTTTTCTTTTTTTTTTTTACATATACCAAAGAACAATATTAAACCAAAGTGGTTCTAATTTCTCATCATCACTTTCATCATGTGCGCCAAAACTAAAAAGTACTTTTTCCTACTCAGGGCCAGTGCTAGGGTCTCAGCCTCCCCACCAAACTTTGATACGCCCTCCCCCTCTCTCTACCACATGTCAATTTCAAAGTTTCCTAGCCTGGGGGTCATAAAACTTTGTAAGAAAATTGGCTGGGAGGGCAGTGCTTTTTTTAAATTACCAAATATCAGGAAATTATGGAATTTAAATGAAAATTTCAGTACATATTCATTAATTATTCACTTTTATAATGAATAAGTTTTTTATTTTTAAAAAATCTGAGAAAATGTTATTCTTTTTGTAATAACCACCAATATTTTCATGACTAAATTTTACTCAAAAAAATAAAGATTAATCACCGACACATTTCTGCTGAAAAAAAAGTTTAACAAAGATTCCAACACAACACAAAGAGGATTGTCTTAAAAATTTGTTTTAAAAATAGTATTTCAGTTTTCAGGAAAATTTTTCATGTATTGAAATCTTTAAACAGTTTTATTTTTTAAGTGACCATTTTCTCGGTTTTATCTTTCTAGAAGTGTAAAAAATTTATTTTAATTACTAGCCATAGACTTCTGGTTAGTATTACTATTAGTAAAAAAAAAAAAATTGGAGATCTTCCTTTGTGGATGATCTCAAAATAAAAAATAATTTTACCAAAATATATTACCCTCTTAATTGATTTAAAAGAACTGTTCAGAAAGAAAATTACAATTTAAAAAAAAATAAGTGCTCCTGAAATTAGCACTTCTGCCTCTACTCACCAGTAGACATGGTGCCCCCATGTGATTTAAAGGTTTGGGCTAGTAAGCACTTGCCCTGTTGATTATTATAGTTGATGATTGAACTTAGGTAGAAAAAAGTAAAAAGTACAAAAAGCAAAAAAAAAAAAAACGCTGCTAAAACTAGCCCTTTTAGGGCCCAACCTCATCAGGGGTTCTTGCATAGTACACATCACACCTGCCATGCAGATACACAATGTATATTATTAACTGATGGCTGACAATGTCAGTTTAAAAAAATGCTGGATGGCTATATAACAGTGCTGAAAAAAATGGCACCAGTCTGAGGTTTCAGAGCTAAGATGCACCAGCCCTGTCTCTACTCTGTATAGGTTTCAATCCCTTGTCTCCACTGTTATAACTCACTCTTATCAGTTATAATAATATGTCTTGCTTAAGCTACTTGCCATGACATCATTATAAATTCTCAACTCACTCCAATGGACTGCCCTAATTCACTTTGAGTTCTTTATTTAAGGCATCTTACCTAGTTCATTTGTGTTACTGGGTATGTCTTATTTACTTCACAACACAAACATTCAATAATGCATATTAATAACAACTTACAGTTTTCTACAAAATGATCAGTTTGCTCAGTTTAGAATAAGGAAGTGAAATATTATTCAATCATGGTAAATTTAATCTTGGGAGAATCATATTTTAAATAATTCCTTTTAAGCATGCTACTAGATTAGCATATAGGTCCAACCCATTTACTGTTGAAAAGATTAAATGTAACTTCCACTACTCCAACAGTTTCTTTCTTCGTATTACCTGACATTGGAACTCCCTTCCTCTCACTTGCTTCCCTGATAACTCTTCAAAAATTTAAATGCAACATCAATCACTATCTTCTGTTGCCTTGATCCCTGTCCTTTTTTCCCTCAATCCTCCCTACACCCACTCTTTTCTCTCACTTTCACTATCTGTAACCCCCTGCATGCTAGTGAAACTCTTGCTTTGCTTAAAAAATAACTAACTAAATAAATAAGGTCAGATAAGTAGGTCTTAACACAAGTACAAGTTGTATATTTCTAATTCTTGAACCTGACCATTGTTGGAACAAATATATGTTAGAAAGAAATTGACTATTTTAGTAGTGTACAATATCTACATATTTTATACATCTGATATCCTATATGGTAAGGAATACTTCACAGGTGAAGAGACTTGAATTAATGGAGATGTCGTTCTACAGAAGGATGATGAAATTATCCTATGATTGAATATATATGAGCAATGGGGTAGTTTTAAGAAAAATGAGAAGTACAAGGAAACTTATATTTACAATGAGAAAGAGACAGCCAAATTATTGGGACACATAATGGGAAAAGAGTGCTTGGAGAATTTGATACTCACAGGACATATTGAAGGCAAGAGAAGGAAGAGGGAAACAGCAATTAATCTATTTGAGTTTGTGTGAATGGATGACAAAACAAAGAGAAAGGATGGTAAAGAGATTGAGGTTACTTAGAACAACAAAAGACAAGATGTGAAAAGGCATGAACCCCCACATCCTGAAAATACATCACAGAAAAGAAGAAATTAGTTTAAATTGCATTTTGAAACTATATTTTAAAAAATTTCTAGCAGAGCCACAAACTAATACAGTCAGGTTTAAAATATGCCCAACTACAGAGCACTGGATTTAATACAATTGTATCAGTATATCTATCTATCTATCTATCTATCTATCTATCTATCTATCTATATATCTATATACTAGCAGCATGGCCCAGCGTTGCCCGTGCTTGATTCAAAAATCATACAACTCATGCAACAATCGCTATCACTTAAAATATTTTTGCTCTTCCTTGCCTTTAAAGGAGTGCCCTTTGCTGTGCTGATGTTGCTACATGCCTTACTTCTTACCTATCTCACACTGCAAATTTTTTCTAAGCTCTATACTAAACATTAAATCTGTTACGAAAAAAGAACTAAACAAAATGAACACAAAACGATCAGCTTTAAAAAAGGACTCGTAACTGGAAAAACCGAATGAAAAAAGAATGTTAACAACAAATACTTTTTCACACCCAACTCAGTTCTGTGGAATCAGAATCAATGTTGAGTTTAAGCAAGCGAATGAGTCAATTGGAGTAAAGTGCCATGCAGATTTAAAGTTTACCCACTTGTGACGAATGCAGCTATCGATTTTTTTTTGCATGCTAGCATGCTAGTTAACATTCACATCAGTCAGCTGTTGGCTCTTACACTGGCCAATAGAATCTTCCTACCTATTCGTGGCAGCCAGCTATAGGCTCTCACTCTGGCCAGTAGAAAATGGCTGCAAACTACATGAAAACTGCTGTAGGAGCATGAAAAAAATCAATTATTTCCACTATCGATGGGAACTGGGAAATGCAAAATCGGTCTTGGCCTTCCTGCTAACTTGGAGCATGTGGATGTAAATTTTGGTGCAAATCCGTCAAAAATTGCAGCTATGCATTCATCACACACACACACACACACACATCCTGAGGTCCATGATCTTTTTGACAGCTACATAGTTTGTGCTTTGCCAGTTTTTAATTTTGTTCTCCTAGACTGGTTACCAACCACAGCTAGAGAGCTGAGTAGAAGAGATGAGCTCATATCTTTTCTTACTACTTTAAATGTTATTTTGTGGATACCCATGTTTGAGTAGACACCCTGTTTCTTTTTTTTTTTTTTTAAACAGTGTGAAATACATCTACCAGTCTGCACATCTAAAAAATTAATTGAACCTTTCTGGGCTCTAACACTCTCTGTGACCAAGCTGTCTAAAGTATACCGGATCAGGCAATGGTTTCAAAGTTTAAAGTTTCAAACCCTACTAGAGAGCACATTTTTGTTATTAAGTCTCTCAATTGTGCCAACTGGTAGAAAACTGGTTTTCTCAAACATGGGTATCCACAAAATAATGTTTAGAGTAGTATTAAATATTGTCATATAAAAAAAATCCATTGATTCTTTAGAAATTCATACTTTTCCCTAAGAGTATTTGTGTAAATGTGAAGGCAATGAACTCAGCCAGAATTTGAAATCAGTTTGCCAATTTCTCATTCTGAGCCATTAACTATTACACCACCTCCACATCTTTATTGTATTAGTAATGAATACAAAAAACAAATCTCTAAGCTATAACTGCAGTGATTTTTTTCTTCTTTCTTCTGGTTTATCCACTGAATAAGTATTAATTCCCATTTTTTTTTTTTTTTTTTTACTTCTTTTTACAGAATTTTTAAGTATCAAGTCTTATGTATATAAACAAATACCTAGTTCCAGATTAGAGCCCTTATAATTTTCACTTCCTACTTCCTCTTATGTTCATATCACATACATCATTCAGTAATGCTCTACCTTGAGTGGTTCTTGAACCTTGTGTTAGGTGAACATTAGTGGAAAAAAATGGTACAAATGTATTAATTATTAAATAATTTGTTTTCTTTAAAGATGTTCCAGCAGGAAAATGAGTCTGAAGATGTATTAGCTGAGTTGCAACATGAAATGCAGATTTCTGAGTTTTATACATCTGTCACTTATGGATTCCAGTTAGAAAATAAATACAAGCATGAAAAGACAAATGCAGATATCATGGCAGGTAATGATACTAGATTTATTGATTTACCTATTTTTTGTGGGTTTATATATACACACATAGACACATACACTTGCACCATATTTCATACTGTATAACATTCATGTGCATATAACACAGACACCCTTGTTTTTTAAGCTAAAATTATATACTTGAGATATTTTAACAAAAGAAATATACTGAATACTGAATTCACTCAGTCCTTCAACTTGCTGGCTAAATCATGTCAGTTTTTCTTTGTAAGGTGTTAGACCCTACCCCTACTACATCTTCTATGTTTTGGTATTTTTATTCTTAGCTCTGAGGAGTGGATCCACTTGTTGTTTTGAATTTAGAGTTGCTCTTCCCCAAGCCTGATTATCTACTGAGGCTAGAGAAACCTGTTTGCCCTGCTATTTTACCTCCCTTTCCAAAGGACAGAAGACTGAACAAAATCTCTCTTGACCCAAATTTGAACTCAGCTCACTGATTTTATTTTCCTTTTCTTTTAGGCCCACCACACTTTCAAAACAAAAACTTTTCAAATTTAAACCACAAAGAAAGAATGCTCTAGAAAGGATGCTTCCCTGATCATTACAATCTTTTGAAGTCTAGAGTCAACCATTATCTGTCCTACATATACTCATAATCTGTACATAGTCCCTCCTCTTATTGTTATACAACAACCTCATTCAATAACCCTCTACCTTCAGTGGCTCTTGAGCCTTGTATCGAGTGAATATTAAAGAAAAAAAAACAAATTTACTATTATAAAAAAAATTCACTATTATCAAACCCTTCAAAT
The DNA here is from genome assembly GCA_963932145.1 of Acanthosepion lycidas. Classification (NCBI taxonomy): domain Eukaryota; kingdom Metazoa; phylum Mollusca; class Cephalopoda; order Sepiida; family Sepiidae; genus Acanthosepion; species Acanthosepion lycidas. Next base: position 54,924,169 of record OZ010589.1, read on the forward strand.
TTTGGAAATTTATAACTGTCATCTTTTTTCCTAGAATTCTAAATATTATTATAGCAAAAGAATTTATATTATAATATAAACTGTACTTACTTATCTATATAATACTAAAAGTCTGTCATACTTGTATGGTGTGTGCATCTGGCGCATAATGACTGAAGTTAATCTGATTTTAAATTATTTAAAGTGAATAAGATTTAAAAATATGAGTTGTTTATACAGTAAGTATTTTCATTTTAACTTCCTTCAAACAGACAATTTTTTTAATTAAAATATTTTTAAGTTAAAGACAGACACAAAGAGATCCCGCTTTGCTGTTTCATTCAGTTGTTGGTATAGAGTTATTATTCATATTTTAGTTTTCTTTAAAGTAAACGAACAGATAATATATTAATTATTTAAAAAATAATTTTGGGCATATTTAAAAAAAAAAAAATTCAAGTGAATATGATTTAAAAAAAATATTTCTTGGCATATTAAAAAGAATGTTTTTAAGTTAATCTGATTTAAACAATATTTTAAGCAAATAAGATTTAAAAAATACAAGTTGTAAATTATACAGTAATATAACAATTTGTTTTGCATTTTATACGAGTGTTTACAGGTGCCATATGCTGTTACTGGAGTTCAAGTTTATCGCGGAAGTTCTATTCCCATTAAATGCTATAAACAATGACTAAAACATTAAACAGGAACTTATAAACCAGATAAATGGGGACACAAACGAATTGAAATATTTAACTGAATCATACAATTGTATCAGTATATCTATCTATCTATCTATCTATCTATCTATCTATATATATATATATATATATATATATATATATATATATATATATATAAGAGCAATCACAGTTGGGATCATATTGTCACTGTGAGGTCCATGATCTTTTTGATAGCTACATAGTTTGCGCTTTGCCAGTTTTTAATTTTGTTCTCCTAGACTGGTTACCAACCACAGCTAGAGAGCTGAGCAGAAGAGATGAGCTCATATCTTTTCTTACTACTCCAAATGTTATTTTGTGGATACCCATAATAAAATAAACTTTCATTTCAATGGAATGTTGAAATCAACTCCAATGTTTTATAACCTGAACCGTCAGTGACCTAACGAGTCACAGGTAGTCTAGTAATGTGGCTAAATATGTACTCTTGTGTATAACAAACAGGAAGTATTTTAAATTTTTTTTTTTTTTTTAAATGGTATATTTTATTTAAAAAGTGTACATTACCCTGAATTACAGTGTGTGTCTGTGTGTAGGTAGGTGTATGAGCCTATGAATGGATAATCTGTTTATATGAAAATATAAAAAACATTATCCATTCATTTATGTGACTGTTGTTCAGTTGAATTCCCAATTTTAATACCATTTGATGCTAGGTTCTTTCAGTTTTAGATTGACCAACAAGCTACCCTGTTTAGAAATCAAACAATTCTTGTACATTGGACTGGCTTTGGTTTGTGAAGTGTGTCTTTTCCTCCATAAGAGATGCAGTCAGTATATTCTGCGTCCCTGTTGACAGTGAAATGCATTCCTTTAGTATAAAGCATTGTAATGTGTTTTCTTTTCTTTTTTATTTAATAAGTCTGATCAGTTCGATAAGGTCAAATTAACTACTGATTTAAAAAATGACTTACATTCTGTTGTTAACTGGAGCAAAAAATGGCTTGTTAATATTAATGCCTCCAAAAATGAAACTGCTCTCTATTAATAATCTTAGAGAACCCTTTCTGCCTTCCATCAGCATGGCTGATGCTAACCTCCAGGAGAGTGACCTGTAGCGCTTTCTTGGTCTAATGTTTTCGGCTGACATGGAAAGATTATATTGAATTAATTGCTAAGTTGGTTCTCTGTGTCATTCTAGATAATTTTTCTCACTCAAATCTATCTTACATATTTATAAGTCTGCTATTTGTCCATCTTTACAATATTGCTGTTACATGCAATCCAGTGCTCCTGCTATATATTTAGAAATTCTTGATAAAATTCAAAGAAGAATTGGCAATATTATTGATCCTGACCTGGCATCTCAACTTCAGTAACTTTCCACTTCTGTAATGTTGTTTCCCTGTGCCATTTCTATAAATACATACTTTCATGATAATTGTTCTGATGAACTTTTCTCTATGGTAACTAGACTGTATGAATGTAAGTGCAGTACTAGATTGGCAGTAAGGTCTCATCATTTTACAGTTGAAATGGCTAGATGTCACTAAGTTCTAAGCTAACAGTTTCTTCTCATGCACTTCTCCCTTGTGGAACTCTCTTCTGGCTTCTTGCTTTCCAGTCAAGTTTGATCTTCAAAAATTTAAATTCAATGTCAGTTATTATCTTCTATCTTCTTAATTTCTGTTCTTTTATTGTTTTCACTCCATATTGCTTTGCATTTTCTTATATTCTTTCATGCTCAGTAACCCCTTGCATATTTGTAGCTTTTTTGCCTTGCTTGTGGTGAAATTTAAAAAAAAAATAGTCATTTTTATTAAATGTTATATATGAATAGAATAAATTTGTTTATGCCATGTCTCTATAAATATACACTCCGGTTAACTTTGTATCACATATGAAGTATTAATTTTGATTATTCTTAGAACACTATTTTTAATCTTAAACATAGAATTTGTATCTGAAAGAAATATTTATTGAATCACTTATGATAGGAATAACTGTTATTTTAAGCTTCTATAATTTAGTAACTTTTAAAATAGTTTTGTAAATTATATGAAGTCTGTCAGGAAAGTATACAATCCTATTGAATATCTAGAGAACTGATTTCAGAGCCTTGATGTAACTAGTCAACTGATGATTGAGGACCTTACTGCACATGCATAAATATACACTGTTCCCTGGGGTTGCTCAGTAGTGAGATAACATTAAACGAACTTGTGTATTATGTAACCATCACAATAACTGAGTAAGTAGATTTCTCATGCTGGATATTTTTGGTAAAATATTGCATAACTTGATTGTCAGTTTTTTCTCCCATTTTTCTCTCCGGAGTTGATCCTTCAAGTCTACAAATCAACCATTCGCCCTTGCATGGAGTATTGATAAGATCCAGAGATGGATATGCAATGTAATTAGCCCTGATCTGGCATCTTGTCTGCAGTTGCTCTCTCACAGATGTGCCGTCACCTCTGTCTGTCTTTTTTACAAATACTTTCATGGTAACTGCTCCGGGGAGCTGCTTTCGCTGGTTCCCAAACTTCATGAATTTAAGTGTTCTACTAGGCTGGCATCTTGCTCACACCCTTTCACTGTTGAAACTGTTAAATGTAGCCATCTCTTCTACTCCAATAGCTTCATGTCTCGTACCTCTTGCCTGTGGAACTCCGTCCCCTCTTCATGTTTCCCTGATAGCTATAATTTCCAACTATTCAAATGTCATGTCAATCAATGTCTCCAGATGCCCTGATCTATCCCCTATCCTTCTCTTCATCCTTTCCTCTATCACTCCTATTTGCTCTAGCTCCAACTCTCTGTAAACCCTTGTGTGCTAGTGGCTTCCCGCCTTGATTGGGGTGAAATGCTTAAAAAAAAAAAAATTGCAATCCAGATTTGACTAGATTAAGGAGAATATGATAAGGCAAAAGATGGCAATTCTAAAAGAGCACTCTGCACCCTGTTTTTGAAAAGTGGAAGCAATACTGTCATGTGTGAGATCTCAATGGCAGTGTTTTGAAGGAGACTGTCACTATTGCCCTTGGTAGAATATGTTTGTTTTTACACTATTTACATTATTTGGACTATTGTCCTCATCTTTGTTGCCATATTTATTACAACATTTCGGCCATTGTACGCTCTGGCCTTCTTCAGGTGGTTGGAATGTCAAACTGAACCCTTTATTTTTCTCACTGGGGTAGACTGTTCTATTCCCACGTCCATGTCTAATGGATGTCAGTTATCAGTTATCTCCCGTTAATTTCCCTCTCCAAGTTCTCCACCACCTTAACCAGGTATTGAACTCACGCTCTTTGGGTCCTGTCATTGGATCTAACCAATGCCTTTATCCACTGTGCCATGTGTCCTTGTGGAACTAGAACAGTCTACCCCAGTGAGCAAAATAAAGGGTTCAGTTTGACATTCCAACCACCTGAAGAACGCTGGAGTGTACAATGGCCAAAACATTGTAATAAATATGGCGACAAAGATGAGGACAATAGTCCAAATAATGTAAATAGTGTACATAATACCTCATCTCAGAAATATAGACAGATTTTTGTTTTTGTTAATATAAAAGGGCTCAATCATTTAAAGACAAACTTGATAAATGCTAAGAGCCAACTTGATAGAAAACAAGTTGGAATTTTAATGACCTTAACAAAATGAAAATAAACTTCTTTATTTACTACAGTGTAACCCGGATATAAGAGAGATTTTCTCTGGTCCCAAATTAGAGCCATACTTACCTAAACAAAATAGACCAAACCCGGATATAAGAGAAACCCGGATATAAGATACTTCTTCTCCGGTCCCGACAACTCTCTTATATCCGGGTTACACTGTACTTAGAAGATCAATTACATTGAACATAATTGAAAGACTCACCCTAACCTATCATAGTTACAATGATCCATTCAGAATGGCATCTTTTTCTTTTTTCAATTCTTTATTCTTTCCAAAAAGATATTCAATTTGTCATGTATGTTTATTCAGCATCATTATTTCTACTAATTCCTCTACTACTACTACATACAGTTTCTCAGGAAAGCAGAAGCTATTTCTATTGTGCTATTTGTTTGATGACCAATGAATGATTTTTGGCAGTGTTTAACCTTCATGCCTGTAAAAAAAAAACGTGTCAAAAGGACAGTTGACATTGCTATTACTGAATACACTTTTGACTCCCTTAGCAATGTTTATTTACAAAATTATAAAATATGTAATTCAAGTGAAATGCAATGTTTATTATTAGGTTGGTGCAAAAATAATGACATAATAATGTCGTTTTTTGACGTATTTTTTAACGTCAAAAAACGACATTATTACGTCATTATTTTTGCACCAACCTAATATTTACCTTTTACAGATTGTGTCAGAAATAGCTCCTACATAATGGTAAGACATTAGCTAGATGAAAACCATTATGTAGGAGGTATTTTTAGAAGGTATATATTTCTGCTGCCCCCCCTGTAATAAAGATTTATTTAACACTAGCTTAAAAGCTGCCCTGTCAGGTGGCATTTAAGCAAGCTCCTGCTGAGGGCCTCTTGATTGGGCCTCTGGCTTGTTCAGGAGTTTGAGTTTGAACACTTTATTACAATTTTTTCCAGAGCAATTTATTTAAATTTTTTCTTGTCTTTTTTTTTTTTTTGCACCTAGTTGTCTACAACAGTCGCCTGAGAGGATTTGTGATTCTTGACACTCGGGGAATTGTCACCTGTAAACTTGACAGAATTGGGTTGAAAGGTAAATTATATCCTCTGTCCTCAATAAGTCATTGCTTCCAATTAGTTTTTGGAATTTCATTATTTCATTTATTTTTTATTTACAATCAGCAATAAATTCTTTGAAATGTCAATTTATAAATAAAATTTTATCATTTTAAAAGTTGTCTATTTTGTGATGTTTTCTTAAATTCTTTAATAGTTTATTTATTGAAATTTTATTAATTTTCAAATATATTGACATGTCATGAGATATCAGTGCTTAAATGTAATGTTAGGTGTCCCTACCATACCTTGATGGAAACAGCAAGATATCTCTTCAATCCTGACATCTGATGAATCATTGGCAAGGTGACATGAATTATCAGAGTTTGAACAGAGCATGAATGTGTTATCCTTTAGCTGTCATGTCTCCAACTGGGGTTTGGGTGAACTGACATGATCAGCTTTGGCAACACAGCATAAGCTGTTGCTGATGTTTCATGTCCCTACAAGTGCTTGAAAAATTAGTATTATAGAGTTGGTTTCAGGACTGAAAAGTAATGTGAGGTAAATAGCAATAGGAAGGTTCAGATTCAAAGAAATCATAAGTCCGTGGTCGTAATTCCAAGGGTCAAAAATCGGTTTTGCAAGTCCAATGCCAGAAAATGTCGGACGTAAATTAAAAGGGTAAAAAAAATTCATTCACATCACAACTCTCAACACACAGCTACCTCTTCACCCATGAAGATCCAAGCAATTCTGTGATCCAAAGGAAAATTATTTTATTGGGTTGTGTTTGGTCAAGACTGGCAAATGTTATACTCTAAGCCAAATCTTGTTGCGATTCATGGATCCTTCTTTATGGTCAAAAACTAAAACAGTCTACAGGTCATCTCAAGGTCACTGACTGGTGGTCATAGTGGTAAGCAGTCATGTGACAAACAAGGTTTTTTATTCAATTGGAAGATACCACAAGCTGAGGGCACGAATGCCTTCTTGATCCACCAAAATAATATAAATACAGCCCCACAGGCTACAAAAGAGGCGCTTTCTTGTCTCACCAGTGACTTCAACAGTCAGCGGCTTCTTCGCTCACCTCATCCCACAAGAACAGTTTCCCTTAGCAGCCAGGCTGACCTACTACCCACCATCACTACTTCCAGACTTCCTGTCCACACACTGACATGAAGCCAAACTTGAGCATCAGTTACCATCCTCCCACTCTGACTTCATCCAAATGAACTTCAACTGCAAACCTCAGAACTCTTTCTTGAATGGATTTCTATTTGTATTGACTCCTGTATATATCTTCCTTGTTTTTTTTTTTCACAGAATACATCTTCAACCTTACTCCTTTTGCTTGCTACCCCACACTTAATATAACACAGGGAAGTGCAAACAATTACTATATTTTGAGTCATACTAAAGTCAATCTAATCTTGATTCTGATCTTTTTTTTGACACCACTGAGAATACAAATTCTTTTTCAAGTGAAGATTTGGTATTCTCCATAGCTACACTCTCACCTGATCTCACGATTACACAGCTGACAACCCAGAATGGGCCTCTTTATTCTTGCAATTCTTAATGGGATAACCACTCTCTTTTCCCGACAAGTCATCTTTTGAGGAGTTTTCAGTCACTGAAATGTTTGCTTCTGAAGACTAACCTGGTGAACCTCTAATTGTCTTGTAGGACAATTCTCTGTGGAAAATTTGGCGTCCTAAACCTAACCTGCCTGCTGATGAGTGCTACTTTTGTCTTGCTTGATTGCACTCACTAAAGCTCTTCTCTTTTGTTACAGCTGCTGATTTGTTTTAGAACTGAAATGTAATCTTCTTTAGCATAAGAAAAAGAAGTTATATTAATGATCTTCAAGCTGTCTCAACATGACTGAATAACAATTCTTAGTAACATTTAATGAGATGAGTATACAATCCTGATTAACTAATCTCATTCTTCATTTTTCGTTTATGACAGTCTTTGAGTATAGATTAAACTGTTTTTACAATCTGTTCAGTATATGCCATTGGAAGAAATCTTAACATATTCACTACCACATAACACACAAGTGTTTTGTGACATGTTGTCCATTATCTCTAACACATGTCACATGGTACTATGGAAACAAAATAAAGCCAGTGCTAAGGACACACATCAGTGTCATTACTTACAACTTAATGAATTTTTATTTACCAAAATAAAGCATAAATCATTTTTAAAGCAATTTTCATTGATAACTAATGAAATATAATATCAGTACACCTATATTACATTGAATGCTGGACCATCTCATCGCTACTTTGTCTCAATCATTTCCATTTACGGACATTGGAATAGTGAAAAATGCCTTCCAAAGGCTAAGCAAAGTAGTAAGAAACAGGAAATTTTTGTTAGAATCAAAGAAAATCGTGTTGAACTGTTAAATAATATCAGTCCTCCTATGTATTAGGTTGGTGCAAAAATAATGTCGTTTTCTCACATAGTAACATATGTGAGAAAACGGCATTATCTTTGCACCAACCTAATAACAATGAATGCTGGACAATCTCAAAGAGGAAGAGACTTCGGACGACAAACGTGGCTCTACAGAAGGATGCTGAGAATAACATGTACTGAACATGTGATACAACAATGTAATTTTAGAGAAAATGGAAACAAAAAGGACACAAAAGCATCAGAAAGAGAGATTTGAAATTTAAAAGGCACATAATGAGGAAAGACAGGACATGATGGAAGCAAGAGGGACAGAGGAAAGCAATGCATAACCAACCTAACAAGCTTGTGTAAATGGTTGACAGAACAGGAATTAGGAGATATAATAAAAGACAAACTATACTGAAAGCTACAAAGGACTGAAAATTGTGGAGAGCCATGATCATCCATGTCCTGGAAGGGTTCAAATAGTCAAGGTAACAGTGAATGTGTTTATAAATTTAAATAATAAGTATTCTTATATGGTAATGGTAATATCAGATGTTTCCTTATGAATAAAGGACATTTATTGACTGAGCAGCCAGTACTGCTTTCAGTTGAAATTTATAAACTCTTTCTCATGAAACAATTTTTCAGGAAAATAGGTTTCTCAAGTGTTGTAACTGTTATTGTTCTTCACAGTATTGAAGGGGGTTTCCTTTCTAACCTTTTGTTTGAAGTAGTGGGGATATCAACATCTTGATTGTCATTATTTTTTTTTTGGTTTACATGTGGTATTCATTTTTGTTGTTGCTGAAAGTCCTCAAGTGATGTGCTTTCTGTTATTTGACTCAGCAATTTCTAATAACTCAGAAAAAGATAATCTTTCAAATATCAATACTGGCATGGAATGTATTGATAAAAATAAAATCGTTTGTACAATAATCATTGATATGCAAGTTTTATGAATGTCTGATGTGTCTTCAGTTCTTTTGTGAAAGAAAATTATTCCAGGGATAACAGACTATGGATCCATAGTCTACAGATTCATAATGATTCCGTTTCAGTTCAGTCCAGTTTTGTGCCATGCATGATACATGCTTAAGCAATCATGTATCTTTTGATACATGACTGACAAGGCAGATGTTTTCCTGCAGTAGGTTGCCATTACTTTCTGCAGTAGACCAGTTGCCATCCAAGGGGAGGTCTTATATCCCATCAAATATTATATACTATCTATTTTTCTTCTAACACAATACATATGTGTATGCAGGGTGTGGTAGAAATACTTCCCACATAATGGTAAGACATTAGTGGCAATAGTGTCTTCATCTATTAGGTTGGTGCAAAAATAATGACATAATAATGTCGTTTTTTGACGTTAAAAAATACGCTAAAAAACAACATTATTATGTCATTATTTTTGCACCAACCTAATAGCTAATATTTTACCATTATGTGGGAGGTATTCCTGGGAGGTATAAAGTGAAAAATTATTTCCCTTTTTCCTTGAAACAGTCAGTCAGTTATGTGCCATGCATGATACATGCTTAGGTGATCATGTATCTTTTGATACATGACTGACGAGGCAGATTTTTTCCTGCAGTAGGTTGCCATTACTTTCTGCAGTAGATCAGTTGCCATCCAAGGCTATAGAACTCAGTCTGTCCTGCTATTTACCCATAGCTTGGGTGAGAAGAAGAGGTTTCCTACTTTTCCTAAGGGTATTACTACATGAGTGAATGTAATGGATTCGACTGGAATTCCAACTTGGCTCTCCAATTCCTCAATCCGAGCTGCTATCCATCGTTACTCCACTGTGCCTCCTTGTTTAGGTGTCATATAAAATATATAATGGTTGAGGTATAAATGGACTGTTTTTTTTTTTATAAACAGATGTACAAAAATTTGTCAGTTAAATAAAATGTGGTTGGTTTTTGTTACAAACAAATGTATGCAAATATGTCCATTAAGTAAAAAAAAATAGTTGAGGTATTAATGAAACGTTTCTGTTATTAGGTTGGTGCAAAAATAATGTCGTTTTCTCACATATGTTACTATGTGAGAAAACGACATTATTTTTGCACCAACCTAATACGAACAAATGTATTATGCGACATGAATCAAATAAGAAAACTATTCAAAAATTCTTTTATTTGATTCCCTTTCTTCATTTTTTATGATCTTACAGTTGAACGAGTCCTTCTCTATCCAAAATATGAACATCGGGTCATTACTTTACTGCAGTACGTCAAGAAATATAATTGTTACTTTGTGCTTGATAAGGATTTTATTGTGAAGGTAAGTAGTTGTTATATATATATATATATATATATATGTACATAATCATTTACAAAATATATCCATCCCTGCTCTGTTTATGTTCATGCCTAAGAATGTAGAGCAGATGTCATATTTTGCATATATAATCTCAAGATATAGCTGAATAAAATGGTATAATTTATATGTTGTTCATCACAGCTTGATCAGTATCAAAACAATACAAATTGTAGCCATTGATCATATCTACAATTTTTAATATTTTTGATCCCTCGATCGGGACTTTATAAAAATTTAAAAATGTATCTCAATAATTTAATATCTTCTTTTAAAATATTAATTTTTGTTTTATTGCAATAAAATGGCATTAGGTTACTTGTAAAAGAATAAAAAATAAGGCATTATGAGGTGGTGCTGAAAAGTTCTTATTCAAACTCACTTCTCAAAACTGGTCAAGTAATCTGACATCAAGATTTTTTTATCACTTCTTGGCTGGGCAGAACTTTTCAGCACCCTTTTAGACTGCTTTTGATGTCAATTTTTTTTTTTTTCAGCCAAAATTAACTTCAATTATGCCAATGATTTGAGGATGTATGAGTAGTGTAGTAGTTATTGTTGCAGAAAGTGGGCTCAGCAAACTAAGTTCAGTTTGGGCTACAGCACTCACTTTCACACAAATACTCTTAAAAAGGCTTGAATCCACTTCTTCTCTCCCCAAATATGGGTTAAATAGCAGGGAAACTTTGCTCTCTAGCTTTGAGTGGCAACCAGTCTAAGAGAAATTAAACTTTGAATGCCAAAGGCAATGGGGAACCACTGCTCTATCTTCTACAAAAAGTTATGGCAATTCTCTGATAAACTTTCAAATATCTATGCTGGCATGGAATGTGCAAATGAAAATAAAATCATTTGTACAATCATCATTGATATGTAAGTTTTATGAATGTCTGATGTGTCTTCAGTTCTTTTGTGAAAGAAAATTATTCCAGGGATAACAGACTATGGATCCATAGTCTACAGATTCATAATGATTCCGTTTCAGTTCAGTCCAGTTATGTGCCATGCATGATACATGCTTAAGCAATCATGTATCTTTTGATACATGACTGACAAAGCAGATTTTTTTCCTGCAGTAGGTTGTCATTTCTTTCTACAGTAGATCAGTTGCCATCCAAAGCTATAGAACCCAGTCTGTCCTGCTATTTACCCATAGCTTGGGGGAGAAGAAGAGGTTTCCTACCTTTCCCAAGGGTATTAGTACATAAGTGAATGTAATGGATTCGACTGGAATTCAAACTTGGTTCTCCAATTCCTTGATCCAAGCTGCTAAAAATAAAAAAATACAATGTGTAGAGGACTATGATCATCTATGTCCTGAAGGGACATGTTTTTTATATGCCATGATTTATGTCTAATAGAATAATTGGAAATTTCAGTTAAAAATCATCAAAAAAAGTGACCATTATGGAAATAGAAGATTCAATAAAAATTAGTTAATTCAATGATTACTTAACTGGCTTTTGAAGAACAAATTACTTTTTACTTACAGTGAAAAATGCACTTATTTATAGCTGCTGTCTATTACCTGTCAACTCTGTTTAAAGGGCAAATGGCTATTGAGTTAAGTCCTATTATTCATATGTAATGAAAACTTATTTAAATTTATGATCTTTCTCTTATGACCAAAGCCCTGATATTAACCACCATGACAAAATCACATTTCTGACATTAAAATATTGTTATATAACAGAAAATGTTTTAAATAAATAATAATTGTTATTGAAATCTTTGCTAAGCATTAAATATGTGGACACCTATTAGTACATTATTCTGCAAACAAACAGACGAACGGTCTGCACATTGACACGATACAACATTGAATACGTATGTATGCAACGACACATGGATGCACATATACGCCCAGTCCCACAATGTTCATATATGTTTGTTTGTGTGAGCTGCAATGTGTGAACATGCGTGTATGTATGTTTTTATACATATGAGTGGCGTTCCAACAACAATTTTCCCCCTACTACCATAAAAACACCAATATACACAACCATATATAAATCCAAAATTTAAAAATTAATCAGTTTGTCTGATGATCCCAAATAGCGTGAAACCCAGGGTCACAAATTCACATCAATCCAACTATATATATATATATATATATATATATATATATATATATATAGTAAAGGTAACAAATCTGTTGATATATAATCCAAGTGGATCCTAGTAATATAAAATATTAAAACTGATCCACAAAAAGAGCTCAATGTATTTATTATTACAGACCAAATAATTAACAAACAATAAAATCCCAAATTACCTCATATGGGGAATAGGCTTTTTGGCAGAAAAATATATCGGTTGTCTGTTTTATCAACCCCAGTATGAACTGTGTTTGTATGAGCAATAGAAAGTGTGTAAGCTAAAAAAAAGAAATCAACCTGTCGAAAAACTAATACAGAATTTATCCATTTCAATGTTTCAGTCAGACGAAAGGCATGAGACAAGGGTCAGGGGATGGTGGAAGGTATTTGTCTTTAAGGGAAGAAGTTTTATAAAATATAAACCTGAATATTAACCTTATGACATTAATTTGGGTTTATATGAAGAATGAAATATTAATTTAAAATTAAAAAGGAATAAAAAGGGTTTTAAAAATAACTTTAAAATATGTAGATAAAAGGAAGTAAAGGATTAATGGAAAGAGAGTTGGGGAGATCTTAGATTAGGGGAAAGTATATAAATTATAATTAATATAGCTAAAGAGGTTATAGAGAGGGGGTAATATAGAAGTTAGTATTAGTTATACATTCAACATTTGAAGAGTTAGGAGAGTGAATATTATGGAAATATAGTAGCTAATTAAGTTGAACCTATATTATGGAAATTTGAATTTGTAAGTCCACACACACACACATATATATATGGCTGGTGTGTACTATACCAAAACTGATTGGGAAGGCAAACGTGATTGGGGGCCCCCGGACATTGCTTTATGACTCTCACTATCTTATCAACATTTGCTTTTTGTTTACCTACATTTATATATGTTACAATACAATTTAAACTAAGTCTACAACTGACTATTAACAGATGAAAAATTTGTTGTGGATTTTGATGTAATTCTTTGTTCTTTTGTTTTGTTTTGTTTTTTTTTGTCCAAATCTGTAAATTTCATGCTAAGTCTTGAAAAAAACTATATAAAATTCACTATTTTTTATCCATAATGTTGAATGTGCTAAAATTCTTCAACTTTTTAACAAGAAAAATTTCAAGTTGATGTTAAAAATTTCCATAAAACATTAATTTATTTAAGATGGAATGATCAATTATGGCATGTCTCTAATTTGTATTTAGATACATAGTATTTATTTTCAATTTTTCTTGTTGAATTGTTCACCTGTATTGCAGATGATCCATTATTGTACATAATTAGGTTACAATAAAATACACATTTTATATGAATACTACCATATGAAAATTGGAATGGGGGGGTCATATCATAGATTCAGGGTGGGCACCCGTGAGACCTGTTGTAAGTCTTGGTAACTGAAGAGAGACTTGAAGTGAATCCAAGCCTCGCTCAATTACTTGTCCAGTACAAACTGCTAAAATCACTGACCAAGTGGCTATTTATAGGAAGGAGGGGAGAACGCTATCTCACATGATATTTAAATAGTTTACATTCTTCTCTCTTAGAAAACAAGGACTTTTTTGTTATCATATATATATATTTTATCTTTTTTTAAAAAAAGCTCCAAAATTGAAGAATCTGTTTAGAGAGTTTTTTTTTTTTTAAATGATGATGAAAACATTCCATTAAATTTTATCACATCCATATCATATAGGGGGTTTTGATATGTGGTTTGATCTCCAAGGTTGGTCTGTATTAGCTGTCATTGGTCCTGGATATTGGATTTCCGTTTGAAAACTTTCACTTTCAGTTGAGTAGGTGACAACAAAGTAGGTGTCGGTCCACTACCTTCTTCTGCAGGAGAAATTGTTTGAGATTCATGAAGTTTGCCAAAGAAGGGAGGGTCCTGACTAATTAGGACAGGGGGCCTAATCTCAGACAGATACAGTTGATTGTCTTTTGTTGGGATACTTGATGTTGGCAAAGGTTGGATGGCTATCAATCAGTTCAACTTTATCTACTAAGGTGTCGCTCTTGCTAGTACAGGCAAATCGTCTTAATTTGTCCAGGTTTCATTAACCAAGATGGGAGTGAGCTCCCACGAGAAGCATACCTTTAAAACTTGAAGAATCACTCATGGTATGTACAATTAGTAGCTGTATACAAGAGAGAGTGAATAGAATGAAGAGATTGTGGCAAAACTTGTTCCCAGTGTTTTTCTGTTAGTTGCTGAGAACTAAGAGTCAAGTGAATATAATTCCAATGTATTGTAGGGGTGATATAGTGTAGAATTACTCATTGCAATAATTTTACTCAGTAAATACTCCTTCAATTCTCGAGATATGAGAAAACAATCTCTGAGTGAATATAACTTGGCATTCCACACATACTAAACAAAGTTTCTAGGCAGTTAATAACTGTCAAAGTGTGCATATTCAGGCATGGAAATGCAAATGGCTACCAAGAATATTCATCATCACTAATAAATACAGATTACAAAGTAGGCATTGGGAAAAGCCCTTTAAAATCAATACTGATATGTACGCTTTTATCAACGTACCTTCAGGAGTTCAATAGAATCAAGGTTTTTAACTCTGCACAAATTATGCATGACACACATATTTTTTAAATGTCTTCAGCAGAAAAAAGGAGATTTCTTGATTTTACAAAATGCAAGTGTCTTGATACCCCTGGATGGCATAATTTCTTGTGTAAATCCTCAAGAGACTAATCTTGAGAATTTACATGTGCACAATAGATATGACTAAAAGCATACACAGTGACATTACACTTCCTAGGTCATTATTTAATATCAAAACTTTGTTTACCAAGCTCCATTCTCCATTCATTGATTTGGGCATTTTTTACTTTTATATCTCTTCGATCATCATACATAAAAGACACTGACCTGGCCTTGGTATACAGGGTGTATTAGATAAATTGTCATCTAAATTATGCAAAAATGAAAATAATACTGACATCTCATTTTATCAAATATATCTACTAAAATTACACAAAAATATCTTCAGCCTCCAGGTGACTTCAGAATCTCCTGCAACTCTTCTGGACGGTCTCCTTGTTTAAGTTGATGAATGCTGCTATAATCCTTGTCTTTAGCTCATTTTTGTTGTTATAAGGAGTTTTGTTGGTCTCTCACTCAACAGCACCCCACACATAATAATCAAGGGGGTTGCAGTCTGGGGGAGTTAGGTGGCCAGATATAGGGGGTAATGTGGTCACAGAAATTGTCTGACAGCCATGTGTGGGTTCTCGTGCTT
This sequence comes from Acanthosepion lycidas, assembly GCA_963932145.1. NCBI lineage: Eukaryota > Metazoa > Mollusca > Cephalopoda > Sepiida > Sepiidae > Acanthosepion > Acanthosepion lycidas. The sequence goes on from OZ010589.1 coordinate 54,939,659, forward strand.
GTGTGGCATGGTGCAAAGTCCTAGGGTCTTCCAGCAGCCGCCCTCTTGACCCAGGGCAGCACTACTACTTGATGTAGGCCTTGGTGTTGAATCTGAGGCCCTCACCAACAAGGAGATTTTTCTTATCAGAATGATCAGAGTGAGTTTTATGAGCTGCTGTACGTTTGTAATCACCATTAGACTCATCCAACTTTTTCCAAATCCTCTGCACTATTCTCAGATTGGCATCCAAACACTCCGAAATATTCATATTAGAGCTTCCAGTGTAAATGCCAAGCAGTACAGCATGGCATTTTCAAATTTCTGGCAGTGAATTGTGTCATAATGCTCTTCTTCTCACAGACAGTGCCCAACTGACCCTTCTATACTGTGCAGTAGACAAAATAAAAAACAAATAAGACACATGCAGAAAATTAAAAGTATGAAATGGCGACAATTTACCCATTGCACCCTGTATAACTTGAAACAGCATTGTAACAAAAGATACCTCTACTTACACATTGCAGTGATTATTGCCAAAGCTTCTTTGTACACTATATTATACACTTTTTTTTTTTTTACTTCCTTGGAGTGTTTTCAACATAGAATGGGAGGCCTGTCGTATTTGTCTTAGTACTGCAGATAGAGTATTATCTGAAGTATCCCACTCTACCTCAAAATGTAAGTTTTCTTCAATAGACCACAGAGTTGTTTTAATAGCACGGATTTTAGATATTCAAAAGTGAAGAGAGCTTATTTATTCAGTGGAACAGATTGACTTTAACCAGGTGATGTATTTTATCTGAAAATTCAGGTATTTTGCGTAATATGCAAACAATCCCCTGACCCTATTAAGTGTTCTCATATCTTTGGTGGGGTTCCATTTTCTGTAATGACTTCATATGTTCTGGGTCAGGTTTAATGGTGCCATTTCCCACACAATACCCTAAAATATTCAGTGTTGTTACCTTCTGAACAGTTATAGCAGCATTTAAGGTTAATGTTTTTTCGTTATGACTTTCAGAAATTCGTCTAAGTTCTTATGCTCCTTTTAGTCTTACTGCCAATAATATTATCAAAATGAGGTAGAATACCTTTAAGGTTTATTTTTCTTTTATGATATTGATCATCAAAAGGCAGAGACTCAATTGGTTTCTGATATAGTTGACCATTGGCCTCAAAAGTGGTGTACATTTTGTTGGATTGTTTTAAGTTAATGATAGGCACTTTTTAACTCAAAGGTTGAAAAGTACTTGTATTTGGCAAGCTTTGTAACTAGATCATCGATCATAGGCAAAGGGTTTATGCATCTGGTTCAGTGTGTATATTTATTGTCTGCAAATAATCCACACATGATCTCTTCCTGTGCCTTCTGGTTTCATCTTTAACAACTATGACTTGGACGCACCATGGCAAAATACTTGGTTTGATAATTCTGTTAGCTAAAAGTTTATTTATCTCCATAAATTCTCTATAAATTTCTGGTCTTCTTGACTAAGGTGTCTAGATTTCATAGCTGTCAGTTTGAATATAGATGTTATATTTGGGAACAATGTAGGTTCCTCCATCTGTGCAGCCTCTAAAACATAACATGTTCCTGTATTTCTTATAACCAGTTCAGTAAGATGACTGCCATATTCGAAAATAACTTTCTGGTGCTGATACTGAAAATCCCTCCCCAGCACCACATCACAGCACAAGTCTTTCATAAGACTCTGGCGAATGGCTAAATATAGTCTTTCATTAGGTTTGAGACTAACAACAACAAATCCTCTAGATTGACTCCTTAGATTTTTTTTGTGCCATAGTTACTTGTTTTAATGAAGGAATACTTTTTAATTCTAAAGAATAAACTGTATTTTCACTAATAAAGCTTTCAGAAGAACAAGAGTCAAGTAAGGCATTGAACATTTTTCTTTTTATAGTTTTATTTTTTTATATATATATATATATATATATATATATATATAGTCAAATCCTGCTGAAGGACCAGTTCTTTTTTGGTCACCAAAGTTAAGCAGTGTTGAGTCCAGTCAGTACTTAAATGAGAGTCTGCTTGGGAATACCAATACACTGTAACCAAAAGCTGGCTACAAAACCAGTTGGGCATGGGGCTAGCAATATCATTCTGTAAAAGCTTACTTGCTATGGAAACAACAGTAACAACACCTAGTATTGTTGAGAGCTTGGCCCCATACTGCTCATTGAAGTTTATGAGACTGAAGAAGAGATGATGAAAATATGCATTAGCAAAGGGTTTCTTCCTCTATAAGCAGAAATTATTTGTTAATGTTTGATATTTCTCTACTATATATATATATATATATATATATATATATATATAACTTTGAAAATCAGATCAGTTGAATCTGCTACCTTGGTTTCAATCTTACAGTATCCTGTAGGCAATTTTTATCAGTTGACCTCCCAACACTTTATTTTTTAAAAATCTAATGAAGTATGTTATTTTAAAAAAAAAATAAATAAACAAATGCACAATATTGGGGGTGATACAAAAGGAGGAGGATGATGTGAAGAAGGAAGAAGTTGGAAGAGAAGAAAAGCAAGGCTATTATAAATGTATCAGTTGTATATCGAAATATTATATTTTTTTTTTTTTTTTTTATCCAGGCTCATATGTGCCTAAGTGGAATTTTTTAATATATATGCAAGGACTCAAGATTTCATATTTCTGGTTCAAAAGGTTCTTTGAATCTGGAAATGTCATTATTGCTAATTTTTCCTGTTGGCAGAGATTACAAATATTGTTGTCTTTTTAAAAATTTTCCAGCTTACAATCAGTTCCCTGATGCTTTTTCATTTAAATTTCACACATGGTTAGTCAGTTTAGTAGAGCACCTAAGGCTTACTAGCTTGAATGACGACCTATGATTGTACCATCAATTATGGATAATTGAATGATAAGGAAAAATTCTATGTAACATATTTTGTTCTTCAAACTGAATATTTTTATTGCTGGAAAAAAAAAAATATATATATATATATATATATATATAGAGAGAGAGAGAGAGAGATATTAAATTTTTTAAGATCACCCAAACTAAAAAAAATCTTTTTTTTCTTTTCTTTTCTTTTTTTTTTTTTTTTTTTTTGGCCCATACCACTTAAAAATACTGAAAGGTTGAAACCAACATAGAGTGATTGCCTGATCTGCTAAAAATTTTAAAATTTAAAAACTCTGCATGTAGAATTTTTATTTTCTTTATATGTGTATCAAGCACTTTTTAATACAACTGTTTCCTTGTCTAATTCAACTCTGACCAATAACTGTTTATAATATATATACACACACAAACACACACATTTATATATATGTATACACACACACACGCACATGCACACACATATTTGTGTATTTAGGCAGCAAACTCTCTTTTAGGCATGTCTGCTTGAAGGGTAATGAAACAATTAAGAACTTTCTCACTGCCAATTCAAGAAAGATATTTGTGTCACTACCACACAAAAAAGTGAATATTTAACATCGAGAATGTTAAACATTGAAAAACATTAGGAAAATTAATTCATTTTAATATGTGGAAATATCCACTCTTTGCCCGAAGAAGATCGCAAAACCCAAAACTCATGTTGCAAAATTATGGAAAATAAAGCATAATATATATTTTTAAAAAAATCCACTTTACAACCTAAAATGTTTGCAGTTTCTTCTTTTTAATATATACACTTTTCTCTCATTGGAACAACTATAACCTCTTCCCTTATATATATATATATATATATATATATATATACACACACACACTGCTGACCCAAAATTTAAAGCCAATGAAAATAAAGAAAAAATGTACCTTTTGTGTTGTTAGACCCAACCACTTATTTAAGTAGATCATTGAAAAATAAAAATAAGGAAAGGAATGATAAAAATTAAAAACTTTTTTAATATTTAATAGGGAAAATTTGAATATTGAGAAATTAGACTAAATACTAGCTGGTCAAAAGTTTAAAATAAATAAATATTTAAAAAGCTTTAATTGGTAAACATGTAACAAAATTTATTTTCAATCATTAGAGCAGTCAATATATCTCACTGGTATCTCATGTTACATTAAGTAAAAACATGGCAAGTACTAAAAAGTTGATCTCTCTCAATGTATGATCACTGGTGAGATTGAATGTAGTAAAACTGCTGTTGGAAATTTCTTAAAAGACCCTGAGGGATAAACAACAAGAATTTCAAGTGGTCAGCCCAAGAAATTTTCACTGGTGTTGAGCAGATAGTCTGACAAGACACCAACTGTTCAATAAAACAAATTAAGTCCCTTATGGACAAAGAATGCAGCTCAAGAACAATAACATGACATTTCTGAGGGAAAGACTTTAAAACTATAAATGTCTTCATAAGTCCATACCTCCTTCCAAACCACAAAACAGTTCAGTTAAACTTTGCTAAGAAGCACCAAACTTTGAACATAGAAAAGTGGAAGAAGGCTTTATTCTTTGATGTGAAAAAATTTAAACTGGATAGTTGAGATAGCTTCTAATGTTATTAGCATGATAAGGATATCCCACTGAAGACATTTTCTGCATGACACAATAGAGGACATTCCATTATAATCACCCTCTAATGAACAATGGAGCTTCAAGTTATACAGTGGCTTCAAACCATGGCTAGTTACATTAGTATGTTGGAGAAGGAGAGCTTCTTTATTGACTGAAGTCCCTTACTTGTGTGAAAATACTGGACCTTTCAGCAGGACAACACTGCAATCCATAATGCCTGCAGGACAAAGGATTTTTTCATGGTGAATAACATGATTCTTTTGGACCATCCAGCATGTTCACTTAACCTGAACCCAACTGAAAATGTTTGGGGGTGGAATGACAAGGGATGTCTATAGAAAAGCCTGGAATTTACAGTATAAAGTACAAGAAACTTCTGGAATTTACAGTATAAAGTCACATAAAACTTCTATGAAATTAACTAATGAAGTATGTGAACATAAAAGAGATCTTTTACAAAGTAACATGCTCAGCAGATCAGTTATTCATTGTAATGAGTTTGATCATAATTTTGACTTAAATGCAGTTTTAATTAAAGAAGTAATTTATTAAGGTGAAAATGTATAGAAAGTGCATCAAGTTTTTATTAAACTTATTTTTTTTCATGATAAATTTATGTCCAGGTTCATACAGCATTTCACCTTTCTTAAAAACAGTGCTATTACAATGTAAAACATTTAAAAACAATATCAATAAAAGCAAAATATGTAAGAAGCTGAATGAAGTCAGCTAGGCTGTATATCTGGGCACTTCTGATGGCAGAAACTTAAAAGTTGTCCTTGTAAAGCTGTCCTTGCATCTTCAGTGTTTCTTTTGATGTTTAGTTATAACCAATATTTTTGTCATTTAATTATTTACCTATAGCCTGATATATAGAACTTATGTCATATTATCTCATAATGTATATTGATAGTAAAAATTCACATATGCTCCTTATATTATGTAAACATGGGCACCTCAAGGCTGTGTAATGGTTAGCAAGCTTGTCTCACTTGAACAATTATGACTGAATAGTGAGTGTGATCCTCACTGGGTGCCCCATGCTTTCGGCATTGTGCCACATCTAAGCTACGCTTCGAAAATCACTATATTATATAAACAATGGTGACAAAGATATATATATATATATATATATATATATATATATATATATATATATATATATATGTATATTTTTTTTTTATTTAGTTAATATGTGGGAACACAATAAAATTTTTGGGATATTACAAAATTTTTTGTTACTCTTGCAACCTTTCAGTAGTGTTTAATATTGGGT
>OZ010589.1:54955883-54960883 GCA_963932145.1 Acanthosepion lycidas
TTATCTTGAGAAAGAAAAGTAGAATGGGTCCCCATTGACTTCTTGATAGCTTTGAATTCAGAATTCTAGAGAGCCTACCTTAAAAAGTAGAAGAGATGGTTTTCATGCTTTTTCTCAGAGGAATTAGTGCAAAAATGAATGCAACAGATTAGTCCAGAATTTGAATTTGGCTTCGTGATTTCACTTTATTGGCCAATAATCATTATGATACCTGCACTACTTGAAAAATTAAATCGGTATATTCAGTAAAAAAATAAAACAAATTCCAATTGTTTCTCTCTTTATATGCAGAGGATATGTTCCAGGATCCCCCAGTGAATGCCTTAAACTGCAGATAGTACCAAATTCTGTGTACCCTAGAACTCAAAATATTTAATACCCACAGAGAAGGAAAAAGGAAACCACTCCACTATCTTTTCCAGGCATAATTATAGTAATCCACAGTTTACAGATATGAAAGAAAAGGAAGCTGTAGAGAGCTGTTATTGTCTATATCCTCAAGAGTTATGACACAAAATGAGAGAAATTGATTAGTTATCTCAGATTAATGAGACAGTAAAGAAGGATCATTATGCCATTTAATAAGACACCAAATTTCTGACATTGATAACCTGAAAAAGGCTGAAATGTTGTGATAACATCAACAAAGATAAGGATATTAATCCAAATGTAAATAATGACAACTGTGTTGCTTTTTGCACAGTTATGATTGTAGAATAGTGTGGCAGAAGACAGGCAAAGCAGAAGAATGGTTTTTCCAAAGAACAAGTTCTCTGATGAAATCAAGTGTATGATAACAAAATGATTTTTTATTATTCTAGGAGAAAAAGAAAATTTTAAGGAATTGTTGGAAGATGCTAAGAAAACTTTCTGGGTACTTCAGTTATCAGAAAAGGAAATTATATTAATGTTTTTTTCATCTTTGTGAACATGTGCAGTTAGACACAAACAGGAATGGTGATATTAAGTATTAACCAAATACTAACAAATGACCATTATTACCATTACTGTTTTATTATAACCAACGCTCAGTGTTTGATACTTATATATATATATATATATATATATATATATATATATACGCACACACACTTTCTCTCTCTCACTCTCACACACACAATATTGAAACACTGGTTCTCATCTGATCACCAAATCTAAGCTACATTGAGCCTGGTCAGTACCTAGATGGGTGACTGCTTGGGAATACCAGGTGCTGTAATCTTGTATGGAGGGGTGGTATAATGGATAATGGGTCGAAATGAGAAATTAGAGAGCCTCGTTCGAATTCCAGTCCAGTTTGTTATATTCACTTGTGTGCAAATACCTTTGGGAAAGGTATGAATCCATCTCCACCCATCCACAGTTATGGGTAAGCAGCAGGACAAACTGGTCCCTATAGTCTTGGTTGGCAACCAGTCTAGGAGAACAAAAATTTGAATTCAAACTATTCTGGAGAGGGTTGTCAAAGGGCAGATTAGCTTCTTATTGGAGCCAACAACTAGATGATGAAAAACTCTTATTCAAAAAAGCCTGCAAATATAGCCTCATCTGACATGTGGCACACAGTGCACCAGTACAGGATATGGTTCTAGGATGGAGAGTGGGTGTATTGCAGGCTACCAATTAAAAACAATTTATTTGTGCTGGCTGTTCAGTGAAAAATTAGAATTTACTGAAACCTCATCCATTGTTCTCAACAGATGAATCCATCTGCACACACACATAAAGTGTTGTCTGTGTGAAGATATACAGGGTGGCAATAAAGTCACTATGCAGTTACTTACAATAACAATTAAGACAAAGAATTTGATCAACAGTCCAGAAATTTATTATTAAAATGGTTCTGGTTAATAACAATAAAATGTTATGATGATGTAATGGAATAACCAGTCACCCCCATGAATGATTACACTATAGGTAGTAAGTACCTATAAAGTCTACTGCCTATGAGAGACTGGAGAAAGAGTGAGAGCAAGAAGACACAAGCACGTTCGACCTTCCAATTAGTGGCACTCACTACTAGCTTGACCTGTGTGTATAACTGTACCGTATTTCATATTGTACTTGTTGTGTACAATAAGCCTTTCTTCTATTATCCACCTGGTGTTAAGTATTTATTCCCTTAGCATGGAATATAACATATGGTAAACAATAGTAAATTAATTACTGATACTGTTTGAACTGCAAGTCACATGCTTCAATGCTTTGCTTTTTTATGATAAGTAACTGTATAGTGACTTTATTGCCACCTTGTATATTTGTATATACATGTAACTATATTTGTACAATAAAAAAGCTTTTGTTTTTAAATTGTCTATTCAGCAAGCATGAATGTAGAATGTTAGGGCTAAATTAAGTTTTCTTCACAATTTTCATGAGTAAAATCTGTCATTTTCTTTTCCTTTTCAGATTTGGCAATTCCATAAGATTTCTGCTGAAATGTTTAATGAGATCAAACACCTCTCAAACTACCGACTCAGCCGAAAGTAAAAATATCAACATTTATTTTGATCTCTATATTTGTTGTTCTCTTTGCTTATATATCAATATATTCCTTGATAAAATTTAACCTCTCAAGAAAAACTTGGATCAGAGAGCATTGTCCTGAAATAAATAAAAATAAATCAATACTTATCCTGTTACAGCATTTGGTCAAAAATTTCCTCAAAATAATTGAATTCAATACTTGCATAGATTTTATATATACCCTATATTTCTGCATATAAGACAACCTTTAAATCCCCAAAATCACCCTTAAAAATTGGGGGTCATCTTATACTACAATTCTAAAAAAGAAACTTTAAATTCTGAGTGATGTTTGTCGGTAAGCTAACCTCGACTTTAGTGTGATAACCGATAACGTACATGAAAAGATTCACGTTATCAAATAAACTGATAATAAAAGTAATAAAACCATTTCTACTTTATATATTATTGGCATAACTTCAAAATAAATTGACTGTTCAAAGAATAATTCCATATCAATGAAATCAACTTGTATCCATACAGGCTCAGCTGAGAAAATGTAAATATCGAGTTATGATTGAGTTTACAGCAATGGAATGAACTATAATTGTACATTATCATACTGTTATTAGCGATGTTTTGTGATTGTCGATGAAGTATAAGTAAATGCCCATTAGTACACCAGGCTGTTTGTAATTGTTTAGATATCGGAAAAGAAGAGGAGGAAGAAGAAGAATAAGTATTAGGTTGGTGCAAAAATAATGACGTTTTCTCACATAGTAACATATGTGAGAAAACGACATTATTTTTGCAACAACCTAATATTTGCAAGAGATCATGTGATGAAATGTAAACAAAACAATGGTTTCCTTTCTAGGAGATTTGTAGGAAAAACATGATATAGAGTCAGTTTCGTTTTTTTTTGTTTATTTTGAATTTCTAAGGATACAGCAACAACATTTCCAATAACATCATCCTTACGTAATCAATAAACAGTTGTCTTATACTATAGGTATAGGATAAATTCATAGAAATTTGTTATATTTTTTTACTTTGTCTTATCTAAAGGTTGCTTTATATGTGAAAATATATGGTATTTACAGTACTAGGTGTAACATAGCTCAGAAAAGGAGAGAATAAAACCTCCTTCAATGAATTACCAAGCTTCTCCTGTTAGTGAATAAGTGACTGACAATATGTTTCTTTGAAAAAACTTGTAATGGCATTACGTTACTAGTTTGTTACAGGAGTCTAGTTTGTAGCAGTATTGTCTTGTTTGTCAAACTGGCATATTTTTTTGTATTGAATTTAGCTTAGAGCTGCATCATGTTGAAACACCGGTTCCTGTATGATCGCTGAAGATAGGTGACCACTTGTGAATACCAGGTGATGTAAGCTTGAATGTGCAGGTGGTATAATGGATAAGGGCTTTGAATTGTTAGTCAGGGAGCAGAGTTCCAATTCTCATTGGGTTCATTATATTCATGCACAAATACCTTTGGGGAAGGTATGAATCCATCTCTTCTCTCCAAGCTATTGGTCAATGAGTAAGACTTGTATCACTAAGACATTATTATGTCCAAAAAAACATGCTTAGAATGTAAAAAATATTTTCTGACTTTAAATAACCTACAAACGATCGATAAGTGATAGGAAATGAATCAATCAATCAGTTGTATTAAATGGTGATATATACTTATGTGATAGGTTGTTGTGGAGATATTATTGCAGTCAAATTAATTTTTTTAACAAGAGATAATGTAGTGTGCTGTATGCAACATGTATGCATGGGAACTAAAAACTTTATCCAGAGGAGAAATGAGAAACTGTCACAATAGCATCCTGTGGATAAAAAGAGAAAGAAGGGAGGAAGGGGTTTGGGCCTTTTCCTTTTATACCACTTTATATAATATCACCCAATGGGCATTAAGTAAAGTCTCCTGGCAGACTAGATTAGGTAAGCCCTCAACCCAAAATATAAAATTTGGTTATTAAATGAATATAGTAAAGTCTCCTGCTATACATCCTGCAAGTTATAAATGGTATACACTTCTAAAAGGAAATATAAACATACAAATTAATAAAATCAGTAGAGTTATGTACATATTAACTTTATTCTGTCAGTCATGGTTACTTTAATTCCTAACTACTGACAATCCATTTTTTATTGATATTTGTCAGTGCACAATATAGAGCTTATGTATTTACATTATTTAAAGTTAAACTAATATCCTCATCTTTGTTATTATCACAATGTTTTAGCCACTGTGCCCCTCAGCCCTCTTCTGTCATCTGTTGATGTGTGAAACTTTCAAGGAATTTTGAACTGAGCCCTTTATTTAATCTGTGGGAGTAGATTGTTCTCATTCAGCTGTCCATGTCACACTTACGAATATAGATTATCATCTAAATGCCACATAGACAAACTAGAATTATGATGCAATTATATACATAAAGCAATATTTATGTTTTTTTCAGTTAGGTTTGAAATCTGTTAATTTCTTGGAAAAGGACCTGTCATCTCTTCTTGAATT
>OZ010589.1:54963383-55185883 GCA_963932145.1 Acanthosepion lycidas
TAAAATGAAAACTTTACTGAAATAGGTTGGAAAATTTCCAAGTCTTCAACTGGAATCAAATAAATTTGATCATAAAATATGAAAATAAAGGAAGGTATTAGTTTAAATCATATCCTCCTGCAGTCAATTGAAACACTTTCTTTTCCCCTAAATTTAAACAATATTTATGAAATATAATTCTTGAAAGTGAGAATTTCACTGAAATATGTTGAATAATTTCTAAGTTTTCATCTGAAATCAAAAAAAAATATGAACTTTAAGCAAAATGATTACAGTCTATAAAAAGAAGGCATCAGTTTAATCTGACAATAGAAAGATATGGGTCAAGTTCTTTTGATATTAGTTTAAATTGATACATTCTTTTTTTTTTTATATCTAAACTATAATAATAAACTATAATTTTAGAAATCACAAATTTCACTGAAATATTTTGGAAAATTTCCACATTTTCATCTAAAATTAAGAAAATAGGACCTTTAAGCAAAATAGTTACAAATATTGCAGTGGGGGTTAAACTGATGCTTGTAGTTAAATGTGTTAAATTTATGTTTCTGTTTTAAATACTTCTCAGACGAAAAATTGATTAATTCAACAGATTTATTTATCGTCATTTCATACATTTTTTTAATTTATAGTAAACATAAATGTTATATCTTTAAGTCTAAATCAGTATGAGCTACTTTTTATATTAATACTGGTGTAACTGTGCCATCAAAACTAACAGCATGAAGGAATGTATTATAAGTAATATGTATTATATTGTAAGTAATTTCTGTTTAATTCAAAAACAATTTTTTTCTGTGTAATGATTGAAAGGAAATGTGAAAAATATCGATGACCCACCTGTCCAAATTCAAGTTATATTTGTTTTTGGAAAGTAAAAAAGTAAAGTTAAATAAAAAAATTATGAGAGACAGACATGAGCTATAGGCAACATTAGTCATGTTGAATATTTGTTTTACAAATTTAACTGTATTTTATTTCCTTTTTAGGGCCAATTAGGAATAAATAAATGAATATAATCTATTTACATATGTGTGGACCAGGAAAATGTTATTATACGTTTCTTTTTTTCTTTTCCAAAATAAATATAACTTGAATTTGTGCAGTTGGGTCATCGTTTCTGTAAAAGAGTCAGAATGTGTGGGAGATTTTTTAGTAGTGATGGGATAGAATTTAGTTCTTATTGTGAGCTGTATCACCATTGTTTGGGGTGGTCTCTTTGTAGTTTTCAGCATGGTAGCTTTTTGCATATAGACATGAATGGGGTTCTTGACTTCTGTGCGTCTCGTGTAAAAATTTTGCATGTTTCCTCTCAATTGTTACACACAAAAATATATTTAAATATATATTGTTATATACCGTACTTATGAACACTAATGGGTATGTCCCAATCCTCATAAATACATTGGACGCTATTGTAAGCGGAGTTAATATATTGTTTAAGTAGTCCACCACTAGCAGTGGTTTACCTACTTCACACTGATGCCAAGTACTGTATTTTGTTGATGTTATAAAGATTACCATTTCATTTCCACCCTCCATTTTGGTTATTCCTCATTCAATAACTGATGTGATGGAATAACCTGCCACCTCCATGAGTGGTGGCCTTATTGGTGGTAAGCACCTATAAGTATCCATGAGGACAGCGGATGGGAGAGTCGAACTGGGATCTGCGAGACTAGTGGCCTTCTGATACAACTGTACTGACTTGTGACGACCATGCGCATAACTATTACTTTTGCTTGTTGTACTGGTTTCTACAATAAACCTGTTACTATTTATCCATCGTATTTGTACATTCCATATTCCTATTAGCACGGAATATAACAGTAACCTTTTCTAGGTTACAATATATATATATATATGTGTGTGTGTCATATTATATTTAAGGATTCTGTCATTTAGGCCTTTTAAAACATCATCATTATTACACTACTTGATTAATAAGCAATTATAAACTCATTTAATTCAATAATATTGATGTTGAATCTAATTTGCATCAATTTTATTTGAATGAAAAGGAGATCAAATAGAAAACTTTTATGTGCCTAATTAATTTTTAGATAATTTATTTGATTAAATAACTGTCAGCCATTTTGAGTTTTACAGTGCAGCTAGGGAATGTTTTGAAAAACTAACAAAAAGGCTTTGGTGAAAGATCAATAAAGTGGGAGGACCAGAAAATTATCAGAAGATTTAGTATTTTATATTTTATTGAAGATGTTTAAGAGAGAATTTAAGATGGTCTGATGCACATTCATTTTCTTCCAGTATATGGTATTCACGTAATTTATAATTTGGGTTCATATTGAGTCAGCATTTTCTTTTAGTTTTTGCTTATTTTTAATTTAATAAAAATGACTATTTTTATCTTGTATTTTACAGGATATTGCAAAAGACATTGATTAAACAAATATTATCTGAAGTTCCAATATTAAGCATTTTCATTATTCCATTAATTTTTAATCTAATCACCTCATATTTTTTGTCTTTATTGCATTTTAGCCAATATTTTTCTTTGGCAGAAATATTGTGATAAATATAACAAAGATACTTAAAATGAAAATAATTAAATGACAATGATGTGTGTGAATTCTTCTGTATATTTCTTTGTTTCTCCATTTGTAATTTCCACAAGCAGATATCCAAAATTAACAAGTAAATCCTGCCTTAATTTGAATGTCCAACCTTAAGGTACATAGTCTATGAAAATCACTGTAGTACCTATTCATTCTGCCTAACTAAGAATTTAAAAGTTAATTCCACTATATTGTTCCATCAGCAGATAACTGGCATGTCATGTTATCAGAGGGTTTTTTTCTGATAGAAAATTCCCAAATCAATCACTTGCAAGAATAGAACCATAAATTTAGACAGGAAAATCCTCCAATATTGCACCTTTTAGATATTTTTGTTTGGGACCATATTGAAAAGCACTACAGAATTTAAAGAATTTCATTAAAAAATAGGCATGTCCAATAACACCTGAAATGTGTAAGGATGCTAATCAGTTTTCCTAAATTGTTGCAAATTTGCATTCACAATGGTGGGTAATATGTTGAGAAATATTCATTTTTAGTTATTGTTTGATTTATTTCACTCTGCAGGCCTCAAACTTTCCCCAAGTCTGACAGACATGGGGGATATATATATATATATATATATATATAATATATAGTGTAACCCGGATATAAGAGAGATTTTCTCTGGTCCCAAATTAGAGCCATACTTACCTAAACAAAATAGACCAAAACCGGATATAAGAGACTTCTTCTCCGGTTCCGACAACTCTCTTATATTCGGGTTACACTGTATATATTTATATCAAACCATATTCTGCTAAGCTGGCTCATGATGTGTTGGCAAGGTGTTTGAATTATCGATCTTCTAGACTAGTTGTCAACTATAGCTAAAGAGCCTAACCTATTCTGCTGTTTTAACCTATAGTTATGGGTTCGACAAATTGGTTTATACTTTTTTTTTATTTCCATGGGCATCATTGCAATGTAAACACAAAGACTTCAGATGGAATTTTCAACTAGGTTTACTGATTCCATTATCTGTGCTAATAAAAAAAATTACACCACCTACACATGCATCATTGGTATGGGTGCATATAAATATTAAGACATGCAAAAAACAAAAAGGTGAAACCACTAACAGAAAAAAAAATTGTATGGACTTCCTTAGACAAAAAACAAAAAAACATTATGATTGCAGTATGAAATTTTCTCAGATTTTTTTCTATACTGATATATTATATATATATATTGTCATGGAATAATGTTTTTTTTAATGAGTTATTCACTTCTGAAAAAGCACATTCCATCTTTATCGGACCCATTTTTTGTATCCCTTATTCCTCTTCTACTTTTAGGCAACACCATGTTAAATCCTTTTATTTAATTTACATAACTTTACCCTTAATCTTTCTCTCTCTCATATATATATATATATATATATATATATATATATATATATATATATATATATAATAATTTTGTGTTCAAAATAATCATGAATTTATGCCTTTTTCATCCTGGCTCATCAGTCAGTTTAGTGAGTGTGTGCATGTTATGCACACATCAACTATAGTTTTACCATTTTAGACTTGTCTGAGGAGTATAAAGTGCTCATTTACTCACATAACTGGTACTGACTGCCTTATGATTGTGTGAAAACATAAAGCTGTTCACAATAGTTGGTCATTGCTCATTGGAAATTTAATTTAATATACATTAAGGCTTTACCAATTATTATGTCACCGAGCATTCATTCTTCTGTGTGCCTCCATAGCAAACTTTCTTACAAGCTGCTTATTTTATTATATAAAAGAATTAATGGGTTTTATTTTCTAATCTGACATATTTTTATTACTTCAAACATTATTTTTAGTGGATGCCCATATTTGAGTAGATGTTCTGTTTGTTTAAAACAATATTTATAGATCATTGAGACAGTTTTTACACAGTATATCCAGAAAAGAATTCATTGCAAGAAGAAAAAAAATTTAATAAAAAGCTTAATCATAGTGCTCTGTTAGTTGTCGTCAATGAAACTTGTCTGTGTGGGAATATATATTTTTTGTTTGTAATTTTTTCTGTACTAAACTTATCTCCATTGAACTGATGATGCCACGAAGCATTATTTTCATTATGGCAGTAGAATCAAGATATTTATGAAACCTGGATAGACAGAAATGATTTTCTGAAACAAAGCAGTGTAACATTAATATTTACATAAATATATTTAAAAACTGATATGCGAAAAACCTAATATATCTCAAAGTGGCAAGATAGCATTTTTATGAAGAGTATTCCTGTGTATGAGGAGGACTGCAAGTCACACTGTTGGAAATGATCAATTAGAATTCAGAAAACTTTGTTCTACTCAGACGTACAGCCATATCATGTTGAAACACCAGTTCCCATACAATCACTGAAATTAAGCAGCATCTAACCTGGTCAGTATCTGAATGGATGACTGCTTAGTGAATACCAAGGGGCATTAAGCTTGGATGTCCAGGTGGTGTAATGGATAATGGCTCAGAATTGTTAATCTGAGAGACAAGTTCCAATTCCAGTTGGGTTCATTATATTCACTTATATGCAAATACCCTTAGGAAAGGGATGAATCCACCTCTTCTCTCCCCAGTTGTGGGTTAATTAGTAAGAGTTGTATTATTAAATCATTATTATCTCAAAAAATTCTTACAATATAAAAATATTTTCTAACATTAAATAAACTACAAAAGATTGATAAAAAAATGAAGAAAATGAATGAATAAATAAATCAATTGTTCAACTCTTTATCTCCCCATTTTTATGTTTGAATAAACAGAACACTATAGAAAAGGGAATTATATCTATTTGATACCATTATCAAACTTATATTCAGCCGTTATTTTCTTTCAGAACCACCCTCCCTAAGGTGGGAGGAAGCTGGGTCCAAAAAATTCAAGTTAATCCATCAATGAAACATTTATACTGTTGTTCTGAAATGTCAGTGCATGTATACAATATGACCGGAAAGTTATTACACCATTTTGAACAGTGAGTAAATTTCTGTGTACTTTTGTTTTGATCATCGATTTTATAATCTTCATTTTTTTTTAAACATAATAAAACAGAAGTTAACAGCTAAAAGTAAACTCAAATGTTTTAGAGTATTTTTTTATTTTAATGTTCAAGTCCTTTCTCTCGGGTAGGTCCATGAAAGTCATTGTGAATGGCCAGTTTTCTGAAGCTTGTGAAATCAAGGCAAGAATACCCCAACCCTCTTTCCTTGATGCTATGCTCTCTCTGATGTTTATAAATAATCTACCTCAGAACATTCTCAGATCATAAGTAAACATCTATATAAATGATACCACAGTTTATCGATGCATATCCAAAAAATAAGACGATTCGGACCTTGCAGCTGATCTCCCCTCTGAATTGGCTTTAACAGCTCAATGGGAAGGGGCAAAAATTGGATTATAACTTTCAATATTTCAAAACCCAAGCTAGTATTGTTTTACCATCACTGATCAGACCCTGAGTTTTCTCTGGTCGTGAGGAATTATTTCACTCTCAAAGAGGTTTCATGTTTTGAATATCTATTGAGACTCAAGTACACACCAGACCTCATTCATCATTAACAGTACCCTCTACATTGAGTAGCTTTTGAGCCTTTTAGAAATGTAAGAGGCACAACACACTCCTCCCTGATCTTTTGAACAGGAGTGGAGCTTTGTCCCTTGTTTCCTGTTCAGAATTGGGTTTCTTCTCATTCTCTTTCACTCCCAGTAGCCCGTTGCATCTTAGTGGCATTTGCTTGAGGTGGGTGGGAGGTTTTTTATCATTTCACCCTAAGCAAGGCAGGAAAGCCACTAGTATGCAGGGGGCTACAGAGAATGAAAATGAGAGAAAAGACTGAGTTTAGGGAGGATTGAGGAAAGGACAAAAGATGAATGGGATTCAGAAGATAGCAATTGATGTTGCATTTAAATTTTTGAAGATTGTATTTATCAGGGAAGCAGATAAATGAAATGGAGTTTCACAGGTGAAAAGTATGAGAAAAGAAATGGTTAGAGTAGAAGTGGCAGTTCAATTTAACAGTTTTAACAGTAAACAGGTGGGACCTAGATGCCAATCTAGTAGCATGCTTAAATTCATGAAGTCAGGGCACTAGGGAAAAAAGCTCATCAGAGCAGTTGTCATGAAAATATTTGTAGAAAAGACAGAGAAGCCATACCATGTTGGTGAGAAAGTCGAGATGGCAAATCAGGATCAATTACAATGATCCTTCTTTAGATTTTGTCAAGAACGTCAACATGAATAACAGGAGCAGACTAGATATGGCAGCAGTATTCAATGCATGGAATTTTAAAATATATATATCACACCGCATCCATTATAAACAGTACCCTCTACATTAAGTAGCTTTTGAGCCTTGAATTGAATGAATATTCATTTTAAAAAATTATATAATTTTATAATTTCAGGGCTCACACTATGACAATCACTAGTTGCTGTTACTGCTACAAAGCAAAGGTTTTTGCAACATCTTCCTGGGATACAACAGGTAGGTTTATTCTTGGCAAAATAAACAAAAGACTTAAAACTTAAAAAGAAAGAACTTGCAAGGAGAATATTCTTTTGACATTATACAAAGCGATATTCTCTAATCAGAACTGTACTTCTCAATATTCTTTTAATGATCTCCGATTGCATCCATTGATTAACAAGTGAGATAGTAACAATTGTCCCAATAGTAATTATAGCAAATAGCAGAGTTTCAGTAATTCTCTCTCTTTCTCTCTTTCTTTTTTTTTTATCAGTTGTCAGTTAAGTGAAAATGACTGGCAAGAAATTATCAGCTTTGAGCCCAAGTGTTTATACTGACCAAAACCACTAAGGAGTGTTATACAAATGCATGACAAAAGATGATATAGCTAAGCATTAATGGTTGGCAAAGATATTGAAACCAACCTTAAGTGAAAAAAAAAAATGATGTCTATAATTGTTACTCCATTGCATTAAAACTATAAAACTTCAATACAGATGCTGTTATATATATATATATATATATATATATATATATATATATATATATACAGACATGGAGACATGTGCAATTGATTCTCAACCATTTAAACAAATTGGCTCAAACCACATGTTCCATCTGTCTAAAAGTTTGCAAAACACCTGTGGGTCTTGGGAGACACATGTGTGTCCATAAAAGTTCGGAACCTCTTTATTTTATTGAGCCCTCATTTGTTGTCCATGACAAATGAGCACCTTTACCCCAGAGTATAATTGACAAACCTTTTTTATAATCAATCACTCCACTCATTAGGAGGTATCAGCAATTGACCGCTGATTTTCTCATTTTCGCTATTTTTATATGAAGTTAAAAATAATTTATGTCCTTTTTATTGGTGCTAGATTGATTTTTTTTCTTCACTATGTGTGTGTATATGCACATGTGTAGAATGTCATGGTTATTTCTTCTTTTTATCATTTTCTTCTCTCCTTATACTCACTCCCTATTTATTTTCCTTATTTTTTTTTTCTCCCTTTCAGCTCTGAGTATCAAAGATAATGTAACAATGTCATTTCTGGTGTCATCATAAGGACTTCTTAAAAAAAAAAAATCTTTTCTCAAATATTATGAGGTTTTCTTAAGTTTGTAAGATAGGTGTATTCCATTTTTTATTTATTTCTTGTTTAAATGTTCTTTCTTTTTTTTTATGCTTAAATAGCAACATAAATAATTTTTTATATTATACTAGCAGTAGAGCCCGGCATTGCCCGGGGATGTAACAGTAAGAGATAGATCAAGTATCGACCATCATAATGACTGAAAAATAAAATTGACAAAGATTATTGCTTAAGGTTGACGGACACGCATGTCTTAATTAGTTTTTTTTTTTTATCTATTTACAAATTGGTCAAACTCAAACAAAAACATTGTTTTCAATTGTTATGAGTCTACCGATTGAATAGAATTTTATTATAAACTATTGTCTTGTAAATGGAATTTTTAAAGCATTCTGAATGTAAAAATAAAGAAAAAAGTATACAAGACAATAAGAAACACTACCTGCCAAAAAAAAAGTGAAGTTTTGTTGAAATCGGTTGAAAAATATAGGAAATCCAATCCCATATATAAACAAACACACACACACACACAAACAACCTGGGTTTTATAATAAGTATAACTCAATAAGAGTTGTCCCCCTTTCATTCTCGTAATGCCTCTTAATCGTGTTTTCAAATTGATTTCATGCAAAAACAATTGTGTTTTTCCAATTTTAGGTGCTGTTAGAACCACCGCAAGGTAATTTTACGTAGTCCTGTGAAGTTTTGTTGAAATCAGTTGAAAAATGTAGGAAATTCGATCCAATATATAAACGTACAGACACACACATACAATCTGCGTTTTATAATAAGTAAGATGACTACACTTACCCATTATTTCATTTTTCTTATTTAATAGTAATATATTTTCTTTTTCAAACATGTTTGGCTGAATAATATTGTAACGAATGGGCTTGGAAGAAAGATTTATTCTCCCATTTACATTTCTCCCATTATGGGCATTGATATAACACCCATATTTCACAGACAGAATGGAATGGCTGAAAGGAAAAAGAATGACAAACATGCTTTGCTCTGAGAGAGATATTTTATATACTATGATATGCACAAAACTATATATATATATCCCACATAGAGAACAATATATCACAAATATCTACACAGCAAAGCAAAGTATAAGGAGGAACAAAAAGAAAGTGATCTTACATATAATTTGGAGATATTCCTGACCTGGAGGAGCCATTTTTAATACTCCAGATTTAAATGGACCAGATTAATCTATGTCCCAAATGGAATCGGCACCACGTGCTTGTAAGCTGATGGGGAGGCAGATTTAGCTTCCAAAGGGCCTATGCTAAAAGAAAGCAACCTTCTCGTTTGGTTGGTGTCAATGAACTGAAAGATGGCTGCCACTTTAGTCACTGTATGGAGTGACAACATGAAGTGGCTTTCATGCGACTTATCTCCAGCAAAGGGAGATAAGTGTCTTCTGTATCCTTACAATATCGACAAGTTTTGTCTAATCAAATTTTTAACTTTTTCAAATTTCCAAATTAGTTGATTTATGTAATCAGTAAATTTACCAAAATTCATATCTATTTTTATTTTATATTATTTTTTCCCTTGAGTAATTTTGAATGTTGCTACATTGGTTTTCTAGGATTGTGTTTTTTGGTTAATTCTGGTGTTCTCACAATTGTTTTGAAAGTGTTTGGAGAAGTTGATATAAAACAGCAAATCAGACAAATGTCCATAAAATGCTCTGAAAACAAAATCTTCCTTCAGGACATAGGCAGACATAGTCCTCCACAGTTTTCTTTTTTTAATTATCTGTAAACTGTGCACTGCCATGATTGTTCCTTAGAAAGATGGAATTGTTTCCTGTTGCCTTCTCCACTGTTTTCTTTTCAAAATTGTCTTTCTCCAACCAAATTTATAGAACCTGGTCTAAACTGCTATTTTACTCATGGCTTGAAAGGAGAGGACATGGATTCATGCCTTTTCCAAGTGCATGAGTGCAAAGTAAATACAAACTGTCTTAGCTAGAATTTGAACTCTGCTTACTGATTCCATTTTCATTACTGTTATCTGTTAATCTACCCATTTCTATACTTTCAAAAAAATACTTATTTTCACATTTCTCATTCTTGATCAACAAATTCAGGAAATGAAAAAATTATTTGGCCAAACATCTACCATATTTTATGACATATCAGTCTCTTTTATTTTTTTTCTTATAATTCGTTTAAAAATATTTCCCAGGTCTTATATGCAAAGTTGTATTATCTGGTAGGCTCATATTTACATTATTTATATTGTTTGGGCTATTGTCCTCATCTTTATTGTCATATTCACAATGTTTCAGCTGTTGTATGCTCCAGCCTTCTTCAGGCAATATATCTTGGAATTTTGAACCAAAGCATTTATTTCGTCCACTGGGGTAGATTGTTCTAGTTCCACGTGTCATGCCTTTTTCTGGATATCTCAGTTTCAGTTATTTCCCCTTAGTAACTCAACTCTCCAAGTTTTTGTTCATCCTTGCTGTGGCCAGGTAGTGAACACTTAACTCTTTGGGTCAAATTACTGGATTACTTCAACAAACACTTTTATCAACTAGGCCATGTGCAGAATAAACAGTTCAATTCAAAATTCCAACATATATCACCTGAAGATGGCCAGAGTGTACAATGGATGAAATGTTGTGAATATGACACTAAAGATGGGGACAATAGTCTGAGCAATGTAAATAGTGTAAAGAGTTACAATACCTCATCTCAGAAACATAGACAGATATGGTAGACTAATGTTTGCCCAAATTCTGTAGCCTACCAGTATTTGTACTTACTCTAACTACATAATACTATAATATTAACTGTAAATGGAGGAGGGGCTTCATATACCATCAAATAAACTAACCATCATTTTAAAATTATCTTATAAATTGATCTAATCAGGTGCTAAATGTTGATCTCTAAGTCTGTACTTTAATCTACCACTGCACTATAATGCAAATAACATTTTTTCTAGGGATTTATATAGATGTCTTATCTACAAGCTGAGTTGGGTTGTATTTGATCGCATTCAACTTAGACATTTTTTTCCACAAACATTATATTTTTAGTTTAATGGTAAAACTAGTCATTTAAAAGCAGGAGACATTGACTGAGTAGTTAAAATTGAAATTAATCAACTCTTTTTATTAAAACGGTTTTTCAGGAAATTAGACTTCTCAAGTCCACTGAATGTTATAGCTCTTTCTAATATTCATGGGAATTTCCTTCCAATCTTTTTGCTTTTGGTTATGCAGAAAATTAACAGCTTGATTATATCTTATTTTCTCTTCTAGTCATATGTGCTAACTATTTTTGCTGTTGTTGAAAGTGTTCAAGGTGATATAGCTTTTGATATTTGTTAAAGTTCTTTGTGATTTTGTAGCACCAGTCATAACAAAGACAAATCATTATGCTTAATAAGGTAGGGTCATTTAAGTGTTTTAAGATAACTAATTTTTCAATAAGACATAAATTACATCTATTTCCTTTCCTGTTTTAAGCTTTAGCTCTTGCTATAATATCCCAGGTGATAAAAGGTGTATTACCATCTGTCTTTAATTGCCAGAAATATTTAGAGAGAACAGTATATATATATATATATATATATATATATAACGTCATCCACAGACAGACTGTTTCGCTATTTCACAGCTCATCAGTGTGGCTAGACATCCGGATCTAGCTCGGATCGAAACCCGATTGAATTGGTATCAGCCAGAGATTCTACCACTAAGCCGTCGGTGCACGGCAGGGAAGCAGGTGGATTTTTAGCGTATTTATTTTTAGAAACACGCCCAGTGACTGACAGTGACTCGATTCGCTATGCGAAGAGTCTTGCTATATATAAGCTATAATAGTCACTGTTTACAAACCCAAACCTACTCCCTAGAGAGCTCAACCGAAATTAATATTTATTTCAGGAGCCAATATAACGTCATCCACAGACAGACTGTTTCGCTGTTTCACAGCTCATCAGTGTGGCTAGACATCTGGTTGCCTCTAGCTCGGATCAAAACCCGACTGAATTGGTATCAGCCGGAGATTCTACCACTAAGCCGTCGGCGCACGGCAGGGAAGCAGGTGGATTTTTAGCGTATTTATTTTTAGAAACACGCCCAGTGACTGACAGTGACTCGATTCGCTATGCGAAGAGTCTTGCTATATATAATATATATATATATATATATATATATATATAGGAAAATGATATTCAATTTTTTTTTTATATATTAACAATTTTAGGGATAAAGTTTGTTTACATTGATGCACACAAGTGAAAGAGATCTTGAAAATTTAAAATAATTTTTTGTGTGCATTTTGGCTATATAATCTAGCCAATTTAACAGAGCATCGTCAATATATCAGAATTATAGTGATTGTTTTGGCAAAATATTTTGGAAAGGATCAGATTCAAGAAATTCTAAGAAAATACATGCCATCACTCCACTCAGAGGCAATCACATTAGTAATCTAAATATTTTTTTATAAAATATAATTAGATATATTGGTAACTAGCAGCATGGCCCGGCGTTGCCCGTGCTTGATTCAAAAATCGTATGACTCATACAGCAATCGCTATCACTTGACTTAAAATATTTTTGCCCTTCCTTGCCTTTAAAGGAGTGCCCTTTGCTGTGCTGATGTTGCTACATGCCTTACTTCTTGCCTATCTCATACTGCAAATTTTTTCTAAGCTCTATACTAAACATTAAATCTGTTACGGAAAAAGAACTAAACAAAATGAACACAAAATGATCAGCTTTAAAAAAGGACTCGTAACTGGAAAAACTGAATGAAAAAAGTGTGTTAACAACAAATACTTTTTCACACCCAACCCAGTTCTGCAGAATCAGAATCAACGTTGAGTTTAAGCAAGCGAATGAGCCAATTGGAGTAAAGTGCCATGCAGATTTAAATTTTTCCCACTTGTGACAAATGCAGCTATCGATTATTTTTTTTGCATGCTAGTTAACATTCATGTCAGTCAGCTGTTGGCTCTCATGCTGGCCAATAGAATCTTCCTGCCTATTCATGGCAGCCAGCTATTGGCTCTCACTCTGGCCAGTACAAAATGGCTGCAAACTACATGAAAACTGCCATAGAAGCATGAAAAAATCGATTATTTCCACTATCGATGGAAATTGGGAAATGCAAAGTCAGTCTTGGCCTTTCTGCTAACTTGGAGCATGTGCATGTAAATTTTGGTGCAAATCCGTTGAAAATTGCGGCCATGCATTCGTTACACACACACACACACACACACATCCTGCCTTTTATAGATATTGGTAATGTTCTATGAATGTATCCCTGTAGTGCTGATTTATCTGATCTTGTAGATAAGCAAAACAAAATCAAACATATTGTGGTAAGACAATTACCTACCACTGTCTTATGATTTGTATAAATAAGTCATGCCGTCTTTGCTAAAATGGGAAAACTCAATAATACCACATTAAGCTGAACTAGGCTCAGTTTTCATTACACATGCAATAGAATTTATGTATAAAATGGATAAAAACAATATTTTACCTTTCCTAAATATCATGCTACACCACATTAACAGTAGCTTAAAACTTAGTAGCCACTGAAAATCAACTAATAAAAATGATCTCATAAATTTCTATTCTTAGCAAAACAAAATAAAATCCAGAATAATCATCACATTCTATTTAAGAGCACTGAGAATTTGAAGCCTCAATATTTACATGAAGAGGCAAAGTACATTGAAAATACTTTCAAGCTCCTCTAATACTTTATTTCATATTCAGTAGGAAGCAAAAGGCTCATAAAATATTTAAAAAATAGAAAAGTAGTTCTTCCTGACAAACCCAACAAATCAAAATATATTGTTCTACCCACCAACTTTATCACAACTAAAATTGAAAAGAACTTATCTAAACTCAACATAAAATTTGTCACAACTATGTCTAAAACAAGAAAAAACTTAATTAATACAAAACAATAATAAGCTAAAGCTTGAAGGAGGGATTTACTCTATTACATGTAATAATTGCCACAAGAAATACATAGGAGAAACCTCAAGGAATTTAAATAAATGATTATATGAATACAAAAGGGATTTTTTTTATAAAGCAACACATTAAATGCATTAGTTGTTCACTGTAACAAGACTGACTCCAATTTTGGTTTAAAACATGCTACACTAAGTTAAGTGGAGGCATGGCATGGTGGTGTAATGAGTAACAGTTCAGATTGAGAAATTGGAGAGCTTAGTTCAAATTCCAGTCAAGTTCATTACATTCACTTCCATGCTAATACCCCAGGAAAAGATATGAATTCATCTCTTCCTCTCAGCTATGGGTAAATAGTGGGACAAACTGGTCACTATAGCCTTGGTTGGCAACCAGTTTAAAAGAAGAAAAACTGAATTCAAACCATTTTCTGCCTTGCAGATTCTGCCTCTTTAACTTATAAGAAAATGGACAGGGTTTTGTGATGTCAATGAACACTCATTGCCACTTTTGTAATGTCCACAAATACTCATTGTCACTTTCCTAATGACCGTTGTAGTAGAGACTTTGTAATTGCAGATACAACTATAGTAACACTGTTGAACAATACTGATGTCAGATGCTTTTGAATAACACTTGCACTAATAGTACTTGCTTGATAATACTTGCTCGAAAAGTAACCACCAAATTGTAATACATATAGTAATCTGTAGAGGGATCACCTACATGCCATGCTAATTACCATATATACATTTCCTTTACCATCACGTGATCTACTTATTCAAAATGGGATCACCTGTGTTTGCTCTCTGGTGATCTGTGTTCAAACTCCAGTGTCAGCAGTAACACTTTATTCCTATATAACACAGGTTAACTCAATATTCCCAGGGCAAAGGGAACTGGCAAGCCATTGCACTATTCTGCCTTGAATATCACCATGAACCACAATTGTAAGATGGAGGAGAGTGATGACTACCGTGGCACAAAATGCATGAACTGAATAAATGATGAATGACTCTAATTAAAAGAGAAAACAATTTACTAAGACAAAAATGTTTAGAAAGTGCTTTAATCGGTAGATCATCGACAGTAAATTTACATCCTGGTTCTTACAACATTTTTCTTTTCTTGTCAGATCTTCTATTATCGCAGTGTGAGATACTTAATGATAAAAGTGATGGAAACAGAAACAAAAAGAAAAAAGAATCTAAGTGAAATCAACAAGATTATATACCAAAATCACATTTAAAAAATATTTAAAATTCTCAGCATCTCTCTTTCACTTGTGCAAAATGTTTTTGCTTCAACATAAATATAAACGTAGTCCAATGAAGTCCTAAAGGACGAAATGTGTCACACAAAATCTTTTTCCATTTTGTCATACTTCTTTCCCCTAAAACATATATTTTCATATATATATATATATATATATATATATATATATATATATATGTAAAAAGAATTAATCAGTAAAGTTAATGTAATTAATGGTGAAATCACTTTGCTAACAGATCCATAAAATATTAACTTACTAACAACTCTCTGAATGGTGTCATCCTTATGTTTAAAATTATGAGATGGATTAGATGTTCTGTTACAAGGAATCCGCTCTTTCATCGTTAGGTATTAATATTGTTTTCATTTCAGGTAAATTTCCAAGATGAAAATAAATGTATTGCAAGCTGAAAGATGTTTTTTTTTAAAAGTGTGCCATTTCGCATTAATTAAAATTATGAGATGGATTAGATGTTCTGTTACAAGGAATCCGCTCTTTCATCGTTAGGTATTAATATTGTTTTCATTTCAGGTAAATTTCCAAGATGAAAATAAATGTATTGCAAGCTGAAAGATGTTTTTTTTTTAAAAGTGTGACATTTCGCATTAATTAAAATTATGAGATGGATTAGATGTTCTGTTACAAGGAATCCGCTCTTTCATCGTTAGGTATTAATATTGTTTTCATTTCAGGTAAATTTCCAAGATGAAAATAAATGTATTGCAAGCTGAAAGATGTTTTTTTTTTTAAAGTGTGCCATTTCGCATTAATTAAAATTATGAGATGGATTAGATGTTCTGTTACAAGGAATCCGCTCTTTCATCGTTAGGTATTAAGATTGTTTTCATTTCAGGTAAATTTCCAAGATGAAAATAAATGTATTGCAAGCTGAAAGATGTTTTTTTTTTTTAAAGTGTGCCATTTCGCATTAATTAAAATTATGAGATGGATTAGATGTTCTGTTACAAGGAATCCGCTCTTTCATCGTTAGGTATTAAGATTGTTTTCATTTCAGGTAAATTTCCAAGATGAAAATAAATGTATTGCAAGCTGAAAGATGTTTTTTTTTTTAAAGTGTGCCATTTCGCATTAATTAAAATTATGAGATGGATTAGATGTTCTGTTACAAGGAATCCGCTCTTTCATCGTTAGGTATTAAGATTGTTTTCATTTCAGGTAAATTTCCAAGATGAAAATAAATGTATTGCAAGCTGAAAGATGTTTTTTTTTTTTAAAGTGTGACATTTCGCATTAATTAAAATTATGAGATGGATTAGATGTTCTGTTACAAGGAATCCGCTCTTTCATCGTTAGGTATTAATATTGTTTTCATTTCAGGTAAATTTCCAAGATGAAAATAAATGTATTGCAAGCTGAAAGATGTTTTTTTTTTTTAAAGTGTGACATTTCGCATTAATTAAAATTATGAGATGGATTAGATGTTCTGTTACAAGGAATCCGCTCTTTCATCGTTAGGTATTAAGATTGTTTTCATTTCAGGTAAATTTCCAAGATGAAAATAAATGTATTGCAAGCTGAAAGATGTTTTTTTTTTTAAAGTGTGCCATTTCGCATTAATTAAAATTATGAGATGGATTAGATGTTCTGTTACAAGGAATCCGCTCTTTCATCGTTAGGTATTAAGATTGTTTTCATTTCAGGTAAATTTCCAAGATGAAAATAAATGTATTGCAAGCTGAAAGATGTTTTTTTTTTTAAAGTGTGCCATTTCGCATTAATTAAAATTATGAGATGGATTAGATGTTCTGTTACAAGGAATCCGCTCTTTCATCGTTAGGTATTAATATTGTTTTCATTTCAGGTAAATTTCCAAGATGAAAATAAATGTATTGCAAGCTGAAAGATGTTTTTTTTTTTAAAGTGTGCCATTTCGCATTAATTAAAATTATGAGATGGATTAGATGTTCTGTTACAAGGAATCCGCTCTTTCATCGTTAGGTA
Source organism: Acanthosepion lycidas (assembly GCA_963932145.1). Taxonomy (NCBI): domain Eukaryota; kingdom Metazoa; phylum Mollusca; class Cephalopoda; order Sepiida; family Sepiidae; genus Acanthosepion; species Acanthosepion lycidas. Next base: position 54,980,734 of record OZ010589.1, read on the forward strand.
TTAATATTGTTTTCATTTCAGGTAAATTTCCAAGATGAAAATAAATGTATTGCAAGCTGAAAGATGTTTTTTTTTTTTAAAGTGTGACATTTCGCATTAATTAAAATTATGAGATGGATTAGATGTTCTGTTACAAGGAATCCGCTCTTTCATCGTTAGGTATTAATATTGTTTTCATTTCAGGTAAATTTCCAAGATGAAAATAAATGTATTGCAAGCTGAAAGATGTTTTTTTTTTTTAAAGTGTGACATTTCGCATTAATTAAAATTATGAGATGGATTAGATGTTCTGTTACAAGGAATCCGCTCTTTCATCGTTAGGTATTAATATTGTTTCATTTCAGGTAAATTTCCAAGATGAAAATAAATGTATTGCAAGCTGAAAGATGTTTTTTTTTTTTAAAGTGTGACATTTCGCATTAATTAAAATTATGAGATGGATTAGATGTTCTGTTACAAGGAATCCGCTCTTTCATCGTTAGGTATTAATATTGTTTTCATTTCAGGTAAATTTCCAAGATGAAAATAAATGTATTGCAAGCTGAAAGATGTTTTTTTTTAAAAGTGTGCCATTTCGCATTAATTAAAATTATGAGATGGATTAGATGTTCTGTTACAAGGAATCCGCTCTTTCATCGTTAGGTATTAATATTGTTTTCATTTCAGGTAAATTTCCAAGATGAAAATAAATGTATTGCAAGCTGAAAGATGTTTTTTTTTTAAAAGTGTGACATTTCGCATTAATTAAAATTATGAGATGGATTAGATGTTCTGTTACAAGGAATCCGCTCTTTCATCGTTAGGTATTAATATTGTTTTCATTTCAGGTAAATTTCCAAGATGAAAATAAATGTATTGCAAGCTGAAAGATGTTTTTTTTTTTAAAGTGTGCCATTTCGCATTAATTAAAATTATGAGATGGATTAGATGTTCTGTTACAAGGAATCCGCTCTTTCATCGTTAGGTATTAAGATTGTTTTCATTTCAGGTAAATTTCCAAGATGAAAATAAATGTATTGCAAGCTGAAAGATGTTTTTTTTTTTTAAAGTGTGCCATTTCGCATTAATTAAAATTATGAGATGGATTAGATGTTCTGTTACAAGGAATCCGCTCTTTCATCGTTAGGTATTAAGATTGTTTTCATTTCAGGTAAATTTCCAAGATGAAAATAAATGTATTGCAAGCTGAAAGATGTTTTTTTTTTTAAAGTGTGCCATTTCGCATTAATTAAAATTATGAGATGGATTAGATGTTCTGTTACAAGGAATCCGCTCTTTCATCGTTAGGTATTAAGATTGTTTTCATTTCAGGTAAATTTCCAAGATGAAAATAAATGTATTGCAAGCTGAAAGATGTTTTTTTTTTTTAAAGTGTGACATTTCGCATTAATTAAAATTATGAGATGGATTAGATGTTCTGTTACAAGGAATCCGCTCTTTCATCGTTAGGTATTAATATTGTTTTCATTTCAGGTAAATTTCCAAGATGAAAATAAATGTATTGCAAGCTGAAAGATGTTTTTTTTTTTTAAAGTGTGACATTTCGCATTAATTAAAATTATGAGATGGATTAGATGTTCTGTTACAAGGAATCCGCTCTTTCATCGTTAGGTATTAAGATTGTTTTCATTTCAGGTAAATTTCCAAGATGAAAATAAATGTATTGCAAGCTGAAAGATGTTTTTTTTTTTAAAGTGTGCCATTTCGCATTAATTAAAATTATGAGATGGATTAGATGTTCTGTTACAAGGAATCCGCTCTTTCATCGTTAGGTATTAAGATTGTTTTCATTTCAGGTAAATTTCCAAGATGAAAATAAATGTATTGCAAGCTGAAAGATGTTTTTTTTTTTAAAGTGTGCCATTTCGCATTAATTAAAATTATGAGATGGATTAGATGTTCTGTTACAAGGAATCCGCTCTTTCATCGTTAGGTATTAATATTGTTTTCATTTCAGGTAAATTTCCAAGATGAAAATAAATGTATTGCAAGCTGAAAGATGTTTTTTTTTTTTAAAGTGTGACATTTCGCATTAATTAAAATTATGAGATGGATTAGATGTTCTGTTACAAGGAATCCGCTCTTTCATCGTTAGGTATTAATATTGTTTTCATTTCAGGTAAATTTCCAAGATGAAAATAAATGTATTGCAAGCTGAAAGATGTTTTTTTTTTTTAAAGTGTGACATTTCGCATTAATTAAAATTATGAGATGGATTAGATGTTCTGTTACAAGGAATCCGCTCTTTCATCGTTAGGTATTAATATTGTTTTCATTTCAGGTAAATTTCCAAGATGAAAATAAATGTATTGCAAGCTGAAAGATGTTTTTTTTTTTTAAAGTGTGACATTTCGCATTAATTAAAATTATGAGATGGATTAGATGTTCTGTTACAAGGAATCCGCTCTTTCATTGTTAGGTATTAATATTGTTTTCATTTCAGGTAAATTTCCAAGATGAAAATAAATGTATTGCAAGCTGAAAGATGTTTTTTTTTTTTAAAGTGTGACATTTCGCATTAATTAAAATTATGAGATGGATTAGATGTTCTGTTACAAGGAATCCGCTCTTTCATCGTTAGGTATTAATATTGTTTTCATTTCAGGTAAATTTCCAAGATGAAAATAAATGTATTGCAAGCTGAAAGATGTTTTTTTTTTAAAAGTGTGCCATTTCGCATTAATTAAAATTATGAGATGGATTAGATGTTCTGTTACAAGGAATCCGCTCTTTCATCGTTAGGTATTAAGATTGTTTTCATTTCAGGTAAATTTCCAAGATGAAAATAAATGTATTACAAGCTGAAAGATGTTTTTTTTTTTAAGGTGTGCCATTTCGCATTAATTAAAATTATGAGATGGATTAGATGTTCTGTTACAAGGAATCCGCTCTTTCATCGTTAGGTATTAATATTGTTTTCATTTCAGGTAAATTTCCAAGATGAAAATAAATGTATTGCAAGCTGAAAGATGTTTTTTTTTTTTAAAGTGTGACATTTCGCATTAATTACATTAACTTTACTGATTAATTCTCTGGATGATTACTTCTTTATAATATTATATATGCTGCACCAATTAATATATACATATATATATATATATAAATTCACTGAATGTCTCTTTTTATATGACTGCCTCTCATTGCATAAGTTAAGGAAAGCTAGATTCTTGTGTTTATTAATGGGAGTTTGGAACATGATTTATAGATATTACTTTTAGGAAATTTCAAAACTTTTTGATTTTCCATGCAAGTATAATGATAAACTGGACTCTTACTTTATGTCTGTCATGTTAGCAAAACTAAATCCTTATCTTTTAGCTTAAAGTAGATATCAAGCAAAAAATCTTCCTCACTTAAAACCATAAAACAAATTTATGCCCTTTTTACCCTTTAACTTCTGCTTGCCAGAAAATCAAAGCTAAAAAATAACATGTTTCCTTTACATTTTTATTTTGAGAGTTGAAATGATAAAATGTTAAACTCAAGTTTATTACAAATCCACAGTAGCACATCGTTCAGTGTTAAGACAATGTTTATTGCTGCACTAAAAATCCAACATAAAATTTTGATTTTCAAAAAGTATGGCTATTTGAAACCTTTTTGTGAAATTACCCCCAGTTATTTAAATTAAGAATGATTCAAGAGTTTGAGAGGAATGATTTTCAAATTTCAAATAAGTTATAAAATCAATACTTCAAATCTATCATTTGTTAACAGGGCAAAAATATCTGTTTCAGTCTTCTACAGGAACTAGCTTAAAATCTCGCCTATTGGGTTTTTCTTTCATCTTCTTTTGTCTGCATTATATATATATATATATATATCATCTTCTTTTGTCTACATTATATATTATATTAATTATTAATAATTTACATTATATATATATATATATATATATATATATATATATATATATATATATATGAGAGAGAGAGATGGATTAAAACAGTGTGGACATAGTTGGTTTAATGATCTCCTAAGGCATAAAACTGCAAGTTACTATGTAGCGTGTATTTCTATATCCACACCATTTATATCTACTCTTTCTCTATAAATATACCAAATTTTAAATAGTTGTGTGTGATCTGATAATTGCTTCAGATGTGAAACTGTCAGTCACCATAAAGTGTTTGGGGCAAGTGTGTTCACTTCAGAGGGTCACCAGTGTAGATATGTGGTAGGATAATTATTTTATCGGAAATTTAACTTAAGGGTTTAAAATAAATAGTATATTTTTATTTATTTTCTTTAGTGATGAGTGAATCCTTTGGCATTCAGTGTATCAAAAATTTTGTTAATAAGGCAGATATTGGTAGTAGTCTGGAGAAATGTTTGTTTCAGGAGTTTAAAGTCAGGCCATGATAGTAGTAGCAATATCAAAAATTAGGTCAGTGTCAATCTACTGTGTTTTATTTTTGGACCTGAACAGGGCAGAAATGTCAGTAACAGATCACCTCTTAACTGCTTCTTCACATGTCTGTGTTCTTTTGTTCAATCCTCTTCTGCCATCTGTTCTGCCTTGAGCCCAGAGGTATTGGGTTAATATCCTTTTGATCAAGTTTGAGAATTTGGTGGGAACATTATTTCAGCTAATATCAAAAAGTCTCTTTGTCTCAATTTTTTGATTGGCCAAATCATTTTATTTTCTGGTGTTCCTTTCTTTTTCATTTTTTTTATAATAGAAGTTATGCGTAGAGCCACCCTTATTTTTGGTATTTTTCAGTCACAAATATGTAGGCTCAGATTCTGCAAATTTTTGTTGTTTGGGGCTGGGTTCAGATTTTTCTTCCTCATTTTTTTCTTCGAGGGTTGCCTTCTTCATTAGTTGAGAGAAGTATAGAAAGAGAATTTTAGAGAGAAAGAAAGAAAGAGATAAGGTTTTTAAAGGAAAGCAGGAATGCCTTATTTTAAATTTTTTGTTTATATATTTTATTTTTATATTTTATTGTTTTTTTTTTTTTTATTGGGACACACTACAGGATGATTTCTCTGTCCACACAGTTGACATCTACAAACACTTTACATGCGGTATTGAGTATTTTCTCCCATAAATATAGCAAATTTTAAACACACAGACACACGTGTGTGTGAAGAATATGCATTAAATTGTTTTTTGGCATGATGTAAGTTTGTCATAAGATCACATTCATAAAGTATTTAGTAGTTCATGAATCTTCACTACAACAAATGTATTTACATATAAAATAATATTTATATATTTATATATCACCTGGAGAAGGCTGGAGTGTACAATGGCCAAAACATTGTAAATATGACAATAAAGATGAAGACAACAGTCTGAACGATGTAAATAGTGTAAATATTATTTTGTTTAATAAATTTCTTGTGAAGTGATTAATATTTCATCTGCATTTCTAAAATAATTTTATTAATTGACAACTTTCTATTCTACAAATAATCCAATATCTTTATTTTCTTCATGTTTTTTTTTTTTTTTAATGCCAACTAGTAAAAGTTTGGGGCTTGAATGGAAGTCTGCTTCACACATTCCGTGGACATTCTAAACCTATATCCAATCTCATCCTTCATCCAAAGAATCCTTTGTTGCTTATATCCAGTTCTTTTGATGGAACCATCAAAATTTGGTCCTTGGAAACATTGGATCAAATCTACAAGTAAGTAAACTTAGCCTCATATAATTAAATTTTGAATCTAAAAATTGGTAATTCAAGTTCTTAATCAACACTTCATATGCAATAGTATTTACTGTATTTGACAGCATATAAGACACACTTTTTTTTTACTAAAAATATCTTTTAAAATTCCCCTGCATCTGATATGCCATATGTAGGTTTACTAATTTTATTACTAATTTTTTCTTGATTTGCCCTGCTGAAATTGGGGTGCATTTTATACACCCACGCATCTTATATACCATCAAATACAGTAGTTCACTTTTAATAGACAATGTATTTTCAGCCATTATTATTAATTTTGGTTGTATTTACTTTCATCTTGATTTTTAGTTACTTTTTATCCCATTGATCTAGAGCAGTAAGTAAATGTAGGAGCAAACATAAAGCAGCAAGTTCATTCAATCAGGTAACAAGCTAAAGAGACAAGAGTTCAAATCATACTGAAAGCTTATCTTTTGTTTCTGATTTATACTGTCTTCTCACTGCTGTAGATCAATGGCCTAGCTAAAGTTACAATAATAATAACCTAAAAATTCAGATGGAGATAAATACTATTTAAAATTAATAATGGTTAACACTTCATATGATTGCAAATAGAGAATTTTTATGATTGTGATATTCTCTGTTGTAATGGAATGTCCCACACTCCCTATCACATATGTGACTGACTATATCGATAGATATATATAGTGAGCACAGGATATACCTAACGGACTTGCTTCGGGAATTACTAGCCTGCTAACTAATTTCCTGTCTTTCAAAAGTGTATTCTCTTTTACAATAAACCTCTCTTTCTTTCATCTATGCCTGTGTTGCTGTTCCTTTCACTCAAGTACCACCTTTGTCTGTTTGTAACCTTCTTTAAGGATGCAACATTCTCAAACTAAAAAGGTATTGGAAAAATTTTGTGATAAATGTAACAATGATTTATTTTGAAAATGATCATATTTCAAATATTATCATACTGCAAAAGAACTTCTTTTACTGATTTTTTTTTGTCTCACTTTTGCTTAAACTTTTCATTTCTTACAGAAACGTATTGAAAATGATTTATTCTAGAAAGTATTTACTATAGAAATACATTTACAATAGAAGTGATTTATTTTGGAAAGTATTTACTATAGAAATTATTTATTTTAGAAAGTAATTTCAAATTAATTAAAATAAAAATTATTGTATATTTTTAAAAATGCAATACCAGTAATTTTTTATATAAAACCATTCAAAATATTTATTATAATTTGTGAAAATATACAAAGAAAATATGCTTTATTTTTAGAACAAAACAGTTAATTTACAATGGTAAGCAACAATTACTTACAATTGAAATTCTTTTAACTGGAAAATGTACCCTGTAATGAATTGTATTTTCTCCACTAAATGTTTGTATAAAAATAGTTTTCTGTCTGAACATAACATAAAGAGGGCAATTAAAACCTGTAATAAATTTCAACTAAAATTTCCCACCAACCACTTCACCAAATGATGTCAAACAAAATACAGAAAAAGGAGTTGACAGCTATTAATACATGCATACTTTTCAAGAATATCATGGAAAATAGCTTCAAAGAAGGACAAACAGCAAAGACTGTCACACTTGCTTTATGCACAAATTACCTCTGGAAACATAACCAACATAGTATGTCCTTCTACACTTTTTTCCATTGCCAAGAAAATCATAAACCTTAAATCATGCACCAAGCTATATAGGAATCTCACAAAATCCATTGAAGGTCAAGATGCTGGAAAGGTACAAGAAAATGTTCAGGTGCCTCAAGAACCATGGGTTCATAGGTAAAATATTCTCTGATGAGAAAATCTTTGAAATAAATGCTTTTTTGAACCACCAAAATACCTGATATCAATGGTTGATGTTAATGACACTTTCAGTTATAACCTACCCAGTTGTAACCTCTGGCAGGAAAAAGATATTCATATTTTAAGTTTGAAGAAAAAATGGGTATTGATGCTGATTACAAGGTCCTGAGGTACCATATTTTGCCACAACCCAAGGTTAAATACCCAAACCCTGCCTATATGTGAATCCAGTAAGGTGCTCTCAAACAAACTGCCAAGAATGTGCAGAAATTCTACAGAATTAATTTCACTAATTTCTGGCCAATAGACTTCTGATCCTCCTCCATCCTGAACATGAACCCACAAGACTGTGATGTGTAGTGTATTTTGTAGCAGGCCACTAACAAGACCTCCAATGCCAACATCAATATCTTTTTAACTGCTATTAAGTAGGAGTGGACCAGGATGTTTAAGTACTTGATGGGTAACAGCTGCACAACTCAAGGTCATTTTAAGATATTAATTGAAAATAACCAATGCCATATTGAATAAATTGTCTTTATTTTATCTGAGTTTTAATAATAGGCCCATTTATTCATAAAAAATAAGTTTCAAAAGTTGCATCAATTCTATCAGCATTGCTTTCCTGTCATATATATATATATATATATATATATATATATATATATATAATGACTTGATGATTGCATATAAGCATGAAGCAGACTGTCGCTGTTGGGTGTTGACTTCAATGTCCGCTTTTATATTTACATACACTCTATTTCTGATTAAAATTATATTTTATCATATATATATGTGAAAAATATATAGAAAATAGGAAAGAACTCGTTAGGTAAATAATCCAAAGTTCTTTAGTATTTTTGTTATTATTTTTAAAAAATAGTGCTCGATACAAAAGTAGAGCATTAATGTAATTATTTATTTAAAAATATGATTCCAACATGCTACATAATAGTTCTCATGTTTCAAAACAAGAGCCGAAAACTTCAATATAAATACTTGAATTAAATTGAATTAAAGCTTAGTACTTTAATTCAATTTAATTCAAATAATTATATTGAAGTTTTCGGCTCTTGTTTTGAAACATGAGAACTATTATGTAGCATGTTGGAATCATATTTTTAAATAAATAATTATATATATATATATACACGCACAATGTGTGTGTGTATGTGTATGCATGATGAAATGAAATATATATTCAACAATAACATTTACTCATTTGTTTATTAGCCATTAAATTGCATCACTTAGCATCCTCCATAGTTTATCTTGAATTTCAAAGTTAGCCTGAAGAATGATATGGGTGTTTTTAAATTCAAAAATTTTAAAAACTTTACAATATTTTTACTTTTGTTTATAAATACATGTTGCAAAATTAAATCTTTACATTTGCCTTGATAAAGTCCATCAGAGGATGAAATGCGTATGTAAAGAAAAGTTTTTCTTTTATCTTTATTCATATTCTCTTTTTACAGGTATTTTTATTTATATCTGAAAATTTACACACACACACACTTATCTATATAGTAGGCATTCATTTTGTTATTTTGTTTTTTTTTAATCATTTTACCCCAAGCAAGGTGGGAATGCCACTAGTACACAGAGAGTTACAGTGAGTGAAATTGAGAGAAAAAGCTAAGTATAGAGGGTATTGAGTAAAGGATAAAAGATTAACGGGGTTCAAAACAATAGAAGTTAGCAATTGATGGTACATTTAAATTTTTGAAGATTGTAGTTTTCAGGGAAGTGACTAAACAGAATAGAGTTCCACAGTCAGGAAGTGCAAGAAAACAAACTGTTGGAGTAGAAGTGGTGGTTACATTTAACTATTTTAACAGTAAAAGGATGGGACCTAGATGCCAATCTAGCAGCACGCTTAAATTCATGTAGTTGGGGCACCAGGGATAAAAGATTGTTGGAGCAGTTGCCATGAAAATATTTGTAGAAAAGACAGAGGAAAGCCACATCATGTCTGTGAGAAAGTGACTGAAGTCGAGATGCTAATTCAGGATTGATTACATTGCAGATTCTTCTTTGGATTTTTTCAAGGATCTTGAGATGAATAGCAGGGGCACTGGACCAAATATTACAACAGTATTCAATGCATGGTGAAATCATCAATTTTGATGGATTTGTTATTTAGACAGGAGTAAATGGTAGTATCATCTGCATAAATGCCTACTTGGGAACTCATGACATCAGGAAGATCATTGATGAAGGTCAGAAACAGTGTAGGACCTAGGATATAGCCTTAGGGGACACCCACATTCATGTGAAAGGATCTGGAAGTGAGCCCGTTCAGAACAACCTTCATTTCACAATTTGATAGGAATGATTGGATTAAATTAAACAAGTGTCATGTAATACCATAGCCCTGAAGCTTTTGTAGAAGACTAGCATGCCAAACCATGTTAAATGCCTTTGAGATATCTAGAGTCACAGCTCAAGCTTTGCCATTATTATCAAGAGCTTGATATACAGTAGCGGCCATAATATAAGGAATGGAAACAACAAAGACATAAATATGTGTATTACTTAAAAAGTAATGCATGATTAGCAATGACATTTTTACCAAATAAAGATTAGGGTGTAATGCATAAATATTATACAAAGTTACAAAAGTTTACATAATAGTTTTTTTTTTAAATAAAGATTAAGTGGAACAAAGGAAATAAGCTAATGGACAAAAGTTAACGATGTTAATAATTTGCATAAACTTTTAATTTACATTGTTAAAAAACTCGATGGAGCTTTTCAACAATAAGTAAAAGTTCATTTATCATTAGGACTTTATTTTTAAGCAATATGGCAAATTCTACACGCAAAACGCTCTCTTTTGAAGAAAAAAAAACTCATTATCACTATCAAGAAAAAAAAAGTCAATTTCAGAAATTTCTGATATTGCTCATAGGTCTAAAAGTGTTGTTCATCATGTAATTAGCAGGTATAAAACCGCTAAAATGTTAGATGCAAAACCAAAAACCAGCAGACCTCCAAAAACATCGCAAAGAGAAGATTGAAGAATTGTTAGAATATCTACAAAAAACCGTTTTGAAACTGCTACATCAATTGCCCATAAATTTAATGGAGACAGATAAGATCTCAAGGAAAACGGTTGCTCGCAGGTTAAAAAATGCAGGATTGCATGCCTGTATTCCAGCTTCGAAGCCTCTCATTTCAAAGCGAAAACAAAGGGCATGCCTGGAGTATGCGAGAGAACATGTTGTTTGGACTGATACACAATGGGATACAGTTCATTTCAGTGACGAGTCCAAGTTTACTATATTTGGTTCTGAGGGCAAAACTTATGTACGACATAGAACAGGTGAAAGACTGTCTTCTCAATGTGTCAAGAAAACCGTTAAGTTTGGTGGTGGCAGTGTGATGGTGTGGGGAATGATTTCATCTGCAGGAGTTGGCCCTATCATCCGCGTACATGGCAATATCAATGCTGAGATTTACAAAAGGCTTCTTCAGCAGCATGTGGTACCAAGATTACACCATAATCTTTATGAATCTCCTATTTTCATGCAGGACAATGCACCTTGCCACAAGGCTCAGAATGTTATGTCTTTATTCGAAGAAGAAGGAATTGCCCTAATGAAGTAGCCAGTCCAGAGCCCCGACCTGAATCCAATAATAAATGTTTGGAAGATAATTGGAGAAAGGGCTCAGAAAAAAACCCAAAAAAACCAGGATCACCTATGGCAGTTCACAATCAAGTATTAACAAAATCATTCCTTAACTTTTGTCCAGTAGCTTATTTCCTTTGTTTCGTTTAATCTTTATTTAAAAAAAAAACTATTATGTAAATTTTTGAAAATTTATGCATTACGCCCTAATCTTTATTTGGTAAAAATTTAATTGCTAATCATGCATTACTTTTTAAGTAATACACATATTTATGTCTTTGTTGTTTCCGTTCCTTATATTATGGCCACTACTGTATATATTCTGTGATGGTTGTAAGCATGTTAGTGGTAGACTGGGCAAAACAGAATCCATATTGTTTGTCAGAGAGTAGATTCTGAGTGGTAAGATACTTCAGCATTGATTAAAGCCTCAAATACTTTGCCAAAAAGTGGTAGGAGACTCATAGCGTGATAGAGGGGTCAGAATGTTCTCTAGAGCTCTTAAAAACAGGAACTGGAGAAGAGGACTTCCAACAAGCTAGAAAGCAGGAAGCAGCAAGGCAATAGTTGTAGAGTTTGGAGAGAACTGGAACCAGCTCAAGGACACTTTTCTTTAAGAGAACAACTTGTATCCTGTGACCTCAACTTGCCTTATGGAAGTCTAATTTAGAAATGATATCTGAGACCAATGACCAGGTTATGTGTATATCACTCAGTATAGCCTTCGTTTTAGGAGGGAAATCAGATGTGGGTACTTCAAATGAGTCAAATGTTGAGGTGGAAGAGAATTTCTGAGCAAAGCATTCAACCTTATCTGCTGTAGATGTCAGGATTTCGAATTGATTGAATAGAGGAGGGATTGAGAATTTGCTGTTGTTCGGCATGCTCTTATAGAGCTACCAATAATCTCTAGAACTGAACTTGCAAAATGCTATACATTGTATCATTCTATCAGCAAACAGTAATTTTGCTTCATTGAAGACATACTCATTATGAGCAGAGGCAAAGAGGCATCTATTACAATCAGACATGTCACTCTGGTACAGGTAGAAGAAGTGATTCCTGTGAGCTATAGCAGAGATAGCTGACTGAGTTAAGTAGAGAGAGATGGAGACATATGTAAGAATGGTCTGGAGATTTAAGAGAGAGTTCCCTAGCTAGTGGTAGATGTTCATATTTGTTTGGTAGTAGTAGCAGTTGGTTGTCTAATGTAACATGTGTGGCAAGGGAATTAGCACAGACTGCAGCATAATGTGGCCTCAGTATTGCCCTCCGGAGGTACTTGCAGGGACACCCCTCTGTGCATAGCATGGCACTGCAAGAACACTGATATTATGCAACTGTTGATTAGAGCAGCCTTTCAAGACACTCCATGAAAATTACTACATATTAACAATTGGAAAAACATTTAATGGCTCCCATGTGAAAACCTTATAAGGACTTAGCAGAATACCAATTTCATATATAAGATCATTTTAAGATAGCATGAGTCAACTAAAGTGGGTGATTGGTTTTCTTTAGAAAAGCATATTTAATGGCTCAAATGTGAAAACATAATAATAAATGCTTAACTGAATAGGTTTATATTTATGATAGCATAATAATAATTGTTTATAAACAAATTAATAAACAAATATGATAGCATAATATTCTAATAGACAAAAAATGAAATAACAATTGTATTTTTGTTAAATATTGATTATATTCAAGAATACTTTTCAGCGTTACTTTCAGGTTGACTTAAATTATATCTTTGGAATGATTCTGCATTTAATTTAGTTTGCCTGTATATACCAGTGATGGCCCTATGTGGATGTTCTTAACAGAAGAAAATATGATTTCTGTGTTCAACCCTCAAGAAATCAAGCTCTGGTCCCTTAACCATTTTATTAATTTCTGGAACCTAACACGATGCCCAATATTCCATATGTCCTTGCAACGAGGGGGCTCTCAAAAGTCAACACGGCTAATGGCTGTTGGGACAGACAGCAGGTAAGTCTTTTTTTAAATTTAGTTCTTATGGTAATCATTTTCATTCTCACTAAATAATTTAGGAAAACCTGAGACTTTGCACAATGTATACTGAAAGGGATATCTTATGATAGTGCGGTGGTTAATGCACAGGTTTTCTTAACCATAGATCAAATAGATTGTACTAAGATTGGCATTGTTTGAAAAATATCTAAAGATAATTAAAACCTTTAGCACTCTGCATTATTAATATTACTTCCCTTTTTACTGCATTCTTTTTCAAAGCCTCTCAATTGCAGTATCCTTATTGTTAATTTCCCTCAAAGTTGTTTTCTGTTGTCATAGCAGGTTATGACAACACAACTATGAAATTCAAACTCTATTGTTCAGGGATCAGAGTCACCTTCAGTAGCGGGATAACCTTTTTGTCCAACAATTAAAGTCACATACAAAGTGATAAAGGTTAACTATCCTTAACCAAAACATTTTTAAACAGACTATTATTCTAATTCAATAGAGTATATATCTAAATTAGAATTAAAATATTCGTTATGAAAAATGTGATGTAATTGTAATGAAAGTGTTGAATTTGTTTAATAAAGATCAACACTTTCAACCTTGATTTCATAAAATGATGTTTAGTGAGAAGATCTCTTAATCCAAACTCATTAAGTAAATATAAAAGTGCAAACAACATTTTCTTGAGAGCTAAGGTGATTTTTTTTTTTTTTTTTAATGTTGGACAGTTTTCATTCTAATCTTAAAATAACTGCATTAAAAATGTAATTTTCAATATAGTGAAATTTTTGGCTCTGATCTTAAAATGATCCATTAAAAAATAAATTGTGGTTCAGAGAAGTTTTCAGTCCTGACCTTAAAATGTCCCATTACAAAAAATAAATTGTGATTTATAGCAACTTTCAGCATTAATTATAAAATGACTGTAAAAAAAAAAAGAAGGTTTTTGTTCTTAAAATGTCTGCAAATTTATTTTCAAAAATGAATATTTCCTCCACATAAAAGTCAATATTGAGGATAATTTTCAAAAAAGAAAAACTCAATCTCAAATAAGAAAATTACATTTAACTGAAAACCTTAAGACATTTTTCTTTATTCCATTTTCTTTGAGACACATACACAAAAAAGTAACAAAGTTCCTGAATAATATCATTATCAACATATTTTTCTTTGATACAATATTGGCTTGTTTTTATTGGTACTATATTCTCTGATTAGCATCTTTATGCCATGCATATGCAAGGCAAGGACAGGTAACCGTTTTTAGCCTCTTTTATTTTCTTTTACAAATGATTCATCAGTAACATTTTCTTTTATATGCTGTGTCCATTCAAGACCTAGACAACCTTGGCTCTTCACCAGTTCCTATCCTTTGTAGCTCTAAACAATGTCTTTTCCCCTTCCTATTCCTTCTAGTCCCTGTTCTGCCATCCATTAAAACTCATTAAGTAAATGCTCAATGTCTATCTCTGTCTCTCTTGCCTTCGCTATGTCCTTATGTCTTCCAGAAATTTCATCTTCTCTTTCTGATTATAAGTACAAGTGTTATAACTCACTCCTAGTGATTATAATATTATGTCTTGCTTAAGCTACTCACTGTGACATCATTAGAATTCTCTCCAAACTCCAACGGACTTCTGACTCACTTTGAGTTCTTTATTTAAGGTGTCTTGCCTAGTTCATTTGTGTTACTGGGGGTGTCTTATTTAATTCACAACATCTGCACTTTTGAGGGGGTTTTTTTCCCACTAGTAAATATTTTTGAAATGATTATATTTTTAAATCTGTGAACTCAATAAGGCCTTCAATTCAGTTCACAACAAAAGAAGCAAGTAATAATCAGCTGGCCTTCTTGGATGAACTAATAACTCATACAGAGAATGGGTTCAATACTTCAACTAGACAACTTCAGTTCCCACAATTCTTACAGTGTGAAGAAAGGGATTGTCCAATGCTTCATCACCACTATTATAACTCTCTCCTAGTGGTTATAATATTATGTCTTGCTTAGTCTACTCTCTGTAACATCATTAGAATTCTCTCTGACTGATTCCAATGGACTTTTGACTCACTTTGAGTTCTTTATTTAAGGCGTCTTGCTAGTTCATTTGTGTTGCCAGGGGTGTCTTATTTACTCCACAACAAATGTCCTTTTTTCCCATGTTTCGACCATAGCATTCTCAGCATTCTTCTGTAGAGCCACATTTTTGTCATATCAGTTATCTTCATCATCTGTGAGGAAATTGTCCAGCATTCATTGCTATATAGATATGTAGTGAACAGGGAAAATCAACTACCTCAAAAAAGAGTTTGTGTCCTATGCACAGTTTGCTGAAGAAAAGGAAAAATAAAAATAAATAAATCCTAAGTAATTATTGTCCTAAGTATACTTCACAATATGGTAATTTTATTCATCATCCCCAACTATCATCCATCCTGGGTAGGATGATAAATTACTTCCGTGTCTTGGGTAAGATGATAAACTACGTTCAACAGCAAGGCCTCTGATCAGGTGGTTTTGAAGAGCATGAAACTACCTCTTAATTGTTGGTGTTCCCAGGTCTACCTTGACCTGGGGTGGTAGCACCTGTTAGGGTCCCAGCTATGGGCAAATAGTTAACCTGCAAACTGGGGTCAAAACACTATGAAAGTGTAAAAATAGGTTTTAATACGAGAAATACTTTTTTTTTTTTTTAAATTATGAGCAGATATAAATTATTACCAACAATACATTTCTAAAAAAAAAAAAAAAATATTTATTACAGCAATAGATTTCTGAAGAAAAAATATTACTAGCAATACATTTTTGGAAAAAAAAAAAATTATCAGCAATAAAAATTTTGTTGGCATTAAGGTTGATATGTTGTAAAACAAACCAAACCAAACCCAACCCAACTATAATGATCAATCGCAATATTTACCTCTTCAATAAAAGCTGTTGCGTTTCATAACAAGGGTGTGTGTATTTTCTGGTTCATAAGCTAGAGTGAATTCACTGTATTAATATCTGTAAGTTGAATATTTTAACCCTTTTTTATTTATTTTTCCTCTTGGTCTTTTGACATATTTGTGATTCTGATTTTTGCTTGTACTACTCATATTTCTTGCCTTTTAGATTTGTAAAACTGTATTTATGATAGACAGTTTTGCCACCCTTGTTGTTTTGGTTATTTGTTAACAGACACAAGAAAAACTGATATTATATCGCAGTTCAGCACTCTATTTTTTCTTTCTAATAAAATTTTCCTGTTTCTTAATATTTTGTTTAGTTTTTGGAAGGCATCTTTTGTTATTCCAATCTTACTTCAGTTTTCTGTATTCCATTTTCAGTTGTTTCTTATAACAATTCCTAGATAGTTATATTTTTTTACCTGCTTTATTCTAATATCTCCAACTCATAACCCACATCTTAGGCTATCTTACCTGCTAATGACAATACATTGTGTTTTTTTTATTATTAATGGTTAGTCCTTTTACCTGAGTTTCCTTTACTATCTTGTCTAGTTGGTTAGTTGTTTTTGTTTAACTGGATACCAACAATTTGCAGGTTATTTAATGCCAAAATTTAAATATTTTGTACACAATTTTTTTTTTTATTTGGAAATAATAATGGATTAGTGACACAACTCTTACTAATTAACCCATAGCAGGGGGAGAAGAGTGGATTTATACCTTTCCCAAGGGTATTTCTGCATAAATGAATATAACAAACCCAACTAGAATTGGAACTCGGCTCTCCGATTAACAATACTGAGCCATTAGACATTACACCACCAGCAAATACAAACTTAAAGCACCTGGTATTCCCAAGCAGTCATCCATCTAGGTACTGACCAGGCTTGATGTTGCTTAACTTCGATGAACGTATGGGAACCAGTGTTTCAACATGGTATGGCTGTGAACCTATCTTGTCTTGGAGTTAATAAATTGCAGGGACACATAACAGTGATATTTTCATGTTCTTTTATACAGTGTAACCCGGATATAAGAGAGTTGTCGGAACCGGAGAAGAAGTCTCTTATATCTGGGTTTGGTCTATTATATATACATTAACACAGGCTCTAATTTGGAACCAGAGAAAATCTCTCTTATATCCGGGTCAGACTGTATAATAAAATATAAAGATACTTGTACTACTCACTAACAAATCTGCTCTTTCTCTCCTGTTTCTTCAGCCTTATAGCTGGGATGATTCCCTTTCATAAAAAATGAATAACATGTAACTAATCCTTTTATCTGGCTATTAATTTGATCAATTTGATTCCATTTGTAACCATAACCATATTCTGTCAGTAATGTTTACATTAATTCCTGACAATGACTTTGGTCCCAATTTTCAAAGCATTCCTATTGTAAAATTATTGACCACATTAATTCTTAGCAGTTTTTCCCCCCAATTTTCAAAACACAACATACAGACTGAGTGTTAAAATTTTCTCAAACAAATGTTTAGACAAAAACTTCAAAATTTAATAGTTAAATCTTCAATATCTGTCTATATTTCTGAGATGAGGCATTATGTACACTATTTACATTATTTGAACTATTGTCCTCATCTTTGTCACCATATTTATTACAACGTTTTGGTTGTTATACACTCTGGCCTTCTTCAGGTGGTTGGAATGTCAAACTGAACCCTTTATTTCGCTCATTGGGGTAGACGGTTCTAGTTCCACATGCCATGTTTAATGGATGTCAGTTATCAGTTATCTCCTGTTAATTCCCCTCTCCAAGTTCTCCATTGCCTTAACTGGGATTTGAACTCACACTCTAATTTAAATGTTCAAATTTAACTTTTAACTACCAAATTTTCCTCTGGGAATTTTGATTAATTTATAATTTTGTGAATACCTTCACTTTTTTTCGCCATAACCAACAATTACCAAAAGTAGGCTTTCACAAAATCTGTGAAGTGAGCAAGCAGGACTAGACTGTAACACTTAACATTTTTTACTGGTCATCAGTCAGTAAGTTATGTGCCATGTGTGATACATAGTTAGGAAATACATAACTGACAAGGGAGATTTTTTTCCACAGAGAAGGCTATAGAACCCAGTCTGTCCTGATATTTACCCATAGCTGGGGGGAGAAGAAGAGGATTCATACTTTTCCCAAAGTATTAGCACATAAGTGAATGTAATGAATTTGACTAGAATTCGAACTTGGCTCTCTGATTCCTCAATCCATACCACTATCCATTACTCCCCCATGCCTCCTTTATGTATTGCTCATCACTATAACTTATTTGCAATCTCAGTTATTATTTGAGAAAATTAAAACCAAATTTCTCTCTTGAGATATTTTTTAAAATCAAAGGTTTAAAAATATTTTAATCCATCCACAAGTTTTCAGTTTCAACAAGGTCTGCAATAGAATACATTTTACAGAAGGACTTATTTTACATTTAAAATTCTTGCATTTAATTTATGGCTTTTTGGATCAGCTGCAATTAAATCTCTAAACATTAAGGCTATTTTTCTTCAGAGGATTCACCTGCTACTTTTCAAAACAATTTTAACTGCTCTTCAAAGTACATGAAACCAACCATTGAATACTTATATTTCATAAGTTCACTAGCTTTATAAAATTATTTTCTTACCTTTCTTTCCTCTTTCCAAATTGTAACTATAATCTTCATCATAGCAATTATGGAACTCATGGTTGGTGTGTGGTGATGAGTCAGAAGTGCTTGAAATTTGTTTTTTGTTTCTGTAAGTTAAAAATGAATATAGTATTTAAGAACTATTTAATAGTTTTGTAATGCTAAACATATTTCCAAGACAATTTCCTTAATCTAAAAATTTCAGTGCAAAATCAAGTTCTCTGAAAGGATTCTCATAGTCTACCCAGCTATTTAACCTATAGCTGGGGTGAGAAGAGACAGATTGGTAGCTTCCCCAAGGACATTTGTGTGAAAGCGAATGCAACAGACTACCCTAAAATCTGAACTCTGTTCACTAATTCCACTCTTCTTCTGATATTTGTTAGACTAACCACACATTACCAAGTAATGTTTACTTTTTAATCATTTCACCCCAAGCAAGTCAATAAAGTCACTAAGATGCAAGGCAGTTACTGGAAGTGAAAGAATCTGAGAAAGACATTGAGGAGAGAGGACAATAAAAAACAGGATTCAGTGAGACAGAAGATGGTGAATGATGTTGCATTTAAAGTTTTGAAGATCATAATTGACAGGAAAGTAAGATGCCAAGAGAGTTCCACAGGCAAGAAGTGTGAGAGATATACTTACATCTAGCAATTTAAAAAAGTAAAATGATGAGCTGCCAATCTAGTACTGTCCTTAAATTTGTGAAGTTGAGATACCAAAGAGGAAAGCTCATTAGAACATTTACCATGAAATTTTTCAAGTATAAATTCTGCTTGTTTGTTTGTCCAACTGTGGCACTTTTCTACTTAGGATTAGAACATAGCATCTGTACCCAATTTCCAGATCTTTGGAGCTGGAATCTGTTACATTGACTGAAAAGCCTTCATAACAATATTGGAAATAACTGGAGAATACAAAGGTGTTGGGGTGCATCCACCTTCTCATCAGAATGGACTGATCTCTCTACTACTAATAGGACAGTTCTATAGAGTTCTGGGGAGATCAGGTGACCATCACACTTCCGTCTCTCTACCGGAAGATACAGTTGGACTTTATATTCTTGCTTATTGTGACTGACTAACCTGCGTTCGTTTGACTACTAATATCTCTGTTGTAAATACCTCTTCGAATATACCAGTATTTTTCCCTACGTATGTGTTTGTCCTTATTTCAATACACTCACGCAGAAACACTCAGCATCTCAACAAAAGGATTTTTTTTTTTACACTGGTGTCCCCTCAAGGTAAAGGATTACAGAGTAAGTGGTATAGCCTATGCAGATATGTGTGGAAGGTAACAGTTAACCCTAAACTTGAACAGGTTAAGATTGTAGTGATCAGGGAAGCAGCCTCTTGTGAGTCTGTTCCACAGGACAGTGTTTCATGTGGCTTGAGTGGAACTTATATCTCACCTCTCACCAGGGGATATGAAGGAAATGAGGGTGGTTTACTAAAATGGGCATGGAAGGTTTTATCCATGAAGTTTAGAACAGGTGGAACTAAGGAGTGTAGTTCATCTGGAAATAGCGATAGATCAGTGAGAGGTTTGGAACATTTTATCTGTGAGAAAGGGGCTGCAAAGTGGAAAATAATTTGTCACATACAAGGACAGGAAGACACTTTTGGGCTCTATCAAGGGGGGAAAGTGAAGACTGGGCAGCTTCCAACCATATAAGGCAGTGGTACTCCATTTTTGACCTGATTTGGCTCTTGTAACGATAGAGGATAGCAGAAGGAGTGAACTACATGCTGGAGTGGTAGAGGAACCAACCATTTTCCCTAACATCATTAGTGATGGATCATATGTACTAGTTCTACTTGAGTTTTGGGTTGAGTTCAAGTCCCAACAGGTGCTTAAGACATCCATTCATCACAATAGTAGACAGGATGGTGTGAAGGAGGAAAAAAGGAGGTTTGAAAACAAGTGAAAAATGAAAGAAAACAGTTGTGTGTGTATATACATACACACACACACACATACATATACATATATATATATATATATATATATATATATACACACACACACACACATACATATATATATATATATATATATATATATATATATATATATATATGACTCTGTAAATCAAGCCCTACCCACATTTCTCACCCACACATACATGCTTGTATTGTAGAGGTGTTGATGTCTTACACTTATATACACACTCATACTAATATATACATATACACACACACATTCCCAAAGAACTAAAAGATAACATACACTTAACACACACATCCCATTTCCAGCAACCAATAAAACTGTCAAAATAACCAAGGAGGGAATTCTTAAAATCAGGGGTCTCCCATCCTCTATCTTAAAAACAACTTGAAAGAGTCCGTTTGACCAACACAAGGACTGACCAAAATTAATGATAAAAAAACAAATTAAAACTACAGATAAGGTTCACTTTCTTCAGAAATGGTCATTCACTCCTGTAGTGTCTGAAAATTTTATTTTTTTAATATTTTTATTGTTCAAAACATATATATATATATAGAGAGAGAGAAAGAGAGACAGAGAGGGAAAAAGGGATGGAAATGAAAAAATGGTGATTAATACATTAAAATTCTTAATGGATCAAAATAAAAATAAAGGTGGCTACAATAAAGAAAATATTTGTGCATTCCTTATTCTTCTTTTGATATATGAAACTAATCAACATCTATATAACATTTAAATAAAAGTATAGACAAGCAACAGAGATTGGAAAGTATAAGGAGGAGAATGAGAAGATACAGGAAAATGGTAAGAGCAAAGGATAAGAATGAGATAATGAATAAGCTTGTCAACATCCTTGGAACTTCTATGGATCCAGCTACTTACTATTATTATTAAGCATTTACATAACTAGTGATATCATAATTAAGATCTATTAAACAAATGAACCGAAAATGTTCACTGCTCCTTTGGCTAAGAACCCCCTAAAAGATCCACTTTCTGGGTATGACGTATAAACCGAACAAATATTTATTTATAGATTCACATGTAAACCCAATCAATATTTATCTATAGACTTTGGTGTAAACCAAATCAGTGTTTACCTATAGACTCAGGTATAAATCTGAAACAATATTTGACTGTAGACTCAGTTGTGAACACAAAACAATGTTTACCTTTAAACTCAGATATAAACCTAAAACAATGCTTACCTGTAGAGTCAGATATAAACCTGAAACAATGTTTATCTGTAGACTAGGGTATAAACCTGAAACAATGTTTACCTGTAGACTTGGGTATAAAGCTGAAACAATGTTTACCTGTAGACTTGGGTATAAAGCTGAAGCTGAAACAATGTTTATCTGTCGATTAGAGTATAAACACAACCAGTAACGATGGCTGGTATGATCAAATAACACTGACATGAAAAGATTAATTACACCACAAATCACATGACCAAGTAAATTCACATTGCATATGATATAATCAGGTAAATGCATGTCTTGAGAATATAGCTTGCTCCTGAAACAAATACAGTGTAACCCGGATATAAGAGAGTTGTCGGGACCGGAGAAGAAGTCTCTTATATCCGGGTTTGGTCCATTTTGTTTAGGTAAGTATGGCTCTAATTTGGGACCAGAGAAAATCTATCTTATATCCGAGTTTCTCTTATATCCGAGTTTCTCTTATATCAGGGTCTCTTATATCCGGGTCACAATGTACATAAAACAAACATTAATAAACTCTAAGGACAACTCAAGTAAAATAAAAGGAAGACAGATTTCAATATTAAATAACCCAAGTTGGGCAAACTTCCTGATTTTATAATCAGTATGTTTCATACCTTCTTTGGTCTAACTAATTCCTAATGCATGGTGGATTATGGCTAGTATTGAGGAATCAGGAGCCGAGTTTGAATTCCAGCCAGGTTCATAATGTTAATACCCTTAGGAAAGATATGAATCCATCTCTTCTCCCACAAGCTATGGGTAAATAGCAAGACAGACTGGGTTCTATAGTCTTGGGTAGCAACTGGTCTAGGAGAAGGAAAACTCTGAATTCAAACCAGCCTGGAGAGGGTTGGGCTCCATCAGGCTATTTGCCCAAGACACACCACTTCTACTGCAGTTGCAGTACATGTTGCTTCCGTTCATATTAAATCATTGCAAAAGTTTGTGTTTTTTGCTGGAAGAAGGTTGTGTGGCAGTTTTCAACTGACTGTACAAAGTAAAATTTTTTGTTATTTAGAATGTTCTGTAGAAACTGGAACAAATGAAAATCCAAAGGCATGAAGTCAGGAGAATACAATGGGTGCTGGAAGGTTTCCCATTTTAGCTCTTTAAGCTTCTGCAAGGTCTGTTTTGCAACATGTAGTTTTGCATTGTCATGGTAGAAAATGACACCTCTTTGATTTGCCAAAATTGTCTGTTTTTCTTGAGTAGTCACATGGAGTTTGGTGAGTTGGCCACAGTAATTCTTTGCGGTTATTGTTTGGCTGGTTGGAAGAAGCTGAAAGTGAATTAGGCTCTGCAATCCCAACCAAACGGACAGCAACACCTTCGCTGGCTGCAAGCCCACTTTAGCTACAGGTTCTTCACATTCACAAGCTTGTTTCCAGCTCCATTTGTATTGAATGTTATCATAAACAGTCCATTTTTCATCACATGTGACAATTCTGTCTAAGAATGGCTCCTTTTTGTGTTGTAAAAAATACATTTAAAAATAAAAAAAACAGTGAGAGATTTAAAGGGAGATAACCGTGTAATCAAAGTTAGGACATTATCATTGATATCTCTCTCTCTCCCAATTTGCAGTGCCTAGTTAATATATTCTTAATACTTGATATAATGCAAAAATATCACAATGATAAAATTGGTCAATAATTATACTACTTATACTGGAACTCATGCATGCAATTACAAGTAATCCATAATAATATTTTAAATTTTGGAATCATATTTATTTTTGGCATATCAATTTTTTAAAACTGTTTCTAAATCTTTGATTGTCTTTCAATCATTCCGCCTTGTCTCCTATCCTCTCCTGTCATGGCTATGAGGTGTATTCTACCATTTGGGAACCACTGGTGTAGAGAAATATCTTTCACCATCATTATTATTATTGTGTCTGTGTGTGTGTTGGACTGAAATAACTAATTTTCAAAACCATGGATATTAGGCTGAACAGTATGAAAATCATGGGAGACAAGTTTAACCCTGGACAAGTGTTGTGTTCACACATTTCCATCTCTTTTTTAGCTTTTTCTGCTCTTTGTTCTGTCCAAACTAATTTGTCTTCCTATTCCCCAGAGTGACTGGCTAATTTCGCCTTTGACCAAACAGCCAATCAGGAACTGAGATGCACCCACTCCAGTGTAGCCTGTTTGCTTTCTACTAAACAGACAATAAGAGCTTTTCTATTTCTGCTATCTTCTGTACTTGATTCTACTACAATACAAATGCATTGAAAATTAGGAAAAAAAGTGATTGTTAGCAGCCAAGAATTAATGATAATTTGAATGACAGAATAACGGTAATAAAAAATACACTGAGAAAAATACTATCAATAATATTTTACTATTCATTTCATATCATTAACAGAATATCTCTGACGTTTTTATAATCATATAGAAATATCAAAGAAGTTTTGATAATTATAAAAATAAAGCATTGAAATATTGAACAAAATATCCTCTCTTGTTTCTCGATCAAATATTTATTAACTACAACTTGAGGTATCAACAAAGAGAAATAATTTTGAGTAATTTATATTGGTGGCGAAATTGGTAGTTTCCGTGCAGGAAACATTCAACATTCATTGACTGAACATTGACTAATATTGACGGAAATCTATAAAAATTCCTTTTCTTAAAACAGTTTTTCAGGAAAATAGGATTCTCAAATTCACTGCTATCACCCTTTCTTGTATTGATGGGAGTTTCTTTCCAAACCCCTTTTTTCATTGGTAGTGGGCAATGTCTTCCACACCTATTTTTTTTCTCTTTGTTAGTGTGAAAAGTTAGCATCTTGATTATAGCCTTATTTTCATTTCTCATTATATGTGCTACTCATTTTTGTTGCTGTTGCAAGTGTTCAAGTGATGTGGTTTTCATTTTTGGTGCAGCTCTTTGTTTGTAATTTTGTAGCATTCATCTATAGGGTGACAAAAGATCATTTTCATTAAGACCTAAATGATTCATTTGCTTAAAGCTATCTTTAATCATTGATCTGAAAAAATAGTTATATACAGATGATAGTTTAGACATTTCTGAATGAGTTGGATGCCATACATGACATCCACATGAGAGTCTAGATCTTACAAGGCTATTTAAGTACATGACTTGAGTTTTCAGTTCAATATATTGGTTTTGTAGCATCTGACACAATGGAGGCATGGTGGAGTAATGGATAGTGCCTTGGATTGAGGAATCTGAGAGCTGAGTTCAAATTCCAGTCAAGTTCATTACATTCACTTTCGGAAAGGTATGAATCCCTCCTTCCATTTATAGGTAAATAACAGACTGGGTCCTACAGCCTTGGTTGGCAACCAGTCTAGGAGAAGGAAAATGCTGAATTCAAACCAGCCTGCTGCCTTGTAGCTCCTGCCTCTTTAAGAAAAGGCTAGAAGAAGGTAACTTCAAAAGCAAATCTATCTTGCATGTTGTCTGGAAGAAATAAACTCTCCCCCACCACTTAGAGCAATGAGAGAAAATAATGGGCTCCTTGGGCTTAGTACGATGGTCCAAACAAAGACAAGACTGGAACACAGCACAGTGCTGTGGACCTCTCTGATTTTGGACAAAAGAACAACCTGTTTCATCATGTTCAGTTCCTTTATCTCCTATACTAAATTTGTTATAACTGCTCCATACACCAAGGTATTTGAAGTGGATTCATTTTCTTTTCTTTTTTTTTTTTTTTTTTTTAGAAAGGTGTTTTTACACAAACCTCATAAATATATAACTTCCAGGGGAACAACTCTTTGGACCTTCTTGGGCTCATATTTTCCACTGACATGAAGTGGAATGATTATATTGAATCAATTGCTAGGTCTACTCCTAGGAGAGTTGAATTACTGTGTCATCCCAGACAATTTTACCCCGTCAGAATCTATCTTGCATATTTATAAAACTACCATTCATTTGTGTATTGAATATTACTGCCATATCTGGTTTGGTTCTTCTGCTATGTATGTTGAGATTCTTGACAAAATCCAAAGTAAGGTCTGTAATGTAATCTAGCATCTCAACTTCAGTAACTTTCACACTAAAGTGATGTGGCTTTTTTTATACCAATATTTTCATGGCAATTGTTCTGATGAGCTTTAATCCTTGGTGGCATGATTTCATGAATTTAAGCGTGTTACTAGATTGGCTACTAGGTCTCACCACTTTACTATTGAACGAGTTGGATGTAACTGTACTATCTATTCTGATAGTTTCTTTTCTCACACTTCTCACCTAGTTCACATATATATATATATATATATACACACACACACACACATATTTATTACGTTTATCTCTTCTTTCTCTCTCTCATATATATACACACACACATATTTATTACGTTTATCTCTTCTTTCTCTCTCTCATATATATATATGTGTGTGTGTGTATATATATATATATATATATATATATGTGTGAACTAAGTGAGAAGTGTGAGAAAAGAAACTATCAGAATAGATAGTACAGTTACATCTAACTAGTTCAATAGTAAAGTGGTGAGACCTAGTAGCCAATCTAGTAACACGCTTAAATTCATGTATATATATATAACTAAGTGAGAAGTGTA
The DNA here is from genome assembly GCA_963932145.1 of Acanthosepion lycidas. NCBI lineage: Eukaryota > Metazoa > Mollusca > Cephalopoda > Sepiida > Sepiidae > Acanthosepion > Acanthosepion lycidas. Next base: position 55,007,183 of record OZ010589.1, read on the forward strand.
TATATATATATATATAACTAAGTGAGAAGTGTGAGAAAAGAAAAAAAAATATATATATATATATATATATATCCAAATGTAAAAGAATGAACAATAAAATTCAAAACATTAATTTAAAATAGAACTCAATACAAGAGTAGAGCAATAAATATTTATTATACACTGTTACAGTAGAACATGTAAGTTACTACTACAAAATTGTACAATTTTGTAGTAGTAACTTACATATTCTAAAGTAACAGTGTATAATATATATATATATATATATATATATGATAAACATGATTTATTTGTAAAACTAGAAAACAAATCATTACCTCATTTGTAAGTTAAGAAGGAGCTGGGGAAACCCTAATTTAAAAATTAAAAAACATACTTGTGGGCACGTCTAGATTAACCAGTCATGAAAGTTTTTGCGAAGCGATGCAAAATCTTTTACCAATATATATATATATATATATATATATATATATATATATATATATATAATATTTTATAAGCATTCACCTCAAGCAAGGCGGGAGTGCCACTAGTACACAACGGGTTACAGACAGTGAAAGTTAGAGAAAAGACTGGGTATGGGGGAGATTACAGGGATGAAGACCTCAGAAGATGTTGATTGACATTACTTTTTAATTTTTGAAGATTATAGTTGTCAGGGAAGTAAGTAAGAGGAATGGACTTCCACTGTTGAGAAGTGTGGGAGAAGCTGTTAGAGTAGAAGCATTTAACTATTTTGACAGTAAAAGGATGGGACCAAGATGCCAATCCAGCAACATGCTTAAATTCACGCAGTCAGGGCACCAGTGAAAATAGCTCATCAGAGTAGTTGCCATGAAAATATTTGTAGAAAAGACAGAGGGAAGCCACATCACATCTGTGAGAAAGTGACTGCAGGTGAGCTGTCAAATCAGGACCAATTACATTGCATATCCTTCTTTGGATTTTGTTGAGAACCTTGAGATGAACAGCAAGGACACCAGTCTCTATATGGTAATAGTATTCAGTGCATGGACAAATGGTAGATTTGTAGATGTGAAGGATGCACTAGGGTGAGAAAAAACTTCTGGTGCGACACAAAGAACCAATTTTCCTTGCAGTAGATGAAGCTATTGATTCGATGTAGTTGTTCCACCTCAAGTCAATGGAAAACGTGAGACCAAGAAGACACAGTTGAAGTTGAGCATCACCCTTACTGAGAGGAGGCAGGGAGGTTTCACTATAGTGACTAAGTGAGAGCAGTTTCATTTTGGAGGAATTCAAATTTACAAGCCATTTCCTACTCCAGTCAACCGCAGATTGGAGGTCCTTTTCAAAATCAACAGCAAGGTTAACTTTGTCAATAATGCTTGAATTACAATTGAGACAGGAGTAAAAGGTAGTGTCATCTGCACAAATGCATACCTGAGAAATGACAACATCAGGAAGATCATTGATGAAGATCAGAAACAGGGTAGAACTCAGGATAGAGCTTTGGGGAACACCCACGTTCATATGAAAGGAACTGGATGAGAACCTGTTCAGGATGTCCTTTATTTCATGGTTTGATAGGAATGATTTGATTAAATCAAATAATTGTCATGTAATAATACCATATCCCTGAAGCTTATGTAGAAGGCCGGCATGCCAAACCCTGTCATATGCCTTTGAGATATCTAGAGTCACAGCTCGAGCTTCAACATTATTATCAATAGTTTAATTTATATATTCAATTATGGGTGTAAGCATATCAGCAGTACACACACGCGCACACACACACACACACATATATATATATATATATATATATATATATATATATATATATATGTGTGTGTGTGTATACATTAAATAGCTCTGTTATTTAACATTGAGCACCATTTTTTCATACACTATATATATATATTTATATATATATATATACAGACACACACAAACACTAGGGATGTGTGGTTTAATAAAAAAATCGACTTTTTTCGGTTTCATTTTCATATTGTGAAACCGCATCAAAATTTTTTACAATACCAAACGATTTTGGTTTCGTTTTTATATCACTACTGAGTGACAATATCCAACATTATTCCAATACCTTTGGTCAAATCTGTGCAAAAAGTGGATCACAGAACACTTTCAATTTGATACAAAAAAATCTCAAGCCCTCATTGGTTAATAAATATACAAGTAGGTGTGACTATCCACCCATGCTTAACTAATTTTTACAGCTCATGACTGAAATCCAAGTTCGTGCCAAGTCTCTGTGAGCCACCCAAAGCATATTAAAACAGAAACTCATTTACACTCGCCAATGAAAATTGTGACACCAAATGAATTGCAACTAAACTTCATGTCACACAATCTTAAAGTTTTTCGTTCATATGACCAAAGGTATTGGAATAATGTAGAATTTGGGTTCTACATATCAACTGGAAATGCTATCATTACACAAGAAAATAAATGGCTTCATTAGAAAGCAAAAATACTAAATTAAAAACTGAAATGCCAAATCAAAAACTATGGTATAAAGGAAAACAAATACTGATACCAAAACAAATTGCCAAAGTGACCAGCTCTAACACACACACATATATATGTATATACATAGAAGGCATTTGTTTATCTTGCAAGATAAAGCTAACACCCTCTTTGGTTAAAATTCAGTCCTTTAGTGGTGAAACTGAAGTGACCTGTTCAGGTTGCAGGCCTGGATAATGGTATGTATAGGCTGTGCACTGCCCAGTACTGATAACATCCAAAGGGAATACAGTGCATTACATTTGGGGACAGCTTGGTTGCAGGAGTTGTCAGTGTTGTCAGCCAACTACCTATGGGGCTCCACTCTGAATTTAATTCCATAGACTTTTCCATGTTTTGGACAAGGGATAGACCGTATCTAAATATAAAAGTTGACATTGAACAGGCAACAGTCTCTTTCATGCTTAAATGCAATTGTCAGGCCATTGTGTTTAAGCATGACACAGACTGTCACCTCCAGGTGTTAACTTCAATGTCCACTTATATATATATATATACTCACCGAATTACCCATGCCTTGTTGTGTGTCACACATTTTTTTGTAAGAATTTGTGGATAAAAATGATGCATTTCAATATTACTCAATGATTTTGCTGATGTGACCTCCATCTTCTGGCTTTCTGCTTCTATATTTTGGATAAGAGTCATTCCCTTGTTCAAATTTAAATCAAAGGAAAAAACATTTTCAGTGACAGGTTTGACCCCCACCTCCTTCCTCCGTGAACCCCCTTTGATCAAAATGAAATATATTTATCCAAGTACCTTGGGTAATGTAGTTTCAGAATATATATGGATATGATCCAAAAACCCTAGCAAACTCCTCATAGGGTTCTGGAGGGATCAATCCCAGCATGCAGCACCTTTGTAAAGTGCCATACCATGGGTTGACCCAAGCCTTGTGAGTGAATTTGGGTTGATGGAACTCTTGAAGGCCATTGATAACTGTGCTAGCATGAAGTCACAAATCATCATGGCCAAGGGCTTGAGCATACTGGCCTTGTTCAAAATTGTTGATCACGCTAGATAACACACTCTTTCCTAGAAACTGTAACTAAGGTCTGCTCAGCATAGTTGCAGTATAAACCACAGGTGGGCTCTCTGGGTGTTGAATTAACACAAATGCACCTGAGCAAGCATCTGCAATAGAGATTGGTTAGGTGCTCTTGTAGATGGGTATCCTCGAATACTAGTGCACAGCTATACTTTATATAATGTAAAAATATATATACACAAATGATGCCAAACAGTTATATTTTTATTTTCTACTATTTTACCTTTTTAGTTTAAGACTTTTTTCAAGGAAAAATGGGAAGAAGTTATGTACAGTGCTGCCTCCACCTTGTTTATCTCCCTTGGAGCAACTCCTTGATTTCTGCTACAACAGAGAATTAAATCTTGTTTATTTACTTTTGAATCCACATACAATATGGATTTATACGTCAAGGTGAGTAATCCACTATGTACTCTTTACTATAATTATAGTTATGTAATATGTTAAATATGAGTAAATAATCTAAATTCCTTTTCTCAGTAAGTAATCTCTCTCTCTCACTTCCTTTCAAGATGTGAGTGATAATGGCTCACTACAGCTTCCTTTATTTTGTTGCTTTGACGAAATAATAAATGTTTTTGACATTTCTGACATTTATTTAACCCATTATACGAGACGAGAAAAAAATATGGGACGAGAAAAAAAAAATAGCTATAACTGTTATATAATGATAAAAGAAAAAAAAATAGTACGTTACTTAAAAATCGAAAACTGAAAAGAGAAAATATACAGTATAACAAATAAATAATAACAAGTAAAATAAATTGACCTAAATTCATCAAAATAAATAAAGAAACTAGCAAACTGATCCTGATAAACTAACCGTTAGAAAAAACAAATAAAGATAATCAATCCAAATAAATACAGGAAGTAATAAACAAATTAAAAACTGTTCCCGCCAAAATAATAGTCAGAATAAAACTACAACAATCAACCTCAAAATTGAATAAATAGCTTTAATTATCTTCCCAAACCAAAACAAGACTATTAAATAAGTGATATAAACAAATTTTTACTACGTTAATAAAAACACTGATTAAAATAAAAATAAAAAATAAATAAATATATAAGATAAGAAATAAAAATAAAAAAATAAAAACAAGCAAAATAATTTAACCCAAATAAATAAACAAATAAACGACTTCCGGTAAAATAATTGCCAAAATAGACTTCCCACAATGCACCACTGACCCGTATAAATATAAATAGCCGAGAAAAATAACAGCACTCATGGCCTGACGATAGCATCTAGCATGAAACAGACTGTCGCCTCTAAGTGTTGACTTCTATGTTCACTTTTATATTTACACACGCTCTATCTCTGATATTGAGCACTTTATCCCATAAATATAACACATCTTAAGACTATATTTCTTCTATATATATATATATATATATATATATATATATATATTATAAATAAAAACTGACCACTTTAAGGTTCCATGTAATAAATTATTTCACCACAGCCCTTTTAAAAGGACTGCGGATCATCAAGACTTTACTTCCAAACAAAAAATGAAAAGAAAATTTACACATTTTTGACGGGCCGTATTAAATATATGGAAATTAATGAAGGGAGGAGGTGGGGGGGGAAGACATGAGTGAGTTAGCAGGTATTGACACATTTAAACGGTTAACTTAATGGAAGTTATATATTGATATCGAAGGGGTAGAGAAGAAAAAACCCATAGAGAGAAAAAGAGAGAAGGAAGTTAAGAGAGAAGATGTCACTAATTTTCTTTGTAAAAAAAACCTAGAAATTGACACTGTTATTTTGCTTTACTTTGAAAGTGTTATTTTGGGGGTTCATAAAGATTATAATGTTTGATATAAATTTGAATGTCTCTAGACTGTCTACAAATAATTTAATTTGATGTTTGTTAGTGATATAAATTTTTTTTTAAATTTTGGGGATTTTCTATGAAATAGTCGATTAAAAAAATATTCATAGAAAGTACATTAAAAGAATAAAATTTCATTTTAAAATATAAGTTTACTTCTAGTAATCTTTTTTTTAATCTCTTTAAAAAATTTTATTATTGATTATTAAGTTGACATCTCTATCCGTTTGAATTTTGTTCATGAATTTATTTATTTAAATTATTTGCTCTGGATTTACATTGAGCTCTCTGGATTTTATCCTCCTTAGGTTTACCCATACGGATTGCCTAGTTTTTCATAAACTAATATATATATATATATATATATATATATATATTTGGTGCCTGTAATAGAGTAGTTCTTATGGTTTTCAAATTCAACTGGTGACCCTTATTTTTGTTGCTTTGTTACAGACCAGATTGGAAAAAAAAACATAGAAGGATGATATAGAATTTACCAGTAAATCTTTTACAGTGTTAGTAAAATCTAACAAGTTACATATCCTCAGCTCTTTATTGCTTCTGTAATCAGTCAAGTATAGTATGTCATTTTTCAGATCAGGGATTAGCCTTCAAGTGATGAGGTTTTTATTATTTGGTAAAATGCTTTCTTTGTGATTTTATAGTGCAAAATTTAAAGGATTTATTCATTTGAAGCCATTTTTAATTATTGTTCTGATGCTAAAAAAAATATAAAAAATAAGGAAAAGAAAACAGGTTATAACAAGATTTGAAATTTATACAATTTTTTTTTTAAATAGTTTTTTCTGGAAATTAGATTTCTCAAGTCCATTAACAATTATAGCTCCTTCTATTAGGTTGGTGCAAAAATAATGACGGTTTTTGACGTATTTTTTAATGTCAAAACCGTCATTATTTTTGCACCAACCTAATAGTTTTCAGAGGAGTTTCCTTTCAAACCTTTTCATTTTTGGTAGTGTGGAAAGTTGACATTTTGATTATATCATTATTTTTTTCTTCTACCCATTTTTGTTATTGCTGCTGCTGGAAGTCTTCAAATGATCTGTTTTTTTGTTATTTAGTAAAGCTCTTTCTTTGTGATTTTGTAACACTAGATAAAGGATCGTGTCTTTAAGAATTAAAAGAATTATTCATTTGAAACCATTTATCTGAAAAAATGGTTGTATAGAATAATAGATAATAAAATAGATGATAGACAATTTTGAATGAGTTGGATGCCATGCCTGACATCCCAATGAGAGTCTAGATATGACACGTATATTCAAGAATATTAATTAAGTCAATGAAAATAGGAGTAAATATTTTAGTTTATTCCTGATATTATGAATTTATAAGAATAAAAGATATGATAAAAAAATGATAGAAACATATATATCACTAATATAGATGCTTCTTTTTTGGTCAGTTAAAGCTAATTTCAAAGTCAGTTATAACAATAACCTCAGCTTTCATCTTGCAACTTGTAGTCCCTTGCTCTGCCATTGATCTCTTGTCCGGAGATTGTGATTGCTAACCTTGGAAGAATTGATCAGTCTTACTGTTCAATTATGTTTCTGTTTACATAAAGACTTGATGATTCACTTTAGACTCAGGCCAAATATTTTTTTCTATGATTAAAAAAGTAGCCAAATTGATCTGAGATCTTTTCTGATGCATCTTACTGTGCGTCACAAAGGACATTTGTAAACAAATTCTGTCTTCTGATTTGAAAACTTTACAGAAAACTTCATGAATGTTATCGTCTTGATTTTTTTTAACTATCAAAACATCAACAAAAGTCTGAATTAAGTTCATTATATAATGAACTGATATTCAACTGATTTTATAAGCTTTTAAAAGTACTTTTTACCACTAATAAAGATAACATTAACTAGTAACATTAAATAAAAATCAAACAGCTTTATGCAAGGTGATCAAAAAGAAACATTTTTTTAAAATAACCAGATATTTAGAAGATATTTGTTTTTAAATATCTCTAATAGAAGGGTAAGGTTAAACAAAATGTCTTATATACAAAGTTCTACCAAGATTTGGTTTTACTAACAAATATTGAGATTATCATGGACAGAGAATTTGACTCATGAGGAAGTTTTAAGGAAAATAGAAATAACAAAGAAACTTCTGCTAACAATCAAAAAGAGACAGTGTAGTGACATATAATAAGGAAGGAAGGTTTGGTAAACTGAACATCCTCAGGATGCATTAAAGACTAGAGAAGCAGAAGAAAGTAGTGGATAATGTATTCGATAAGTTTATGCAAATGGATGGAGTAACAAATAGCATAGGGATAAGGCAGTGATAAGAAAGGACAATGTGTTGCTGGAAAGAGCAAAAGGTTGCCATGACTGACCACATCTTCAAGGGACATGGTATAGAGAGATAAACAAGGTTGTATTTTCATTTCTTTTAGAAATAACCAAAACTTTAAAAGTTATTTTAAAACTTTTATCTGAAGTATAAAGGAAAGGTTTAACAAATTAACTTTTAAACAAGGTGACTTCAGAATTGTTTTAACAGGGGACAGAAAATGCAAAACTGAAATCAAAAGGTGCAATAGAATAGTGAAAGATACCTTCCAAAAGCTAATCAAAGTATTAAAAAACAGGAAAGAGACAAAAAACGAGTACTTGACTGTTATGTAATATCAGTGTTTCTATATGGTAGCAAATGATGAAAAATCTTCTCACTTATGAAGAAGAAACTTGAAGCAACAGAAATTTGGTTTTATAGATGAATGCTCAGAATACCATGGACTGAACATTTGAGCAACAACAGACTTTTTAGAAAATAGAAGCAAAAAAGACAGTAAAAATCAGAAAGAAATAGTTGAAATTCTAGGGCACGTAATGAGGAAAGAAGGCTTAGATAATTTGACACTTACAGGACATAAAAGGCAAGTGGGATAGAAGAAAACAGTGAATAACTTACCTATCAAGTTTGTGTAAATGGTTAGTAAAACAGGGATTAGGAGATATAGTGGAAAGGTAAAATTTAGAGCTACAAAGAACAGGAAACTGTGGAGAGCCATGATTGTCCATATCCTGAAGCGATACAAGATACAGAAGCTCAAAAATATGTAGATGTTATAAAAGGAATCAATATGGATAGTAGTTTGAATAAATCAAAATAAGTTTCTCATTTCTAAATTCAAATAATATTATACAAAGCAGTATGATTCTGTCATGATAACCAAATATTGAAGCATTTGATATTGAATTTAAAAGTCTCCAAAAATACACTTCAGATGACAGTGGACATTGTCATCATCGTTAGCGGAACTCGTTGCTGAGTATTGGGATGCTAAACAACATTTCCTTCTTTGTGAAATGAGTCCTATGTTGGATCTGGAGATATGTCTGCAGTCACCTCATGGTAGCATAGGAGAGCTCAAGGGATGGTGGGATCTGGCTTTTCTTTGGTCACTCTTTGTCTCTTCTACTTGTCTTCTAGTGTTTTCAAAGGATGTTATTTTTTCATCGACATAGGCAGTGATTAAATGTATTGCGGTTGTCATGGGTTTGAATTTAATCAGTGGAAGAAATGGACGAATGACTTAAAGGGAGACAGATTAGAGAGTATTAACTGATATGAAATATCCTCTAAGCATGGAAAGAAGAGACCAATCTACCTTTGTGAATTGAATAAAGGAATCAGTTAAAAATTCCAAGAAAGTTACCATGTATGACAAACACCTGAAGAAGGTCGGAGGGTTAAATAGTCAAAATATGAGTATAATGACCAAGATGAGCATACTAGTTTAAACAGAAAGACATATAATAACAATAAAGCTTAAGCCTACAACTTCTAACAAACTAACTTGAGGGTTAGTTGGAATGTTAGAGTGGAGTAATGGATAACAGTTCAAAATGAGAAGTCAAAAGGCTGAGTTCAAATGAGGAAAATGGAAGGGCATTAATTAAACAGTTTGAGTAAAGCCAAGAATGATGACGGGTATTTAAAATTACTGAAGGTTTATTTCAAGTCAACAATGCATTATGACAACATGTAGAAGAAAGGCCTATGGCAGTGTCAAAAATGTTATATACCTTGACTGGAGGCCCCCTAGATTTTGAAGCCCTAGGCTTTAGCCTGCTAAGCATATAGGTAAATTTGGTACTGCATGAATCCATATACTCCTCTCAGCTGTAGGTTAAATCATAGGACTTGTATCTGGAAAAATCAATGTTAAATTTTTTTTTTAATTGTTAATGTAATATTCCCTTGCAATAAAAAGAATTATTTGTACAATGCAAAATGTTTGACTTTAAATAATCCACAAGGAGTTTTAAGCCATAAAACACTAATTTTGTGACCACCTAATTTTGACTCAATCTTTTTTTTTATAGCAGGAAAACAACATTTAAAACCTGCCTAAACTTCCTTCTCCTTTTATCCATCACAATACCACATATTTTTTACGATCTGATATATGCATAAGGACAAAGAAAAGTTTTATCTACTGTGTCTTGTAAAAAGAAATTCTCTTTTTAGTGTTAAAATATAGCCCACAAAATCAATATAGAAAGCAATCAGCTTCCTGAATCTTTCTTTTTTATATGATCTTTTTTTGAATAATCTCTGTCTGCAAAGAGATTGACATATTTTTTTTTTTTTTTTTTTTTTAAGTATGATGACGCTTGTCTTCAAAATGCAGACACATTATGGAGATTTTGTTTTATTTATAACTGTATGCACACCTAGTAACACACAAAACAATCAATTGTCTCTGACTACATAATTATCTATTTTGGTTTATTGTTATTCAGAACGGATCCTGCCTGTCGACTGGCCAAATGGGACACAAAGTACTTAGAAAAAAAAGAAGGTTCAACATCAAATACTCTGTAAGCAATTTTGTTTTTAACAATTTTGATCTTGAAGGGTGATGACTGACTTTGTTCATGTCTGGTAATTTATCTGTCAAAAGATATAACAACAATTTTTCATGTACACATGGTGGAGTTTACACTGAAAAAAAAAAAAACAAATAAATTTCTTAGCCATTTTATGATCAATGGAAGAAAATTGAAGTAAGTACCTAGAAAAAGATAATGCTAAAAAATAAATATTTGTTGCACAAAATAAATTCAATTTTAGCTTTATTGATTTACCTATATGCACAAATGGGATTTGAAAACTTCTCGGCGCAACCACTTCCAAAAGCCAGTATTCTGATGTTTGGTCATAGAAAAACTGATTTCTGTGAATGTTTTTTACTTCATAACTATTTAACTATTAGATTGGTGCAAAAATATTGTCGTTTTTTGACGTTAAAAAAATACGCCATCATTTTTGCACCAACCTAATATTACCCTGCTTTCATGTCATATCAAAAATTGCAAAAATCACAACAGGATGTCTTGCAAGATTAACTTTCTGTCTACATTTGTGAACAATGCACATATTGTATACACATGAAGATGTGCTGAAAAGGTCTCAGCCAGCCCAGCCAGAATTGAACTCAAAAATAAATTTTGATGTTTGTCATTTGATCAGATTTAGGAAAGTGGGTCAGATTAAGAACTTTCAGCACTTTCTCTAAATCTAACCAATCATCAGAATTTTTTTGGAAGGTTTTGGCTGGTTTCAAGCATGTCAGTCCACTCTTTTTATACATCACAGTTATGTTGTTGTTATTGTCACAATAATTGCATTAGTATATATGTATATGTATATATATGTATATATATGTGTGTGTGTGTAAGCATAAAAAAATCATGGGAGATGTCACACACAGAGAAAGAAGTTATTCATTACACATTATACGGCATTTATGTAACAACTATTGTAAAACACTCTTAATGTTGCTACATCTGCACAAAACAATGTAAGATTCTAGCAGGACTAAAAAGCTACACCCGCATTGGTCAGTCATATTTGGGAATGGATCAAGCAGTGGCATTGTTTGAAATCAAGTTGCAACCATCATATATATATTTTCAAACGTTATTTTTAGGGGACACGTGGTAACCATAATATGCACTGTTTAAAATTATAAGAAAAACACACACAAAAAAAAACAGGGTGTCTATTTGAAACACAGCTATTTACTAATAATGCTTTCAGTAATAAAAATGTCAGATTAAAAATAAATCTATTAACTCTTTATGTATACATGTGTGTATGTGTTTATATATATATATATATATATATACACACACACATACACGCACACATTTAACTCAAGTTCTACACATACATAAGCTATAATAATTCTGTGCATAAACTCACACACAAGCAATATATACACTGATATGTAAAGACTCACCACATGTATTAAAGTCAACATCAGGATGCATCAAATATATTCTTATTTCTTGCAGTCCTTTACTCAAAACTTTTTTTCAAGTACACATCAAAAGACTATGGCTCAGTAAAATTGCAACATTCTTTTTTTTCCAAATCCTATGACACAACACAAGTGAAAAGAATTCTCCTCTTCAGATATAGGACTTGTACCTGGTGTGCTCATACACCACACATGTCAGAGGAGATTATGCCATTTTTGGTTTCCTAGTTGATGATGCTCTGAACCTGCTGAATGTATTTGGTCTTTGTTATAACATCTGACCAAGTACAAATGTTGATTTCTCTTGACTATATATATATATATATATTTATTATGCAGTGTTACATTAGAGCATGCACATACCCACTACAAAACTGTACATCTTGTTTCAACATTAAAAAATCCCAAAAACTTTTTTAATGTTTCATCAGGTGGGGAATCATGATGCATTTTCGGTTTTTTTAACATTGAAACAAGATGTACAGTTTTGTAGGGCATACTCTAATGTAACACTGCATAATAAATAAATATTTACAGCTCTCCTTTAGTATTGAGCTCTGTTTCAAATTAATGTCTTACTCTTTGTTCTTTTACATTTGGATATATATATATATATATATATATATATATATAAAAGTGAACATAGAAGTCAACACTTAGAGGCGACAGTCTGTTTCATGCTATATGCAATCGTCAGGCCTGACGATTGCATATAGCATGAAACAGACTGTCGCCTCTAAGTGCTGACTTCAATGTTCACTTTTATATTTACACATGCTCTATCTCTGATATTGAGCACTTTATTCCATAAATATAGCACACCTTAAGACTATATTTCTTTATATATATATATATATATATATAGGTAATAATCCACTGGTATATAATCCAAGTGAATCCTAATAATATAAAATATTAAAACTGATCCACAAAAAGAGCTTAATGTATTTATTATAACAGAGCATATAAATTACACAGAATAGAAATCCAAATATAACTCATTCGAAGCGTGAAGAAATAAAATAATATTTCTTCACACTTCTGAGATGACAAAGCCGACAAGTCTTGTTGGCAGAAATAGCTATTTGAATAAGGTAAATTTGGATTTCTATTCTATGTATTATATATATATCTATATACGCCCTCAACAACTATAGGCCAAAAGTTTAGAGCCACCCTTTGGATTTAATAATTCGTAACTTTCATGCCTTCTTTCGTTTAATTCCTACTAAGGTCAGATGCTGAAACTATTTAACCAATTAGTGTATGCCATCCAATTTTTTAATGATGAGTTGCCTAAAATTTTAAATCTGACAGCTCTAAAATTACCATTAGCCAGCAAGGTAGATTAGGCAAAGGAGCTAAAATTTTAAATCTGACAGCCCTAAAATTACCATTAGCCAGCAAGGTAGATTAGGCAAAAGAGCTAAAATTTTAAATCTGATAGCCCTAAAATTACCATTAGCCAGCAAGGTAGATTAGGCAAAAGAGCTAAAATTTTAAGGAAACTTTATCCAGTTATGGGTTAATTCCATTATTATTATTACTGAATATATGATTAAATATATTGAATATATGAGAAACTCCCTTTAGGCTACAAGAATCTAGTAGATTAGTTTTGAAAAAGGCATGCAAACTTCAATTTTTGGGTGATTCTTCAAAATCCAAACGGTGTCCCAAAGCTTTTGAACTAGTGTGTGTGTGTGTGTGTGTGTGTGTGTGTGTGTATATGTGTTTGTTTGTAACAGTAATAAAGATTTTATTTTGGAAAAAAAATATTGATTAGAAACACAGAGTAGAGACAAGATAAGTGAACATTCATTTATTATATACACATGCACACAAACAAGGTAGGAGTGCTGGAAACTTCCCAAAATCTAACCAAATATAATTTTATTAAAACCTTGAAATTAATGCCTCCTATTTATATCCATGAAAACTACAATAGATACTGGGAGCTCAATAACACTGTTGGTTAGAGCAAGTTTTTAGCTATAAAACACTGTTTTGTACGTCACCATCACCATTGGCTATGTATTTTTGCTAGCAGTAAACAAGAGACTGTATGCAATGCTTGTAAATTTTAAACAGCAGAGGTAAGACACTTTCACAGCGGAAATGATGACGTATTTATCAGGAAAATTCTGTTCTCATAGTCTTTTTTTCATCAGCTCAAACAGTTGAAATTTGGAAAGTGCGAAATCCCAACTAAAACACAGGTATGGTTGGGGCCATCTAGTCAAAAGTTGCATTGTGATTTTTTTTGCATTAACAAAACAAACATTTCTGGCAGTAATGCAAGGTATTGATGATTAAGCACTAAATTTTACAATTTTTAACTGAAATTTGTTTTCACCAGTTATTACACTCAGTCTGTATATCTTGTGTTGAAAAATCAAGAAAAAAAAGATTGCCAATGGTCAGGAATTGACCCATTAATGCCCACCATAAAAATCAAATATTAATTATTAAAAAAGAAATTTATAATATAATAAATTTCTTTAAAAAATGCAGTATTATTTATAAGTTAATAAAAACCCAGCATTATTAGTTTCTGTCTATAACCCGTTAACACCTACCATTTTTGTGACAGTGTGTATTAATGGATTAAATCATGTGTTACTGATAGAATATGGCTATTATATGCATAATATATCTCCATTCGTTTTTTTGTTGACCCTAAACTTGAAACACGCTAATAGGTAGCTAACTTCAGTCTGTACCTTGTGCATGCACACTAGTTAGATACTTAACATGTCAACATAATTCAATGTGAAGTTGTGACAAGACAGGGTGTATTTTGCATGCCTGGGATCGGCCCTGAAAATGGAGACTAAAATGAACATTATCAACACTTTGTTTTTTCATTTTAAAAAAGGAAAGAAAGCAACAGAAACCTGCAGAAGCAGATGCTTCTATGGAATGTCTGTAACAAGTGGTTTTCTAGATTTGGGTTAAGAAATCTTTCATTTCTAGATGCACCTTGCTCTGTCTGATCAACTGAGATTAACAGTAACATATTGAAGGAGTTAGTCAACACTTACATAACCAGGATGATTGTAGATATTTTCCAAACATCCAAATCAAATTTTTAAAACCATCTGCATCAACTTAGTTACATCATCAGGTTTGATGTTTGGGTCCCACTCATGGCATACACCATAGTCCCACTTCAATAGAATGAAGCTAACCTTGTGCAAAAGATTTCTATCTGTGATTTGCTGCAGAAACATGAAGAAAACTATCCTTTATTTGAAGAGAATGTTGATGGGATGAAAAATTGATAGTCTATAACAATGGGAAGTGCAGTGAACCAGCAAAAACAACTCTAAAGCAGGACTTCACCAGAGGAAGGTTATACTTTCAATTTGGTGAAATTGGAAGGGTGTTGTCTTTTAAGAGATTTTTTCCCCACTAATAGAACCATCAATTCAGATGTGTACTGTGATGAGCTGGACAAATTAAATGCAATCATCCACCAGAAGCATCCAGCACTTGCTAATCATAAGGACATTGCCAGACTTCGCACTTCTGTGCTCTCCATATTCACCTGACCTCAGATTTCCACCTGTTTTGGTCTCTTCAAAATTCATTAAATGGACAGAGCTTCAACTCTGAAGAGGATGTAAAAATTTACTTTGAATTGTTTTTCCCCAGTAAAGACAGAGATTATTTTGAACAGGGAATAATGAAACATACTGGAATGATATGTTAATTATATCATTGATTGAATAATTGGCTTTGTGTTTAAAAATTGTCTTATTTTTGCTTTAAAAAACAACTTTTTGGCCAACTCAATAAATACATTGCTGATGACATTCTAGCAGAAATGTATGCAAAATTAGGAAAAAAAAGTAAATGTCACTGGTCAGAAATTAATATAAATTTTACAAAATAGAAATGAGCAATGATTTAAATACATTACTAAAACTTTTACTATGGATATGCACTGAAAATGAGAAAAAAATGTTTTGGGATCAAGAATAAAAGAAAATGTTACTGAGAGAATTGAGGTATTATATGTATAATGTTAATGTATTAAAAATGAATTTATTATAGCAAAGCTTTACAAATAATAATTTTACTATAGAAACACACTGAAAATAAAAAGGGTTGTCAGTAGTTAAAATTTAATGCATTAGTCACATTATAGTTATAATACTATTAACCTATATAATTTATTTATTTTATGAATATATAAATTTATAATAGATTTTATATTATTTTGTAAGTTGTCATAATACTATTGACCTATATAATTTATTTTATGAATATATAAATTTATAATAGATTTTATATTGTAAGTTTTCATAATACTATTGACCTATATAATTTATTTCATGAATATATAAATGTATAATAGATTTTATATTGTTTTGTAAGTTGTAACTAATGAACTATATAATTTCTACTAGAATAATAATGTATATGCTTACACAATTTGTTTTCTATTTTGTTATAGCTACAGAAGCCATGCACCTTCTGACTTTACTGTTGAAAATTGGGTAGGTGACTCTTACCAGTGTACAGCAATTTGCATCTTAACTTCCCCAGTTGTCATGGCAATAGATGTTGATCAGTCCTGTCCAGATTGTCAAGGATTCCTCCTACTTGGACTTCAGGTACAAAGTAACCCTATCTTCACATGCTAAAGATACTTTCATAGGCATTACTTAAACAGACTGTTCTGTTTTGTAAAAAGAGTGAAAAATTTTCCAAGGAATAATTTTTTAAATTAGCATTCTTTAAACCTTCTTCAAGCCAGATTTGTCAGAATAAAAAAAAATATTGTCCTGTTCATAATATTGATACAGTGTAAAATTAATCACTAACTTTTACAGAGTTATCTGCACTTAGATGTTTATTTACAAATGTTATGCTTTGAAAATGTGCTTACATCATTGATATCTGCATATTTTTTTCTACTTTTGTTAATGTGGTAAGACAACCCGATTACTTCCCCTGTTTTATGATTTCTATAAATAAGTCACAACGTCTTAGCCAAAATGGAAGATTCTTCATTTATGTTCAATAAAGGCACATTAAGCCAAACTAGACTCCAAGTTTTTATTACAATTTATTGAACATAATTATGGACAAATACCTTAAACGAGAATGTCTCACTTTGGACTCTGCAGACCTGTCTTCTACTGACGCCTAGAAATATTGGAAACAATTATTCAAAGGATTCTTGCTTGCACTTGAAAACATCTCATCCACTACTATTACTGATATGGATAGACTTAACCTGCTAATGCACCATGTTTCCATATCTGTATATACCAATATTTCTCACTGCAAAATGTACCATAGACATTTTGGATGGAATTTTTGTGAAGAGATGGAACATAATCTTTGCTTAGCATGTATTAGCAACTACCTGCCAATCCCCCGAAGAGGGGTTAGAACAATATCTTCAATGCTTAAAAATCTTCAGTCAAGACCGTGACTTTCAAGCGACGATAGCTGATCAAACAACAAATTTATCACAGACTCCTTTACAAATCAATTAGAATCAAACTATATCAATCAAAGATTGCTGGAAAATAAACAACTAGATTTAGCTACTGCTTGTGAGTAGGCACTTATCTTGGAGATAGCAGAAAAGCAATGTTGTTCATACCTACAAACAAGTGTTGCAGAGGCTGCACTAAGTACTCACACTCCTACTAGTCCACCAGTTCAAACAACCCAAACAGGGAAAAAAGACAGTTCTTTATGACAGACTTCTTGATTTCTGCCCCACCTCCCCCAGTTCAAAATCTCTCTCTGCAGATAAATGAAAATATTATTTTTGTGGTCTCAAACTACACCCCAGATTGTGTTGCCCAGCCAGGGAAACTAAATGCCACAAATGCTCGCAGAAGGGACATTTCTCTAAGGTTTGTCATCCAAGCTTTTTTTTGCCTGGTTCGAATGCTCCTATTGAGACTAGTATCATATCAACTGCAAACCCTAAATGTCTTTCAAAGTCTATATTAACAGTAAAAATAAATTGGGTAGAAATGAATGCTCTAGTCTACACAGGAATCTTAGAGAGTTTTATTAGCACTGATATTGAAAAGATTTAAAATCGTACACTGTAATAGCTGACTATAGCGAATGCTTCACTATCTTCACAGGTTAGAGGATATATTTTAGACAACTTAGTGTTGAATCAAACTAACTACACTAACACCATATTTTTCATGATGAAATACTGTGCTGCGATGTCATACTGGGCCATGATTTCCTCAAACAGCATTCTAGCATTAATTTCCTTTTTAGGGGATCCAAACTGATGTTCAACATCTTTGGCTTGGCCGCTATAAATATACAATAACCTTCACTTTTTGAAAACTTAACTAAAAACTCTAAACCAGTGGCCACATCTTAAAATATTCTCTTGAAGAGCAAATGTTTATTCAAGCAGAAATAACAAAAATGTTAAGAGAAGGAATAATCAAAGAAAACAGATCACCATGGAGAGCACAAGTATTAATAACGTCTTCTGATAATAATAAAAAGGATGGTCATAGACTACACCCAAACTATAAATAGGTACACCCTTCTAGATGCATACCCTATGCCCCGTATTGATGAGATGATAAATGAGATCACCAAATACAGGATATTTAGCATGTTAAAACTAAGGAGTTCTTATCACCAAGTAGCTATAGACCCTATATGACTTTTGAACACTGTGGGTGACTTTATCAGTTCTGATGGATTTCATTTGGGGTCATTCCAGGTTTCCAGTTTTCAGAGGGTCCTCAATAAAATAATTCTTGAAGAAAACTATAAGGCACACTTACCTACATAGATAATGTGACAGTGTGCAGCCATGACTGGGCCAACCACAGTCACAACCTATAATGGTTTTTGGTGGCTGTCAAGAAAAATAATCTTACACTCAACCATGACAATAATTCTTATGGGTTGATAATCATCAGACTACTTGGATATATTGTGGGTAAAGGAATCATGAAGTCAGACCCTGAATAGCTAAAACCACTACTGAAACTACCTATTCCCAACACCATAGCCACCTTGCAATAAATCATGAGTATGTTTGCTCGTTATTCTCAATGGATACTGTCCTTTTTTTGAAAAAATACACCCATTTACAAAAATTTCTAAATTTCCTTTACCTTCTTCTGCTGTTAAAGCCTTTGTGGGTTTAAAAAGGGATATTGCCAACTCAGCCATCACTTTGTTGATCCTGACATTCTCTTACACCAACCACACCATAGCTGCCATGTTAAGGCAATCTGGGTACCCTGAAGTGTTCTTCTCCAGAACATTGTCAAAATCTGAGTGCAGACATTCAGCTGTTGAAAAAGAGGCTTATGCCTTAGTCAAGCTGCTAAAAAAATGGCAACATTTCTTAATTGGTCACTGCTTTAAATAAATCACTGATCAAAAGTTAGTCTCTTTTATGTTTATTCCCAAGATGCCAAGCAAAATAAAAAGATAGCCAGATGGAGGGTAGAGCTTTCCTGTTTTTCATTTGACATTTTCTATTGGTTGGGAAAGGAAAGGTCAATGGGGGACATGCTGTCAAGAGTGTGTAGATCAATAAACAGCACCAAATATCTATAAAAATTTCATAACAATCTCTGTCATCAAGGCATCACGAGGATGATGGATGTGGTTCGAAGCCGGAATTTGCCTTTTTCAGTTGAAGACATAAAATGAATAGCAAACTCTTGTCAGATTTGCACTCAAATAAAACCAATGTTCTACAAACCCTAACTGGGAACCCTAATAAAATCTATACAGCCATTTGGTATGCTGGGTGTTATATAAAGTGAAGGTGGGAGAAAAGACTGAGTATAAGGGTAACTGAAGAAAGGATAAAAGCTGAACAGGTTTTAAGATGGAAGATGGTGATTGACATTGCATTTAAATTTTAGATGGTAGTCATCAGGAAACCAAGGAAACAGAAGTATTTTTTTTAACTGACAAGGTCTCTCTATTTAATCTTTTTGTTGTATTTTTTCAGTGTTGAGTATTGTGCTCAAAATTTGTGGATAAACTGTCTTGTGTTATCGTTTTTTATTTAAAGTGCTTTTGCCGATCAGTGAGATATTTTTGAGAACCAATATGGTGCCTGTGTGGTAGTTAGAATTTCTTAATCTACATTCTAGCATTTGGAAAGCTGGAATTTAGAAATAGTCTACAGTGATGTCATGTGACATTGCTATTGAGAATGTGGCTGAACTAAAAAGAATGCAATGTTTTTTATTTATTTTTATATTTATATATATACTCACATTAAATAAATCATATGCACTTCAAGATAGCATTTCCTGTGGTGAAAGATATTTTATTTAATATGGATTGTTTATTTTGTATAATAATAGCTTCTAGTATTTTGAGTCTTTCCTTGCATTAGGTGGTGTAGAGTAGTTTTTGGTATTCTCCACTAATATTTCTCTTGTTGATAGTTGTATTTTGGTCATTCATGTCAGTATGTACATGGATTGTACTGAGTTTTGACAGGTGAGCAGTCACCCTATGAGAAAGTATGGTACATAAGAGCCTGACGTAATCTGAGTTTATCCACAATTTCAAGTACAATACTGAACCTCTTAATTGAAAATTGGAAAAAGAAAAGGAAAAGTTAAACAGACAGACCTTGTCAGTTCTTTTTAATGAAGCTGGCTTATATATATGATATATATTACTATACACACACACACACACATATATATATATATATATATATATACACACACACAGACAGGTGAAACAAAAGTTGCACATGTAGGAGTTAATGGATAGGTCAAAGAGGTCCTGTTGAGTGTCCACCAAGGTCACCAGACCTCGCACCTTTGGATTTTTTTTTTCTGTCGGGCCATTTGAAATCATTTGTTTATCCGACATGCCCAAGAAATATTGAGGAACTTAAATATGAATACAGTAAAAATGACAGAGAAAACTTTCTTACATATGAATGAATCATGCAGGCACAGAATTGAAATGTGTTTTTTGAAAAAGGACATTTTGAATATTGCATATAACAGTTAAATAACTAATAAATAACATTTTCATTTGTAGTTATACTTTTGATAAATTATCCCTTTGGTGTGCCACTTTTGCTTTGACCCTATATGTATGTATGTGTCTGTGCATGCATATATATATATATATATATATATATATATATATATATATATATATATAGTTTATGCAAAACTAGGTAATCCGTATGGGTAGACCCGAGGAGGATGATATCCGGAGAGCTCATTGTAAAATTCAGAGCAGATACGTTTGAATAAAAACAGACCACGTTAAGGTTCCATGTAATAAATTATTTCACCATAACCCCTTTAACAGGGCTCTGGATCATCAGACTTTACTTCCAAAAATTGAAATGAAAAATTAAAAGAAATTCACACATTTTTATATATATATATATATATATATATATATATAGAGAGAGAGAGAGAGAGAGTGCTATGGGTAAATTGTCACCATTTTATATTTTTAATTTTGTGCATGCACATTGTTTATTTTTCATTTTTGTTGACTGCACTGTATAGTAGGATCATTTGGACACTGTCTGAGAAAAAAAGAACAGCATGACATAATTTGTTCTGCCAGAAATTTTGAAGTGTCATGCTGTACTGCTTAGTATTCATGTAAGAAGATCCGATACAAACATTTCAGAGTGTTTCTGTGTCAATCTGAGGACAATGCAGAGGATTTGGAAAGAGATGGATGAGTCTAATGGTGATTACAAAGGTATGGCAGCTCATAAAACTCACTCTGATTGTTCTGATAAGAAAAGAACTCCCAAATTGTTGGTGAAGGCCTCAGACTCAACACAGAGGCCTACATCAAGTGCTTTGAGGAGATAATGCTGCCCTAGGTCAAGAGGGTGGCTGCTGGAAGACCCTACGACTGGTAACATGAATCTGCACCAGGCCACAAGAGCAGGAGAACACAGTCATGGCTGACAATTTCTGCAAGGATATTTCCCCTTACATCTGGCCAACTAACTTCTCAGATTGCAACCCCCTTGGTTATTATGTGTGGGGTGTAGTTAAGCAAGAGACCAGCAAAACTCTTTGTAACACCAAAGATGAAAGGATTATGGAAACATTCACCAACTTAAACAAGGAGACCATCCAGAAGAGTGCAGTAAATTCCAAAGTTGTCTGGAGGCATTGGTTATTGAATAAATTTATTCTTTATTATTTCAAGATATTTTTGTGTAATTTTGGTAAATATATCTGTTAAAATGAGATGTCAGTGTTTTCTTTTTTGTATAATTTAGACAATTTATCCATTGCACCCTGTACATACATAGCCATATTTTCTTGCTGTAGCAGGACTGGGATTAATCTTGCACAAAGCAAGGTGAGTCCTGCCTGACAAAGGATTTGTCATAATGATTTGAAGCCAGGTTTTAAAAGGCCGGATGCTCTTCCTGATACCCAACTCAGACTCACACAGTTGTCCAAATAGACTATATGTTTTTATTGTGACACAATCTCTAGGAAGATTGCTATTCAAGACTTGAGACCCAATCCTAGCCTTTCAAAAGTAAAATTCTTTAATATAAGACGCAATAGAGTTAATTTTATAGACTATACAGTACGTATAACCTAGCATCTATTCTACAAAACAAAACAATTTCTCTTCCTTAATAATGAAATATTCCATTTTTATATTTCTAATGACCATTACCTGACTCCAATAAGTGAATATTTCATTAGTAAGTAGGGAAGATCAGGGAAGATTCACATTAGTTATATTTACTTTTAGTGACTTAAAATAAAATTCTTTTTTACATGCATTGGTTGTGGTTGATGTTAGTGGTGATTTTATTGACTAAATTTACTCTTTAGTAATTCAAAATTTTTTTATGTATAATTTTGGTAAATATATCTGTTAAAATGAGATGTCAGTGTTATTTTCATTTTTGCATAATTTACATGACAGTTTATCCATTGCACCCTCTGTGTGTGTGTGTGTATATATATATATATATATATATATATATATACACACACACACACACACACACACACACACACACACACATATATATATATATATATATATATATATATATATATATATATAATTGGTAACAGAAGCCATTGGTTTATACCAACAGCTTCCCATACTTAATACTTCTCAAATTCACTCTTGTGTGGTCATGTGTGACGTCATGAGCCGCAGTGTGATTTTCGCTTCCAGCATCTTATATGCACGTGTTTATCGTTGCTTGGAAATCATCCATGTAAACAGAAACAGACTATCATCACATTCTTGTCCGTGTATTGCTTAATATATTGTACTGTAATTGTCATCTTTGATAATGGCTTATGTAAGCCGTAAGCTTCGATTGGATTCAAAAATATGTATCAATATTGTGATTTTCTTTCTTCGTTTAATGATAATGTTATTAAGCTTATCAGTCGTTATGAAAAGAATTTACATAAAATAAATAGGCAACACTTGTCTATATTATTTAATGATATATATATATATATATATATATATATATATATATATACATATGCACACACACACTAGAGGACATTCTTTGAACTCTTGAAACTTTTACTTTATCATTCTATCCCTTTGTGTTCTGTCTTATATAAAAATTTATATTGCTTATATCATTCTCTGTTGATGTATGTCAGATTATGATTTTATCATTGGGTAACCTCACACACCAGCCATAATTTTTTTTTCTTCATTTTTTTACTAGGATGGTCGAATTTTATTCATGGACCTCATAATCAAGGGGCTTAAATATTTGGAATTCAAAGCTTCAAAAGATGCAGTAAGTTCCCTTTTTTTTTTTGTTACTCAAAGTGCTGATAGTTTCATAGATTATTTGTGTATTTGTACCTTATTTTCTATCTAAAACCAGTTGCAAGATACACTGGCCAAACAATAGGGGTATATGTTAAGGTTTAAGAAAAATCTATAATTTTCTAAGAGTGGTAGCACCTGTTAAGGTTCCAGCTATGGGCAAAATGTGAATCCCCAAACATAAATAAAACACTATGAAAGTATAAGAATACATTTTATTGTAAAAATACCAGCAATACATATTTATAGTAAAATGACCAGTAATACATTTTATAGTAGAATTACCAACAATATATTTTATAGCAAAATGACCAACAATACATTCTATCTATAGTTTGTTATTCCAGTTTCTAAGAGAAATTAAACTGATTTCAAAAATATAATAAAAAATATATAGAACCATAACTAACAACAGTGTTACTATTTAGAATAAAAAAATTCTGATTTTTTAAATACAAGGCTTTGTTCAGGAAAAACATTAAATTTTGGCATTAAATGATCCAATGGGTTGATATGTCCTAAAACAAAACAAATAACAATCTGCATTTGAAGGCATAGAATTGCATGCAAAATATTTAGATTTTGGCATTAAATAAACCATAGTGGTTGATATCCTGTGAAATGAAATCAGTCAACCAACCAATATGAAAGAACTCTTTCATGACATTAATCCATATAATATCCAACAATTTCTTGAAGAAATCAAACTGTATTCCAAAATATAACTTCAACAAAACATAAAAAACACATATTACTGCCTCTAGTAATTATGTCCACACAAACATGTATATGCATAAAAGCTGAGTATCATCTACCATGTTTTCAATTGTGAAAGTAGAATAATATATATCGATTTTTTTTTTTTTTTTACTTCAAAGCTCCCAAGAAAATTAAATTTCTACATTACATGACCCATAAGGAGTTGATATTCCATTAAACAAACAAATCAAATAAAATCTAATTATCTAGATCCCTAGATAGAAGAAAATGTAGGCAGAAAGAATGTAAAGAAATAAGAAGTGTGCTAAAAAGTTCTTGGTCCAAAGAAGAATCTTTGTCTTATTCATATGATCTTGGGAAATGGATCAACCTGAACAGTTTTGAGAACCTTGTAGGTTATTAGACTTAAGTAATTAACTTTATTGTCTTTGACATTAGATTATATAACAGGTTTTCCAGAGTATTGTCAGTACAGAGAATCAGACATTTTGGTATCGGATACTTTAGGAAGAAACAAAAATATTTTTTTAGCTCTTGTATATTTTGTAGTACACACTTTAGTAGAATCACAATTTTCAGTTTTCCAGCTTGCTGCTCTGTTCATTATTAAAAGATAATAATTCAAATAAATATCATTTTTAAATACTCATTATGTTTGAGTTTACTAAGAAATAGCAATATTAAATCAGAACAAGCAGCATGACCCGGCGTTGTCCATGCTTGATTCAAAAATTGTACGACTCATACAGCAATCGCTATCACTTGACTTAAAATATTTTTGCCCTTCCTTGTCTTTAAAGGAGTGCCCTTTGCCATGCTGATGTTGCTACATGCCTTACTTCTTGCCTATCTCACACTGCAAATTTTTTCTAAGCTCTATACTAAACATTAAATCTGTTATGAAAAAAGAACTAAACAAAATGAACACAAAATGATCAGCTTCAAACAAGGACTCATAACTGGAAAAACTGAATGAAAAAATAATGTTAACAACAAATACTTTTTCATACCCAACCCAGTTCTGCGGAATCAAAATCAACGTTGAGTTTAAGTAAGCGAATGAGCCAATTGAAGTAAAGTGCTATGCAGATTTAGATTTTTCCCGCTTGTGACGAATGCAGCTATCGATTTTTTTGCATGCTAGCATGGTAGTTAACATTCGTGTCAGTCAGCTGTTGGCTCTCATGCTGACCAGTAGAATCTTCCTGCCTATTCATGGCAGCCAGCTATAGGCTTTCACTCTGGCTGCAAACTACATGAAAACTGCTGTAGAAGTATGAAAAAATCGATTATTTCCACAATCGATGGGAGTTGGGAGTCAGTCTTGGCCTTTCCGCTAACTTGGAGCATTTGCATGTAAATTTTGGTGCAAATGCGTTGAAAATTGCGGCCATGCATTCGTTACACACACACACATCCTGCCTTTTATAGATAGAGATTACAATATTAACAAAATAAATGAAAAATTATTAAATCACTGACTAATGTTATAATTCATTTGAATATGAATTAATGTTGAATTTCAAACATTGCTAAAATTATGTTAAATTAGAACAAGGGTAGAACTCATTCAGTGATAAGGATCCTGAGACTTTCTCAGTCTATTCATCAATCCATTACTTTATCTTTTGATTTTGTTGGCCATTTAGAGTGAAAGAACATACAAATACAGTACCAAACTTTTTGCACCAAAATGATGCTAAAATATTCTAGCTGGGTAGGTATCAGTCACCCAGCCATTAGGACACTAGTTGAGTAACTGATACATGTATTATGTGCCTGTCAATGCAATTAAGTTTAAATGTAGGCAACAAAAGGTATGAGATTGAGATACACAAACTGAATCAAAAGCATGAATCACTTAAACATTATTTAGTAGGAAACATATGACTTCTGTTGAATGAAAGGTTCCCTATACTCTCTTACTTTCTAAGGAATTGATGGATTTTATCATTTCTTATTTCTCTAAACATTATTTTATGGATACACATGTTTGAATAGACACCCTGTTTTTATTTAGTTACTTTAAACAGTGTGAATTACTTCTACCAGTTCTGCGCATTCAAGAAACTTAAAGAAAATGTACTCTCTAGTAGGGTTCAAACTAGTACCACATCCCCTTTGTAGGCGAAACAAGTTTGATCTGCTGTACTTTAGGCTACTTGGAGAGCACATAAGTCTCTTGAGCATGCAGGCCAGGAGATTTAATTTATACTGTTTCAAGTAAACATAAGAAACAGGGTGTTTACTTAAATATGTGTTTCCACAAAAATAATATTTAGAGTAATAAGAAACTCTTACTTGTAAAACATTTGCAAGGGACTTAACCCAACAATTTTGGTGAAACCTTTTTTAATTATAAATGCAGTATTTATTTGTATATATTGTAAAAAAATATATACATTTTATTAGTATAGATACTTTGTAAACTTTTCTTATACACATGAAAATATCAGTCAGGAAACTGTTGTAAACTCTTTTCTTTAATGAAATAGTCTGTATGCTTTTAAAATACCAGATACATAGTATCATACCAGTGAACAGTATCTGTTACTCACAAATTTAGTCACACCAAACATTTAAGTACTCAACTATAGTAGAGTAGTCAAAGATCAGAATTTTGATCTCTTTAGTAAATTTTGCTAACAACTTTTATGTGTTTGTATTCAATTTTCATTGGCGTATTAATGACTGGAGGTGCGACATTTTCAAATAAAAATATTTAGAGACAGTTGTGCTTGAAGTGATTATTTTTTGGTTTTTCTATATAATAAATCCTGTGACCGAGTATGCATGAAAAATCAAAGGTAAAGTAATTAGTATTGACTATTTGGCATGGGCTTATAGTCAAATATATTGGTCATCAGCCAAGCAAAGCGTCTGTAGAGAGATGAATCATAAAAGATCGGTCATAATTGCCAAATTTTATATACACAAGCAAATAATGAAATAGCTAGCATTTCTACATTCCACTTCAACAACTCTTGAGATGAATGCAGCTAGCAATCGACAGGTAGAAATCTCTTTCCACGTGACAATTGTTAGCCACATGAAATTCAGAGTTGTGAAAGACAGTTGGTATTTGCTTGTATATTTAAATTATATGTTTTGGCATTGAGCACTTGATCTTTTACCATTGTAAATATCTGTATGCTTTTTTGATTATTTTATAGTGTGTGTGTATGCACGAAAATATATATATAAGTATAGGATTGTCACATAAGCTGGAATGACCAATGGTCATTCCAGCTTATGTAACAGCGTTTCCCCTTGCAAGGGGTGGTTAATTGATTTAAACCTTTTAAAACCCTTTATTCTACATTCAACATCATCACTTGATAAGACACCAGAGGTGTTGAAACAAAATGGGTATTTTTGTAGTGATTTTATAACATATTTATATTATAATTTTTAAATAAATAATTATATATATATATATATATATATCTGAGTACGGAGTTGGTATAGATGAAATAAAATTCCAATAACCAAAAAAACTATTTTTTTTTTAAATTCTCAATACAGAGTAGAGCAAATAATATTTATTAAAAAAAAATTATAACATAAGCCTGTTATAATGTCACTACAAAAATAGCCATTTTGTTTCAACACTTCTGGTGTCTTATCAAGTGATGGTGTTGATTTTGAAATAAAGAGCTTTTTTAAACTCTGGAAAAAAAATTTTATTTCACAATCAACACCATCACTTGATAAGACACCAGAAGTGTTGAAACAAAATGGCTATTTTTGTAGTGACATTATAACAGGCTTATGTTAAAATTTTTTGAATAAATATTTTATATATATAATATGTATATAGTGTGTGTGTCTGTATATTTGGGTAGCAGTTTCTTTTTGATGCATTGATTGCAAAAGCGTGAAACCCAGGGTCACAAACTCACATCAATCCAACCAAATATGTTAGCTCTACCTCTGATATTGAGCACTTTCTAATAAGTACTGTGCATATAATATATAAATAATAATATATTGCACATATATATATTTATATACACAAACTTTTCACACACACACACACAAATATATATATATATATATTTGAATCATTTCAACTCAAGCAAAATAATAATGCTACTAAAGTGCACCCCCCACACACACACTGAAATGTTTTTTTTCTTCGATTTAAATTAAATTTAAATTTGAACAAGGGAATCCTACCCAAAATATAGAAAGAAGAAACCAGATGATGTCACATTGGCAAGATCAAAATGAGACTATATGGACATCAAGTTGAGCAAGAAATTACCGATCAGTGGATAGTGCTTTACGATACATATTTGCTGCAACAATTCAACTATCTAATCAATGTTGAAATCTGCTCATCAATTCAATCAATCAAGTATTGCATCAAATACATATGAAAGGGTTCAGATCAAGCTGTTTTTGCACAACCCTCTCACTGAATTTTTTTTTTTCTCTTTGATTTAAATTAAATTTAAATTTGAACAAAGGAATGACTCCTATCCAAAATATAGAAGGAGAAAGTCAGAAAATAGAGGTCACATCAGCAAGATCATTGAGTAATATTGAAATGCATAATTTTTCTTCACAAATTATAACAATGATTTAAAATCAAACTTCATTTTCTTGCAAAGATTATGTGACATGCAGCAAGGTGCAGGTAATTCGGCTAGTAATAATAATAAAAATGGGGTATCTATTTCAAAGACAAAAGTGCACACTATAATAGCATTTGAAATATATATATATATATATATATATATATATATATATATAAAACAAATGCATAGGTAAGAAAATTCATATTTGTTTTGAAAATCTTATAACATTTTTACCAGAAACTATTTTTATCAGACAATTTAACAAAAAAGGTAGCAAATAGCTTACTGTGCATAATCATTATTTCATTAACAATCAAAAGAATTCTGTAAAAGAAAATTTTGTCAATTCTCAAGAACAAAGAAAACATAAATTCACTTTCATACATTTAGGTTTTATTAAAATTTTAATCATTGCTTTTTAAAGTAATAAACATTGCTGAAGATTGAAGGTAGTTAAAAAAAGTGTTTTATTGCAAGCATGTTTGCCCTAATTTTTATATCTCTGCAGATATCTGTTCAGCAACAGAAATAAATATGCTGCATATGTATAAATGGAGTTGACATTTGATATTTCGTCTTGGACTGATAACTTTTTCTTTCCATGAACAGAAATTGAATGTCTCAGGAAAAAAGTAACATTGCTACATTTCAGGTCATATTCGATCATCTTCCCCATTTCAATAGGGAATATAAAGAAAAAAAGGTTTTGATGTATTTATGGGTAAATATTTAGTGTTATTGAAATATGAAGCTACAATAGAACAAGAAAAAAAAACCTTGGACAAAACCTGCACCTCAGACAGAAGGAGAAAAATTCTTTAATAATAATATATCAATAGATACTACAGCATGATCATAGTTGCCAAGTGGACAGTGTTGTAAAACTCAACAAGAGAGGAGTTAAAGAACAAATCAAGTAAGGAAAGCATGTTGATTAGATTTATTAGGACAGTGAATAGGGAAATCCACAATTTGGTTAAGTGACTGGGGAATGGAAAAATTGAAAGTCAGCAACATCAGGGAAATATATAGCTACAGTGAAACAGAAAAAACCTTGGACAAAACCTGCACCTCAGACAGAAGGAGAAAAATTCTTTAATAATAACATTGCTGTCATTTACAAGAGAAAACAAAAGCAGTTTAGCTAAAGTAGAAAATAGTTTTACAAAAAAGGTGAACAACCAGTACAAATGAAAATGCAAAATGCTTTAATTTTTACAGTATATTTTTTTAATTAAAGTCCTCTTAATAAAAATAATGGTATTTGAGTTAATAAAATTCCAGTATTATGAAGTTAAACAAGGTGCAAGTATTAGTAATCTATTGTGCCTGGGTAAACATTACCCTACCAGATATGTCAACTTAGCTTTAAGAACTGGGAGATATTTTTAGCCATTTCCTGGGAAGAGGGAAATTTGAAATGCTATCAAATATGGCAGTTTCCGATAAACTCTTACCCCATCCCTTAGACCAGTCTTTCACAAACAATATTTTAGGTCTTGATAAATAAAAAATAGTGCAGGTTCAATGATTTTTGCCTTGTATCTAATTTTTATATCTCTGTAGATATCTGTTCAGCAACAGAAATAAGTATGATATATATGTATAAATGGAGTTGACATTTGATATTTCGTCTTGGACTGATAACTTTTTCTTTCCATGAACAGAAATTGAATGTCTCAGGAAAAAAGTAACATTGCTACATTTCAGGTCATATTCGATCATCTTCCCCATTTCAATAGGGAATATAAAGAAAAGTTTTAATGTATTTATGGGTAAACATTTAGTGTTATTGAAATATGAAGTTACGGTAGAACAAAAAAAAAACCTTAGACAAAACCTGCACCTCAGACAGAAGGAGAAAAACTCTTTAATAATAATATTTTGTCATTTAAGAGATAAAAATCAGACAAAATCTACTGTCATTTATATTGAAAATAATATTACAGTATTATAAAGTTAGGCTAGGTAGTCTTTTAGACTAAATACAAATGCTGTCTAGAATAGTCTTGCAAGAGGGAATATTTCAGCTTAAAATAAATGTGCCAGTTCAAATAAATGTTCTTCTCAGAACTTTTACCAAATAAAGACCATGCTTGGTGGGTGAGGTTGGAGGAAATAATTTGTGCTGGTACTTGTATTTAGTACACATGTGTATAAGTAATGGTAGTCTGCAGCATCTGAGTAAATATTAGCCTGTTAGATACCTTGACTTAATCTAGAAGATTAGAGGGATAATTTTTTAAACATTTTCAGAAGAAAATATATGGTATTTGATATTATGTTCAAAGTAAAAAAAAGTTTTAAGAATAAAACCCCATAAAATAAAATGTAAATGCAACAATGTGTGTTTTTGTGTGTTGATCAAAGAATAATGGGCAATATCAATGAACAACAACACCATGTACAATTCTATAGACAAAGTTTGGTAATGCATTTGTTGGGATTTGATTGGTTGTTGAAGTATTTTAGGTAATAATAAAGAAAAGGAAATACCCACTTCAGCCATTTTTATTTGAATGTATATGTTGTTCTGATTCTATCAATGGTGATCAGTGTACAACATGACAGCATCCATATACAAAACTGACTACCATTTTCTTCTTCTATTAGTTTGGTGCAAAAATAATTTTGTTTTCTAACATATGTTACTATGTGAGAAAACGAAATTATTTTTGCACCAACCTAATATATGCTATCTCCCTTCAGAATATGGGCAATCATGACTCTCTTCAATTTTCTTTCCTTTGTAGCTCTTATTAAAGTTTATCTTTTCACTATACCTCTGTCATGGGTCCTTACCTATAACTACAGAATTAACTCTTCCTAACACTATATATACTACGCCTCTCAAGAGAGAGGGATGAATCGGAGTTGAGCAAATAGTAGTTCACTCCAAACCAGACTGACAGTCATACTAACACCTTCCACTTGTATTATTATTTCATGTAATATACCTTCGTTATTTCTACTCTTGTGTTCGTGTTGTTCTTCCTTGGTCCTAACCTGGACCATAACAAATAGATAGATAGATAATGAACAGACTGGGATGGATAGATAGATAGATAGATAGGAAGAGATTACTAGATAGATAGTGTCATGAGTCCTTACCTATAACTACACAATGAATTCTTCCTAACACTATGTATACACACGCCTCTCAAGAGAGAGGGACGAATCGAGTCGAGCCGATAGTAGTTCACTCCAAACCAGACTGACAGTCATACTAACACCTTCCACATCTTGTATTATTATTTTGTGTAATATACCTTCATTATTTCTACTCTTGTGTTCGTCTTGTTCTTCCTTGGTCCTAACTTGGACCATAACAACCTCCCACTCTCTATTCTGCCACCAATTTCCACAAACTTGTTAAGTAGGTGTGCTTCTGTCCCTCTTGCCTAGTGTCCTAGTAATTTCCACTGTATCTTTCTGATCGTAAGTTGTTTTAAAAGTTTGTGCAAGCCATCACAATTGGACCATCAACACAAACCTCAGCTTTTGTGCAGTGTGCTTGGATATGACCTTAGAACCAAACCTTAAGCCACAACAAGCCACCTGACTTGTGTGTCAGGACACAAACTTAGAACTGACGTGAACTGTACTGTTAAAAATCCAAGTGAGCATGCTTTATAAATATTTCATGGTATCACCCCATGGGCAGTATATAAATATTTCATGGTATCACCCTGTGGACAGTATAAATTACACTAAAAGGAGGATTAAAAGCATTCTAAGATGTCTGCAGTTACTGCTGTTTTGTTTAAATATTTTTTTTTCTCTCATATCCTTTTGCCAGACAAAAATAATCATCTTTGTAAATGATAAATAATTATTTTCTCCTTGTTTCAAATCCATCATTATTCTTCATTTTTAAAAAACACCTGTCAAAAAATCACAAGAACTTGAACCTTTCTCCTTTTAGTTCCAATCCACTTCTCTACAGTAAAGCTATCCCTAAGTCACATTTGTTCAGCTTGCCATTTTCAACAAATCCCTTTTAAAGTCAGAAATAGAATTATTCAGGCTTCTTATTTACTTTGGCTGGTGAAGTCTTTGTCAGCTTTGAATACTCTGTTATTGGTCATTGCCAAGAACTGAGTTTATTGATCATGATAAAAGTGGCTTCATTTTGATGCAGCATACAATCTACTCAGGTGTTGGTTAGGTAAAAAATAAAAATAATTAAGATACCTTCCCACCACTGTCCTCTTCATCCGACAATATGTGGCATCTGTGTTGTTCTTTTTTTTTTCTCTCTTTTGTATTATTGCTTGTCTAGCTAAAAAAAAATTACTTATTCAGATACAGAAATATATTTTTTCATCCATGCATATATGTCAGTGACTGGCTTCTGTCAAGGCTGACAATAAGAGTAACAGCTTTTACTATTAGTACTACTAGGGCAGATGGGAGAGTGGCCCAGTTTCTCACTCACCCATTCTCTACTCTGTCAGATATCATGGGTGACAAGAAATTTTTTCAGTCTATCTAGTGATGGAATGATGTAAAAAAGAGAACTGGATATATACCTTTTGCAAGTGCGTAATTACAGCATTAACATAAGAGTATTCAGTTGAAATTTGAACTTGGTTTACTGATTATAGCTTGTGTACTGGTAATTGTCACCCTATATAACACTGTTGATTTAAACCACAGTCACCTTACACCACATTGTCACCCTACCGAATAACATAAAAAAATAAGAATAAGACATATTTTTAAAAAAATTTTATATTAACTTTATTAAACAACATACAAGGGTTGATTAATATGTAAGGTTTCCTGCCATGCAGCATTGTAACATGATTAAGAAAACATGCAGATTGTGGGAGGTGGGGTGTTTCATTGGTTCTTCCTTTTCCATTTCTTCAGGTTGACATCTTAGTGATTTCTGGGTGGGGGAGTCACCTGTTTATTGTAGAGTTATTACAAATAATATTGAACATATAACAAGAACATTTTATTGCCTTAACACCTGACAAAAAGTCACAAGAACTTGAACCTTTCTCCTTCTAGTTCTGTTATATCTCGTGCAAAATATAATAAACAAAGTAACCCGAGTGTAGGTTTTCAATAATAGATTTATAATCGGATGTATATGTGACAAGTACAGAGACAGAGTCGAGAGTATCCTAACCTCAATAGGTGTTAACAAACGAAGTCCCCCCCTGACTGTCCGCTGTGGTCGTACTTAATTGGCAACCAGTCCGTCCATTATCGTGAATGGGGAAGTTGGGTTATATCAAGTTCCAATCCACTTCTCAATCCACTTTCTAAATAGAAAGGACATAAAGAAACAAATTGAAATACATATATAAAGATATTTCTATTTCTATGTACAGTATGTATAAATTTGTATTATAAATGTTAAAAGACTCACATTGATCCATTCTAGGTATGACAATAAACTACATCCAACAACAAGGCCCCTCACTGGGGGGTTTTGAGGAGCATGGAATCACCTCTTAATTGCTGTTGTTCCCAGGTACACTCTGACCTGGGGTGATAGAACCTGTTACGGTCCCTGTTATCGGCAAATAGTGAATTCCCAAAACTAGGGTCAAAACTGTGAAAATATAAAAATACATTTTCATAGTAAAAAAAAAAAACAATAGATTTTTGTAAAACAAATTTCCAGCAACACATTTAAAAAAAAAATTACCCAAGCTCCCAAGAAAATTAAATTTTGATATTAAATGACCCATAAGAAGCTGGGATAACATTAAGCAATCTAAGAATTGTAATAAGATCCTGAATTATCTAACACTAAAATATTTACATTATTTACAGCCTCAGAATTAATAAGGGGTCTAATACTGACTCCTCTGTCAAGTCCATTGCCAACAACTAACTGATTTTTTCTTTACTTCAGCTAGACACTGCAGAAATTCTTCCCATATGCCTGCTTGAACCAAAATTCAATTAGCACAAATACAAGTCTGTAAAAGTGAATTAAATAAAGATTAAAACATGTTATTAAACTTAAAAGAAACTAGTTTAAAAATTAACTTTGGTTTCAGACTTCATACTGACAAAAGTTTACCATATTCCTCAAATTCTAAAAGTATTATTTATTAATATAAGTAATTATTCAGGTTTTGTAAATACCACATATCTTGAAGGACTACCAAGAATGAAAGTAAAACATGGGTGTTAACATGAAAGAACTCTTTCATGACATTAATCCATATAATATCCTACAATTTTTTTTTTTAAATCAAATTAATCTGCAATTAACTCAATTATTGCAAGTATGAAAGGATTCTGTTTTTTAAATCTTTTAAAAGTAAAAATATCCAAAAAAGCTAACTTGAAACTAAAGAAATATATTAGCAACATGTTTTACTTTAATGAGATATTTCATTGTTATGGTAACACAAGGCATATTTGCTTATTGGCATCAAGCAATGCCTCCCGTTACCATAACAGCAAAATATTTTATTACTAAAAAGAGAAGATCAAATTACATAACAAATAAATATAAAAAGTCGCATTATTTACATGCAGACTATTGTTCTCATCTTTGTTATTATCACAATGTTTCAGCTGTTGTGTTTTCTGGCTTTCATCCTGATGATGGCTGAAGTGAATAATGGCTGAAACATGATGATAGCAACAAAGTTGAGGACAATAGTCTGCATGTAAATAACGTAAATAACGATAATTCCCCAGACAAGAATATTTTTGGAATTAATCTTGGAATGTTATGCAAAATATTTGCCAAAGATGTCTCTACAAAATGCAGGTAGTAGAAGTCTGTAACACTGGGTTTTTATTTCTGATTCAGATCACAGCTTTATATCATGACAAACAGACAGACACCTTGGTTACCAAATGTCAACTGAGTGATCATAACCTCATCCAGATTTGGAGTCTACCTGAATTGCATCTTCAATTCAATATTCCTTGTGCACTGAACCAGACAACATGGACAAGACTGGTAAATAAAGTATTCTCTCTGCTTTTATAAATGACTTATCTTCTAAAAAAGAAATTTCAAATA
Organism: Acanthosepion lycidas; assembly: GCA_963932145.1. NCBI lineage: Eukaryota > Metazoa > Mollusca > Cephalopoda > Sepiida > Sepiidae > Acanthosepion > Acanthosepion lycidas. Next base: position 55,043,025 of record OZ010589.1, read on the forward strand.
TCATATATACTTGAGTATAGTGTGAGTAATTATTTTTAGCACAGACTGGGTTTTATAGCCTTTTTTTCTTCCACCGAATGAATTTGAATCTTCGTCACCATTTGTTATGGTCCGGTTCCTGGTACCACGGTGATAGTCCAAGGTAGAACCAATAAAGATGAACTCAAACACAGGTACAGAATAACACAGATATATTACAAACAGGAATATATACAGAGAAGTAGAAGTGTTAGTATGAACAATCAGGTTTAGTAGAGAGAACAATGTAGTCTCGACCAGTATCACTATTCCAATGTCTTGCAGTAATTGTCTGAACGCGACTCTGTTTCGGACTGCCTCTGACTCGACTCTTGACTCAACTTGAACTACTCCCTCGGCTTGAATGACTGACTCCCTGCCTACTCCTGAGGCACAGTATTTATTAAGTATGGAATAGTCCATTATTATTATTATTATTATGGGTAAGATCCCCTAACAGATATCTTGTTCAATTTTGTTCTGGCAACTCCTGCCATGACACTGGTGCCAAGCTGTATTAGCCTCTGACTTTCCCATGGACAACATTGATGGCATGGAGAGAAGAAATGTGCTACATGGGCAACTGCCAATCTATCATAAAAAAAAGAAACCTTGCTCAGGCCTGTGTCCTGAACAGGGCATATCTCTTCGGGTGTAGATCCATGGTCTCTTGAAACCAACAGATTCCATAATAAGTTTGTTTTTATGATCAGTTTTTTTATGCTAAAAAATAGTGGGGGTGTACTATACACAGGTAATTTTTTGAAGAGGTTAAAAATAATGCATTTTCAAGTAAATTTTATGGGAGTGGTTAAAATTCATGCAAAATTTCAGGTATCATACTATTCATAAAGTCACTAGTATATACAATATCTAGCCTTCATCATTTGCTTAAATAATTCTTTTTGATTTCAAGTGTTAACTATCAGCACTACTTGTTTACTCACAAAAAAATAGAGAAAATTTTGAGAAATAATTTCTGTACATTAACATTCTTTAGACCTTCCTTAGGCCGCAGCATTTGTCAGAATCGATAAATATTGATTTTTATTGAGCTATTTTTTTTATTTTTAGTTATTACTATTATTATTATTATTAATAATAATTCTACTACCATAAAAAGCATCATAACAAAGTACGAGTGATGTTTGTCCCTGCCAGCTGATCCATCCACCTAAATGTCTCAAAATGCTACTCAAATTTTTTAATTTGAAACTACAGAAGAATGAAAAGGAAAGTAAATTCTGGAAATGATAAAACACTAGCTTGAAATTCTGGAAATGATAAAACACTAGCTTGAAATTCTGGAAATGATAAAACACTAGCTTGAAATTCTAGTAATGGTAAAACACTACCTTGAAATCCTGATAAAGGTAAAACACTACGTTGAGAAACATAACATTAAGGCTACAGAGAAAGATGTTCACCAGACAAAGCATGTTTTAAATATTACATGCTTAAATACAGTATAAACCTTTTTCCTGAAGCCATCTGACATGCCTGTGTGTTCTTTTTTATGCAATCAAATATAGTAACTGAATTTACAGAATGTGTTGCTCTTCATATTTAGCAGATATAATCCTTTTTTCATGATACATTGAACATTTCTGGATAATTAATTTAATGAAAGTTTCCTTTTATTAGCTATATATTGCATGTTTTAAATATGACAAAAGATACAATTGTCGTTGTCAATCTTTTCATATCTCAGTATAGCCCCTATTTTCTTATCTTTATTTCCTGCCACACAAGATAGACCAGGCTTATTTTCAGGGTATTTTGTAAAATAATTTCTCTGAGAATTGGCTACAGCTTATTATGGCTTTCTGTTTGGTTTGTTTTGTCTTTCAACATATCAAAATTTTCCAGGTTATTTTCTAGGTTATTTAATGCCAAATACTGTTGGATGATAATAAAAGACAGTCATAGGCTTGGCTTGTGAAAATGTGTCAAGATTATATACCTTGCACAAGACTTTAAAAAGAAAGAAAGGTACACTTTATAAGTGGCCCCTTATTTTGGTAGAAAGATGTTACTCCTCTGCATGGAGATGAGATTGATATATCAATGACCCCAACCAACAGAGAGATGACCATTTCTTGCATACAATATATCTAATAACATTATTGGCTCACACATTGAGCCTCTAGTGATAAATACATAGATAGTTTCTGATTCTTCTCAAAGGGCATTTTCTCTCTCATACATAATGTACAAATTAGTTTTCATCAGAGCAAAGTAGCATTATAGATTTCTCAGGAATTTTGGATTGAATATTTATTAGACAAATGATCATTCTATGATTTGCTAATGAATAAAAAATTAATTTCCTATTGAGCAAGATTAAGATTTCAAGGTGAGAGAGAAAAAGGTATCATCTCATTTATAATAGAAAAGGAAATAGTGTTTCAAGGAAGGCAAGGTGGAGTAATGGATAGCAGCTCAGACTGAGGAATTGAATAGCTGAGTTCAAATTCCAGTTGAATCCATTACATTCACTTACATGCTAATTCTCTTGGAAAACATATATCCTCTTGGTTTTCCCCTCCAGCTATGGGTAAGTAGTAGGCTAAACCAGGTTCTATAGCCTTGGATAACAACTGGTCTACCACAGAAAGAAATGGCAACCTATTGTCTCGTCAGTCATGTATCAAAAGATACATGATCACCTAAGCATGTATCATGCATGGCACATAACTGACTGACTGTTTCAAGGAAAAAGGGAAATAATTTTTCACTTTATACCTCCCAGGAATACCTCCCACATAATGGTAAAATATTAGCTAGATGAAGACACTATTGCCACTAATGTCTTACCATTATGTGGGAAGTATTTCTACCACACCCTGCATACACATATGTATGTTAGAATAAAAATAGATAGTATATAATATTTGATAGGGTATAAGACCTCCCCTCACTTCATTTATATGTAATATTTACGGTATTATGGAGTTGCGCTAGGTATAAATCTATCGTGTGGGTAAACATTAGCTTTGCAGATATCTCCACTTTACATGTGGCAGTAGTATTCAAAGCAAGGCCAAATGGCAGACTTACAAATATATAAGATAAAATTTTTTTTAAATCCAAATCAAAAGTTGCTGTGTGGAGTTAGATCAAATGGTCAACTAGAAAGTTTCTTTGTGGATAGAACTTTTGGAAAAATATAAAACAAAATATGGTACCTATGTTGAAAATTATTCTTAGAATTTTAATGCGAAATAAAATTTATTTATTGGTTTGAAATTCCAATGTATATCACTTGATGAATGCTGAAGTGTACTACCACCAAAATGTCATAAATATGACAATAAAGATGAGGACAACAGTCTGAACAATGTAAATAGCCTAGAATATTTATTTTGTTTTGATAACAGTTTCATTATTTTCTTTGATGTAAAACTTGTTTTACAGGATTGGTGGAAACCTTACTTATCAATCAACCCTGGTTTTTGAAGAGAATTAAATTTACTTCTTTTTTATAATTATTTCATTATTCTATCTGGTCTAAAACTTGTTTTTCTGTGATTGGGGACTTTACAATTAACTGTCATATAAGAAATTATTCTTCTTCTTCTTATTATTATTATTTATCTTCCATAATGATTTCTTAACTTTTTTCCTCAGGGTCACACACTGCTGACTGGTTATAAGGATGGACATCTTTTTTGGCACAATTTGATACAAACTGAAGACCTTGGACCTCTAAATCCCAAAAGTAATCCATCTAATTTTCTAAATGTATCTTACATATTTTCTGATTATTTATACCCATTTCATTTGTTGAAAAGTAGGTATGGGAGGCAAGATTGTTAACATTTCTCTGAACTGGGTTCAAAGCCTGGCTGAGAAAGTTTGCTTTCTCTTGGCACTATTTCCCCTTGGAAAAGCATGAATATCTTTTCTACCCATGGATATCAGTAAATAGTAGGATGGTTGGAATCCCTTAGCCATGTAAGGCAGCCAGTTTGGGGTATCAGAGTAGCAACTGAAAACCCTGAAAAAATTTACAATTGCTACAATGAGTAGTTCTCTATGGATTCTTTGAGGAATAGAAACAAATTATTGCATCATGTGTTACAAAACATGGAATTTACTTTGCTTTGCATTACAACTTTTTGAACCAATGTCACCAAATTGAGCTACCAAGTAGAGATTCAGGCTACATTTGAAAGCCCAGTGGTATTAAATTTTGAACTGATTTCATTCTCATCAATGTTTTTTGCTGAGCTTGGTCATTCTTAGCAAGTTCTCAAGTCTATGTCAGATTTCATGTTTAAAATATGCTTCATTTTTTAACTAATCTGAGCCTTGTCAGACTTATAAGTTTTAAGCCTCTGCTACTACTACTACTAATTATTATTATTTAATTATTGGTGCCTATGTTGGAAATATGACTGTGAAATCAGTGAGGAATGGTACTAACCTTGCCAGAGAAGGTGATTAGTAACAACCAAATCAAGATCTTATAGGATTTCAACATCCAAACATCCTTGAGGCCATCAAACCAGACATCACTATCATTGAAAAAAATGAAAACAACATAATGCTTCCTCACTAATGTGGGTGTTCCTGGTGACCAAAGAAATTGGCAACCTTAGAAGTACACTGACCTCTGGATTAAGGTTGCCAGAATGTGGGACATTTAAGCCAGTGCTGTCTCAGTTATACAAAGTTGGAATAACACATAATATCCCATCACTTCAGAAGTCTACATTGTGTGGCACTGCATGTACAGTGGAATATATAGTGGAACCTCAGTTCACAAATTTAATTTGTTCCTGAAGGTCACTAATAACGTAAAATATACATAAACTGAAACTATTTTCACCATAGGAATCAATGTAATAATGGATTAATCCATACCTGGACTCCAGCTGATTTCTTATTTAAACTTTTCCGACAGTACTTTGTGTGTAAGTTCATACCCAAAACCAATGAAAATCATTAAATCTAACACAAAAAGATAGACACAATACTAAACAGATAAAATATAGACGGAAACTTAATTTTACCGTCACTTTCTCACAGACGTATTGTCACTTCCCTCTGTCTTTTCAACAAGTATTTTCATGGTAACTGCTCTAATGAGCTATTTTTGCTGGTACCCAAACTACATGAATTTAAGTGTGTTACTAGGTTGGCATTTCGGTACCACCCTTTGAAATGATTAAATGTTGCCATCTCTTCTACTTCAATACCATCATGTCTCGCACATCCTGTGAAACTCCCTTCCTTTTACTTGCCTCCCTGACAGTTACAGTCCTCAAATATTCAAATGTAATGTCAACTGACATCTTCTGATGCCTTGATCTAATTTACCATTCTTCTCTTTATTCTTTCCTTAATCACATCTATTTACTCTTGCTCCCACTCTCTGTAATCCCTCAAGTGCTAGTGACACTTCTTCTTACTTGCTTCCCTGATAGTTATACTCTTCAAATATTCAAATGTAATGTCAATCGACATCTTCTGATGCCTTGGTCTAATTCACTGTCGGTCTCTTTATCCTTTCCTTAATCACATCTATTTACTCTCACTCCCACTCTCTGTAATCCCTTGAGTGCTAGTGGCACTTTCTCTTACTTGCTTCCCTGACAGTTATAGTCTTCAAATTTTCAAATGTAATGTCAATCGACATTTTTTGATGCCTTGATCTAATTCCCCATCCTTCTCTTAATCATGTCTATTTATTATTGCTTTCACTGCCTGTAACCCCTTGCATACTAGTGGCACTCCCACCTTGTTTGGGGTGAAATGCTTAAAAAAAAACATGTACTGAGTAGGATTGATAGTGCATGTGGAAGGAGGTGAGAAAGGGTAGAGATGTCCTCTTCTTTAAAGATATCAGGTAACTGTTTTCTGGGAGTTTCTTATCTTTCTCTATTCTGTCTCAATGATAATTGATACTTCCAGCTTGTCACACTGTGTGGTTGCTGGCTTGCGTATTCATCACTTGAGATACCGTTTGTCACCTGAGACATTTTAGGTTGGAAAATTTGTTCTTGAATTGATTTGTTCATGACAAGAGGCATTCGTAACACAAGCTTTCACTGTATTCTGCAAAAGCTTCTGTCTGGAGTCATCTGACTTGACAAAGAACACCTATAATGCAGGATCTAAACAATATTCATCTAAAAAAAATTGAATTGATTTCTTCATGACGAAAGGCATTCGTGACACAAGCTTCCACTGTATTCTGCAAAAGCTTCTGTCTGGAGTCATCTGACTTGACAAAGAACACCTATAATGCAGGATCTAAACAATATTCATCTAAAAAAAATTGAATTGATTTCTTCATGACGAAAGGCATTCGTGACACAAGCTTCCACTGTATTCTGCAAAAGCTTCTGTCTGGAGCCATCTGACTTGACAAAGAACACCTATAATGCAGGATCTAAACAATATTCATCTAAAAAAAATTGAATTGATTTCTTCATGACGAAAGGCATTCGTGACACAAGCTTCCACTGTATTCTGCAAAAGCTTCTGTCTGGAGTCATCTGACTTGACAAAGAACACCTATAATGCAGGATCTAAACAATATTCATCTAAAAAAAATTGAATTGATTTCTTCATGACGAAAGGCATTCGTGACACAAGCTTCCACTGTATTCTGCAAAAGCTTCTGTCTGGAGTCATCTGACTTGACAAAGAACACCTATAATGCAGGATCTAAACAATATTCATCTAAAAAAAATTGAATTGATTTCTTCATGACGAAAGGCATTCGTGACACAAGCTTCCACTGTATTCTGCAAAAGCTTCTGTCTGGAGTCATCTGACTTGACAAAGAACACCTATAATGCAGGATCTAAACAATATTCATCTAAAAAAAATTGAATTGATTTCTTCATGACGAAAGGCATTCGTGACACAAGCTTCCACTGTATTCTGCAAAAGCTTCTGTCTGGAGTCATCTGACTTGACAAAGAACACCTATAATGCAGGATCTAAACAATATTCATCTAAAAAAAATTGAATTGATTTCTTCATGACGAAAGGCATTCGTGACACAAGCTTCCACTGTATTCTGCAAAAGCTTCTGTCTGGAGTCATCTGACTTGACAAAGAACACCTATAATGCAGGATCTAAACAATATTCATCTAAAAAAAATAAAATTTTCTTGAATATTAGTTGTCAGACTTTGAATTATGACACATTGTGTCCTTCATGTTTTGATTAACATTCATGAATAATCTCAAATTTAAAAGCCTTGATAAACCAATGACATCCTCACTATAGTATATAACCACTTGCAAAAAAATAAATCCTATATTGTCTTGATAAAGTCCCTCAGAGGATAAAATATGTTGGCTAAGAACAATTTTTCCTCTTGTCTCTTTTTAGTCATTTCTTTCCTTTATGCATACACTATTTGAAAATAATATATATATATATATATATATATATATATATATATATATATTATTTATTTTATTTTAAATTTTATTTTTTTTTTTACTAATGTTTGCCCAGTACAAGGCCCAAGGGCCACTCAAGGTAAAGGGTTACTGTTTGGAGTTGTATTAGTGTAAGAAAGGGCAAAATAACAGGTATGTTAGACAGCTAATTCTAGATTTAAAGAAGTCAAGATTTAATTACATTCAGAGTTCAGGTGCCAATGTTAGGAGTATAGAATTGAAGTAGGCTTAAGAAGGGACTGGAAACCCAATCCTAAACTAGAAACAAGGAATGAACCTCTGCTACTGTTCACAAGATCTGGGAGTAGTGTGAATTGGATGATAGGTAACGCTGTCTATTCAAATATATATATATAATAATAAATATTCAAAGAAGAATCTGCAATGTTATTGGTCCTGACTTGGCATCTCAGCTCCAGTCACTTTGCCCTCACTGTAACATGGCTTCCCTGAGCTTTTTCCATAAATATTTTCACAGTAATTGTTCTGATGAACTGTCCTCTATGGTACCTAAACTTTATAAGCTCAATACTAAATTCCAGCTTCTTGCTTTCCAGTCAACTTTGATCTTCAAAAATTTAAATGCAATTTTAATCCTTTTCTTCTGTCTTCTTAATTCCTGTTATTTTATTGTTCTAGCTACTAAATGTTTTTTCTCATGTTCTCTCACACTCTGTAACCACTTGCATCTTAGAGGCTTTATTGCCTTGCTTGGGGTGAAATTATTAAAATAATATATATGTGTTTGTATAGGCATCTACTTTTTTGAAATAGTGAAATTAATGTCAATTGGCCTAGAAATTGTTTTAAAAATGGTGATATTGATTCAAATTATTTTTGTGGTAATAAAATAAAAATCAATTAGCAGATATTGGCATTGAAAGTCCCATTGAGAAATGAGAATTTCATAAAAGGAATAACTGAGCTTTGCTTTGCTATAAAGACCTCTATAGCCAAATGGTTAAAGCACACCTGGTTAAAAGTGGCCGCCCAAGATAAAAAAAAATGTTTTCTAGGCCAATGGACAATTAAATATCACTGTTTAAAAACAGGGATGTCCATGCAAAAGTATGTATCCACTGAAATAATGTTTATGGACATAAAAATAATTTCAATACCTGAAAACTGATGTGTATGGAAACAAGAAGTAATTAAAACAAGCAAAATGGTAGTCCCTGTGTAATCAGGTAAATGAAATGTTTATGCGAAATAAACCATTGTCTTACTCAAAAAAGGTAAGCTCAGATTAGTGGTTCCCAAACTTTTTTTTTTGTCAACATTTTCGGAATTAAAATTTGCTTGTGCCTCACCAAAGGTAAGTCCTGGTGAAAAGGCACAAGCAGCCCTGTGGTAAAGAAGGTCCAGAAAGAGGGTTTAAAGGGAGATAACCATGGATTCGAAGTCAGAACATTATTATAGGTAACTCTCTCCTCCAATTTGCAAACCCTACTTACTATATATTCTTAATACTTGATATAATGCAAAAATATCACAATGCTAAAATTGGTGAAAAATTATTTATACAGGGGCTCATGCATGCAATTACAAGTAATCCATAATAATATCTTAAATTTTGAAGTTATATTAGGTTGGTGCAAAAATAATGTCGTTTTCTCACATAGTAACATATGTGAGAAAACGACATTATTTTTGCACCAACATAATATTTACTTTTGACATTTGAATTTTTTTAAACTCTTTCTAAATCTTTTGCTGCACCTATGAGATGCACCTCACCATTTAGAAACCACTGACTCAGATGGTGTACATTATTTAATTGGTACAAATTCTGTATGGGGAAAATAATATTATTGAGGGTCTTTATCAATATTTTGCCTTGATAAAGTCCATCAGAGGAAGAAATGCTGCAGCTAAGAATAGTTTTTCCTCTTGTTTTTTATTCATCTTGTTCCTTTACAGTTACACTCTATCTGAAAATAATTTATATATATATATATATATATATATATATATATATATATATAAAGAAATATAGTTTTAAGGTGTGCTATATTTATGGGATAAAGTGCTCAATATCAGAGATAGAGTGTATGTAAATATAAAAGTGAACATTGAAGTCAACACTCAGAGGTGACAGGCTGTTTCATACTAGACGCAATCATTAGGCCTGATGATTGTATCTAACATGAAACATCCTGTTGCCTCTGAGTGTTGACTTCAATGCTCACTTTTATATTTATGTATATTTTCAATTCAAAATAACTTCTTACCTTGACTTTCTCCAGTTAATAATGAAAGAAAATAAATTTCATCCAATTTCAAAGTCAAAAAATCTCATGGCTGATTTGAGAAACCTGAATTGAAAAATAAAAATATTTTTCTCTAAACCCTTCATGTGTTTCAGAGCAGCTTATACTTAACATCAGAAAGAGACAGTTGAAATTTCTGGGGTACACAATGAGGAAAGAGGGTTTGGAAAATTTGACACTCAGGACATATTAAAGTCAAGTGGAACAGAGCCAAAGCATAACCTACCTAACTAGCTTCTGTAAATGCTTGGTAGAACTGGGATTAGGAGAGATAGTTAAAAATAAAATTTACTAAGAGCTACAAAGGATAGGAAATTGTGGAGAGCCATGATTGCCCATGTCCTGAAGAGACATAGTACATAGAAGCGATAGGGGAAAATAATAATGATTCAGGCAAATAAAATTGTTGATAAGAACAAGAGTTCATTTGAGGGTGGGAACAACTATTGCCATGTTACTGATAATATTGTTTCTTTAATTTTCTTACTAAAATTAATGTACCAGCAGGATTAGAAATCATTGTTTTGTTATTGTGTAGCTAATGAATTAAATATCTATAACATGTCAAGGCTGAGGTTTAATTGCCGTAACAGCATTTACATTGACTTTACCTATTTTAAACATTCCTTAATCATACTTATTATAAAACCCAGGTTGTGTGTGTGTGTCTGTACGTTTATGTATTGGATCGGATTTCCTACATTTTTCAACCGATTTCAACAAAACTTCACAGGACTACGTAAAATTAAGAGGCATCGCGAGAATGAAAGGGGGACAACTCATATCGAGTTATACTGAAAACCCAGGTTGTTTGTGTGTGTGTGTGTTCATTTATATATGGGATCGGATTTCCTATATTTTTCAACCGATTTCAACAAAACTTCACTTTTTTTGGGGGCAGGTAGTGTTTCTTATTGTCTTGCACACTTTTTTCTTTATTTTTACATTCAGAATGCTTTTAAAATTCCATTTACAAGACAATTGTTTATAATAAAATTCTATTCAATCGGTAGACTCATAACGATTGAAAACAATGTTTGAGTTTGGGTTTGACCAATTCATAAAAAAAAATATAAAAAAAAATCTAATTTAGACATGCGTGCCTGTCAACCTTAAACAATAATCTTTGTCAATTTTATTTTTCAGTCTTTATGATGGTCGATACTTGATCTATCTCTTACTGTTACATCCCCGGGCAACGCTGGGTGCTACTGCTAGAAATATTATATTTCTACTTCATATTTTACTCTTAAACAGTCATACAAAAATATGGTGATTAAATATTTCTTCATACTTTCTTCTTTATTGCTGAAGCAGAAGCTTCTTATAGCAAAAAAAAGGGCTACTGTTCACTACTTCTCAGATTAAGTTTTGGCCTTTTTTTTATGGGGGGCCTCTACTACCTCGATCCAAAATTAGACTACCTTTTATGCTAACTTTAACTCTTCAGAACCACTCCAAATCCCTAAAAGAAAGCTATCCTTTTCCCTATTCTATAAGCCCCAGGTTACATCATGCAAAAAAAAAAAAATGCATTGAAATGAACAATGGAATTCTTTCGGAGCATAACAGTACATAGTTGTTAGAAAATCAAACACAAGAACAACAATTTAAATATCTGATGAAAGGAAATTCAATACTGAAAGATGCATTAGATACTGAAAGATGCATTCCAAAAGCTAAGCAATGTATTAAGAAACAAGAAAAAAGTCACTAGAAACAAAGAAAATGAGTACTGAACTGTTATGTAATATCAATCCTCCTATATGGCAGTGAATGCTGGAAAATCTCCACACAGATGAAGAAGAGACTTCAAGTAGCATTAATGTGGCTCTACAGAAAGATGCTAAGAACACGGAACATGGACTGATGACAGTTTTAGAGAAAATGAAAACAAAAAGGATACTTATACTTAACATGAGGATGAGATAGGTGAAATTTCTAGGGCTCATAATGAGAAAAGAGGGCTTGGAAAGTCTGATACTCACAGGACTGATTGAAGGCAAAAGGGACAGAGAAAAATAACGTATAACCTACCTAGCAAACTTGAGTAAGTGGATGGCAGAACAAGATTTAAGAGAGATAACAAAAAGACAAAATTTATCAAGAGTTACAAAAGACAAATTGTGGAGAGCCATGATTGCCAAATGCTCTAAAGGGATACAGCACAATGAAATAATACTACTAACAGTATGTATGTATGTATGTTAACCCTGTAGACTCTCAGTGGTGTATAGCTCCATAGCCATGTTAAGTGTTGTTGCTGTGATTTCCGTAGCATGTTTCTTTGGTGTGGAGTTGCTAGGCCTACACCTAACCAGTTCTGGATTCCTAGTTGTCTTCCTCCTAGACTGGTTACCAACCAAACCTAGAGAAGCCAGGCTAATAACCCCTAACTAGCAGGAGAAGAGATGGATTCATACCTTTTCCTAGGCTACTTGTGTGAAAACAAGTGCAATAGTCTTGACAGGAATTTGAATTCATCTCTCCAATCCCACTTAATTACATTATACATATATCCACTATTAACAGCACTACAATAAAAATAAGGAATTGCTTGCATTGTGAGTGTCATTATGAATGGTTTAGTCAAATCAGTGTATTTGCTATCACTCCTTTTCTGTGATAAAGAATTTCCCATTCTGGTTAATGTAGTTTGTGTGACAAAAATAAATCAGGTTGGCTTGAAAATCTGTGTTAAATCAGACATCTCAAGTCTAGATGAATTCCGCAACACAAGTTACATGTAATGTCCCTATTCTTTTCAAGCTTTTTATAAGAGGTTAAGAAATAGTTCCACTTCTCATCTATTAAAAATCACCTTCCAAGTTGCAAATCCACAGAATGTCTTGATCTGATAAAAAAAACTATATCAATCCAGAAAGTCATACATGTTAGGCAAGAACCTCAGTACCAAAACATTTTAAACATAACCTGGAGTACAATAAAGAAGAAATGACAGATCCAATCTATTTACTCTCTTCCTATACTATGCTCTGTGCATATACAAGCATAGATGTGAAGAGATAGGCACTATTTAAGCTTTCCCTACTATATCCCAAACAAATCTACTAATAGAAAACAACATTCCTGCTTCCCCTCAAAAAGCCAGTGTACAGAGAATAGACAAGGGTTATGCTGGTGATGTAAGTATTGATAGTTGAGACAAGAATGATCTTGAAGAAAAAAAATTGGCATCCTCTACCAAGTATGCCAAAAAGTAGAAGTCAAGATAAACATTTCCAAAATGGAAATTATATAGAGGTGGAATGAAAGCAGTGATGGCACATACCCTGAATACAACATAAAAATTCAGGATGGTGAATTAGTAAATACTAAATATTTCAAATACCTTGATCTATGGATCATTTATAAAAAATTTAGTATAGGAGATAAAGAAGTTGAACATAGTTTGTGCTAGGAGTAATTTCACCCAACATGGCAAGCTTTTATGAGATCAAAAGATTAACTATAAAACAATTTATGTTCTTAAATAGTCTCATCAGATCAAGATTTTCATATGGATGTCATGCATGGTGCTAAATTCATTCAGAAATATTTAAACTGTCAGCTTTATACAACTGTTTTCTCAGATCGATTGTTAAAAATGGTTTTGAGTAAATGGTCCCTGTAGGTCTCAGTGGGGGGGGGCGTCCTTCTTTGGACCTCTTGGATTTACACTACAGAATCACAAAGAACTTTACCAAATAACAGTTGGAATATGACAATGAATATGACAATAAAAATGAGGACCAAATGTCCAAACAATGTCAATGATTTTTTCCATTTTCTCATTCAATTTCTGACCGTAATCCATTGATATTAAATCAAATTCCAAATAATTTCTATATATGCATTTAGTATTTGCTGTATCCCTATTTGTGATATATAGGGTTACATAAAGCAGCTAGTATTAGAATAATATGGGAACTTCAAATTCTACATTGAACCTACCACATGATTCCCTTTTGTTTTCTTATAATTGTCACCTTTTGTCCTGAATCAAATCATATTTAGATTACAAAAAGTTCCAGATTACAGCTGTCTGGTGATTGTTTTCCATTTATATTATAGTTTAAAAGAAGGCAAAAATCAATGAAAGACATGTTTATCTTACTATTTATTCAGGTGAAAAATTATTAAGGGCCTCTTCCAAGCTGTTTTACTTGCATTATTCAAAGTGTCCTCCCAAATGCACAATTACAGTTGAGCAGGCATGGTGTAGCACACATGGTTGAAGAGTTTGATGTCAGTTTCCTCAAATTTTGCAGTGATTTGAACCTTTAATTTCTGAATGTTATGTGGTTTTAACATGATAAAAAAGGTCTTTCATGAGCCTCTAAAGAAAGAAATCTAGAGGTGTGAAGCCTGGGGAAATGTGTCAACCACTCAATTTGATTGTGGTCTTGAATCTGCTTTCTGAGGAGAGTTTTCATCCATTGATTAAAAAAAAAAGAATTAAGAAAATTAATAATCTGCAAGACAAATATTAACATGACTTCCCATATTAGGCTAATCCTATTTTACTTTGGGACTGACATGAATAAAAAGAATACTTTATCAACATGTTATAAAGGTATTTATTAACATATGAATACGATGGTTAACATAAATACAATGTCCTTTCCTATATATAGAAAATATGTCAGGCAGACTTACCCATCTAGTGTAGTGAAATAGGGCTAGATAGCTTGTACCTTTAAAACCCTCAGCAACTGGTATCATTGGTGGTGGAGAGAATTTCTTTTGCATTACTTTGGAGCATGTGCAGTCCTTTCTCTGCTAGTGGTCAGCTTTTTCTGAACCCATATGGTCTTATTAACTAATGAGAAACCACCTAACATTGTGTGACCAATCTCTATTTGAAAAAAAATTTTTCATACCCAACAACAAGAAATTTGGCACTATTTTTTACCTACTCTGTATTATTCAACCATTAGAATGAATAGACATTTTGATGTAGTTTTATTTAGTAAATAATACTTATATCAATCAGGGGTAGGCAAATTATGAAAGTCTATCCAATGATTCTGTACATCCCTCAAGAGCACAACAAACTTTATGAATATTTATTTTATAAAGAAATTTTCTTTTATTACATGTTGTAAAAAATAATAATCAAAACAGTAAGTAAGAGAAGAAATTATATATTTAATAGAAAACCTCATTTCTCACTTCCTACAAAATTGCATTATGTGCTGCAAGAAACACATAAATTGTTATGACCCACACTGTGCCAATGTCACTGCCCAGTCATTAGTACAGAGGTAGGAATTGAGGTTCCTGTGTGTATTCCAACAAATATGGAAACAGCAGCAGATGATCTACAACTGCAGTTGATAGATCTTCCAAGGGGCAACACACTGAATGTATATTTTCTGAACTCCAAACTAACATGATTTTATACAGCATTTAACATCAATAAATTTAGCAATCTTAAAAATTTTGCCAAGAAATTTTGCTTATTCTTTCGTTCAACATACATTTTTATGTATCAACATTGACAAATAAGAAAAACAGATCTCAGATAACACATTTGACATGCTGTTATGCATATATCAGTGAGTAAAATGAATCCTGACTATGAAAAATTTGTAAAAGATTTTTTTGAGCTGCACACATCCCATTAATATTAATGAACATGTATTGTTTTTTTTTGTTTTTTCTCTCCAAGCAAAGTGATAATGCCACTAAAATACCTGGGGTTAATAAGAGTGAAAGAAAACTAGAAGACTTTAGTGAGGGGAAAGGACAATGAAAGAACAAAATTAATGGTTAGAAAAAAAAAAGCAATTGATGTCACATTTAAATTTTTGAAGATTCTAGTTAGTAAGGAAACAAAAAATCAGAAGAGTTGCACAGATGAGGTGCAAGAAAAGAAACTATTAGAATAAAACTTATAGCTACATTTAAACTAATTCAACAGTAAAACATTGAGGCCTAAAAGCCACTCTAATAGTATGATTGAATTCTTACAGTCAAAGTACTAAGAAGGAGAGGTCATGACATCAATTACCATAAAAATATTTATAGAGAAGACACAGAGAATCCATGTCATGGTAGTGGAAAGTAACTGAAAACATTGTAGACCATTCTTTGGATTTTGTTGAGAATCACAAAATATATTACAAGAGCTCCAGGTCAGATATGGCAGCAATATTCAATGCATGGATGATTTGTTAAAATTTATAAATGTGCAAGATAGACAAGAAAAATTGTTTAGAATGACAGTGAAGCAACTTTCCTAGCAGAAGACATAGCAGTTGATTCAATATAATCACTCCACTTCATATCAGTAGAAAACATGAAACCAAAAAGGCACAATAAGTTGTTCTCCTGGAGGTTAGCATCAGCCATGCTGACAGAAAGCAAAAATGGTTCTCTAGGGTGATTAAATGATAGCAGTTTCATTTTGGAGGCATTAAAATTTGAGCCATTTTTTTTTTTTTTGTCCCAATCAATAACTGATTGGACATCATTTTCAAGAACAGCTTTGCCAGACATACTGAAGTAAATAGTTGTTTCATCAGCATAAATACCTAGTTGAAAACTGATAGCACCAGGAAGGTTGTTGATAAAGATAAAAAAAACAATGTAGGCCGAAGGACTGGAGGACTCTGCATTAATGTAAAATGTTCTAGAAGTGTGGCCATTCAAAACAACATTCATTATACAACCACAATTTGTTAAGAATTAAGTCAAATATTCAACCAGAGACACCTTAATTCTTGTGCTTGTAAAGAAGGCCAGTAGACCAAAACTCTGTCAAACCCTTCAAGATATCTAAAGCCACGGCCTGAGCCTTGCTGTTCTTACCTAAAGCTAGAGAGACAAATTCATTAACAAGTGTTAATTCATCGACATTTGACTTGGAGAAATGAAAGCCATGTTTATTTAAAAGAAGGCCGTGTGAAGTGAGATGTTTAAACAATTTGGAGTTGAATATTTATTAAATATTAAACTAATTTCTCATACTTTTCAGCATTTTGTGAACAAAATGCATCTAATAAACAGAAATGGACAAATAACATGCATATATATGATTATTTATATTGCCATTGAGAAACTTCAGTTGTTATTCTGATGCGGCCCACTTTGCACATGGCCAACAATGATGCAGCCCTCCATGGAAAAAGTTTGCCTATCCCTGATATAAAATCCAACTCATGCTATAAACGACTGGTTGAGATAAACACAGGTTGAATATCCTTTATCTGAAATACCAAAATCTGAAAATCTCCAAAATTCAAAAGTTTTTCAGGTGCTAACATAACTTGCCACAAATGAAAAACTTTAAAAAGCATTGGGAAGGTTCCTAGGTGATATGCAGCTGTCGTAAGGGATCTCATCTGCCCTGAGTGGGGGTTCCCCAGCCTAGCTATGTAGCCTACATTGATGCCAGTTTTTTGTTTGCAATTGTCACAGCAACACTACATACTTTCAGTATCTGTCTATATTTCTGTCTCTGAGATGAGGTATCATGTACACTATTTACATTATTCGGACTATTGTCCTCACCTTTGTCGCCATGTTTATCACAAGATCTTTATCCACTGTGCCATGTGTCCTTGTGGATAAAGGCATTAGTTAGATCCAGTGACAGGACCCAAAGAGTATGAGTTCAATACCTAGTTAAGGCGGTGGAGAACTTTGAGAGGAGAATTAGCAGGAGATAACTAACATCCATTTGACATGGCACATGGAACTAGAACAGTCTACCCCAGTGAGCGAAATAAAGGGTTCAGTTCGACATTCCAACCACCTGAAGAAGGCTGGAGCGTACAACGGCCGAAACGTTGTGATAAACATGGTGACAAAGATGAGGACAATAGTCCAAATAATGTAAATAGTGTACTATATACTTTGTGTATTATTTCATGCTCAATAAAGATATTATTGAAAATGTCCTACCAAAACTCATATGGGTAGTGGAAAAAAAAAAAAAAAAGTAAGCAGTTATGTTTATCAATATCACAGCAAATGAAACTGTTGGAAAAATCAGACAGGGGTGTAAATGTGAAGTGTCACTCTGAGGAGTTTGGCATTGGAACAACCACCATATACAGACAGGAAACGGAAGGAGAAATTGTTAAAGTTTTATGCTGAAAGTGATGAACAGAAATTAATGAAGAATAGGAAAACAATGCACAGAGAAAAAAAATGATGATCTCAATCGTGTATTGAGTGAATTTGTCAGCATCAGAGGGAACATATACTGCTTATATAAAACTACCTTCAGGGTATATGTATAATCTGTGTTATGATATGTAAAGGGATATTGTGTTTATGCTCAGGTTCTATTCCCAAGATGCCCCATTTTATAAATGCTATATACAAATTAAATAGACTGTATTCCAAAATAATAAAAAAACAATCCGAAAACCAAAGTACTTCCAGTCTCAACAATTTCAGATAAAGGATTTGCAATCTGTGCAATTATGACCTTTTTATTTATTACTCTGTATCAGTTGATATTTGTTTTATTATTCATGAATTTTAGTTGGTTTAAATAATTGGTTTCACAAATTATTTATCTTCATTATCTATAAATAAACTTTTTATTTTTCTTTGACAGTGTACCCAGAGTTTAAACCAGATTTAAAACCAAGAAAATCCCCACCTCACCAAGCAGAAATACTCACCGTTGATGCATGTCCTTCCAGACTTTTATTATCTTCTTGCAGGTAACAAATCTAAAGCAAGATTTATATTACTTATAATACATATACACCATAAGTAGGTAGGTAGGTATCAAACTAATGTATTTATTATTTTATATATTTATTAATAAGGTATTCAAGATATAACAAATAATCTTTGCATAAATGCATGCATTTTATACCAACCAACCTACCTACTTATGATGTGTATGAAACCTTTTCTACATTCCCTGAAATACAAGGTCTTTCTGGAAGGTATCTAGCTATGTAATATTAAAGAGAAAAAAAAGAAGCCTTTAGTAACCTTTAAAATACTCCTTTTGAGCTCTTACAAACTTGTTGTGGTGTTACTTCTATTTTTTTCAAAACAGTCTGCAGAGTTCACTTTCAGGATTGCCATCTGGTGTTATATCACATTCTCCTTAATCTTTCCAGCATTTTGACGCAAATATTAACTTTGAGAAAAGCCAGAAAACATTGGGAGCAAAATCTGGTCTGATATGAGTGATGTGTTTCTGTCTGAATTTCTGGGATAAGGAAATAATGTAAATTATGTGTAATGTGACTATTTTGAAAAAAAAAAAATCTTCATAGAACATGATTGGTTGATTGGTTGGTTATTGTAACTGCAATTGTCACACACATGTTCACTCAATAGCATCTCTCTTCTGACTGAGTAACCACATGGGAGCGTCTCTGTTCACACATGCAGTAATTCTTGCTCTTCATCAAGGTTAGTTAGTTCTTGGGATATTGAAAATAGCTGAATTCATTCAAAACAGACCTTGTAGATTGACTGTTGTGTCACAAGTTATCTTACTGCCCAGAAATGTCTTTTTATGATTCTGTCATGATAGAAAATCATTATTCAATTTAGTTTTCTAAATTAAAATTTGCATGAAGCATTGAATATATTGTAAAAAAAAAAAATATGTGTGTTTTTTGTTGTTCAATGGAATTAGTTTTAATTAACAGAATTTAAAAGGATCACTTTTACATTGTAACATTTGACATATCAGCTGCCATTTTTTTTAAATTATCAAAATGAATATATTTTTTATTTATTGGTCCTGTCATTGAAAACAGATGAAAATAAATAACATTTTCAGTGTAATTTTTTGTCAAAGTTTTTTTTAGATAAGGTATAATCTTTATTGTATGCTTTGCTATTCAGACTAAAATGCTCATTCTGGTGGTTATAATTACTTTTCAGCCATAGTATCCTTCAGCCTTCATGGCCATGTGGATTAAAGCATTGGCTAAAGCATATCAGGTTTACTGGCAATGAGTTCAATCTCATGTTTGGCTAGTATTGAAAATTCACATTCAGTGGAGGAAAAAAAAAACCTGATACATGGCACAAAGGTAAATGAGAATAGTGAGTATAAACTCATATAAAATATCCCATGCTAAGGCAGAATGAGAACAATTTACCTTTGGTTAAAAATTCCAAGTATAAAGAAAGACACCTGAAGAAGGCCAGAGGATACAATTGTCGAAACATTGTGAGTATAACAACCTAGATCAATATGCTGGTCTAAATAGCAAAACAATTAAGAATTTTCAGCTCAATTTTTATTTTTAAGAAAAACAAAGCTGCAACTCACATATAAAAAAAGATTTGTGTGATTTATGAAGAAGGTACTGTTAATGACTGAAAATAATATCATTTTTACTTAATAATCTAAATTTTTTAATTTTATTTTATCAATTGCATATGCATGTTGATTTTCTACCATGAGGCTACCTCTCTTGACTGTTGCCTTGTCTTATACTCCAAACAAATTCCATCCTGGGTATGACGATAAACTACATCTAACCACAAGGCCTCTGATCAGGAGGTTTTTGAGGAACCTGGAACTACCTCATAATTACTGTTGTTCCCAAGTTCATGCTGACCCAGGGTGGTAGCACCTGTTAGGGTCCCAGCTATAGGCAAATAGTTAACCCCCCCCCAACTGGGGTCAAAACACTATGAAAGTGTAAAAATAGGTTTTTATAGTAAAAATACCAGGAATACATTTTTGAAACAATTATTACCAGCAATACATTTTTTTTTAAAAATTACCAGCAATACATTTGACTCTTGACAAAAATTGTCTTTAAAAAAATACATCAATGAAACCTGATCTACAAACTGATTTCTTACAAAGAATACATATTCTATTCATATAAACGTATCCTTAAAATCTTGTCGGCATTAAATAACCCATTGATAATGATATGCTGTAAAACAAAATAAATCCCAAACCAAATGAACTCTGTCTCCCATGACTGATATACAATACTCTTGGACATGAAAATGATTGAACTTTTGTAGATCACATGAAATCAAAAGCTCTTTCACTTATCCCAACCATCTTCATTTGTTCTTTTAGAGGCTTCCACTTTTTTCTTGTTAATAATGAATCAACCAGTTACAAAGATACCTGTGAAATTCCCAAGAGTTTAGTCATTGAAATATTGATTTTGGGAAGTGGGTGGGGCCCAGTACTTCTTGTGGGATATGACTTATTTTGTTTAAAGCTTATTGCTACTCTGTTGCTATTTCCATGACAAATGTTCAGATGAGATCCATTCTTTAATTCCACCAGTTCAAACCTTTACAGCTAAGACATGCCATGCTGCTTCCATTTGAATCCTTCACATTGCTTCCATGTTCCAAATCTAAGAAGAAAATTCTTCCCTTGAACTTTTCAACCTTGACTTCTTCAGGTCAAGGTCAATCCCTATTTTTTCTCTTTATATTCATTTTCTCTTCTTGCCACCTTCTCTTCTATTTATATCAAATACTGCATTAATCACCTTAATCTTTACGATTTTGACTATAACCTCTTGTGCCTTGTATTAAGTGAAAATTAGTATAACCAACGTTTTAATCGACTCTATTGGTTAACAAATTTGGTGGCATAGTAATTCTGAGTCCAATGCCTGAGTTGGACAGTATGTACTCGGACTCAGTGAAAATGGGTGAGCAATAACTGAGCAGTACTAAAAATAAGAACTAGATGAGATGTCCCTGGACATGGGCAGTGTAACGAGAATAGTCTACCCCCACAGATAAAATAAGGGGTTCTGTTCAGAAGTCCCTGTAGGTTAATCCTGTCAATATACACCTAATGAAGGCCAGGAGTGGGGCAGTGGGCGGTCACAACAGCTGAAATGTTTTAATAACAACAACAAATGTCTATATTTCTGAGATGAGGTATTGTAATTATTTACACTATTTACATTGTTCAGACTGTTGTCCTCATCTTTATTGTCATATTCATGATGTCTCAGCCATTGTATGCTCTGGCTGTCTTCAGTTGATATACATTGGAATTTTGAACTAAACCTTTTTTTTTTTAGTCCACAGGGATTCCACACACCATGCCTTTTCTGGATATCTCTGTTTTAGTTAATACTCTTTAGTAACACAACTCTCCAAGTGTTTGTTCACCTCTGCTGTGGCTAGATATTGAACTCACAACTCTTTGGGTCAAGTCACTTTTGGATTAATTCAACCTATTGCATAGCCCCTTGGTGGGAGGTGGTGTGGGGAGACGGTTATTGCTCAATAATAAAGTTGCATTATTCTCTCACAGCTGGTGATCACTAGTTGTTTTGAGTCCAGAGATAAAAGAACTTCAACACAGAGAATTTTAACTTAGCTATTTTATTAACATTGACATATATATCTCTAACTCTCCATCCACTGGGAAGCTGTTTCAGACATGAAAGTAACCACATTTATATTGTTTGGCAGTTAAAACTCGACTTACTGAAAAATCTTTCTGTCATTTCCATGCTCATTCAGTCAATCAAAATCGACTTCCTTGTTTTGTCTTCTATTTGATCGCTAAGGTCAACCTCAGGAAGTTCAAGCAGAGATACACTTCTTCTAAAAAATAATAGTCTGCTAAACTATTATTTAACAACCCAACACTTTTATCCACTGTCCCAGTGGATAAAAACAACAGAGATGAGGACAATAGTCCAGATGTAAATAGTGTAAATATTTATCCTCTATTCAGAAAAAATACAAATACTTTTGTTCTTCAAGGGTTTTTTTCTATAGAATATTTTTGTTTGAACCTTCCACATTTTGAATATTTTTAAAGAATATAAAAATTTATGGGCGAGTAAGAATTGAAGAGAGTAAAATATAAATATTTTGTATTCTCTTCCTAGTTGACAAAAATGTCAGTCAGTTATGTGCCATGCATGATACATGCTTAGGCGATCATATATCTTTCGATATATGACTAATGAGATAGATTTTTTCCTGCAGTAGCTTGCCATTTCTTTCTGTGGTAGACCAGTTGTCATCTAAGTCTATAGAAACTGGTCTGTCCTGCTATTTATTCATACCTGGGGAGAGAAGAAGAGGATTCATACCTTTCCCAAGAGTATTAACACGTAAGTGAATTGATATGTCCTGGGAAGGGATATATTTGATTGAAGGAGCTAAGTGGTTTAGGCTACTGTAACCAAGTAGAACAATCTAGCAGGTAACATTAATGGGACTGGTACTCGTCGCAGTCAATAGGTGTAGGCAATAGGATAGCCAATGGCGTAGTCCAATAGGTGTCGTCATCCTCTACATCAGCCTGTATTTATGGCTGACACCAGCCAATCATATTCCTCTGAGGGGGAAACACAGGTGTATCCATATTCATTACACCATGAATATAATGGATTTGAGTGGAATTCGATGTCAGCTCTCCAATTCCTCAATCTGAGCCGCTGTGCAATGTGATTTCAATTGCTTTAACTTGTTACTTTTATTCTTTACTAAAGTAAGTGTGGAAGATATAATATACAAAATTATATGTCAGACTAAGAGTGTGTAATAATTATGATGACCATCATTAGTGTAGCACAAGGTAAAATGAAATGGAATAGCAAGATTGTGCTGCACCAATCATTTAAGAGGGTGGGCTTGTTTGCTTGCCTTTCTTTTTATGTGCCATGTCCTTTCAGGAAGTAGGCAATCATGGCTCTCCACCTCCCTCTATCTCTTGCAGTTCTCAAAAAGTTCCTTCCCTCTGCCACCACCCCCAGACCATGCTCTGTCATCCACTTGCTTAAAGCTGTTAGATATGTCATGTGTTGTTTTCCCTTGTCTCTCCTTCCCTCTATTCAACCCAGGAGTATCAGATTCTCCAGGCCCTTCTTCCTCATCATGTGTCTCAGGAACTTAAAAAATTATGTTTCCAATTGTGGCTTTTACTATGAAACAGCAGTTGCAAAAAATGCTTAATAAATATCTACTTGTCTTTCTCTATTTTCAAAGAGCTTTTTAAATATTTGTAATTTCCAAATTGAAATTATTAACTTTTGAAACAGAAAACATTGTCAGCATGGACAACCTTTTAAGAAGTGGAATATGTAATCTTGAATTTCTTAAGTGGTCTGAGTTTCATTTGGAATTTGAAGTGGCTAATAAAATTCAAGGAGACAATGAAGAATGTCATCCTAATTGGGCTTGACAAGAAAAATGATTGAAAATCTCATATGTGATCAAGCCCAGGGAAAGATTAGAAGAACTACAGAAATCCTCAGAGGAAGGATCACAGAGAAGGTTAGAGAATGGTCGAGGGTCAGAAAAACATTGAAAAGACAGTGGCAGTCCAGGTCGATTGCATTTTCTCTTTCTACATACATTTGAAGCATCATTTTTCTTCTTTAAACTCACCCTGTCTCCCCACTCTCTCTCTCTCTCTCCATCTATTGATCAACTGTAAATAAAACAAAGTTATCTTCCTATAAATTATGTCCCAATCTCAACATGGGTATTTTTTATTAGTGTGACAGTTTTCATTGAATGGGAGAAAAAATGTTTTGGTAGGCACCAGAAATAATCATTTATGTAAAAATATTTTTTTATATCACTATAGATTAAGCACTTTACAAATATATAAAAAAAATTGTTAAGTTTTATAAAAGTTAATATGTGCTTTAGAATATATAAATTTTTCATGTTTATTACATTAGAGACTTATATAAAATGATATAAAATTCTTGCTTGTAGATGATGTGAAATGCCCTACATTGTCTTCAGTATGAGTCAGTCTTTTTCTCTTTGTGTTACTGTGGTTTCAAAATGCAGTGGTTGGATCTTAATAGCAGAGAAAGAAGTATCTAGACACTTAAAATATATTCAATTAATAAACTTCACATACTTACATTTACTTTAAATTTATATACTATTTTGATATAAAATTAACATCTTTTTAGCCTCCATATGGAAGCCAAAACAAATATGCCTATATGATGTGATTTCTTAAAATGTATTAGGACCTTGAATAAGTTCTCGCTGTTTTCTAAAAGATGCCATTCCCAGAAATGCATGTGTGTAGTTTCAGATGGTAACACATTTATAAGGAAGTACTATAAGCAAACTTGAAATTCAATTTATGTCATTTCACTGAACTGTAAACAACTTTGTTTTTCATAGCATTAAACATGTCAGATTTCATGCTAAAGAAAGTGTATTTGTGGGGAATTTTACTGCCCTACTTTATTCAAAAGAAATCTGCAGCTGAAGCACACAGAATTCTTGTTGAGACTTATGATGACCATGCTCTGTTCAAAACAACATGCAGAGATTGATTTAGATGCTTCAAAAATAATGATTTTGATGTAGAAGATAAAGATTGCTCTGGTGCATCGAAAAGTTTGAAGACAAATAATTGGAGGCATTACTTAATGAAGACTCATGCAGGTGCTAGCTGAACTTGTAAAATCATTAGGAGTTGATAACACAACAGTTTCAAAACATTTGAAAGCATTACGAATGATTCAAAGCAAGGACATTTGGTGCCGTATTAGTTGAAGCCAAGAGACATTGAATGGCATCTTGTATGAGCAGGGTTTTTTGCATCGTATCATGACCAGAGATGAAAAGTGGATAACCCTAAGCCTAGAAGACCGTGGGGTAAGTCTGACTATGCATCAATATTGGCAGCAATGCCAAATATCCATGGTTTGCAGCTACTGCTCTGTATTTGGTGGGATCAGCTGGGTTTAGTTTATTATGAGCTGCTCAGACCAACCAAAACCATCACAAGAGATCACTATTGACTACAACTGATGCATTTGAACCGAGCATTGAAGAAAAAAAGCAGTTGCTATATGAGCAGTGACACGACAAAGTGATTTTGCAATATGACAACACTAGGCCACATGCTGCAAAATAGGTGAAAACCTACTTAGATATGCTTAAATGGGAAGTCCTATCCCACCCAACGTATTCACCAGTCCGATTATCACTTGTTCCGTTCAATGGCACATGGCCTGGCTGAGCTTCACTTTCATTCTTATGAAGATGCCAAAAAATGAGTCAACTTGTGGTTAGCCTCAAAAGACATGTCGTTTTTTCCAACATGGAATTCAAATGCTGCCAGAAAGATGGGAAAAAGTAGGGGCTAGCGATGGACAATACTTTCAGTGACATATTTCTTCCTAATTTTTGTAAACAAAACATTACTTTTATGAAAAATCAGTGAGAACTTATTCAAGGTCCTAATAAAAAAAACATTTTTTTTAATTTTGAAAATAGTCATCTGGAGGTCTTTTTTCATGTATATTAACTATTGATTAAACATTCCAGATTATGAATCCCAAATAAATTTCTTTATAAAATAGTATTCTCGAGTATTATGAAAATAATTTTGAAAAACCTAATTAATTCTGATTACAATGCTTATTGTGCAACTCAACCATATTTTTTTACCTTTAAATTTGAATATTTCCAATCTGTATATTTCCAATCTGTATTGAATTAAATGAATCCAAATAGTAATTCCCATGTATAGTGGTGAATTCAAGACGATTTTGTTACAGATGAGAAAAAATACTC
This sequence comes from Acanthosepion lycidas, assembly GCA_963932145.1. Classification (NCBI taxonomy): domain Eukaryota; kingdom Metazoa; phylum Mollusca; class Cephalopoda; order Sepiida; family Sepiidae; genus Acanthosepion; species Acanthosepion lycidas. The sequence goes on from OZ010589.1 coordinate 55,069,247, forward strand.
AAAATGACAGTTCCATGGATTTAGAGATAGATGCTTAGAATTCCATAGATGAAACATGAGCAATGAGGAAGTTTTAAAGAAAATAGACACTCATATTTAGAAGCAGAAAGAGATAATTAAAAATTTTTGCAACACATTATGAGGAAAGGTGGATTGAAAAATTTGATACATTTTGATGCCACAGGACATTGAAAGGAAAAGAGACAGTGGGTAACTGTGAGTAACCTACTTAAAGAGTTTGAGTGAACTGACTACAAAGCAGGTAACAAAGAGTGATGGTAAACAGTCAAAAATTACTTACAGCAACAAGGGACAGGAAATGGAGAGTGATGATTGCCTATGTCCTGAAGAGATATGGCATATAAAAGATGATTTTCTTTGTTAGGCATGTATTTTCACTGCATAGCAAAGCAATCTTTTTTTTTTTTTTTTTTTTTTTCAGAGCTGCACCTTCATGAACAATGACGAGACCCTGCAACTGATGATTAATTTCTTGCCTTTCTAAAAATCTTACCAAGTAATAGACATTTTGATTTACTCATTTTTAATTATTTTCTTCTTAATATAGTTCTGATGGCAACATTAAGATTTGGGAAGTATCAGGAACACTTATCAGAGAAATAATTCTGGATGACTCTTTGGGTTCTATCTGTTTTCTAAATGACTTTGGTGATTTGCTAGTGTCTTTCCAGAACCATATTTTTTGTATTCCTCATTCAAAAGGTAAGTGAACTATAAAATAAGTAACTATAATCTTTTCTTTTTTTCTTTCTTTTTTTTTTTTTACAAACAATTACAAAACGAACGATTTAAGGTTCACTTACCAAAATCAATTTTCTGATTTTTTTTTTTTTTTTTTTTTTTTTTTTACTAATGTTCACCCAATACAAGGCCCAAAAGCCACTCAAGGTAGAGGGTTACCATGTGGTATTGCATGAGTGTAAGAAAGGGCAAGAAGTAAAGTTCTCGGTGGCTATGCGGGAAAGATAACAGCTAACTCTAGACTTGAAAAGATCAAGATTTAGTTACTGAATAACATTTCAGAGTTCAGTCAGAGACGTTAGAAGTATAGCGTGGAAGTAGACTTTAGAAGGAACTGGAAATCCAATCCTAAATAGGAAAGGGTTTTTATGTTTTTTGGAGATAATGGTTTAGTCATACATGTGTTACTAATTAACCCATAGGTGGATTCATACCTTTTCCAAGGGTGTTTGCACATAATTGAAAATAGCTCAACTCTCTGATTAACAATGCTGAGCTTTATCCATTACTCCACCTGCACATCCAACTTACTGCACTTGGTATTCCCAAGTGGTCACCCAACTAGATACTGATTAGGCTTGACATTGTTTAACTATGGTGATGATATAGGAACCGGTATTTTAATGTGATGTGGTCATAAATCTGCAAAATAGGTCACGGTCAAGAACTTTTCAGCACCCTCTCAGACTTTACTAAAATGTTCATATGATTAGTCAGTTGCTTAAGTTTAAAGTAAAACTATTTCTCACCTGTTGATAAAAGTACAAAGAACACAATTAGTGATTTATTACACAAGGGACTTTTCCATAGAAAATCAGCTATGTATCTCTTTACAATTCTTATAGATGTGATTGATTTGTTTTTTACAGTTTATCAACCCTTTGTGGGATATATAAAGCTGAAACACATTTAAGATTGTAGGAGGTTGCTTATAGTACTCAATTTTCCTAAGATATCTTCCATTTAAGCACCAACCTAGCTCAACAATGCTTAACATTGGTGACTGAACAAGAACTGTTTTTTTCAGTGTGATTTGATTGTAAACTCTGATAGATGTGAAAGACGTACTTTGTTTCATTAGCATGTGAGTGAGTAGGCAAGAAGTTACGTATATGTTGTACTATGTTGTACATGACTACGGATGATAACAAGTATGTCCCCATTCACATGAATATAGTAGTAAATACTGTATGTTGGTCTGCAGTTGGAGATTCATTGGAGAATTTACTTGACTCACTTCTAGCAGTTGACTACTATGTGACGTCACACCGGCCTCTCTGTCCTCGTGCTATCCTGTGACAACCAATGTGACTTGGCATTGGTCGCGGTGCCAAATGTGACGTGATCCTGTTGTTACGGCACCAAATGTGACGTTCTAACCTTTGGCTGATTCGGATGGGAATCTGGTTAGATTCGGTATCAGCTTTGTTGTTTCCAGCTCACTTCCAACGTCTGGTTACCGAAGTAACTGCTTTGACTTCTAGTCTAATCTACCCATGTTGTGATTTGATCTTAGGTAGACGAAATCAATCAGTCAATGGGCCGTTATGCAAGCTGAATTTGAGCAAAGGTGACATCGCACAAGTATATGTAAAAGAAAATAAAGTAACAACTCGAAAGGTTCACATGTGTTAAAAAAATAATAACAAATATTTTTGTATCTGGTTGCTGAATACAGGACTGCGTCTTTCTCTCAACCCGCTAATATGGATACGTGACACTTTGCATTTGTTAGGCGAGTCTTAATATCTTAAATTGTTTTTCGATAACTGTTTTTTTTTGTATCTTCAGGTGATATTCGTAAAACTTGTTTTGGTGGTGTGAGTCTAAGTCGTTCTTCAAAAATAAATTGTTCTTGGTTAGAAGTCGAAGTCGGAATGCGTGGATCTTCAGTCAGCTTCCTGCGAGGCTGGTCTCTGAGCTCACTGCTCAACTCTGTCTGCGTCTCCTCGGAACTCTGTTCTCCAACTGCAACTGCCGTCTACTCACTGCAACTCTGTTTATATGGACGCCGACCAAAACCGGGTGTGGGCCTGTTGTGGTTTGGGTTCCTTGATAATTCTAAATCCACAATAAGGATTTTCTTTGTTTTCGGACAGGAAAATTTATCACTTTCCATTTTTGGAAGTCCATTACTTTCTGCTTTAGAGGGGTTCTTAAGGGAATCATCCTCCCAAATTCTTCCTTTCTCATATTGGTATCTCACACCAATCCTCTCAGAGGGTGTCAACAGGTTTCCCTTCTTTCTCATAGTGGTATCTCACACCAATCCCCTCAGAGGCATCAAAAGGCCTCCTCTCCTTCTCATATGTTTACTTTCGCCCATTGCTCATGCCACCATTCAGCCAATGAATGCTCAGCAGCATGGGTGTGGCTAGTTTGGCCATCAGTTCAAAATTATCACTCAAAGGAAAAAAAAATTATCTTTCTTTTTTTTTTTCTTTTCTTCTTCCACCAGACCCCTACGACTCATAGTGTGGTCCTTAATCTCTATCTTAACTGAATGTCATCTGGAATTTATCAATGAGATTTTCGGCAAGCATCAAATGGGTGGTCAACTGGACGTCTTTGCACCCTGTTGCCAATTATCTATCCTGGTAACAAACTTTTATCATGTCCAGGTCTAAACATAAAACAGGTGTCTTTTTCCAAAACCAAATGATATCTTCAAAAGATAGTTAATGGTTTATTCTTTCCCTTTCTCTCTGGGGTGGCCTCAGCTGATGCCTTTCTCGATCAGTGCGTGACCTGATTACGATTATCTTCCAGCTTCTGTTTTGTAGGCCACTTGACCAATTTGAAATTTTCCTTATTGCCATGGGCAGATTGCTATCTTTTATTCGCCACGTCGTGGCATAAATTAATTCCAACAGATCCGAGATCTTACGAATTTCCTATCTTCTGCGAAAAAAAATACTTTTCTTCGCAAATGAAAATAAAATCTTTACCATTTTTCTTTTGTTAAAAAAATAACATCGCTCATTATGTCTTTTGTGATAGCTTCTTCTCGCCATAATTATTTCTCGCTTTTAATTTTCACGTGACCGCTAAATAGTGTCACAACTACTTCTATGCACTGCTGGTGAATCTAATATGTGTTGTTCTTCTCCTAAGTATTATCGTTCATTAGCAAACTTTGTTTGACTATTCTATTCAGTAACCTTCACTAGGTTACAACAATATGTATGTTAGCTGCCATAGCAGCAGTAATAAAAATTAAACTTGTGTGAAATTAACTAGTGATTTAAATAACCTATTCATTTTGAAGCTTTTTGCATCAAGTTGAGTTTGAAAATATTGCTCTGGCTATCAGAAACAAAATGTACAATAAAAGCATCTTTTGGGACTTAAGTTCACTCCAGATCTCAAATGGAAGCCATATATACAATCTATCTCTAAGAGCAGTGGAAAAATGATTAGCTCCTTCTATTGTTCCTGAATGTAACTGATTCCACTTGCTTTATCCTTACAAGAGTCAGACCAGATCAAATGGAGGATTGCTGCTATATCCCAGCTGGTGTTGTCTAAGCCTTACATTCCAGTCTGGATAGTGGTCAAAAGCTTTTAATTTGCTTTGTAGGTGATGAGTTATTTTCCACCCTACAAACATTCTCAAACAGATAAAATGATACAAACTGCTCATTAATCTGTTGCTATTTGCATAGAAAATGTTCTTACAACTACATTCCCTATTTGCACCAGTTCAGACATTTACAGTTAAGACCTGCCATGCCATATACACAGAGGCAAACCATCCTCATTCCCTTTGTATTCCATTTATAAGTTCCATTTGGACAGATTCTTCCTGAGAGCTGCTGGTTTGTGGAAGAGACTACAAGATGATGCTTCCCTGAACCCTACAACCATAATCTCTTCAAGTTTAGGGATAACTGTTACTTGTTCCATGTATCCTCATAGTCTGCACTTATTTCTTCCTTTCACATGCATACAGTAAACTCATGTAGTAATACTCTACCTTGAGTAGCTCTTTGGTCTTTTGTTGGTTGAACATTTAGTTGGTTTACAGAGTACAGATGAGTTTCAATTAATGTCAAAAAGGTGATGAGTAATTTCAATTGGATGTATCATTACCAATGACAATAGATTGCTGAAGGTTTTAGCAGAGATTTCAATATGCCTATTATATGTATAGACATGTAGAATTTTTGCTTTCAGGCCATGAGACTAGAGTTCAAATCTCACCACGGCCCATTTGTCAAGAATCTGACCTCTTGATGTTATCAGTTGTGGGAGGTGATCCCAGTGTTCAGCACTTTTTGGAAGTGCCTGAAAACCATACCATGGGTTGATCCAAGCCTTGTAATTGAATTTGGGTAGATAGAACTGTTTAGAAACTGTTAATGATTGTGTGAGTACAAAGTTACAAGTCATTGTGATCAAGGGTTCAAACAGTGTTCAAACTGCTGATCATTGCAGATTACATGCTCTCTCCCAAAAACTGTAATTACAGTCTACTCAACATAGTTGGTGTATAAAACATAGGTGGGTTTTGCGGGTGTTGAACAAACACAAATGGACCTGATCTGTGATCTGGATTTGCTAGCCATCCTAACAAATAGGTGTGCTCACAAACTGAGAGTAGCCAGTTATATATATATATATATATATATATATATATATATATATATATATATATATATATGTGTGTGTGCATGAGTTTGAGAGTTTGCTGCTAAAGGACATTGACATGATGTTCATTGATTGGCTAAAAGAGGTGAATATTGAAATTCAACTATACAATTTCTTGTGTAGTTATTATATTTTTGCAAATAGCACAAAATACTCTTTCACAGATGGGCTTACAACCATATTACATTGAATCACTATTTCCTGTATGATTACCGAAGTTAAGCAATGACAAGTCTAGTCAGTACTCAGATGGGTGACTGCTTATTATATTCACTTATGCACGTATACTCTTGGGAAAGGTATGAGTTCACCTCTTCTTCCCCAAGCTATGGGTTAATTAGTAGAACTTGTATCAGTAAATCATTATTATCTCCAAAAATTCTTACAATCTAAAAATATTTTCTGGCTTTAAATAACTTGTAAAAGGTTGATAAACTGTAAAAAAATAAATCAGTCTTCCACAGAAAGACTAGTGGTTCAATTGCTTTTGATGCAATGTTTTTTAGATTTTCTATAACATTTTAATAATCTGATTATTAATACTATATTTGATCATTATATTTTATTATTTATTTCCTATTGTATCTGTTTATATTTCTGAGATGAATTATTATGTACATTATTTACATTATTTGGACTATTTTCCTCATCTTTGTTGCCATATATATTACAATGTTTCAGCTGTTGTACACTCTGGCCTTCGTCAGATGATTGGAATGTCGAACTGAACCCTTTATTTCACTCATTGTGCCAAAGGACACATGGTACAGTGGATAAAAGGATTGGTTAGGTCCAGTGACGGGACCCAAAGAGTTGTGAGTTCAATACCTGGTTAAGACAGTGGAGAACTTGAAGAGGTGAATTAACAGGAGATAACTGATAACTGACATCCATTAGACATGGCACATGGAACTAGAACAGTCTACTCCAGTGAGCGAAATAAAGGGTAGAGTTTGACATTCCAACCACCTGAAGAAGGCTGGACCGTACAACAACTGAAACGTTGTGATAAATATGGCAGCAAAGATGACGGCAATAGTCTGAATAATGTAAATAGTGTTCTTTCCTATTTTTCATGCTTGCTTTATACCTACAGACAAATTATTTGGTACAAACAAAATTTGAACCATCAACCTATGAAAGACAAAAATTGGTTATTTCATCTTTTTTCTATCTCTCCATGGTTTTATTTCTCAAGCTACAACAAATGACAAAAATACATAATTTTTTTCTTTTACAAAAATGTATTTTGATTGAAGCTGCAGCTGGACTGATGATTAACAATGTAGAAAATGGTATAAGTGAACAAAGTTCAAATTCTGGCTCAGATGGTTTGTGTTCACATTACCCTAATGCACTTGATAAAAGACATGAATTTATCCCTTCTCCCTCATGCTGTGGACAAATTAGTAGGGTGGGGTAGATGTGGCTCTCTATCTTTTGGTAGGCAACGAATCAAGAAGCACAACTCTGAATTCAAGTGATGAAAAAAGAAATGGCACACTATTCCACTATCTTTCCCAAGACATGTCATAGTAATTTACAAATATTAAAGAAAGCTGTGGAGAGCCATGGTTTCCTATGATTTTCTTGCTACTCTATCACTATTTCCATGGTAGGTGTTATAATAAGCTACATTCTGCCTTGACCTTTGCAACTCGGACCCACTATGCCACATAAACAATGGCACACCATTCCATTATCTTACCCAAGACAAGTCAGTAATTTATAGATATTAAAGAAAGCTGTGGAGAGCCATGATTTCCTACGATTTTCTCACTACTCTATCACTATTTCCATGTTAGGTGTTATGATGAGCTACATTCTGCCCTGACCTTTGCAAATGGGACACACTATGCCACATAAACAATAGTGAATCATCCTCATTCCTTTCATATTCCATTAGTAAGGAATAAGTTCTACTCTTCTTCTTCCCAAGATCTGCTGCTTTGTGGAACAGACGCCCAGTAGGATGTTTTCTGGATCACTACAATCTTGATTTCTTCAAGTCTAAGGTTAACGATTATCTTTCTTGCCTTTTTCTTACCCGCATACAACACCACACAGTAACATTGAGTGGCTCTTGGGCCTTGTATTGGGTGAACATTAGTATAAAAAAAATGTTCTGAAGAATCATGACACTTGAGGAGGTTTGTGAATCTTGAAATCTTGAAATAGAATATACAACTTTTTGATATCATTGTTTTTTCATGCAGTTTGTTCTCCTTCAACACCTGATACATTTGAAAACGCTACCTCATCGGCTGAAGGTAAGGATATATCAATTTTGTTGGAAACTTGTATTTTTTATATATATAAAATGATACAAAATTCTTGCTTTTAGATGACTTGAAATGTGCTACATATTGATTTTAGTATTAGTCTTTTTCCCTTTGTGTTTTAAAATGCAGTGGTTGGATCTTAAGGTCATTATATAGAGAGGGCTGAGAAAGAAGTATCTGGATACTTACAAAAAATTTAATTAATAAACTCCATATACTTACTATTTATACTATTTACATTGTTCAGACTGTTGTCCTCATCTTTATTGTCATAGTTACAAAATTTCAGCTGTTATATGCTCTGGCCTTCTTCAGGAGATATATAGTAGCGGCCATAATATAGGGAACGGAAACAACAAAGACATAAATATGTGTATTACTTAAAAAGTAATGCATGATTAGCAATGAAATTTTTACCGAATAAATATTAGCAATGAAATTTTTACCGAATAAATATTATAATATGCATAAATATTATACAAAAATTTACATAATAGTTTTTTTTTAAATAAAGATGAAATGGAACAAAGTCCAATAGCTTATTTCCTTTGTTCCATTTAATCTTTATTTAAAAAAAAAACTATTATGTAAATATTTGTAACTTTATATAATATTTATGCATCACACCCTAATCTTTATTCGGTAAAAATTTCATTGCTAATCATGCATTACTTTTTAAGTAATACACATATTTATATCTTTGTTGTTTCCGTTCCTTATATTATGGCCACTACTCTAGGTTGGAATTTCAAATTGAACTCAACATATATAACCCAAAGAAGGCTGGAGCATACAATGGCTTAATATGACATTAAAGATGAGGACATCAGTCCAAACAATGTAAATAGTGTAAACAGTTACAATACCTCATCTCAAAAATATAGACAGATATTCATATACTTAGATTTAATTTAAATTTACAGACTATTTTGATATAAAATTAACAATGATTAAGAAAAATATATAGTTTCAAATATACAATGTAGAATAATGTATAAACAAAGGTAATAGCTAAAAGTATTATATATGGTGGCTGTCACCTCATTGTCAAGTATAACCACAACAAATATCATTGTGCTTTGAAAAAATATGGCTTTTTTAAACTGGACCACCTCTTAAAACCTATGGTGCAAAGTAGGCAGGCATGAGACACATAAATCTTGTTGTCACTATGTTGATTTTTGTGACTGTTTGCATATCTTTTCATCCCACCAGCTGACTTACAAACATTTCCACAAATGTTGCATGAATTTGCAGGACATAAACACTGTCTTTTAATTGGTCATTGGTTTGGTATAGTGATTTCACATATGACATAATTTCCCTGCTTTAATCAAGAAAAACCAACCACAAATATTACAGTTGAGGTCATGCCTGTCACCTATAAGGTCAATATTACAGTTGAGGTCATGCCTGTCACCTATAAGGTCAATATTACAGTTGAGGTCATGACTGTCACCTATGAGGTCAATATTACAGTTGAGGTCATGCCTGTCACCTATAAGGTCAATATTACAGTTGAGGTCATGCCTGTCACCTATAAGGTCAATATTACAGTTGAGGTCATGTCTGTCACCTATGAGGTCAATATTACAGTTGAGGTCATGTCTGTCACCTATAAGGTCAATATTACAGTTGAGGTCATGACTGTCACCTATGAGGTCAGGAAGTTCCCTTATTATCACCTTTTCAGATACTACATTTTAGCTTTTCTTTTGCAATCTGAAAACTCTCAAAAACAAATTTTCCATTATGAACTTTTGTTCACTAAATGCTACAATCATTTGGCTGGAACTCCTAGTCATTTTGTACCAATGTTTGCAAGGTTCAGTGATTTTTTTCAAGCTATCCTTATAGTGCTTCTTTGGCTTATGATTTCCTTTTTTGGTTATGGCATGCAAAAATATCTTTGGATATCAAGCAATGCCTGTGTATGCATTTTTTTAAGTGGAGAATGACACACACAGACATGCACATGCATATATGTGTGTCTGTGTCAGTGTGGATGTGTGTGTCTGTAAATATCCATCAGGTTAGCTGAAACGTCTAGGTAAGTTATAGAGGACACTAAGTTACATAATTTAATGTCTAATAAACAAAAGTGAGTGAAAGATGTTCTTGAAATTCTTGATACAAATTAATATTTAAATTATTTTAAAACTCTCATGAACATCTTTTACTTGCTTAGACATTAAATTAAATTTCTTAGCATCCTCCATAACTTACCTAGGATTTTCAGCTAACCTGATGAATATCTGAGCATTTCTTATTTTTTGAAAAATTTTTAATTTAACATTTTTGCTCTTGTCTATAAATACTTGTTACAAAATAAAATCATTGCATTTAACTTAATAAAGTACTTCGGAGGATGAAACATGACAGCTAAGATAAGTTTTCCTTTTGTCTTTATTCATATTGTCTTTTTACAAATATATTTTATCTGAAATTTTACACATTTACACACACTCACACATATACATTTGTTTGATTAAAACACCAACAAAAGTTCCATGCTTATTATTTTTTTTAGTTACTATTTCAATATTTCAAATATACATAATTCTTGATTTCTGGTTGGTATTGGTAATATATGAAGAGAAAGACACACAAACACATTATATATATATATATATATATATATATATATATATATATATATATATATATCGAACACAGAACTGAACCTATAATCACTGACTGGAACACTACCGCAGTTTCAACCACCAAGGTCTCATCAGGGCTGAGTAAACCACTTGATGAGACCTTCACAGTCAAAACCACAGTAGTGTTCCAGTCAGCATTTTATCTTTTTAAGATATTAAATCGCTCTAAAGGTTTGACATTTTTTACTTGAAATTGAGCACTTTTTAAAATGTACAACTTTAACAACTATTTTAGTGTTTGTTTATTTCAGTATATATATATATATATATATATATATATCCTTTTATCAAGGAAAATGTAAGGATTTTATTTTGCAACTAGTATTTATAAGCAGAAATAAAAATATTAGATTTTTAAAATTTTTAAATTTATGAATGCTCATAAATATTCTTAAGGCTAACTGAAAGTCAAGGTTAACTATGGAGGATGCTAAGTTAAGTAATATAACCCCTAATACATGAAAGTCATTAAATGTTGTTATTGTTATTAAAAAAAATTTTAAAGTAATTATTATTTATTTTATTTTAGTCTGAGTAATTTATGTATCTATTTATTTTAAATATTAAAAGGTTTGATTTAGTAATTTTCTTTTTAATTTTTTTATGGTCATGTATGTTGGTTTACTGCTTATATTTTTTCAATTTTTTTTTCTTTCTATACCCATTTAGCATTAGTGTAAATTATCTTCCACATTCTCTGTGTTTGTATATATGATTGTTGGCGTGATCACATGCACTGATGTGTGTCATGATCATGTTGCCCTTTTTCTTCATTTGTTTTTATCCGTAGCAGACTTAGTCTGGTTTTGATCCAGCTCTAAATATGTAATCTATTTTTATTTATTTAATTATTTTTGTTTATGGGCATTTTAGTTTTTTGCTAGAGAAATTTCATTTTTATATATATATATATATAGAGAGAGAGAGAGAGAGTGAGAGAGAGTCATCCACATATAGACAGACTGTTTCGCTGTATCACAGCTCTTCAGTGTAGCTTGACATCTGATTGCTTCATGGTTGGGATCAAAATTCAACTGATTTGGCATCAGTCGGAAATCCTATCCCTAAGTTATCGGTGCACAGCAAAGAGAAAGGGAAATTTTAACTTTTTTCTATATAAAATACAGTAAAATAACGTAGCCAGGAAAGCTCAATTCATACTTGAAGAGCAATGCATTAATAGCAGCAGCAACAACCACTGTTTTTAAAATTACACTTTTTCCAGAGAGTTCTATCAGGTCTCTGAGAGCATATATATAGTCATCCACATAATAACAGTCATCCCCTAAAGTTATAAAATATATATATATTTATCACTTTAAACTTTATTATTAGTGGATACTCATATTTTAGGAGGCACTCTATTTATTAAACAGTATATTTATTTATTTTCATCTACTGACCTAAATGTTCAAGAAAAATTATTAAAGAAAAATTTATGCTCTCCAGCAGGATTTGACCTGCATCCCCTTGGGCAGATGAAGCTACCATTAGACCCAGCATGCTCAAAACTATAGAGAACAGTTGGTCATGAGAAAATAATATATAATTTTTTTTTATATATATCAAGAATTACTTTACTGGACAGAAGTATGACAAAGTGGAAAAAGTTTTTATGTGACACATTTCACCTTTTAGGACTTCATCAAACTAATATTTATGTTGATTCATATGAGAGATGTTGAGAATTTAAAATTCAATTTCTTTTTAATATTTGTTTTGGGTATATATATATATATATATATATATATATATAGTTAGATAGATTATTTATTTTAGGATATTAAAACATGTTAATATGTTTTAATATCCTAAAATAATTAATATTTAGCTCTACTCTATATTGAGCCCACTTTTAAATTAAATGTTACGTACAGTAGAATTATACTCCATTTGTTCGCATTTTACTTGGATATATATATATATACACACACACACACTATCAGTCAAAAGTATTTAGACTATATTGTGTTGAATTACTGCTTGCTAGATACTACCTGTTTTACCTATGCTGTCAATATACCTTGCTCAGTAGTGAAATCTCTGATTCTTATTTTTTTTAAATTAAAACCTAAATTTTGCAACTTTCTTCTGGATCAAAACTTTTTTTGCAATAAAGTGCCCAAAACACATGAACTTAAACTTGAGCAAAGACAAGAGATCATTACTTTAAAAAAAAAGAAGGAAATTTAAAAGAAAAAGAAAAATTCCCAGAACTGCAGTGGATTATATTGTTAGGAGACATCAGGAAATGGGACAAAACCACCGATAGTAGGACTGGTAGACTAAAAGCAACAACAAGAGCTGAGGACAATTTCATCAGAGTCACCGGTTTGCGTGACAGAAGGTTGCTGAGAATCTGTGAAGCAGTGATAGCAGCCAATGCGTGTCATTTTAATAAATCAAAAGTTTTTTTTATGTTTTTTTGGTTTAATTTGTATTTAATGTGGCTCAGGAAGACTTGTATTTAGTATAATAAATAAAACTATTGGGGTGCTTAACTTGTTTCATTAAAAATAACACTTTTAGAATGAGAAATGAAACCTTTTGAGAGTTGCCAAATACTTTTGACTGGTAGTGTGTGTGTGTGTATATATATATATATATATATATATATATATATATACATACACACACACATACACACACAAGATTATACATATATATATATATATATATATATATATATATATATATATATATATAATCTTGTACTTGACTACATTACAGTATAGAAATCCTGCTTAAGAGATTTTAAAATTCAACTTTTTATTTTGATTAGAATCTGATATCTATGAAGATCCCTCCATTACTACTGAAGGCCTGGGAATGAATAAGCAAGAACCAGAAGGAATGGATTCTTATTTGGTAAGTTATATTAATATAGAATTTGAATATTTTTTGTTCACTTACTTGCAAGATGACCTGAACCTGCCATGTAAAAAATTGCCTACTCAATCATCATTCAAGATTAATCTTTACTTACCTATTATTGTTCTAAAGAGCAAACTGGAGGCAACAGTTATTTAGATTTATAGAAGGATACTGAGAATACTATGGATGAAGTGGGTAAGCAACAAAAAAAAACGAAAAGAAAAAGGATACTTAAATTCAAAATCAGAACAAGACAGTTGGAATTTTTGAAATACATAAGAAAGTAAGGCTTGAAGTATTTGATACTCACAGAACATTTCAAAATCAAAAGGAACTGGTGAAAATAGTTAACCACCTACCTGACATAGTGTCAATGAATACCAAAATAGGAAATGGGAGACTTGCAAAGGGACAAATGTTGCTAAGCGCTAATAGAAATTTATGGAGAGTCATGTCTCTCCTCATGTCCTGAAGAAGATAATTGTTATTTCTGCTATTTGGCACCCTCATCACCCTGCTTATCAAAGCCAACTGATGGGAACAACATTTTTTATAAGAACAATACAGTGGGACTTTCCTTTTTTTATTATTAGTCATTCTGGGAGGTGGCATTTGAACAGAAATTATATACTGGGCATCAACACTTCAGCACTAAACAACAAGACCATAACCTGTTAAATATTTACAAAGACACCTCTTGAATTTGAAACAGAATTGACATATCAATTTTCACCAAATTTATTTAATCTATACAGTGTGGCACTCTTAAGAGAACTAGAAATCCTACAAGGATTTATTACTGGTGGACACAATCTTATCAGGAAAGTGTTACAACAAATGATAGATTTGATTGATTCATTTTTATGGCTTATCAACCTTTTGCAAGTTATTTAAAGCCAGAAAATATTTTTACATTGTAAAAATGTTTTGGAAATAATAATGGTTTAGTGATATAAGTCTTACTAATTAACCCATAGATGGAGGATAAGAGGTGGATTCATACAGGGTATTTGCATGTAAGTGAATATGACAAACGCAAAGGGTATTGAAACTTGGCTCTCTGATTAACAATTCCGTACCATTATCCATTACACCACCCATACATCTAAGCTTACAGCACCTGGTATTCCCAAATGTTACCCATCTAGGTACTGACCAGGCTCAACATGATGAAGGCTGGATGCCACAATGGCTGAAATGTTTTGATTGTAGTAGCAAAGATGAGGACAATAGTCTGAATGTAAATAGTGTAAATAATGATAATGCCTCATCCCATGTTCTTTACATTTTGCAAATAAGAATTATGAAAGGAAGCACTTCAAACTTGTAATTGTAGAATTTTAAAATATTTCATAAAAACTAGGTGTTTCAGAAATATATTTTTAAAAAGGCATCAATAATGCAAATGCTATTTATTTTGACAATAAAAGTTAATATAGTCAATATTATGATGTCTTTTGTTAGCAATGTTTTTCTTTTTTTTTTTAAACTTTCAGGTATTGATTCATATAAAGAATCTTGATATTCAGCTGTTCTTGTATTTTCCCAGACAGACTGAATTGCTACAACTTAAATACCACAAGGCATTGGTTTTCCTTTCTGTTCTTCATCTAAAGTGTTCTTAAGTTTTTCCCTAATATTTTCTCTTATATTTTAAATTGGAAAAGTTGAATGTTGATTTACTTATTAGAAAACCTGTTTGGAACAGAATGTGTAATATAGTAGGAAATATTATGCTATACAATTTTTTGAGTTCATTAGTGAACATTTGAATGGCAAAATTTCACTCTTTTGAATGTCAGATTAATGTATTCATCTGATCTGTGTGATGTATACATCACACTTAAATTTTGGCAAAATGCATTTCTATACCTTAATTGGTATAGAAATTTTTACAGCAAGTTTTACTGCAAAGTTTGCACATTCTTAGCACATTTTCTTCTAAATATTATTGTTTCTACCATTAGAGGTACATTCATTGTTTTATTCATTGCTAAAAATAACCTTCCTCCAGTACAGTCCACAATAAGTATTTACCCCCAAAGTTAAATCTGGCTTTTATATTTCTTTTTTTAGTAAGAAAAGGTTTCTTAATCTTACAAGAGTTTACCTGTCCAGACCTTCTACTTTGAATGTCACTTCTGTTTCAAATTCAAAAAAAAGGTGTCTTTGTAAATATTTAATAGGTTGTGGCCTTGTTGCTTAATGCTGAATTGTAGATGCCTAGTATACAATTTATGTTCAAATGCCACTTCATCTTTTGTTGTTTTTAGAACTTTTGAAACCCAAGACTAACCAACCTTCATGTGTATTGTGATATCACATTCATTTGTCTAAATTTCTTGGTTTATTTGTCAGGTCCCTTATGAAATGGATTTTTCAAAGTATTTCTTACCAAGAAGGCTATCCCAAATGATAGCTGAAGTGACTGATGAACAGAAGGTAATTGTTTATATCTATTTGAATTTCTGGGATGAGGAATTATCATTGTTTACATTATTTACAATAGGATTAATCTTTGTCATTATCATCACAATGCTTCAGCCGTTATGCTCTCCAGCTATCTTCACATGTCTATTGATTCAGTTAAACCTCAAGGAATTTTCAACTGAACACTTTATTTAATCAAGCAGGTAGATTGTTCTCATTCTGCTCTCCATGTCCTTAGACATTCCCAAACATGGACAGTGGAATGAGAACACATAAAGATTAAATAAAGAGTCCAGTTTAAAATTACCTGAAGGTTACCTGGATTGATAGATACCTGAAAAAGACTGGAGGCCCCAATTGCTGATATGTTGTGATAATAACAAAGATGAAAAATTAGTCTGACTGTAAATAATAATTGATAATATTTTTCAAATTATTCCATCTGAAAACTTTGACCAAATTTACGGACTTTTTTCAGTTCATTAAAAACATGTTTCAAAGATTTTAGAATTATTTTAAGACATACGATGTGCATTCAAAAAGTATCGAACTTTATTTTTTCCAACCAAAATTAATGCCACATGAGGAAAATCCTTTGTTTGAGAAATGAAACCACCCATTCTGTGCATGCATAAAAATTTTCACATCAGTAGATCACATCAATTTCTGATTATTAAACTTAGCAGTACACACTTGTCAGATTTTCATTTCCATGCAAGATGACTGAACACATTGAAAATAGATATTGCATCTAGTTTTGCCAAAAGCTTAGTGATGCTCAAACTCAATCAGGTCATTGTTAATAATGCATGGGTAAAACTCAGATCAATGAGTGCTTTAAATATGGCCATACTTCAGTGGAGAGTGAGGTATGCTCAAGCAGGCATCCACAATTTGAAATGAGGAGCTGATTGAGAAGGTTTGGCAAATAGTCATAGAAGACTGCTGTGTAACAATCAAGGAAAATTGCTCATGAAGTGAGAATAAGTATAGGATCTATGCATTTCATTTTAACAGAGGATTTGGGTATGCAGAAAGTGTCAATGAAATATGCCCGCTCATTCTGGCAACATAATCCTAGCTTTCCTGGTCAAGAACAATACACAATTTGTTCAACAGACTCCCTACTCTCCCAACTTGGCACCGTGTGACTTTTGGCTCTTCCCCAATCTGAAAACCATGCTGAAAGGGAAGCAGTTTGAGATGTGAAAGAAAATTATGAGAAAAGTGCTCCATAGCATTTCAGAGATGTTTCAGAAGTGTTACCAGCAGTGGCAGAACTGCTGGGTGAGGTGTGTGAACTCACAAGGGGAGTATTTTGAAGATAATTAAATAAAATTTGTGAAATTTACAAAATTGATTATTTTATACCCAAAGGTTGGATAATTTTTGAATGCACCTTGTATAAGCCATAACCAAATTATCTAGATATGAAATTAAATAAAATTATTTTTTCTGATGATACCAATTCATTTATGAATTGCTGGTCATAAAATGTTTGATTCAAGTAATCTTCAGGAATTTTCAAACTGAACCCTTTATTTAATTTAAAGAATAGATTCTTCTCATTCCACTGACCATGTCTAAGGATATCTTATGTAGTTCTTAGTATTGCTTAGTTATTGCTTGCCTCATTTCCACTAAGTATACATTGCCTGGTCCACGGATTGAACTCACAATTACTATGTCTCCAAATTCAGGAAGCAATGCTTTAATTCACTCAGTTATTGTCCCATAGAGCATTTGGTTGGTTGATTTTGTTTAACAACCTCTATGCATTATTTAATGCTGTAATCTAAATATTTGTATGCCTTCAACTACAGATAGAATGTATTGTTGGTAATTCTACTATAAAATGAATCGCTGGTCATTTTGCTTTAAAAATGTATTGTTGGTAATTTTGCTTTAAAAATGTATTGTTGGTAATTTTACTATAAATATGTAGTGTAGGTACTTTTTATATAAAAATGTATTTTTATACTTTTATAGTGTTTTGTTTCTGTTTATGGGTTCACTATTTGCCCATAACTGGGACCCTAAGAGGTGCTGCCACCCCAGGTCAGGACCTGGGAACAACAGCAATTAAGAGGTGGTTCCACACTCTTCAAAACCTCCAATCTCCCTATCAGAGTCCTTACTGTCAGATGTAGTTTATTATCATACTCAGGACTTTCCCATAGAACATATGTCTTAGATATTTACTATAATCTACATGTAGATTCTGTAACCATATCAAATATCATATGCAAATCTCATTTACAATTTCATGTGTAAGTTTCATATACAATTTATACAATTTTATATGCAAAGCTGACATTCTGGTCTCAATATATTGTGAACTTACTGATTGGACAAATCATAAAATTCTACTCTCACAGTCTTCTATTTCTTATTGGTTCCAGTCTATGGTCAGTAGTGTAGTAACAGCTTTTTATTGCTATTATTGGAGAGTGCTTTGACCAATTTTGTTTTATCCATCAATCAATGTAGCATAACACTGAAAAGAGATTTTGTCAAATATGTGGTGTTGAAACAGAGAACAGGGAAAAGTGGATTCATGCCTCTCCCATGAGAACTAGTATGAATTGAACATAAATAGCTTTAACTGAAATTTCTACTGAGTTTGCTAATTCCATTTTTCAGCTTATAACCACTATACCACCCTGACACCACCTCGATGTCGGGTGAAAATTAAACTCTAGTTTCCTAAGCATTTATCTCATATGAGAAGTCATGAGACTATCAAACCTCCTGACCGAAAAGCAAAAAAAGAGGTTCACTACATATAATTAATCTCTTGTTCACCAACTCCAATTCTTAATTGTTGTAGGATCATTACATTGAATCTTATGAGTGAAATGCAAATCATTTTAATTATACATGATTATATACAAAGACTTGTGACATGCTAACTCTAATTTTCTTTCTCAATTAAATTATGTGTATTTGTCATAATGAGGTATAGATTGATCATGTAAGAAAAATAGTTTTTTAAAAAAATCCTTATATAAAACTTTAAACAGCCTTCAATAGACCAGTTTCTAGAAATGATCTCTACTCCGTTAAAAACAATCTCCATAATAAATTTGTATCTATCAGGTTTCTGTTAATTACTATTAAAAACTTAAATGCTGCTTTTTGTTAATATTCTAACTCTTTCAATCCACTTTCACACGAACAACATTTAAGTTAATTAAATTAATCATTAATTAAATTTTTAAGTTAATTAAATTAATTGTGACCTAGCATCACAGCTTCAGTTAGTTTCCCACTGACATAACATAGTTTCTTTGTGCCTTTTCTATAAATATTTTCATGATTATTATTCTGATGAACTTTCTGCCATGGTACTCCACCTATGCTGACGACGTTTCAGTTCTTGTGTTGAGCAGAGCCAAGATTGACAAAGTTGGCAAAGAAATCAACCACGATAAGTCTGTTGGCTTTTGGTTGGGCATTGAAAGGGAATTTCTCTTCTTAGGCCTTTTCTCTGGATGGATGGGCCGGTCAAGATACTTGACATCTGGTTTAGTTCTGATCTCTTGGAAATGAATTGGTCAGAGGTACAGGAGAAGGCTGAGGTCTCAGTTTGTCAGTGGTCCTAGAGGAGTCTTTCCTTAAAGGGAATGGCAAAGGTATGTGCCTCACACATCTACCCTATTCTTCTTTACTGACTCTCCATGCTTCCACTCCTGTATACCACACTAACGAGTTTAGTAAGGGTGTCGTTCTCCTTTTTAAGTTAAGAAAAAGTTTTACTTATATTGGATTTGATATTTTGTTAAATGGTGGGTTAAACCAAATAATATTGTGTTTTCTATTCTTATGTTTATTGTTAGCATTCTTACTAATGTTTATGTATTCTAGTTTAACTTTGTGTTTACTTTTTTCTAGTACTACATATTTAATTTTATATTTGTCAAAAGTAATTTTGTTATTAGAGTTAATTGAGAGTCTGTATTGCACTGATTTGTGCAAGTTGTTTAAAATTCCTGGTGGGTGGGGTTGGATTCTTTGCTAATGTATTTATGATTATAAAACTCGTTAGTATAAGGCATGTATATTCCTTTGGAGAGGTCAAAAGTAGTGTCCAGAAAGTTGATCACCTTGGTATTGGTGTTAGTGGCGATATTTACACTGCGTGCCAAATTATTATCGAGATAATCAATTCACACAAAATTTTCAATACTGACTGGTGCAATCACTGATATTTTTGTGCTGATCTGCACAATGTAAACAAACTGGCGATTTGAGTGCGCCAAATTATTAGAAAAGTGTAAGAATTTAGTGAAAAGATGGGCAGTAAAAGCAGTTTAAGTGATGCTGAAAAGAAAACTATCACTTCAGAACTTAGTCCATGATCCTTGAAGTATTTGATAAGATGCTTTCTAAGTTGATCTGTTTGTTGTGGATTAGTGTTATATAGGAGGATAACTCCATTGTCTCTGTACAGATCATGTTATCGAAAGTATACCTAAGTCTTCACAGTAGCAAAATGCCAACCAATTCACAAGCTTCTGTAGAATCGAATGCTCCCATCACTATAGAAAAGTTTGGGTTGTCTTTTCTGGCTTTGAAGACAAAGAACTTTCTATGCAGCATGCGAACCATGATGTCTTCCTTAAACCTGCACAACAGGACTACAACCCTGCAGTGGAAGAAGGTGTGACACAAGGTCTCTACTTATTCACTGCAGTGAATACAGTTTGGAGAATTTTCCAAGTGCACCAAACAAAGTCTTTTGCTGACCAAGAGGGCCTTTTGTATCACCAGGTAAATGATGCTTCATCATTAGTGAGGCATTTCAACCTGGGCACCAAGCTCATCTGTCAGACCATTGCTCAACAAAATCTTCAAAAAGAACAACATTAAGATTAGTTAAAGCTGCACCAAAAACTTCAAACAGTATATAGCACAACATAATAATATAACATTGAACAAATATTCAAACAATCTCAATAACAATATTAATACAGACAAAAAGTGTAACTGTCAAAAAAACTACCTGTCTACTAAATTATAAATGTATGAATGAAGGCATTATTTACAAAGCCAGCATTAAACATAATTACAAAACCAAGTTTTATTGTGGTTCCACTGAAAACCACTGGAAAACCCGGTATTACTATCATACAATGACTCTTGCCAATAAACAATATTCAAATGCCATGGCACTCTCAAAACTTTACTGGGAAAATAAAATAAATCAGCACCAAAACTACCTCCTTTTCTGGCCACAGCAACAGATGTAACCTGTGTTTGCTGGAAAAAAGATTCATAAATATTTTTATTTATGACCCCAGTCTGCTGGACAAACATAATGAGCTCATGATAGCTTGCACCCATAAAAAGCTCCCTCCGAAAGTATTTTGATTCTGGATAAATCTTTTTACTCAACTCCTACTGACCATTAAATATTTTAGGTTAAATACTTATCCCACTTTAACAATTTAAGCATCTATTAATATGTAACAGGTTACATGGTCTCCTTCTTTTCTTTAAATTTCTTTTTAATTTTAACGTGTATGTGTGTGTGTGTGTATATATATATATAAAAAAGTGAACATAGAAGTCAACACTTAGAGGCGACAGTCTGTTTCATGCTATATGCAATCGTCAGGCCTGATGATTGCATATAGCACGAAACAGACTGTCGCCTCTAAGTGTTGACTTCTATGTTCACTTTTATATTTACACACGCTCTATCTCTGATATTGAGCACTTTATTCCATAAATATAGCACACCTTAAGACCATATTTCTTTATATATATATATATATATATACACACACACACACGTTTCATTAAGGACTACTAACAAGGTACTGCAATTAAACCTTATATTTAATTTTTCTTGTGTTTGTACAAGTGTTTTCTTTTCTGGAAGCAAAATGTGTAAAAACTTTCCAAAAGTTTTGCATTTCCGAGCACTTTCAGCTATACTTTTAGCCATTATCAAGGATGATCTTAATTAGTTGTGTTATGTATGTATCTAGAGTTATAGGGATATTTTATTTTCCAAACACGGTGAGCACATTGTGGTTGTGCTCACAGAATAAAAGCTAAATCGCAGTAACTTGTCAGTCATCTTTAACAAAACATCTATAAAAGAGGGATTGCTGATTAAATACATAATATATATATATATATATGTTCTCTCAAAATAATTTGTTTGGGCTCTCAGGAAGGATGGGGTAATTGTATAAACAGTGGTTGCTGCTGCTAATGCAATTCTTTTCAACTAGAATCAAGCTCTCCTAGCCACTGACGTCTTTCATATAGTAAAAATCTTAAAATTTCTCTTTCTCTTTGCTGTGTGACGATAGCTTGGGGGTAGAATCTCTGACTGATGCCAAATCGGTTGGGTTTCAACCCCAGCTTGAGGCAATCGAATGTCTAGCCACACTGATGAGCTGTGATACAGTGAAACAGTCTGTCTGTGGATGACTATACATATATATATATATATATATATATATATCCAAATGAGTTTCATCAAATTCAATTAACTTAAATTAAGGTTGGTCTGTTTCATTTTTAATTGTATTTTTCCAATTTTCAAAGAATATATTGTATATTAGGATCAAAATTGTGGATAAACTGTCCAAAGTTCATGTTTAATTCATTTGTGTTCAAGTACTTTTGACTGTTTTAGTCATTAACAAGGACCATATATTGTCAGTGTGGTAGGTAATATACTGCCTGGTATTCTATAGAGAGCTGAATGTTTGAATTAGTCCAATATGATGTTATATGTAACAGTTAAATAGGGTGAGACCACACCAAAAAGAAATGCATGAAATTTTATGCATATTTCTTTATTATTATTATTATTATTATTATTATGCATATTAAATATTTTATACACACTTCAAGATACTGTCGCCTGTGGTGAAAGATATTTTATTTTGATGTATAGTAACCAATGTAAGAAAAGTATACCAAATTGACAGCACATGGTTCTTAATTCAATAACCCACCATTTATCTGATATATAAAGTTCATAAATCATATTTCAGTGTTTGTAGTGTGTGTAATAGTAGAAGAAAGCAGGTTTGTACAATCAGGTAAAAATCAGTCCAAATACCGATTTTAAGGATGGGTTGGTATTTCTCATTCAGATGACTGGCACTACACAATCTTCCTCTAATCAATCTTTAAGAAGATTTGCTTATTCAAGAGTAAAATTTCATTACATCATAAAATATTTACCATTGCACTTATTCAGGATACTAGCAAAGTGGAAGGGCAAATTGGAAAACTGGAATTCTTAGAAGAAAATCTAAGAGGTGCCCCAACAGATGTGTACTTGTCTCCCAGAGAAAATCTCTCAGAATCTTGGAGTTCTACCTCATTTCTTTCCCACACTGAAAAAATTGGTATGTATTTATCCTATTTTACTTACTTTGAAAACCATATCAATGTGTGTGTGAATATATATTTGTATCATTATATATATATATCTATATATATATAAATATATATATATATATATTCTTACTTAAACATTATTTTTAGCAGATACCCATATTTGAGTAGATGCTTTGTTAACTTATTAAACACTATATTTATTTATTATCTATCTGTCTGAATATTCGAGAAATCTTATTAGAAAATATGCATTCTCTAGCAGAGCAGTAGATGATAATAAATATAGTGTTTAATGAGTAAACACAGTATCTACTCAAATATGGATATCCACTAAAAATAATGTTTAAGTAATAATATATATATATATATATATATATATATTAGTAAATATACATTTTATTGTCGGATTAATAAAAGAAAAATCCATTCCCAAATATATATATATATATATATATATATATATATATATATATATATATATATATATATATATGAATGAATTGATGAGCAGATTTCCACATTCATATGCTTGTTGATTTGTCACAACAAATATGTATTTTAAGGCACTATTAACTGATCGGTGATTTCCTGATCAACTTGATGTCTTTATTGTCTCATTTTGATCCCGCCGATGTGACCTCCATTTTCTGGCTTTTTCTTTCTCTATTTTGGATAGGTGTTATTCCCATGTTCAAATTTAAATATAATTTAAATCAAAGGAAAAAAAATTCTTAGTGGAGGGGGCCCAAGGACCCCTTTGATCAAAATGAAATATACCTATACAAGTACTCTCAGAGTCATTCCCTTGTTCAAATTTAAATTTTATTTATATCAAAGAGGAAGAAATTTTCAGTGTAATATATTTATCCAAATACTCTGAGTGATCTAGTTTCAGAATATATATTGCTATAAAAATCTATATATTCAGCTAATAATGGCTAATAGAATAGCTGAACGCACTCGGATTCACAGAACATTTGAACAGTTTTTACACTCTATATGCCCTAAATACTTGTATTAATACAAGAAAAATTTAATAAACAGTTTAATCATAGTGCCTTGTCAGTTGTCTTCAATGGAACTTGCATAAAAGAGGGATTACTGCCCAAATACACAATTTTATACAGTGTGCGATGGGTAAATTGTTGCCATTTTATTATTTTTAATTTCACGCATATGCGCTGTTTTTTTGTTTTTGATTTTGTTGACTGCACATTATAATAGGGCTAATTTGGCACCATCTGTGAGAAAAAGTGTACCATGGCACAATTCTCTTTGCCAGAAATTTGGAAACTGCATACTGTACTGCTTGGCATTCACGCCGGAAGCTCCAATACGAACATTTCAGTGCAGAGGAACTGAAAAGATTTGGATGATATATCCAGTCAACATCATGTTGTTTTGAGTAATCAATAGTGGAGGTGATGTAGGAGAACAGTGGAGTAATAGATAGCAGCTCAGTATAAGGAATAGGAGAGCCGAGTTTGAATTCCAGTTGGATCTATTACATGCACTTACAGGAAAAGTATGAATCCTCTTTCCCCCAGCTATAGGTAAATAGCAGGACAGACTGGGTTCTATAGCCTTGAGTAGCAACTCGTCTAGGAGAAAGTAACTCTGAATTCAAAACTGTATGCAGTGCTGGTATAACACATACAGCTAAAGAAAGGATTGTTGGCATTGGCTTGATGATCCCAACTATGGTTGAATGATGATGATGACTAATGATGGTGACATTATGCCTCCATTCATCTTCCCATAGGGCCTCAGACTCAACACAGAAGCCTACATCAAGAACCTTGAGGAGTTAGTGCTACCATGAGTCAAGCGGGTGGCTGCTGGAAGACCCTATGTCTGGCAACTGGACTCTATACCATACCAGACAAGCAGGAGAACCCAGTCAGACAATTTCTATGATATTATCTCAATCTTTACATCTAGCCACCTAAATCCCCAGACTGCATTCGTATGTGTGGGGCACAGTTGAGCGAGAGACCAATAAAACTTCTTGTAACACCAAATATGAACTGAAGGTAAGGATTATGGAAGCATTCACCAACTTAAACAAGGAGACCATCCAGAAGAGTTACAGGAGATGCTGAAGTCATCAGGTGGTCACGGTTGAAGCCAATTGTGATTTTATTGAATAAATTTAGTATTTCAAGATATTTTTGTGTAATCTTCATAAATATATCTGTTAAAATGAGATGTCAGTGTTATTTTTATTTTGGCATAATTTAGATGACAATTTATCCATCGCATCCTCTCTGTGTGTGTGTGTATATATATATATATATATATATAAAACAAGCAAACGAACAGGCAGACAAACACTTTCTAGTTCCTGGTCATCAGGTAATTTGATTTATGGCAACCTCTTATCCTCAGAGATCACAATTCCTTTTTCTTACATACAATTTTGTCTTTCATTCTAACCTGATGTAGATGAACACAGCAGACATTCTTTCAGTGAAACACATCTCTTGCAGCTTTTCCATTTTGTCTGATTATCTTCATGCACACATGTAATGTGTATGGGACTCTTATTTCTTTTCTTTTTTTTTCAAATAATTTTCTTTGGACTGTTTTCAGATACATTCTGTGAAATGGATTATCCTATACTTAATACTTCACCAGTGCAGAGCCAGTCATCTCAGTCATCAAGAACAAATTCTCCAATTGAAGAGATCAAAATTCAGGTATATATATATATATATAGAAAGAGAGAGAGAGACAGAGACAGAGAGAGAAAGACCTCTTCTGTCAGACATATTCCCATTAATTTCTGCCTGATAATAATTTCTTTGCTACCGATTTTCAATGTGTCACAGTTTGAATGCTGAAACTTGGTAAAAGAACATTTTAGTTGAAAAATTAAAGAAAAATTAATTGGATAATCATCAAATTCCATTTTTAAGTTCTATTCTTATTTTGATGATTTCTGCTCGTTGCCCTGTGAATCTCTTTCACCTTTCTGTATCTAGAATAATATTAATCTAGAATGATCTATCCGAAATTCTTCTGTGAGGGACACAAAATCTGTTCTTTCTACCTTCTACACACATCACTAAAGTTAATATTTTGCTAAAAGAACATATATATTAATTGAGAATCTTTCTGAATGTTATGTCTGTTCACCAAAACATGTATAATGAAAATGTTGATTTTTTTCTATATTCTTTAGTTTTGATATATTTGTTTAATAAATCCTACCCATGATAGCATAAATTACATAAATAATTAAATAATTAATATATAAATAAAATTTAATAAAAGTACTACCACATCCCATAATAGTTGTTACATTTGTATACTTACATTATTAATGGTTATATTTATATAGTAATACATCTGTGTTACCTTAAAACTTATCAGAAATATTTTTTAATAATATGAGGTATCATGAAACTGTAACAAACAAAACACATTTACATTTTTTTAAGATTATGTGACTGTCAATCCTGAAAACCCAACAACAATCTTAAGAAACTGTAACAAACAAAACATAAACAAAACTAGAAAAACAATCATAAAGATTTTCAAAAATATGGAAATCAACATAGATATAAAAGCTAATCTAAATGAAATAGATTTTCTTGATGTCACCTTCAACATAAGAAAAAGTACATATAAACTATGCAGAAAACTTAATTGCAAACCACTGTATATACACAGATCTCCCAACTACCTGCCATCAATAATCAAGCAGATACCACAATCAATTAACAATTAATTGCCTTTCCAACAATTCTTCCAGTGAAGCCATATTCAACGAAGCTAAAAAAGACTATGAAAGAATCCTAAAAGATAGTGGATTCCTAGCAACACTCACATACACACCACACAGCACAAAAAGCCAACAGGAAGAGAAACATAGTATGGTTCAACCCACCGTACAACACAAACATAAAAAACAAATGTAGAAAATGTATTCATTAAACTCATACGCAAGCATTTCCCTGCATCAAGCACTCACCATAAGATATTCAACAAAACACAGTACAAATCAGCTACAGTTGTACAGAGAACATGACACAAATAATTAAAAACACAACAAGAAAACAATCAACAAACCACTTGAACCATGTGTAACTGCAGAATAAAGAATGAGTGTCCCTTAAACGGCAATTGCTTGCAGAAAATAAACATAGGAGTAACTGAAGGACCCTGGAAAACTATGCACACAAAACATCCTTTACAAATAGTAAATATACAAACAGCACAGTGCTTTCTAAACATATCTGGGAGATTAAAAACAGAAAACAAATCACATTAAAAATATCATGGAAAATAAGGAAAACAACATCAGCCTACAACAATCAAAGAACTGTAAACTCTGAGTACAAGAAAAAATATCTATAATTACCTTCCCAGATCAAAACAAATTACTGAATAAACAATCAGAACTCATCTTGAAATGCAGACATGAAAACAAATTTTTACTATGCTACTTGAAAATCAAAAACTGGAAATAAATAAAATAAATAAAAAACAAGAAAATTAAATTAACCCAAACAAACAAATAAATAAATAAATAAACTTTGAAAATAATAAACACATTAACAAACTACGTCCACCAAAATAACTGTTAGAATAATACAATAGACTACCTACAATGCATCACTGATCTGTATATATAAAAAGTTTAGCAAAAGCACAACACACATGATCTGATGATTGCATTTAAACTGTCACCTCTGGGTGTTGACTTCAATGTCCATTTTTATATTTACATACACTCTATTCCTGATATTAAGTATAAAATATGGTTTTAAGGTATGCTATATTTACTGGTTAAAGTAACCAGTAAATATAGCATACCTTAAAACCATATTTTATCATATATATTAGGTTGGTGCAAAAATAATGTCGTTTGCTCACATATGTTACTATTTGAGAAAACGACATTATTTTTGCACCAACCTAATATATATGGGATAACGATATATAAATTTTTATATATCAAGAACACTTTTGAAAGAAAAGATGTATGACAAATTGGAAAAAGGTTTGTGGCACTGTTCATTCATTAGGACTTCATCGGACTGGGTTTGTTTACGTTATATTTTTCTTTCTTAGGTGATGGATTCTGGAATGCTTAAGGAAGACATTTCACCATTATGCACAGAGACTTCACAATCAACAAATCTTCTGGATTCTAAAAGGATTCACTGTATGTTGATTTTATTATTGTCAATAGTGTTGATCATTAAATGATGATGCTTGTTAATATGTTTTTGTCATTGTGGATAATATAATGTTTTGTCAGTTTTGGTCTTCCATAATTCAAACATTCCATGCAACACTCAAAGCAGCTTTCATTACATATAGGTAACGAGTAGGGTTGCCTCATTTAGCTGCAAGTAGTGAATTGGGATATTTTTGAAAGCCTAGCACTACTAAATTTTGAATTGACTTTCTTATTATTAACAGTAGTCAAAGTAACTAACTTATTTTTAAGTCCTGAATAGTGAAATGCTTAATTTAGTTGGATTGTCAAAGTTAGCTAAAAACAATAGAGTGACATGTTTTGTATATCACAGAGCAACAGACACTGTCTTTTATATGGAGAATTTTTTTTATTTGAAGCTTATAAATTATGTAGAGGGTGAATTGTTGCCATTTTATAATTTTAATGACACCCATGCACTTTGTGTCTGTTTTTGATTTTTTCAACTGCACAGTTTAGTAGAGACAGTTGGCCACCATCTGCAAGAAAAAGAGCCCCATGACATAATTCACTCCACCAGAAATTTTTTAAACAGCATACTGTACTGCTTGGCATTCATCTTGGAAGCTTCAATATGAACATTTCAGAGTATTTAGGTGTATTGACAGTCAGTGCAGAGGATTCAGAAAAAGTTAGATGAGTCTGATGGTGATTACAAAGGTGTTTGAAGTGATCACTAGTGATGGCGATGTTATACCTCCATTCATCTTCCCACACTGAACATAAAGGCCTATATCAAGTGCCTTGAGGAGGTAGTGCTATCCCAGGTCAAGTGGGTGGCTGCTGGAAGGCCCTATGTCTGGCAAAAAGACACTGCACCATGCCACACAAGCAGGAGAACCCAGTTATGGCTGTCAAACCATATCACCCCTTACATCTGGCTACCTAACTCCCCAGATTGCAAAACCCTTGATTATTATGAGTGAGAGACCAATAAAACTTCTTGCAACACCAAAGATGAACTGAAGTCAAGGATTATGGCAGTATTCACCAACTTAGACAAAGAGACTGCCCATAAGAGTTGCAGGATATGCCAAAGTCATTTGGATGTTGTGATTGAACCAATTGTGATTTTATTGAAAAAATTTACTCTTTAGTATGAGGTTGGTGCAAAAAATAATGTCGTTTTCTCACATAGTAACATGTGAGAAAACGACATTATTTTTGCACCAACATAATATTTTAAAATATTTTTGTGTCATTTCAGTAAATATATCTGTTACAATGAGATGCCAGTGTTATTTTCATTGTTGCATAATTTACACGACAATTTATCCATCGCACCCTGTATATGATCAGTTTGAACCAATTTACTCTTCGTTGTGGTTTTCTTTTTTCGTAAAGGTTCAGCCATGTATCCTTTCAGCCTTTTTCAGTGTCTGATAAGGTCTCAGGGTACACAGACAAAAATGATTAAACAACATACAATGACTAAAACTCTTTAATAAAATTCAGAGATCTTTAAACTATTGAAGACTGTGAACATACGACTGGGCCCCTCAGACAGTTTTTCATTGACTAGTCAGCTTCTCTCTCCATGCCATGCTTCAATTTCCATTTGCATCAGTGTGAACAAAAACTAGGAGAAGCCCAATTCAACAAAAGAATAGAAGGTGAAATATTCCCATGACAGGAAAAGAAAACTATAATCTTGTTTTCTATATACTAAGTTCTATATTTATGGATTCACCTTGTGGGTAAGTAAGTGACATTTGGTGACAGTTGCAATTTCTGTCTTCTCTCGTGACAGACTAATGGACCGGATTTTCCCTTCAGCCAAGTCTCTACATCTCTCTCTGACTGGGACTGCTCATTCCTAATCACATCTCAATGGACAGCTTGTTTCTGACCCTTATCTAGAATGTGGCCAGATTATATAAGCCATGATTGAAATCCCCTACTTTCAAGCCAAGTGGCACTTGATCCCAGAAGTTTTTATTTATTTATTAATTAATTTTTTTTTGTCCCTACTTATGGAGAGTGGGTGGTTTCTTTGGAATTCTCATTTTGATTCTATTGGTAACACAGTTATAAACCCTAGTTTCTCCAGACACAGATAAAATCATTTATTTGTTTATATGTTCAGTCATGATCAGTTGAGCAGAGACCCATCACACAACAGTTTTTCAATAAATTTGCAATTTCAGCTGAATGTTTTCTGTAATCATTCTAAATTTTTCAAGCCTATGTCTAGAATAAATTCAAGTTTTGCTGTTTCATCATCTTTTGGCTGCCCCACTATTCCTTCAACTCCCAGGTCAGTGCCTAGTAATTTTCAATTTTTTCCCATTTCTTTTATTTTCGCTTGCTGGAAAATCCATGTTCCTGGTGTGACAATGTTTTCTTTGATCACAATGAGATACAATTTTCTGTCTTGAATCACAAACTTTTTTCTTGGACACCTTTGATTTGTGCTCAGATTATTTGTTGACATGGTTGAATCTAAGCCATTTGCACAATTCTCAGTGTTTTTATTGTTCCTATTCTGTCATGTCTGTACTCATATTTAATTTGGGCCAGTTTGTTTCTGTCACTTACAATATTGTTTACAGTCTGGTCTTTTTTTTCTACAATGGCAACATCTGCTACTTTTTTTTTTATTTTACCTAATTTTTACCTTGACATATACTAAATGTCCTTTGTATAATGAA
This sequence comes from Acanthosepion lycidas, assembly GCA_963932145.1. Classification (NCBI taxonomy): domain Eukaryota; kingdom Metazoa; phylum Mollusca; class Cephalopoda; order Sepiida; family Sepiidae; genus Acanthosepion; species Acanthosepion lycidas. The sequence goes on from OZ010589.1 coordinate 55,100,160, forward strand.
ATCCAGAGCTTTTGTTTGTGACACTTATTTGTCTTGTAAATTTTCTATAGAAGTTTTTTTTTTTTTTGCATTATTTATGGACTAATGTTCTCGTCTTTGTTATTATCACATTTCGGTCAGGTGTCTATTGATCTGATTAACCTTCAGGGAATTTTGAACAGAACCCTTTATTCAATCTTTGGAGTAGCTTGTTCTTGTTCTTCTATTGTTCATGTCTAGGGATATCTCATCTCGTTCTTTTTAGTACTACTAGGTTATTGCTTATCCTGTTTCCAATGTGTTTACTACTTGAGCTCAAGACAATAGCCTTGTGAATTAAAGCATTGGTTCATGAATTTAGTGTTATAGTAATTGTGAGTTCGATCCCAGGGCAGGGTAGTACAAACTCAGACTCAGTGGAAACAGGATTAAGAATAAATGAGATGTACTAAAAAAAAAAAATGATATATTCCAAGGTATGCACAGTGAGGGATAAAAACAATGTACCCCACCCCAGTAGATTAAATAAAGTGTCAGTTCAAATTTCTCTGAAGGTGGTTTGGATCACTAGACACTTGAAGAAGGTCAAATGGCATAATGGCCAAAACATTGTAATAATCACAATAAAGATGAGGACATTAATCTACCTGTAAATAATTATAATTTGTCATTGACTTAAATATCAACTTATTACAATCTGCCCAAGACAGGTGATATATGCTAATAGTTTATCAACACATGTCCCAGTGGATAAAAGCATTGGATAGATCCAGTGAATAGATCCAAAGAGTTGTGAGTTCAATACCAGGCTAAAAAAATTGGAGAGTTGAGTTAAAGGGAAATAACTGAAACATCCAAAAGAAGCATGGCACATTGAACTAGAACTATCTATCCCAGTGAATGAAATAAAGGGTTCAAAATTCCAATCACCTGAAGAAGGCCAGAGCATACAACGTCTGAAACGTTGGGTATATGGCAATGAAGATGAAGAAAATGGTCCGAATAATGTAAATGGATAAATTCTCTTTCTTCTCCTCTTCTATCTTTTTAATCATTTCAATCCAAGTAAGGCAAGAAATCTATTAAGATGCAAGGGGTTACTGAGTTTTAGAGAATATAAGAAAATTAACTGGGAAGTAAGAAGCTAAAAGAGATTTCCACAGGTGAGAAGTGTGATAAAAGAAACTATTAGCATAGAACTTAGGGTTACATCTTGCCATTTCAACTGTAAAATGATGAGACCCTGCTGCCTATCTAGTACTGTACTTAAATTTATAAAGTCTAGGTACCAAAAAGAAAAATTCATCACAACAATTACCATGAAAGTATTTATAGAAAAGGCAAGGGAAGTTACATTACATTGGTGAGAAAGTGACTGAAGAGCCAAGATACCAGGTTAGGACTAATAACATTGCAGATTCTTTTTTGGATTTTTATCAAGAATCTCTAAATATATAGGAGCATCAGACCAGTTGTGACAGCAATATTCAAGGTAAGGATGAATGGTGGGCTCACACAGTCATTACTTTTTGTGTGTGTTTATGAGTGATATGAAAGACTTTGTGAGCAAGATTTTTTTCAGAAGTTCCTTCTGGATCTGGTTAGTTATGGCTCTCCACAAGTTCCTGTCTTTTGTTGTTTTTTTAAGTAATTTTTGACTCTTTAACATCCTTCTTTGTCCCTATTCTATTATCTAAATTCATTAAGTAGGTTATTCACTGTTTCCACATACCGGCTTCTCTTGCCTTCAATATGTAAGTGTTAAATTCTCTTGGCCTTTTTTTCTCCCAGAAATTTTTGCTGTCTTTTTAAGTTTTTATAAATTTCTTTATCATTCTTATTTTCCTTAAAACTTCCATGATATTCACATTTTCAGTCTATTGTATTATTAAAATTCCTCAGTAGAACCACATATCTGTTGCTTCAACTCTCTTTTTCATTCATGATGAAATTATCCAGTATTCCCTACCATATTAGAAGATTTAGATATATTGTAGTTCAACCCTCTTTTGTTTCTAACAACATTTTCCTATGTCTTAATACTTTGCTTAGTTTCTGGAAGGCATCTTTTGCTATTCTGATGTGTCTTCAGATTTATGTCCATAATTATTCTTCTATGTGCCATTTCCCTTCAGGATGTTTCCTGTCCTTTGTAACTTTAAAAATTTTTTTATCTTTTTTTATCTCTCCTAAACCCTGTTTTGCTATCCATTTACTCAAGCTCACTAAGTATGTTATACATTGCTTTCCTCTATCCCTCTTGCTTCAATCTGTCCTGTGAGTATCAAATTTTCCAAGCCCTCTTTCCTCATTATGTGCCCAAGAATTTTAAAATGTCTCTTCCTGATGTTAAATATAAGTGTCGTTTTCATTTCCATTTTTCTCTAAAACTTGTTGCACACATGTTCAGTCTATGGTATTCTCAGCATCCTTTTGTAGAATCACATTTCTATTGCTTCAAGTCTGTTCTTCATCTTTGAGGAGGTTGTCCAGCATTCACTGATAATACATAATAATTCAGTACTCTTTTCTTTGTTTCTAATGAAATTTTCCTGTTTCTTAATATTTTGCTTAGCATTTGAAAAGCAACTTTCACTATCCTAGTGCACCTTTGGATTTTGGTGTTGCACTTTCCAGCCTCTGCTAAAATACTTCCCAGATATTTAAATTGTTATACTTGTTTGATTTTGGTATCTCCAATTTATAATTTAAATGTTGGACTGCTCCTTTTTTGCTACCAACCTTGCATTCTGTCTTGTAATGTTTAGTACTTTCTTCTCACTTTCCTTTCTGTAGAAGTGCTTTCAGTTTCCTTTCCATGTCTGCTATCAACACTGTGTCATCTGCATATCTTTTGTTATGGCCACCAATAAGGAATCCTGGTAGGACTTCCAATTCTCTTATAATCACCTCATTGAATAGGTTGAATAAGTCCATTGAGACAACATTCTTGTTTTACAACACTTTCTATTTTTGTATATAAAAAATCTCAGCTTGTTACCTCTTTATTTTAGTCCAGGATACAACCCATGACTCTGCCTCTTCTGTGATTAACTCCGCAGTAAGCAAGGAATCTCAAAATAATTCAAAGACTGACAATTTCAAAGATCTTCAACCAGATTTATTTGCTGCAAGGCCTCATCTTCAGGATGTTAGGATAGATGAATTAAACCTGACACAATCTGCTTACCCTCAGGTTTCTGGCCCAAATAAAGAAAGACACAATACAAGGATCACAGTTCAAGAATCTCAAGCTTCACAGGTTGGTACACTCTAAGAAATGAACTGCATATGATTTGTTTGTGAGCAATGTACACAATAATTTTACTGCCTTTAACTTGTGAAGATTATTCCACTTTGCTAGGATGCTCGCTAGATGGCATGACATTCAGTTGTATAAAAAGAAAGGACTCAATCTCTCTTTGCCATTTTTGCTAACTCAGAAAGAGGATGCATTATATAGCAGATTTGTCAAGCTTTCCCTTCTTAGTTGCCTGGCAAATTGACCGCATAATTTCAAACAAACAATGTGGACATGAAACACATCCTACAGCTAAGCCTATAAATGTTTTTCTTTCTTTTTATGAGCACAGCCTCATGGAAATATAATTTTCTTTTCTTTTTGTGAACTATTTGTCCATTAGTATATTTTTGAATGGATTTTTTTTTTACTTTATTTCTTATTACTATAAATGTATATATTATATAATTTATTGCTATAAATTATTTCTTTATTACTATAAATGTATACTATATTTTAAATGTATACTATATTTTATATAATTTATTGCTATAAATTATTTCTTTATTACTATAAATGTATACTATATTTTAAATGTATACTATATTTTCAATGTATACTATATTTTATATAATTTATTGCTATAAATTATTTCTTTATTACTATAAATGTATACTATATTTTAAATGTATACTATATTTTAAATGTATACTACATTTTATATAATTTATTGCTATAAATTATTTCTTTATTACTATAAATGTATACTATATTTTAAATGTATACTATATTTTATATAATTTATTGCTAAAAATTATTTCTTTATTACTATAAATGTATACTATATTTTAAATGTATACTATATTTTATATAATTTATTGCTATAAATTATTTCTTTATTACTATAAATGTATACTATATTTTAAATGTATACTACATTTTATATAATTTATTGCTATAAATTATTTCTTTATTACTATAAATGTTATTTTTAGGATAGCAACTCAAATAGATATGTATACCCACTGAAAATAACATTTAGAGTAATAAGAAATAAAAGTATATATATATATATATATATATATATATATATATATATATATATAAATAATATGAAATGAAGGCATATGTATAAAATTCCTTCACATGAAATATGTTTCTTTTGAAAGTTCTCAACCTCTTTGTCAAAATTCTTGAACAACTGCATCTGTTACAAAGTAACTTCTCTCATTACAAACTAATGACAAACATTACAATTTCTTTGTCACAAACTGTATGTGTACATAATAATATTTTTATCTATTATTTTCAGTTGTCAAATGTTTCAAATAAAGACTTTACTTCATGAAATTCAGTTTATTCAATTATGACACTTTTTATAAAACCAGATTAAATATTGATTTTTCAGTTTCAATTCATCATTTTTGCAGCTTTTGCTGGAAGTCAATCAAGTTTAAAATGTATTTGTGAAGCCAGACTTCTTAGCTTTTTGTTTTTGTTTGCAAAGCCAAAACCATTCTATTATTGAGTCTATTCACATTCAGAAATGTTTAACTCTTTGAAACACCATGGACTAAATTTTATCCCACTTTTGTGGCTATCCAGAATTTTAATATCCCCTTTTTGCCTTTATATATCTAGGAAAACAGATTATTATATTCTGTTCCAGCTTTTATATCCCATCTCATAATTAAACATCTAACTGAAATTGATTTCTTTTTACATCTAAATCTTCACTTATTAATTGAATACTTGGCACTTTTTAAGCTTCTAAGAACTGTTGGAGACAGTTGAACTGGCTGATGACAGTTTTGTAATTTAAAATCTTTTGGTTTGACATGGCTGAATGGTTACAGTGCTTGCCTTCTGAACATGAGACCTGGTTTTGAATCCCCCTATAGTCAATTTATCAAGGAGGTATGACTTCTTGAAAATATCAGATTGGAGAGATGATCCCAGCATATAGCAGTGTTAGGAAGTGCCTGAAAAACATGCTACTATTGAATTGGATTAATTATAGGCAGGAAAATGGTTAATTCCTGTTTATTTAATTTTCCTGGTGGGTATTGTGTTGAATTGTTTGTTATTAATTATCTATGTCATTAAGGGATTGGCCATAAATTTAAGGTCCATATTTAAGTCATTCAGTGATGGGTTATAAGTTTAGGAATGGGGTTTGAGTCACTTAGGTATTTTATTCATTTATTATTTACTAGCTTAAAAGCCCCCACCATTGGGTAGCATTTAAGCTAGCTCCTACGGAAGGATCTTGATTGGGCCTTCATCACAATAGGTTTAGAACGGAGTAGATGCGATAGGCAACAATAAACTACAGAAGAGCTCAAAATTGGTTGTTGCATTTAAGTATTGCAATAATACTTAAGCTTACCTTTTAAATGTTCAATGGTAATTTTTCTGCTGCCACTTAATTTAAAAACAATTTGATGTATGTAGGTCCTTACTTTTTGTACAAACAATTATTTTTATTTCATGGGTGACTTACGCTGGATTTTGCAATTAATTTTGATTATTTCCAAATTTATTTCTAGGTTATAAAAATTGTTATTATACAAAAAAATTTGTTACAGTTACATACAATATATATATATATATATATATATATATATATATATATTGTATGGATTTTTTGTAAGCTTTTTCAGAAGTTATAACTATGTTAATTAAAAGATTTACGAATACTTATTTCTCCCCACTATATATATATATATATATATATGTATATATATATATACATTGTGATCGTGGGAAGAAATAAGTATTCGTACATCATGAAATCTTTTCATTAACACTGTTATAACTTATGAAAAAGCTTACAAAAAATCCATACAATATTTCTACACCAGTGTATAATGCTGCAATATGCAAAGAAACAATTAGAAAACTTTGTTATAATTGAAATTGTGTTATTTCCAAAATTTCAAGGCAAAAAAAGTACTCACACAAAATAAGTCTCTAATATCAAAATTACCTTTATCTATATTATTTTTTTGTAAGATTTCTTATAAATATATATGTATATATAATTATATATATATATTTATATATAGGAGGCATGGTAGAGTAGTGGATAGCAACTTGGATTGAGGAATAGGAGAGCTGAGTTCGAATTCCAGTCAAATCCATAACATTCACTTATGTGTTAATACCCTTGGGAAAGGTATTAATCTTCTTCTTCTCCCTCAAGCTATGGAGAAATAGCAGGACAGACTTGGTTCCATAGCCTTGGATGGCAACTGGTCTAGGATAAGGACAATTTTGAATTCAAAACCTGCGGAGGGTCATTTGGGAACCATGTGGTATGTAGTGCACCAAATCTCTGTATTCAGCCTTTCAAAAAGTGTATATATATATATATATATATATATATTGAAGAAGCTCAATCACTCATCAGTCATTTTTCCACCACTTGCAATGCATTCGGATTAACTATAGGCATAAAGAAAACTGAAGTTGTCCCTCAACCAAGGCCTACACCTAAGCAGGTCAAGGGTGTAAAACAAAAACCACCTGTCCATACCTTTCCAATCGTTCCTATTACTGCCGCAACAAGCTGAAGTATGTAAAAACCATTCTTGTACTTAGGAAGCAAAATCAATTCAAGTGCCTCTTTGTATGATGAAATAGTTAACCGAATATCAAAGGTAACCAATGCCTTTGGGAACCTTAAGCATCGCCTATGGGATGTTCATGGGATTTCACTGAAAATGAAAATCAGTTTCTATTGAGCAGTCATTCTCACCACACTTCTTTATGGGTCAGAATCGTGGACGCCATACAGGATACACATCAGTCAACTTGATGCTTTTCATAAACGCTGTCTTTGTTCAATATGCAGTTATACACAGCAGGGCAAAATCTTTTCATCAAATGTAGTGTTGGTGGGATTGAATCCTTTCTGATGTCATCACAGTTCAGATGGGCTGATCATGTTATCAGAATGAGTGATAATCAAATGCCAAAAATCCTCATGTATTTCATGGTAAGTGTAACATAGGCCGTCCTTGGTTATGCTTCAAAGGATGAACTTAAGTACAATTTAATTGATACAAACATCCCTATAGAGGAGTTTGAACTTGCTGTTGAAAGGAATCATCTCATCCATCTGAGAGAATTAATAATTAAGACTAAATCTCAGGCAATACGTCAACCCTTCAGCATCTCCCTCATGTGGATTTGTTTGCAAATTCTGTGCCAGACTGTTGTCTCATACAAAACATAAACAGGAACTGAACTGAAAGACACTCATACATCGAAAACAATGTATATATGTAAGTATATATATATGTATATACATATATATTTATATATATATGTGTGTGTGTGTGTATATATGTATATATATGTATGTTTATATGTATATATATATATATATATATGTGTGTGTATATGTCTGTTTATATATGTGTATGTGTGTGTATATATATGTGCATACACACACACACACACACACACATATATATAATTGAAGGTTTGAATAAGCAGCTCTAAATAGATTCTGCCCAAAAATAGCCTCCTGGCATAAAAATAACAGAGCATTTGAATATGAATTCAATAACCAGGTAGGCAATGACTGGCCACTACTTTTCAAGTTTCATGTGTTTGCACACAATCTTCAGGTCACCAGTAACTTGCATTAATAAGATGATCACCTTATATACTTTTTTGGCTTAATGCTTCAGCTCCTGTAACATGACAACACATTCTCTTGTTATTGAGCGCCTTTTGCTAGATTGCCAAGCCTTTCCAGGTTGAATTTTTTTTTGCCATTTTAGATCATGGCTGGATGATCTACCCTCCACACTGTGTGAGTTTGGTTTGATTGTCAAATTGTACAGTGGTATATAAGGTTATCATCTTATTAATGCAAGTTACTGGCTACCTGAAGATTGTGTGCAAGCACATGAAAGTTTAAGTAATAGTTAGTCATTGCCTACCTGGTTATTGAATTAATAATATATATATATATATATATATATATATATATAGTTAAACCTAGAGAGCCAGACAAACCTACCACGGTTTCACCTGAGCGGATCGTCAGAGAAGGCTGACGAAAATGGTAAAAAAGAACAGAATATTTATAGTCAATAAACAAAAAAAAATAACCATGTGACCAAATAAAAAAACAAACAAACATCGGGGGAGGGGAGGGAAGAATCATTTATTCAAATAGAGAGAATAAAAAAAAAGTGGGGGGGTAGAGAGAAACTCTGACAACAGGGGGTAATAAATCATTTATTCAATCGAATAGAAAAAAAAAAAAAAAGACAGGGAGAGGAGACCTCGTCTAACAACCAACATTTTCTATGTCTACATTTACTTAGAATTTCAGTTTTCAAATTTAATAAATGTTCAGGTTCTTTGCATAAAGCTATAGCTAATTTTTCCTCTAGACATAGTTGACAAATTTTATGACCTGCTCTATATTTGGAACATCTTTTTAATATTTCCCATTTCTTTGATATTGTCACGTCTAATTTTCCATATATAGGTAGTTAGTGTAGTACTATGTTTGGTATTTTCATTATTGAAGCTACTCATATGGTTGTAATGTCGTTTAACTAGCTCTGTTCTACTTACTGTATTGAGCACTTTATTTAGTTATTTTGCCTACTCGTATCAGGGTTTTTTTCTGTGGGCTTTGGACTTGCATGCTAGACGATTATTTTCAGCTAACGTCCATGTTCTTGGTTCTTTCTTTTTTTTCCCTTTGGTATTGGTTTGATTATTTGCAAATCAAAACACTGAAGGTTTTCCGAACAAGTATAATTCCTTATAGTTATAAGATTACTACTACTACTAATATAGTTATATTTAATTTAAGTAAAGTTTAAACACTTATTTTTAAAGAAAATTAAAGTAAAAAAAAATTCAGAATATTAATATATTGTTTTAACCTGACATTTTATTGTGTATTTTGTATTTGACAAAATAGATTTTATGAAATTGTCTACATTTTGCTTGCCAGCAATTTGTGTACTAGGATGTTATGAAAGTTTTTCTAAGATATCACTGAACCATAAATGCTGACAGACAACAAAAGCAATATTGTTTGCTGTAGCGACTGATACCAACAAAATAACAATGAAAACTGAAAAGAAGGTCAGTATTAAACTAATGTTGGCACAAAGCAGATTAATCTTATCTCTGTAAATTCTGACTTTTTTTCTTTTTAGAATGTAAAAAAGACTCCTACTATGACTAAGAAAAAAAAAAGGAAAAAGTTTATCCCTCGCCCCAAGAAGTGCGTAAATAAACAAGATAGAAATTGCAAAGGAGTTTGTCGTAGCAACACAGATTGGGAAGCAGTTGATACAACAAAAAACAATCCAGATATGGTAAGTATTAAAAACATCAAATTTCTTTCTTCTAAAATATTGTTTTTATACATAATTCCAGCCTAATCTGTTGCATTCATTTTCACACTAGTACCTTTAGAAAAGGTGTGAAACCATTTCTATTGCTTCTAGCTATGGGTTGAATATGTACGGTAGACTGAGTTCTGTTGATTCCAATCTAGATCAGGAATGATTGCAAAACACTTGCCCCTAGCCAATAAAATAGGCCAGTTCTCGGTTTCATCTGACTCAGTCCCGGTCTGTCTTGTCTTGAAATCAGTACACTACATTCACTTATTTGAACTTAACACCAATTCTTAGTTTGTGAACTTTTTGTCACATTATTATTGCTTTGCCTTATTACTGTTAATTTGCCTTGTGTATATTGTTTGCTTGCTTCATATTATTTTTGCCCTCTGCTTTGATTTTCTTTTTTTGTTTTGTCAATTCTGTTTGTTGGACACTTTTGCCATTTATTTACATTTAACAATGGTAACTCATTCTACAAGTTCTTTAACCCTGGGTTGCAACTAATCTAAAAAAAGGAACTACTTTGAATTTCAGTCCATGTAGAATGCCACGGGAAACTACTCCACTATCTTTCCCAAGTAGACAAAGTAATTCATGGATAATAAAGAAAAATATATGGAGAGACATGATTGCCAAGTCCTGAATGGATACAGCATTAAAAAAATTTGAATTTTCATCACAAGCAATGGTCTACAAGATATCATGGATTACACAAGCAGATCAACAGACACGTGAAAAAACCCAAAGTGCACAACACCGAAAACATTGTGGCAATAATGACAAAGGATATAATGTCTAAATATAAATAAGGAGAAAATAGTCTTTAATTTTTGTTTATATATAACTGCAGATTTCTTATGAAGCAAGGGGAGGGGCTGAAATCACATTGATTGATACTGCTATGGTTTCATTCACTAGCAAATTAATTTTTATGGAGTTGGGTTACTAGGTCGACACCCAAGATGAACTGCCTTACAGGGCTTCAAACTACACTGCTATTTGCCTATAGCTAGGAGAAATGGATTCATGCCTTTCTTAATGGCGTTAATTCAAAGTGAATACAAACTATCTCAGCCAGAGATTGAACTTAGTTTGCTGATTTCATTCTCCGTTCTGTTAACCATTAGGCCACTTGCACCTCGATTTTTATTTGATAAAACAATTGTGTTGTATAAGTTAATAATTTATTTCTTGTTACTGAAAATATTTGTCACTTCTTTATAAATATCTACTACTTACAAATTGCTTACTGTGATAAATATATAGAAGCCATGAAAGGTAGTGCATACTTTTTTCTGGGGAAGGTTTCCGTATAAACACCAAAGTTAAGCAATATCAAGCCTGGTCATTACTTAGATAGGTGAATGCTTGGAAGTGCCAGGTACTGAAAGCTTGGATGTATGGGTGATGTAATAGATAAGAATTAGAAAGTGGAGAACTGAGTTATAATTCCAGATGTGTTTGTTATATTCACTGAGGTGCAAATATCCTCAGGAAAGCTATGAATCCACCTTATTTACTCCCAGATATGTTAAATAGTAGCACTTGCATCATTATTATCTTCAAAAAATTAATGCAATCTAAAAATATTTTCTGGTTTTGAATAACCTTCAAAAGGTTGATAAACTGTAAAAAAAAGACAAATCAATCAGAATAATGTTTGATATTCCAGAATACAACTGATATCTCATGAAGGCTGGGGATTATAGTAGCCAAAACTGTGATAAAAAACCCAATAAGGGTGAAGAAATTAGTTTTAATGTTTACAACACTGAATTTAAAAAACAAATTATTTGGACAATAATACATTTTCTGACATGAACCATTGTTATTTACAGCACTGTTTTCTTTGTCGTTAAAACCACACTATCATCTACAGTGTATGTTTGAATATGGCAGACATCTGACAGCAATTTCCAAATGACTATTTCATTCATACTGCTCTTATCGATTCAAGGATTCCATATTCATTCTTTAGAATATTTTTCTTGGGCATTGGTTAAAAAGTTAATCAGAATATCTTTGAAATTCAGGTAAAATTATTGTTTGCTGGACAACAGCCACCTGTCACTAATGGTACCAGGTGTTAATTATGTCTTTGCTACAAGTGACATGCTATAGGTTTGTGTCTTCATTACAATGTTTTATATTAATAAAATTGTCAATTATTAAAATATATTGCAAGAAGGAAAACTCGGCAAAATGTATCAGACAACAGTAGTCATGTTGGTTTCCTATTAGCTGCAAAAATTATTGTATTTCTTTCTCCAATTCACTAAAGTATATCTTGGGATGTGCAGAAAAAGAAACAGTATCATTGTTTATGTATACAGACAATAAAACATCCTAAATTTGAAATGCTATAAACAACTGTAACATATTTTTATTAAATTAAATTTATTAAATCATTTAATAATTTTTTTACTATTCAAAGAACGCAAATAATTCTAGTGATTATTAATTTTTCATTACTTTTTCTTTCTATCAGAATTTCTGGTATGATGAGTCATCATTATTTAGATTATTTACAATCAGACTAATATCCTCATCTTTCTTGTTTCCATCACAATATTTTGGCAATTAGTGTATCACATTGTTTTTTCATACATTTTATTATAATACTCAGATGATTTTTATATACTTTAAACATTAAATATGAAATGTGCATCAAAATTAAAGAATTAACTGCTAATGAGATATGAACTTGTATTATTGTGCTATTGTCTAATATGGAAAGTATATTATGCCATTTAGCAGGCATAATTCAAATTTAGTCATTCTTCCTTATCAGATTTTCTCTGTGCCATATTTTTGTAGTAGGTTACTTGCCGTTTACCTTATGGATAGCAAAACAAGGACAAGATTGGCAGTTAGGTCTCATCATTTTACTTGAGCTTGCTAGATGTAACTGTAGTAGGATTAGGTAGTAGTAACACCATATGGAAATATACACTTTCCTTTTCACTAAGAGAGTGACAAAGAACACTCTCTCTCTCTCTCTCTCTCTATTATACATATTTCCTTTCTTTCCTTCTATTGTTCCTATCCTCAGTAACTGACAGAACCCAGACATAGCTTATGTGGGTCAGTGAACATAATAAAAAAATCAACCAATGACAACATGTCCTGCCAAAAATCAAATGGAAAACACAGATATGTCAGGCCCAATAAAAAGAAGAAAACCATGTGCGAAGCAGAAGGAGAAGAAAAAGAAGAAGAGAAGAAATGGGAAATTGGTTTGATGTAGCTGTTTGAGATGCAAGGGTTGGAGAGTCATTGGATGTGAGTTGACCAGACATACAACTCCAGAAGAAAAAAGATGAATTCAACAAATTAATTTCTGTCAGCCAAAAAAAAAAACACTATGACCCTGTATGAACTCCCAAATCACAAAAAGGACTACGATAATAGTCACCCACTTTAGCCACTGTAACCAAATGGAGTCAACAATAAAATGGTACTATGGACAGTAAATTTGGCCTTTACTTATGTATAAGCCCAACCTTCATCTCTATATACCATACTGGTGAACCACAACATTGAAAAGAACACCATACCATATAACCATAAGTTATATGCTAATAGTTTATTTTATCACACTTCTTGCTTCTGGAACTTTCTTCTGACTTCTCACTTCACCGGCACCTTTGATCTTCAAAAGTTAAATGTTATGTTGATTGTTATATTCTGTCTTCTTAATTCCTGTTCTTTTATCATTCTTTTTCTTTAATAATTTTTTTTCATCTCATATTCTCTAACTCAGTAACCCCTTGTGTCTTAGTGGCTTTATTGCCTTAAAAAAAGAGGGATTGGAAAGTGGCAAAAGTTACTTAGAGCAACAAAAGAGAAGAAATTTTGGGGAGCCATGGTCACCCACAACCTGAAAAATGATAAAAAGAAGATATTGCTCATCTAGAATGTGTGTAGTGTCCTACAATGATGTAATATATTTACAGTTTAATTTACAGTTAAAATATAACAGGAAACCACTACTTTATGTTTACTATAAATATGATTAAATATATTGTTCATTTTGTATGATGTTGTCTCTATTTCTAAACAATCACTATCAAGTACTGATTGGTTGCATGTGTATTGTTGGTATAGACACTGTTTCCTTACCATAATATCTTCATTTGGTGCAGGACAACGCAATACATCTGACTAGTGCTGAACAACTGAAGAATGATACAATTTGTGACCAGAAAAACTGTTATGGGACCTTACCAATAATAACATAATGGACTATTCCATACATAATAAATACTGCGCCTCAAAAGGAAGCAGGGAGTTCAGTCTGAAGTCTAGAGTGAGGTCTGTCAGAAGTCTGTCAGTCAAGTCAGAGGCAGTCCGAAACAGAGTCATGTTCAGACAATTACTACTAAACCTGATTGCTCATACTAACACTTTCTACTTCTCTGTATATATTCTTGTTTGTAATATTTCTGTGTTATTCCATATCCATGTTCGAGTTCTTCTTTATTGGTTCTACCTTTGACTATCACCGTCGTACAAGGAACCAGACCATAACAAAAACATAACTTTTTTTATAATCAAATAAAAGTAAAAAACCTTAATTAGTGATTATTTTTCTTCAAATTTATTCAAAATTGTATGCGATTCCTCTTGATCTGATGACCCCTAAATAACTTTTTCGTGGATTTTTTAAAAACAAATGAAAGTAATTTATTAATGATCATGTTAAAACATAACTTTTAAAAACTGAATAAAAGTAATTTATTAAAGATTAAAACTGAATAAAAGCTTAATTAAATTTTACTGTAAAATTTTACTGAAAATTGTATGCAATTCATCTTAAATATTCAGTAGGAGATTGTTGTGAAAAAGAAGAAACAATTTGTAAAATTCTGTCTTCAACCTTCATATATTTCTTCAATTTAGGGGAAAAGAGATGACCCCCAACCCCCAATTAACTACTCAAGAAATTTATCCTGGTTCTTTGTACCTTAATTTTGATTTACTTTATTATAAAATAATTAAAAAACAAGTGATTTTTTATTTTTTATATTTCAATTATTTAAAATAAATTTATTTACGATTTATTTTATTAAAAATTATTAAAAAAAATATTCACTAATTAAGGTTTTAATTCTTAATAAATTACTTTTACTCAGTTTTTAACCCTTAATATAAATTACTCAGTTTTTAATCCTTAATATAAATTACTCGGTTTTTAATCCTTAATAAATTAATAAATTCATTCATTTTTTAATCCTTAATATAAATTACTCAGTTTTTAATCCTTAATAAATTACTTCATAAATTTACTCAGTTTTTAACCCTTAGTATAAATTACTCAGTTTTTAATCCTTAATAAATTCATTCATTTTTTAATCCTTAATATAAATTACTCAGTTTTTAATCCTTAATAAATTAATAAATTTACTCAGTTTTTAATCCTTAATAAATTACTTTTACTCAGTTATCTTTTTCTGGTGCTGAGTTGTCCTGTCGCTCAGTCAGCTGTGTTGAGTTGTTCCTTCCAATCTTCATTAGCCATTGGTTGATAACAAGAATAAAGAAAGGTAAGTATATATAGGTTACGAACCATGACATGTGGAACATACAATATATTTATATGCCAAGAATGGGAAATAAGATTGAGGACAGAAAATGTCACACAAGAAACAGGAAAACTTTGTTAAAAGCAAAGCAAAGTGTGCTAAACTGTTATATAATATCAATCTTCCTATATGACAATGAATGCAAGACAGTTCCCTCACAGATAAAAAAAAACATGACACAACAAAAATGTTGTTCTACAGAAGGATGCTAAGAATACCATATGAGTAATGAGGAAGCTTTAAGAGAAATGAAAACTAAAATGACACTTATACTTAAAATCAGTAAAAGATAGTTGGAATTTCTTGTACACTTAATAAAGAAAGAAGGTCTGGAGAATTTGACACTCACAGCAAGAGAGACGCCAGAAAGCAGCAAGTAACCTACCCAACAATGGCAGAATAGGGGCTGAGAGAGATGATGAAAAACAAATCTTATTTAGAACTACAAAGGATAGGAAGTTGTGGTGAGCCATGATCACCAACAACTTCCTGAAGGGACACAGCACACAGAAGATAATTTACAATAACAAGGGATTGATATTTTTTTCATTTCACCCCAAAAAGGCAATAACATCACTAAGATGCAGGGTGTTACTGGGTGTGGAAGATAATGAGAAAACTTTAGTGAGGAGAAAGGACAATAAAAGAACAGAATTTAGAAAGACAGAAGATGGTGATTGATATTGCCTTTAGATTTTTGAAGATGACCTCTGTTCTTTCATTTAATAACTCTGCTATACCCTTATAAGTTGCAATAGCCAACTTCTCCTCCTGAAAAAGTCGACAGGAGATGTCATTTAGCTTACAATTCTTCGCTTTTCTCAGGATGCTCCATTCAGTTGCTCGGATTCTATTATGAATTTCTCTAAAACACCAATAATGCTTGGTCAGACTTGTACAAAACCTATGTTTTGGTATTCTGAAAAAGGAACCATGGTTATGCCATCTTTTTTTAATTGGCCCTCCATACAGCCAATATATGCCATCACTACTCTCTACTTACAGTACACTAAGCCTTCAAGGCAACACTTCCCGTTCAAAGGGCATTTATTCTTAATTATACAATTACACAAGGCCGTATCATCACACCTCTGATTCTCTTCAATGTTTGAATTTCTATCATTCAATTTTTTAATGATTCTGACTAAATTCCTAGTACAGCGATAACTCAACTTTGCTGCATAATAAAGGTAAAGTGCTTAATTAAAAGATTAAATAAGATCTTCCCTATATTAGTTTTAACTTGCAAATTAAATAGTGGATTGAATCAGATGATGTTTATCCTTCTTTTTCTTCTATCACTATTATCATTATCTGTTTTTCACTTCTTGAAATATAGGCCAGTGCTATGTCCTTCCTCTTTTAGTATTGAAACATATTTCTTCTTTTTTTCATTAAATACTAATTTATTTGAAGAGTTTTGCGATAGTCTTCACTGCGCACCAAGTGGTATATGCTTAATAATGCTGAATGGGTGGTTAGATGCAGTATTTACATATTTTAAATTCATGTTAGGTTTTATGAATGGGGGGAAATAGTTCCATCCGACAAATTCAACTCAATATCCAAGAATTGTTACCAGCTTTTTATTAATCTCAGTTGTGATGTCAAAGTCTGAAATAACTCTAATATCTTCTGGTTTCACATTCACAAAATCTTTAGCAAATAGCAGAGCTTCCAACAAACAGTTGTGCTTCTATGCAGGGTCTAAACATTTTATTGCCTGTACATTTTATTAATAGCTCTACAGGTTAGTGTTTCTGCTTTGATATTGAGCACTTTTTTATTGCAGACATTTTAAACAGACCTTTTTAATGTTTGTTTACTTGTTTTATATATATATATATATATATATATATATATATATATATATGTGTGTGTGTGTGTGTGTGTATGTTTACTTGTTATATATAATATATATATATATATATATATATATATTCTTTGGATGATGAGATAGTTAACTGAATATCAAAGGCAACCAATGCCTTTGGGAAGCTTAAGCACCACCACACTCGTTTATGGGTCAGAATCTTGGACACCATTTCATAAACACTCTCTTCATTCAGTATGTGGTTATACACAGCAGGACAAAATCTCTAACCCTGATCTTTTCATCAAATGTGGCATCAGTGGTATTGAATCCCATCTGATGCAATCACAGTTCAGATGGGCTGGTCATATCATCAGAATGAGTGATGATCAGATGCTGAAAATCTTCATGTATAGCCAACTTTTTCATGGCAAGCATAATGTAGGCCATCCTTGGTTATACTTCAAGGACAGACTTAAATACAATTTAAATGCTGCAAGCATACCTATAGAGGAGTTCAAACTCGCTGTTGAAAACCAAGAAAACTGGAGAAATACCTGCTACCAAAGTATAACTAACTTTGAAAAGAATCTTCTCAACCATTTGAGTGAATTAACACTAAATCTCAGGCTAATACATCAGCCCATATGATGGTCAGTCAACCCTTCAGCATGTCCTTTGTGTGGACTTGTTTGTAAATCCTGTGCAGGCTTATTGTCTCATACAAAGCAAACATAAAAACTGAACTGAAAAACAAAAAAAATACACTAAAAACAGCAGGAGAGTCCATCATCATCATATATATATATATAGAGAGAGAGAGAGAGAGAATTAATACAAGTAAATGGTTTGTTACGTAGCTGATTGGTGTTACCTTCTGCATTCTGACTCCAGAGTTTTGTAGATGGATACTCATCAGGGGTATAAGCAATTGACTGTTTATACTTCTTGTTTTTACTTTTTTGTACACATTGTACACAGTACAAGTTTTTTTGTTTTTGTTTTTTTTATCCATAGAGTATTCCAGTGAGTATTGTGCGTATGTTTAGAATGTTGTGCTTATTTGTGACTTTCATCATTTTTTTTGCATTTTACATTCACTCCTTATTGGTTTTTTACCTCTTTTCTTTCATTTGTAGCCATTTTGACTTCCGGTTTTATAGTTTAAATGATTGCTTGTGCAGTGTTTAATTTATACATAATATGTTTGTCAGAATGATGTCTTATATTGATTTTGTAGATAAATATGTTAACTCCTCAGGGCAAAAGAAAATATTACCTGTTACCCAAACAATAATTCAGTTTGCTGAGTTCAAATCTCTACAGAATTGTCCTAACATGTCAGGCTTTTGATAAATGTCTAGAGCATATTTATATTCCAGGAAAATATTATATTAATTGTATATTCATGCTGTGTATAGAAAGTATATTTATATTCAAGGCAAATAGTAAGTGATGATCATGGTCAGAGGTTCCACCAGGACATTAGTAAGATAGAACCAAGGCTGGTTTGAACTCAAACATAATAGGTAATTACTGCTAGTTCCAAATACAGGAAGCCAGCTCAATGTGCAAGAATGAGTCTCAAATATTTCTGAAGATATCAGGAATAAAATAAGTATTTTATATTTATTTACTTACTTCTCATAGCCATTTAAATTTTCCTTGATTGTGCTTTTTACTCATAGCCTTTAACATTAATATCCTATATACAATTCTAAGATATTATTAATACAGGCTGCTGAAAAAGTAGGTATACAGTAAGTATTATACCAGTATTGATATGTTTGTATGATCAATACAATTCATTTTGTGCACACTTTTTGTTTTTCATTACTGTATATCTATTTTTGCATCCCTTGGTATAATATTTACCTTAAATATGAATATGCTAGTGCATATCTAAAAACTCTAACATGCTTGGGAAAAAGCAGCATACTCAGTTTAGTCTAGTACAGCATCATTTGTTTGTGTAGCTGACAAAGTTTTACCCTCTGTCCCTGCTCAGTGTAATTAAGGCTTTTTCAGTGATGAGGAGGTTAGAATCGCACTGTAAAGAATTTGTTTATTCAGTAAATTCTATTTACTAATATAGTAGTTTTTTTTAGTATATTGTTACAGAATGTATAGCTGGCCCAGAATTGCAAACTACTGGTCAGAAGACATCATAAGTACAGACTTCAGACAATGATGGATTGCCATTCTTAAAGTTTTGATATAAGACTAAAAAGATGTAAAAATATGGAGACATCTGTGATAATTTGAAGGGTCAACATGCCTTTGGCACTCTGTATGAGAACAGATACAAAATCTAAAAGAAGGGAACAGCACTTTCTTGTTCAAAGTGACAAGGCTTCACCAGGTATCTGATATAAAAAGGTATGTACCCACTGCCCCGCGGAACAAAATGTGGCACAAGACCGAGTTTTATCATGGGTTATCCGAGCCCGGTATCAGGTAGATGTTTCCTGAGACAAGACTCTGCCCTTCGACATAGCCTTGTGTAACTAACAAAGGAGAAATTGGCAAAGCTTAAATACATCTCAAGAATTGAACTACTTTTAACCAGCAGGGATGTCAAGTCTTCTGCTGCTGATTTAAATACAATTATCCACTATGTCAATCTAACATCCACATTCCTTAATGAGTGAAGCTAGCACATGACAATGAAATTCTAACCAAGGAGTTGACATACATTCTCCTGATCATCTCTCATTTCCTCTAAGAAACAATGCTACAACTACTGTCCCTCATATAATAAGGTGTGATAAGATAAATAAATTGTCTAACTATAATGTTATGTCAGAAGAACTGAAGCAAGAGATAACAATATGACCATATACTGCCACAGAAAATGGATTTTTTTTCAAGAATTTTTAAGCTACTATTACCATTTTTATTGTTTTCATTACAATGTTTGATCAATATGTTCTCCAGGCTTCCACAAATATATATTGTATCTAATATTTAGATGTTCAGTACTTTTTCACTTTAGGATTATTTTCAGATCCAAATATAAAATATTCATTCTTATACTAACCAAGATGACTTTACAGACACATCATGTTGAAACACCAGTTCCTGTACAATCACTGGATTTAAGCAATATCGAGCCTGGTCAGTACTCAGACAGGTGACCACTTCCAGAAAGTGAATACAGACTGTCCCAGCCAGAGATTGAACTTAGTTTGCTGATTCCATTCTCTGTGCTGTTAACCATTAAGCCACTTGTATCTCAATTTTTCTTTGATAAAACAATGTTTTATCCAAGTTAATAATTTATTTCTTGTTACTGAAAATATTTGTCTCTTCTTTATAAATATCCACTAATTAGACTTGAGCTTTCAGATTGCTTATTGTAAGAAATATATAGAAGTCATGAAGTGTACACAAAGTGTAGTGCATACCTTCTCAGAACAAGGTTTCTGTACAATCACCAAAGTTAAGCAATATCAAGCCTGGTCAGTACCTAGATGAGTAACCACTTGGGAATACTAGGTGCTGTAAGCTTGGATGTGTAGGTTGTGCAACAGATAATTACTCAGAATTGTTAATTGGAGAGCAGAGTTCTAATTCCGTTCAGGTTTGTTATATTCACTTATATGCAAATACTCTAGGATAAAGTATAAATCCATGTCTTCTCCCCCTACTATGGGTTAATTAGTGATCTTGCATCACTAGACTATTATTATCTCCAAAATAAAGATAAAAATGTGTACAAAAAATGATTAAATTTCAGTATTAAATAACCCATAGAGGTGTTGATATACCCCTAAGCAAAAACAACCAATCAACTGACCATTTGATGAAAAAATTAAAATGATAACCATCACAACTAAATAGATTTTCTGTCTGAATTTCTGGGATGAGAAGCTATCATTATTTATACTATTTACATGCAAACTATCATCTTTGTTATGAATTTGGTGACATAGAGATTGTGAGTTCAATCCATGGGCTGGGCAGTATGTACTTGGACTCAGTGAAAACAGGGCAAGCAATAACTGAGCAGTACTAAAAATAAGAACTAGACAAGATATCTCTAGATATGAGTAGTGGAACAAGAAGAGTCTACCCCTGTAGATTAAATAAAGGGTTCATTTCACAATTCCTTGTAGGTTACTTGGATCAATATACACCTGATGATGGTCAGAGGGCACGACGACTGAAACGTTATGATAACAACAACAAAGATAAGGACAATAGTGCTAATGTAAATAGTGTAAATAATAATTAATGAGTTGTTAGTTTCTTTTTATTTGTTTGCACATTTCTGTTTATTGTTATTTATTTATATATTTATCTATTTTGTAAGACAAGTCTCCCAACAGCAGAGCTGCATTCACCACAGAAAATGTCGCCAACTTTGAATCAAGAACACAGTTTGTCTGCAATTGATACATTGCAAGTCACACAAGCTCTAAATAATTCTCAAATGCCAGATAACAGCAATCAGAATAACAGAAAACATTTAGAAACATCAGAGAAGAAAAACAATGAAAGAGATGCAAGTGACAATAGTCAAAATCATGAATATCAACAAAATCAGTTAGAAACAGGTATGAACTACTTTCTTGGTTTTGTTTTTTTTTGTTTTGTTTTTTTACCTGTAATTTTTGAAAGGTGCTCTTGTGAAGAATACACTTCCACACAAAACTCTTTACAACTTTGGTAAATTGATTACTTTTGTTAATATTACCTCAAAATGGAGTGATTAGCTGTGTGCTTTTCTCAGTACATTTTATGATCTTTGGAAGCCATGAAAAAAGTTTCACAGTATTTTCTTTAATGCTCTATGGTGGAGGGCAGAGAATCTTCAGACTAGTGATGCTGAGAAAAGGACAGTGCAAAAATATTGGACACTAGCAAAAATTTGAGTTTTGAGCAGTCTCTTATATCAAAGAAGAATTTCTTTTTACAAAATGTGATCCTTAAAATTATAGAAAGTACAAAAGATAAACGTATAGAGTTATCAATTAGTGTTGCTGCCTTTGACTCAAATAATTGCTGCAATTCGATGTGGCATTGAATGGAACAAGATCCAGATTTTCTCATTGAAAAAATTTTCCATTCCCTTAATCTCAAAGCTCTTGGAGACTGCGTTGTTTTCATAGGAGCATTTTCTTCTTCAGTTCCCGCCACAATGGTTCAATTATGTTTAGAGCAGGTCTTTGAGCTGGCAAGTCTTCCAAAAGTTGAACATCATCCACAAGAATTTTTTATTCTTTTTTAATAAATTCACTCCAAGCAAGGCGATAATATCACTAAAATGCAAGAAGCTAATGAGATTAAAAAAGAATGAAAAGACTAGAAGGAACCAGAAAACCAATCCTAAGCAGGAAAAAGGGATAAATCTCTACTCCTGTTCAAAAGACTGGGGATAAATGTGAACTAGCCGATAGGTGAATAAATAAAAATTAAATAAAATTTCAAAGTTTAGGTGGAGTTGTTAGAAGTATAGAATTGAAGTAGACTTTTTGTTGCATCTGATGTGTGGCAAGGAACAATGTCATGCTGAAAAGTTTATCCATCTTTGTAGTCTGGCAGAAGATTAAACCCTAATAAACAAATACAGTTTTCACTGTTTAGATTTCCATCAGCTTTTACCAATTTTTATCTACTATTGCTTTTGATGCAACCCCACATCAATATGTGTCTACCAACAAATTCTACTGTCTCTGTAGTATATCTTGCATTGTTCCTTTCTCTCATTGGTCTTTTTACATATACTCTTGCATTAGAATGTAACTTTATCATCACTAAAAGGTATATTTTGCTACTTTCCAGCATTCCTTGTTAGATGTCCTTTTGACTACTTCAATCTTCTATTCCAATGTTTTTTGGTTAATGATGTTTTTTTTCTGCTTCAAGTTGTTTTGCTCATTCAAGTTGTTTTGTCATAATACTCTGCATACTGTATCAACTGAAATCTCACTTGTTTGGCTGTTAATATTGGATTGCCTAGCAAGACTTTTACAATCATTCTTTCATCTCTCTTTAAAAAGATAACCAATTTGTTGAGAGATATTGTTAGTGATTAGTAGTAAACCTAAGTTAATAATGTTTCATTATCACAGAGCAAATTCTGAGGGTTTTTTGTGATCATGACAAATGGTTGTACTCTCAATGAGGATCCTTGCTTGGAACATCTATTGAGATTCAAGCTCACACCAGATATCATGTGGAACTCATCTATACAATTCATTGCTAAAGATGCTGGAAAAGTAGTCAGTTCCTTATAACACTCCAGAAAATACCTGGCTCCTTCTGCCATGCCCTATCATTACAAGAGCCAGATCAGATCAAAAATAGAGCATTGCTGCCATATCTGGGCTTGAGCTGCTTAATTCTCAATTTCCGGACTGGACAGATTTCAAAAGCATTTATGCAGCTTTGTGAGTGATTATTTTCCACCCTACAACCCCTTTTCCATAGATGAAATGTTGCTAACCTCTCACTATTGTTATAATGAGCTTATGGTTGCAAAGGAAAGAACAAACAAGGATTAAAGGTTCAACAAATGTGTATTCTTCAATTTTTAGATTATATACATAGCTGTGTGAAAAGGCGACAAAATTGTTGGCATGTGGTTCTTTAGTTGCTATTACTAAGGGAAGTGATAAGGTGTAAGGTTGTTGTTGGTAAGACTGGTGATTGGTGCAATTGTTGGGTTGGTTGACCAAGGACACAGTTGGTGTCAGGAGAGAGGCCTGAACTGGAGTAGAGAAGCTGCATGCTAGCATGAGTGGGGTGTAACTGGCTGGGTCGATCCATCTATGTTCAAAATCCAAACTGGTGAGATGTGTATATGGGTCAGTGGTCATGTGATGAGGTCAATGTGTTGAGCCAAACTATTGTTGTTGGTGAGGGGTATGTTTTTATATCTGTGGTTTAACAAGTGTAGGCTCATCTTTTTTTTAGCAATGTTTGTAATTGTCTATTATATTTTAGATTTTTCCAGGGATTTGTTTTGTGGACTGCATCTATCATAAAAATTCAATATGTGGAATTAGTAAATACAAAACAGTTCCAGTACCTCGATGTATAGATCAGCTAACAAATTTAGTATAGGAGATAAGGAAATTGAACATAGAATAGGCTGTATTTGAGATAGTTTCACCCAACACCACAAGTTGCTACAAAACCAAAACATTAACCTAAAAACTCAAGTCATATTATTAAATGGCTTCATAAGATCAAAACTTTTATATTGATATGTTGTGGTATACTAGTATGTTTGGGTAAATATTATTTACCATTATGATATGGGAATCAACACTTTGGATATTAAATGTTTATGGGCTCCAGGAACATTTATCCTTCAAACAATATTCACAGACTCAATGTCAGTCTGGGTAAAGATAAGTAACACAAAACAAACCAAAATGCATGTTATTAAGAAAAGGAATTACATTAATTAAATGTGCTTGTTTTTGTGTGTGTGTGTGTGTGTGTGTGTGTGTATTAAGCATGTATGATAGACACATGTGTATGTGAGTGTGTGAGAGAGTTCAAAAATCAAAAGAAGAGCAAAAGAAGTGAACATGCCTCAGTGGCAGCATTCCTATCTATGAACAACTACATCTGAAAACCAGAGCTAAAAAGAGAAAGAGAATATATTTGCCTTTTTATAGACTTAAAGAATGCACCCTAGCAGGCACTTTGTCCTAGCCAAGTGGGATAAACCACAGATGCCATGTATGGCACCAAATTCATTCAGTAGTTTGAGAAATATTAGTTTACTGGTTTTTGTAAACCAAATTTTTATGATTAAGCAAATATATTTACTTCCATACAGGTATAATAAAAAAAATTATTAGTCCTCATCTGGTGACTCGGCTTCAGTCACTTTCCCACCACCATGAGGTTGCCTCTCTGTGCCTTTTCTATAAATATTTTTGTGGTAATTGTTCAGATGGGTTCTTTACTATGGTTCCTAGTCTTTTTGAATTTAAGTGCAGTACTAGACTAGTGTCAAGATCTCATCAATTTACTGTTGAGCTGGATAGATGTAACCGCAAGTACTGTACTAACATTTTTTCTTGTATTTCTTGCTTGTGGAACACCCTTCTGGCTCCATGCTTTCCAGCCAATTTTAACCTGCAAAAATTTAAGTGCAATGTCAATCACTATCTGCTGACCTCCTGATTACTCTTTTCTCTTCCAACTCATTATTAATGTTTCTGTTTGTAATTCTTTCACACCCAATAATCCCCTCTGTCTTAGTGGCTTCTCTGCTTGCATGGGGTGATACTGATTAAAATAAAATAAATTTCTCAATGATAATTCAAAATATGTGAATAACTGAAGAAAAGGAAAAATGACTTAGGACTATTCTAGACTGGCAGCTTCTCAAGCCCAGTCTATTCTTCTTATTAAAGCCAGGAGGTTGAAAGGAAGGATTTATGCCTTTTCCAAATGCTTCAGTGTTAAATTGACCTAAAGCTTCTCAAGCCCAGTCTACTCTTCTTATTAAGGCCAGGAGGTTGAAAGGAAGGATTTATGCCTTTTCCAAATGCTTCAGTGTTAAATTGACCTAAAGCTTCTCAAGCCCAGTCTACTCTTCTTATTAAAGCCAGGAGGTTGAAAGAAAGGATTTATGCCTTTTCCAAATGCTTCAGTGTTAAATTGACCACAAAGAAGTCTTCTTTAAATATGAATCAAAATATGACACTGTCCAGTGCACTGGTATTATAAAGAGAAGACTAAGTTTAAATGGAAGTCTAATGGTGTGGAATTGAAATGAGTTGAAGTAAATAAATTCCCCCACCACTAAAAATATCTTGTAAAAATAATAAGTATATGAATACTATTCTGAATAAGATATTGAATCTGACTGTGAGCAAAAAAACAATAATGTATAAAAATATAAATCCATAAAAATCCATCACAATCCTTAAGATTTGAAAAATGCAACTCTAAATTCTTTCTCTCTTCATAGAACTTTATCCTGTGAATATGTGTGTAGCATAATGATTATTGGTATAGAAATTGGAATTGGTATATTAAGTTCAAATTCCAGCCAAGGCCATTGCATTTGCTTTCACACAAATTCCCTTGGAAAAGCATTAAGCCATCTCTTCTTCCTGTAGCTAAGGATTAATAGAAAGGCAAGCTAGGTTATTTTAGATTTGGTTAGCAGCCAGTCTACGAAAAGGACAACTCTGAATCCAAAACCAGTATGGGAATGCAGCTAGCAACTCCACCCCTTGAAAACCTACTTGCTACAGAAATCACAACCTCAATACCTAATGTGATGAGGCTGTGGCCCAATCCAATACAGCATAGTCTACAGGATTTACAGATATTAATCAGATAGATTAAACATCATTCATCAGGATTTTGAGATTAAATTCAGTTTAAAAGTACATGTCAGGCTATGGACTTATTGATCCACTCTCATCTATAGAGAAAGAAGAATGTGTTGACTACAATCTTATATTGATTTGAATTTTATGACTTATCAAACTTATGCAGGTTATTTAAAGCTAGAAAATATTTTTAGATTGTAAGAATTTTTTTGAGACAATAGCCAAAATCTTATGTTTAAATATGAATGTAGAATATTAACCAAAATAATTTATAGCATTGTATTCCATCTTTTTCACTCATACATACATTGATTCTTAATCCATTGTCTTACTTCTGTTCCAGAAAATAAAACCCCAGAGCCATCAAAAGTTAATGATCCAAACATCGAGATTAAAGAAAATGAAATTGTCACCAGCACGAAAGACAATAATTCCCCCGTGATTGAACAAAAGAAAATTAACATTGATTCTGATGATGATGATGACGATGACTCACCAGAGATTAAATATTTACCAATCACTGTTAAGATCACACCTCATCGATCTGAAGATCAGGTGGACAAAGGTACAAGACAAATATTCTCTAAGTAAAATTATTTAATTAATTCTCTTTTTCTTTTCTTAAAAGAAGCAACTGAGTTACCTGCAACTAAGTACCTGTTTTTTTATAAAAAGGCACTGATAGATGAGATAACAAGCACTTTACACAAAATTTAATAAAAGACAAAAATCCTGATCCCCAGTAGAACTTTACTAATTCATAAAGTTGATATTATTGAAATTTAAAATATACAGGTTTCATTTATAATCCAGTTTGTCAATTTGTCTAATTTGCTTTTATTTGTTAATCTACCTTTGTCTATCAGTCTATCTCTATTCAAACTTTCATCTCTTTTTACCTTCTTTTCATTCCAGTCTGTTCATATCTAACTCAATCTGTCTATATCTTTCTCTCTATCTTGTTTTGTTCATGACATCTTTGCTGATTTTCAAGACATACATGGAGGCAGGGACTTTTCTTGGTTCAGTGGGATCTTCCTAACTATTAGTAGTCACTACATATGAGTACCTGTCATATCTGCACTGCTTACATTGTATAAATATATTTTTATCTAAGTACCATTGAAGTCAACAAATTTGAACTGCTTTAATGTTTGGGTTAGTTTAGATTTTTGGAAGATTTTCTGCATTCTCAAACAAAACTTGTAAAATTTGAACTTAGGTGGAAATGAAGAAAAACATTTACATCCAGAGACAGCTTATTCGTTTACAGATAGAAATTTTTTTGTTTTCCAAAACAAACAATTCAAATATTTGACCAAAATGTAACAACAAACATTTACCATAAAATAAGTGAGAAAAACTTAAGACTCCGATATTGAAAAATGAGAATTGGAAATAAAAAATACAATAAACAAATTAAACCAGAATTTTTTTTTTTTTTTTACAAATGAATATAAAGTTGATTTATTGCTGTTTTTGGATTGAACACTTCAGATACTACTTCTTCTTTTATGTGACCATGTCACTTTAGGATTCAACAATTTCCAATTCTTTATAACTCTTAGCACTCTTTTTTTCTTAGCACTGTTTTTTTTTTTTTGTTTTTTTTGTATTTTTACTATCTTTCTGTTAGTATGGTAGCACAAGAGAATAAACAAAACAAGTACTACCAATAAACGACAAGAATTATTAATATAAAATTCTTTGTCTTGCCAATACAGAGGATATGAGTGGAATGTTGTTTAAGTCAATGACTAGGAGAGCTTTGATGACTTTTAATAGCATATCATCTGATGACTGCTAAGTGGCAATGTTGAGATTGTTATGATTTTCCTCCAAATCAGATCTGATTCATGCTGCACTAATTTCCACCACTAGCCAGATGTGAATGCTCCAAATGCCCAAAGCTCAATGAAAAATCTGTCAACTGGGCAAGACTCCACACACTAAAAGAAAAAAAAAGCAATACAATCCAGAATTTCCACCCAATAGCACCCACTCCTGCCTAAAGAAACAAAATAAAAACTGGAGTTGATTTGAGCCTCAAAAAGTACATCAAAGTGACATTCAGCACTTGGATGACATCTTGACCCAAGTTCACATGCTTGTCAAAAAACGACTTCCCATTGCCAAAGACATCACTCATCCAGCTTGCCAAATGCCGTCACCTCAGTAAGTCACAGTTTATCTTCCCTCTCATTCCATATGCCACACTAGATACCTTTACAACTCTATTTATCTCCATTTTTCATATGTGAGACATCTACCCTGATTTTTCATTTATTGTGTATTATATTAATACAATTGTTTATTGCTTTAAATTTTGTTGTTTCTTTTTCCATTCTGCAACCATAGTCTTAGTAACATGAAAACACTCATTCATATCATAACAAGATGATCAATAATCATCTCAGATGAGATGATAGTTGAGGTGGCAATTCATAGCAATGATCCTGGATGTCATGATCTCCATATTTGTTACATTGGCATCTGTGGACATGATGTGCACTTTAGCATGTGGTGGCTGGAAATATGGGTAATGTTGCCCTTGAACCATGTGTAACTCTTTGTGTAATTCCTACAGATACATCAGAACTATGATTTTGACTGGTGACTCTGTGTGTCTGCTTCCAATTCTGGTTGGATGGCATTAGGTCATGCGTGTTCAGGTTGGAGAGTTGCTTGCTTATCAGAAGCAGTTGCTGCCTTATGTTGGCCAATACTTGATCAGACTCATTGGGGTGACAGTTTGGTTTGTCATGTCCCTGCATTTTATGTGCATATATTACGGTGAGATTAAGGGTAATTGTGGTATCAGTTCTACTGCCCCGGTTGAGGTAGTGTTATGCATCACTGGTTGTACTGCTCAGCGAGTAGGGCTTGTCCATAGTCTTGATGAGGTGAGGGTAAATGGTGGGTGTTTTTATTTTTTTCCTCATGAGCATAACATCCATTAAAGAGAAGACAGTGTCGGAAGTTATTTTTGCATGCCTGTTATCTGATTTGAACTTCACTTTGATATGGATGGTGGCTTCTCGAATAATGTTTTTGAGTCAGTCTGCTGTTACAAATTTTCAAAATATAGAGATATGAAAGTTCAAAAGAAAGAAAAGATAGTTTTGCTCAGATAGAAACACATATATAATATTGTCTTATTCTCTACACATCAAGTAGTCAAATAAATCCTCAGTCTTCAGGAATTATATCTTCTTATTCACTATACATCGAGTAGTTGAATAAATCCAGGGTTTTCAGTAATAATATCTCCTTATTCCTTATGCAACAAGTAATAGAATAAGTTCATATACATCTTTCAAATTAGCACATGATGAGAGTCAATTTACTTGTGACCTGTCATGGTCAGAGATTATTGGAAAACTGACAATACAATTCAAAAATCTCACTTGGTGGCACATGCAATGTGGGCTTTGGTGACCAACTTTTACTTACTCCCTTAGGAGGTCAACCTGTCTAGTTATCAAGCAACACAGATTCTTTCCCACCATTTCTCAGTTAAGACAGGCCTTGGTCTTGACAGGAAATAAAGAAAAAAATGGAAGAAAGAGGAAACACAAAGACAGTGTATCCCTTAATAAGTTGATCATACATCTGATTTAACATTCAATATTGAGGGTCATTTTACACTGTGAAATCTGTCAATCTTTCACTATCTTCTTTTTGGAGGTCCCATGCTCAAAGAGTTGCTGAAAAATCATCATTAGATAGGCTCTTAACTGTTGATCAGTGAAGATGTCTTGTTGCAAGTCTTCTATCTGTTGGTATATGCCTTCATTAAGGAGTGACAGTTTTGATGATTTCATCCTCCATTTGGTGAGTTCTGGTTTGACTTGCATTGTATATCCTTTTTTTCAAATCAGTAATCAAGTGGTTGATGTCTTTGCCCTGTTCAAGTTTTTTGGTATCTCGCATTGCATCATGTAGCGATTATATTATATGCCATATTATTTGTTTGTAGTTTGTGGGGTTATTGGTTGTACCTATGGTTCTAGTAGTGGTATATTTTAGAGCTGCCAATATTTCTTGCAGGTCTGAAGTTTATCAATGACCACTTTGGTCCGATGTTCGTTGGTGTGTGTAGAGTCAGTTTTGAGATTCAGGATTGCTGTTGCTTGATGATGTTGAGAATTTCTGTATGGATGAGACCACTGTAATCCATTTCATTAGTTCTCCTAGTGCATACTGAAACTATTTGGTAAGTTTTGATTCTGACTCAATGGGAGAACAAATGAAAACACCAAAAAGAAAAGATATCAAGAATTGTTAATATAAAATACTTTGTCTTACTGATACAAAGGATATGAGCAGAATGTCTCTGTGTGTGCAAGGGAAGCAACCTGGAGGAAAGGTAGAGTTAGTAAGGCCTAGAGTTGATGTGTTTGTCAGATTGGTTGACTGAGGTTACTGGTGATGATGTTGACAGATTGCCCACTCACTTTTGGTGTGTTATTGTTTTTCTTAAAAGCAGATGGGTTGGATCCCAACTCATCATTTTTTTTTTGTTTGTTTGTTTTTTATGCTTTTAGCTTTTTGTTTTTGTTTTTTTGCTTTCTTATCATTCACATCCAGCCAACATGTAGAGTGAATCAGAAAGAGATATAATTTGAAGCAGAGTATAACACTTTCTACTCCCTGCTTAGGCCAAATAGATCTCTATGGATGTTGTCATAAGGAAACCTCCACTGACCACCATAATATCAAGAAGACAAATGAAAATACTAAAAACAAAATAAGGAAATACTAAATAAATGCTAAAAATATTTAACAAAAAAATGTGGATTATTAAAAGAAATGTTTCATAACAGCCTGGAACAATTATTTGTACCAACTAAAAAGAAAGAAAACCTCACTTCATCAGTGTGATACTAAAAGAGTGTAAGTGCTTTTTTTGTGCAATGAGAAAAAACAAGATAAAAATACAGAATAAAAATGTATAATATGATTTTTGAAAAAATTCAGGCTAAATTTCACAAAAAATCTTTCTATCAGAATATTGCCTTTGTCATTTTATGGAGATCAGTTTACTTATTTCAAAAATAAAAAAACATACAAAAAGAAAGGGCATATATCAACATACACCATTTTAGAATCACTCTGATGACTTTGATTAAACCTGCATTCTTTTCTCATTTTTAAAATCAATCACAATGTCTGTGTCTGAACATTTTTCTACCCTTAAAATCTTAATTATAACTTTCAAGAAAGCACTTTTATTTGTAAGATTATTAATCATTTTCTGTAAAAATTCTCATTTGAACAGACTCTGTATAGTCTCTGGAAGCTAAGCAATACTGACATTTTTTTTTTTTTTGTTTTTTAATGCTGCATCCACTCAGGATATAGGTAATTATGGTTCTCCACAGATAACTTTCCTTTATTATCTGTAAATTGCTATGAACTTTTCAGAAAGATAGAGGGGTAGTTACCACTTGCCTTCTCCATGGTTTTAAATTCAGAGTAGTCCTTCTCCTAGACTAGCTTGCATTGAAGGCTAGAGAACACAATCTACTCTGCTATTTAACCAATAGCTGGGTGATACTGACATTTTTTTCTTTATATGCCATTTCCTTTTATGATGTAGGTGTTTATGACTCTACAAATGCTTTTCTTTTATTTGTGAATTTTAATGACTTTTTGAGAAAGATAGTGAAGTAGTTTCTTGTTGCCTTATTTACAGTATGAAATTCAGAGTTTTCCTGCTTTTAGACTTGTTGGTGCCCAAATCTAATGAACACAGTATACCCTGCTATTTAACTGATAGTTGGGAATAGAAGATGCAGATTAATGCCTTTCCCAACAACATAAGATAAGTTATGTGGAGCATGTCACTCTCGCTTCATAACGTCACTTCATACAGTGACAAACATGGCAGTCAATTTCAGTTTGTTTACAGCAGCCAAACACTGAGGTCGCTTTTCCAGGCAGAAGCTAAATCTGCCTCCCCAGCAGCTTATAAGTCCATGGTGCCATTTCCTTTTGGGAACATATCTTTCCTAGATATAGAAAGAAACTCCATCTTGCAGTTCTCAATTTGGGAAAACCCGAGACTCACTGTTTCCCATTCATAGAATATGTCTTCACCTGGGATATAGTAGATGAATCTGGCCTGTTTGAATCTGGAGTCCTAAACATGGTTTCTCCAGACACAGGAGTATCTCCATATTATATGTAATACCCTTTCTTTTTGTTTCTCCTTACACTCTGCTTTGCTGTGTATATATATATGTAATATATATTATTCTCTGCATGGGACACATGTATATATAGTTTTGTGTATGTCTCAGTAGTATAAAATCTCTCTTTTTCCTTTCAGCCATTCCATTCCATCCCTAAACTATAGTGTTATGATATCACAGATATAATAATGCCCATAACAGGGGAAATACAAAATGGAGAATAAACTTTTCTTCCATAGCTCCATCCTGTTACATTATAATAAAGAAACATTTTTATTTCATTATTTACTTTTGTAAAATTAAACTTTTTTTCTTTTGTTTTCAAGTGGTAAAGAAGGAAAAATTTCTTCAGTCAAAATTGCCCTCAGCTCATCCATCCAGTTACAAAAATTCTCAGGTAAGCTTCTAAAATTGAGCCTATATTATGATCATGTAATTTTTATCCATGAATAAGTTTGTATGTCTCCATAATGGCTGACTGCTTGTTTCCAAGTACACTATCTACTAGGTAAACTCAGGTAAATTTGTATTTCTTCAACACCTGCAGAGCCAAACTGTGGTTTATACTGCAGCAATGCTGAAAGAAACTGAAGTTATATTCCTGGCAAAGTACACACAATCTGGTGTGGTAAGCAGTTGAGTGCCAGTATGATCAAACCCTCGCTCATGATGACTTCCAAGATTTGCAAAAAATCTTCAGTTTCACTCACAAAGCTTGGGTCAACCCATGGTATGGTTTTCAGTTACTTTCCAATGGCACCACACACTAAGTTCTCTCCCCTAGGCATATTATCAAGAAATGACCTCCATGACAAATCAACTATGGTGATATTCGAACCTAGGTCTCCTACTCAGAACATTAACATTCTAACTACTTGGTCATATAATATTTCCATAACACAGGAAGAACTGAATATCAAATTGAGATTTGTGTTAGGATAATACTGATAAAACCCTTTAAGTTAAAAAAAAAAAATTGAATCAATTTTCAGATCAGTTTGTAACATAATAATAATAATAATAGTGTTGGGTCTGCATTTGCACTCACCCCAATAATAATGATTCAGTTTTTGTATGTTTCTTACAAAAGTGGAAAAGAAATTCATATCAATATTGAAAGATGAAAAAAAAAAAAACTTATTAATTGATGCATAAAATAATGACATCTATGAAATAATAAAATCTTTATTTTGTTTTCACGCTAAAAAAAAAAACATTACATATCTTTTTTTATAAAAATAAAAAAACGTTTTTAAAATAAACATTTATTATTGGTAACATTATTTTATGCAAAATTGATAATTGTTTTCATTTCATTTTCTCTTATATCATGAATATGTCTACACTCTATTGCAACAACAGTTTTCTAAAGTGTAAGCATGTATGTTCAAAAATCGTTTAACTCCTACTGATTCAGAATTAGTAGGAGTACAAATAAAGTTAACATTAAATTTTAAAATCAGCAGAAGTTTGATTACAAAGTAGTCGTCTCTTTATTTATTTTCAGATAAGCTTAATATAGATTTTATAAGTAGAAAGTGATTTAACATTCAGTTTTATGGCCAACTTTCTTATTTACTCAGTCACTGGGTAAATGATTTGTCTTTATAGTAGAATAATTATTTTACATAGTCACATTTGTACAAAGTTTGTGTTGATTTGATCAATTATTCCATAAATTATCTGTAATAGTATCTTCATTATCAAAATTTTGTACTGATAAGAAAAAAATTACAATTAAGGAGATGGGTGAGATTTATAATAAAAAATACCGAAAAAGACTTGAAGATTACCAGTATTCCATAGCATATGTTCTGACATGCTACATTCCTTAGTCCTACCACCCCTGACTTTTACAACTGGGACCCACCATGCCACATGCACAAGTGGGAATCATCCCTATTCCCTTTGTATTCCAATAGTAAGAAACACATTCCATTCAGGCAGCTTCTTCTGAAGAATTGGTGCTTGTGGAACAAATTCCTGGCAGGATATTTTTCCAATCACTACAGTCTTGACCTCTTAAAGTCTAGGGTTAACTGTTCTGCATAACCCCATAAACTTCACTTCTTGTCTTTTCTTATGCTCATACAACACCACACAGTAACTCTCTACCTTGAGTGGCTCTTGGGTTTTGTATTGAGTGAACATTAGCATAAAAAATGTAAAATATACTAATGGAATACATTGTATATATGGAATTTAAAGGTTGTGCGTTGATATATCATAGGTGTGTGCATGTTCACATGTAAACAATTAAAGAAGCATTCAAAAACTTTCTACTTGTTTTGGTGTCCTCCCTCTAAGAGGCTATGTAGGACTCTTCCACCTACTATAAGTTTAGTAGGAGAGAAGGTTCAGGGGAAACTGAACAGTGAATAGATTGAGTGCTAGTTCGTTCAATACCTTCTCACTAGTCGTGTAATACTCTTCTGGTGTACTTACTATTTAATATACAATATATCTACAAACCTGGCTTTTGTTATTACTTAACCATTTACTTGGTCACAACACTACTACAGACCATTTATCCTTTCTTTATAAACTGGAAGTTCTCATTGTCTCTTAGGTATGTCTGTTTTCTTTTTCTGATTCAGAAGTTAGAGTAAGTAAGGATAAGCATGGTTATAATGGTTAAGCTCAGGTCAGTCTTGCTCTGAATTGGAACGACCAAAAAAAGATTGATTTACTTCATAGGTGGAGGTTTTGGAAGACATATACAAATACTATGCACTCAAAAGTGGAAAGAGAGTTGACCAGGGAAATGAACATGTCCCAGTAGGGATGTCTTCAAACATACTTTGCTACATCTTAGAGAAAAAGGAAGGAAAAATGTTTGTCTTTTTATAGACTCAAACAGTGATGCCTGATGGACATTTGACGAAAGCACGTGGAGTAATAAAATCTGGTTTCTTTATTACTAGCATCATTGGAAAATGTATTTCTTTTTCTTTCTTTATTATTCACTAGCAGCATGGCCTAGCATTGTCCGTGCTCGATTCAAAAATCGTACGACTCATACAGCAATCGTTGTCACTTTACTTAAAATACTTTGGCCCTTCCTTGCCTTTAAAGGAGTGCCCTTTGCCGTGCTGATGCTGCTACATGCCTTACTTCTTGCCTATCTCACACTGCAAATTTTTTCTAAGCTCTATACTAAACATTAAATCTGTTATGAAAAAGGAACTAAACAAAATGAACACAAAACGATCAGCTTTAAAAAAGGACTCGTAACTGGAAAAACCGAATGAAAAAAGAATGATAACAACAAATACATTTTCACACCCAACCCAGTTCTGCGGAATCAGAATCAATTGAGTTTAAGCAAGCGAATGAGCCAATTGGAGTAAAGTGCCATGCAGATTTAAAGTTTCCCCACTTGTGATGAATGCAGCTATCGATTTTTTTTTTTTGCATGCTAGCATGCTAGTTAACATTCATGTCAGTCAGCTGTTGGCTCTTACGCTGGCCAATAGAATCTTCTTGCCTATTCGTGGCAGCCAGCTATAGGCTCTCACTCTGGCCAGTAGAAAATGGTCGCAAACTACATGAAAACGGCCGTAGAAGCATGAAAAAATCTAATATTTCCACTATCGATGGGAGTTGGGAAATGCAAAGTCAGTCTTGGCCTTCCCGCTAACTTGGAGCATGTGCATGTAAATTTTGGTGCAAATCCGTCGAAAATTGTGGCCATGCATTCATTACACACACACACACACACATCCTGCCTTTTATAGGTAGAGATTATTATTATTATTTTATTTACTGATTCTATTTCATTTTCCTCAAATCTATATTTTGGTTGATAAATCAGTTGTACATTGGAATTAATACCAGAGACTTATCTCTACAGATTTGCTGGATGATAAAATTTTGTGGTTATGTGAGAAAACTATGTTTTCAGAATAAAAAATATACATATGCACCCTTAGACTCAAAAGATTCTCCCCCAAAAATGTGAATCACTGTCACTTACCCCATCAACTTATATTTTAATGTACCTCACTGATTTCTGTCTGAATTCCTGGTATGAACAGTTATCATTATTTACATTCAGACTATTGTCTTCATCTTTGTTGTTATTATCCCAACACTACTGCCATTGTGCCCTCAGTCTTTCAAGTGCTTGTCAATCCAGATTTAGAGCAGTGATTCTCAACCACCATGCTATGGCACACTAGTGCAATCCACTTAAGTGTGTTGCAAAATATTGTTATGGCATACATATATATGTGTGTGGAAGTAGTATTGGTACAGCATTAGTATTTGAATAAATGAATAAGAATTAAACTTTTTTTTCAAATAATTCTTTTCACTTTTCTTTGATTATGTTATTTTAAATACTTTGTTTTAATATTCATTTTTTTAAAAGTTTTTTAATTTTTTTAATTTAACTTTTTAAAATTTTCCTTTATTTGAATAAATGAATATTAACCTTTTTTCATATAATTGTATTCAACATTCTTTGTTTGATTCAAATTTTTTACAAATTTATATTGAATTATTAATTAATATTGTCAAAATTTCCGATATGCATTTTTGAGCATTTGATTTAAGTTCCCAATTTTTTTAAAATATATTACACCAGGCACAAGTTTCACACTAAATAAGCTGCACAAATAGTTGAATAGAAACATTGAAATAAAATAAGTTCATATTTGTTTGTGTATTTTTTAAAAATCTATGGTTTTATTTCATAACATTTAAATGTATACCCTTTAAAAATTTCTCTAAGTGTGCCATGATATTTTCATTTGCTTCGAGTTGTGCCATTGCTTTAAAAGGTTGAGAAATACTGATTTAGAGAATAAAAGTTTCAGTTTGAAATTCCCTGAAGGTTACTCAGATCATATTGGAATTTAATTTGAGAACAATATTTTACAAGTTCACATTCTAGCCTATTTTTCCAAACCTCACTCCAACCTTTTTTCTTACTTTCAAAACCAGCTCCCAAAGCCTTGATTCTAATCAGAGATAAGAATATATTTTCTGATTAACAAGAGAGCTGAAAAATATTAAAAAAGGAATTCCACCACCATTATTCTTTCCATGGTGCCATAAAGTCTAGGGGAATCCTCACAGCTTATTCACACCAACCTTTTTCATTACTTTCAAAACTGGCTCCCAAAGTCTTGATTCTTATCACATAAGAATGTGTTTTCTGACCAATAGAGGAGCCAGGAAATTTGTATAATGATTTTGGAGGGAAAAGTCCCCCCTGATCCTTCTGAGACTCCCAAATTTCCATAAATTTGGAGAATCTTCACCTATTTGGCAATGAGAATTTGGCCCACCATCTGTGAGGTCAGCGATAGAGAGCACCAATCAACTTCGGAACCACTTTCAACCAAAGAAGAACTACCTACTAAAGGGCTGTCGAGAACGAATGTCAGCCCACTATTACAGACCAGTTGAAAGCTGCTTCCTTTCATCTACAAGACTATTGTCATTGACCTACGAACTCACTCATCTGCAGATTTCCTATATCTACCAACATTTTCCTGTGAGTTTTTCTAAAACTTAACAACCTTCTACTCGCTTAAAGAACTTTTTAGGTGCTCAGAGAAATATTTTGAGCAAGCCTTTTCCTGTTATGAACATTTTCTCTTCCCTTAAAGGACATTTTCTTCTCCCTTTCTTTCTCTCCTAATTGTCTTTATCCCTTTACCCTTTCTTTTTCTGTATATGTAAATAAACACTTTCTTTTTTTTATTGTTACTCGCTGAGAAGTTTTTTCTTTATTTGTTCACCTAAAAGAAAGAGTGTCTGCTCTAATCTGGTGGTTTTTATTTGCGTTTTGTCGCAATTTTTAACTTCAACCCTTTGATGTGGGAAAGCCAGGACAAATTTCCCAGCATTCAACAAACACCTGAAGAAGGCTGAAGAATGCAACATCACAAAACTGTAAAATATTTTTCTTATTTTTCATCATCATACTCAGTTGAAAATAAAGACTAGAAGGTAGAATAGTTGAAATGTTGTGATAATAACAACAAAGATAAGGACAATAGTTTGAATGTAGATAATGTACCTCATTCTTCTTTTTCTATATGCTGTGTCCCTTCAGGATGTTGGCAGTAGTGGCTCTCCACAATTTCCTGTCCTTTATAGCACTTAATAAATTTTGTCTTTTTGTTATCTCTCCTAAACCCTGTTCTGCCATCCATTTACTCAAGCTTGTGACATAGGTTATGTATTGATTTCTTCTGTCAACTCTTGCCTTCAATCTATCCTGGGAGTACAGTGTAACCCGGATATAAGAGAGATTTTCTCTGGTCCCAAATTATTCCCATACTTACCTAAACAAAAAAGACCAAACCCGGATATAAGAGACTTCTTCTCCGGTCCCGGCAACTCTCTTATATCCGGGTTACACTGTATCAATTTTTCAAGCCTTCTTTCCTCATTATGTGCCCTAGAATAAAATGTCTTTTGTAAAGAGCATGAGAAAACACTTAATACATTACAACCCTGTTCAGTCTATTCTTCTTTCTTTTCTTCTCTTTCCTTTTTACCTCAATTTGAAGTTATTGAGTAACATTGATTATTCACAAGAGTAATATCTTCATTTGATCAATATAAACCTCAACTGTTCTGCTTGACTGTGGAGCAGTGTTGAATGATAAATCTCCAGGATTAAACTTCATAAAACAATTTCAATATGTTCAGTCATTTACAGTCCATGAAGCGTACAACATTTCTTTTTTGTCTTATTTTGTTTGAGTTGCATGTTTAATTTACTTTTAATAAAAAAAAAAATAGAGTTTTTTTTTTTTTTTCAGCATTACAATCAATAAACAAACATCAACCAATTTTGACAATTTTCTTTTAAAGGCATTTTGGTATTATGACAAAATCACTTTTTAAATTAAGGTGTTCTTCTTCTTTCATCTCTTTTCTCTATTTCATCTTTTTTTACTTTCATTTCTTTTTTGTTTTTTTCTCTTCATTCTATTCATTTCTTCTTTCTTTCATTTCTTCTTTATTGAGTCCTTTATTTCTTTGTCCATAACTAACTAGGTTTACACAATATCATGTTGAAACACCAGTTCTCATACACTCACCAAAGTTAAGCAATGTTGAGCCTGTTCAGTATCTAGATGGGTTACCACTTACGAATGCCAATTACTGTAAGTGTGGATGTGCAGATGGTGTAATGGATAAAAATTCAGAATTGGAAGTCAGGGAGCTGAATTCCAATTCCAGTTGGGTCCATTATATTCACTGATGCACAAAAACCTCTTCTCCACCTAGCTATGGGTTAATTAACAGGACTTGTATCAGTAAATACTCATCTCCAAAAAATTCTTACAATATAAAAATATTTTCTGGCTTTAAATACCCTGCAAAAGGTTGATAAACTGTAAAAAAAGTTTTAAATGAAGATATTTTTCTTTTTTCATCTCTTTTCTATTTTCATATTTTTTCATATTTTCTTTTCATTTCTTTTTTGTCTTTTATTTCTTTTTGTTTTTCTCTTTTTCATTTTTCTTCTTTCATTTCTTTTTCATTTCTTTTTCTTTCTTTTTTCTTTTCATTCCTTCTTTTTGTTTTTTCTCTTTTTCTTTCATTTTTTCTTTCATTTCTTTTTTATTTCTTCTTTCTTTTCATTCCTTCTTTTTGTCTTCTTTCATTTCTTTTTTCTCTTTTTCTTTCATTTTTCTTCTTTCATTTCTTTTTCATTTCTTTTTCTTTCTTTTTTTCTTTTCATTCCTTCTTTTTGTTTTTTCTCTTTTTCTTTCATTTTTTCTTTCATTTCTTTTTTATTTCTTCTTTCTTTTCATTCCTTCTTTTTGTCTTCTTTCATTTCTTTTTTTCTCTTTTTCTTTCATTTTTCTTCTTTCATTTCTTTTTCTTTCTTTTTTCTTTTCATTTATTCTTTCTACTATCATTTCTCTTTCTTTCTTCTCTGTCTATCACTAACTAGAGGTGATATATACTTTTTGTTAGCTGACTAGACACATTTATCAAATTGTTTTTGTGACAATTTTTTTACTCAAAATCAAAGTTTTCTAACATAACACAAAATACTGTATTCTATTTTTTCTTTATCATTTCTTTTCTTTCAGTCTCAACAATGCGAGTTTGATATTCGATTGGACAAATTTGCTGCAAAATTCTCTCGGTTAGTGAACAACTGTTTCACTCTTTGAATTACAGTTAAAATTTGTTCTAATATTATAATAATTATTTAAATTATGAATCCTTAGCTTTTCTGGGTCATTGATTAATTATATTGTTATAAACGACTTTACATTATAAAAAAAATAATACAGAATTTAATGACTTGAAATTACTTTTTAATTCAAGAAGGTTTGGGACTGACTGATTTTGACAATAATAACAATTTCATAAAATTACCCATGATTATGATAAACTGCTTTCTTTGTATGAAAGACTTGTGTCTAGATAAATTAAAACTTAAAAGAAGACATCAAGGTTTATAAAGCCATCTTGTTGCTCACTTGCCTCTCTGGGGTCAAATCATGGGTCATGTACAGTAAAACCTGTGCCTTTTTGAATACTTTCACCAGTACTGACACCAATGTGTACTTGAGCAACCATAGCCCCCACCCCCCACACTGCTGCTGAAAAAAAAGAAGAAGCAGGGCTGATAAAATATCAAAAGTGGAAGACCATCATCTTTTCAAAAACCTACTAATCAGTGAACTGGCCTCTAGCCAACAGAAGAGCACTGTGGAAGAGATACAGAGATTCCCTAGAAATATACTCTCTTGAATTCATTAAAGAGGCTGTTGACATACCTTCTTTGTGCCACAACCATTTCCAGGCAACTGCCCATACTGAATCAATCCACAGACTTAGGACAGAGAGGATTAGGCAATTCAAGCCTTCTAAGCATTACTGTCAGCAATCCTATTCTAATACACACTTGAGGAAAAAAACTGTTTTGCATGGACCAGGCAAATCAGAAGCAGGCCTGAATCATAGTTTGCAAGACAGTCATAATGTTATACACACTCACACATATGTAAGAAGATAACCCCAAATAATAGGAATTATTTAATTGTTTGTTAAGTTTTTCAGCTTGAAACGCTTGTCTCCTTTATAGTACTTTATAGTACTCTCTTCTTAACTCAATGGACTTGTCCCAAAGCTTTTCCCCAACTTCTAGGAACATTTTCACTTTGACTTCCAGTATTTTTTGGTTCACTGTGTTTCCTTTTTAAACCTGTTTCCTATCTCATTCAGTCTCTACAGAGAGGGTATCCTAAAGGAGTTTCAGTTCCTCCAAAGATTTATTATCAGTGGACATAATATTAGCTATATAAGATATACTGATGACATGGTGTTGATGGATGACTTGGTAAGAATACTACAGGATCTCTTAGACAAGGTAGTAGATGAAAGCAAAAAAAATGTACTAACCATCAACTGAAAGAAGACAGAAAGTATGGTGATCAGCAAGAGAAAAACTCTATATATAAATCTCCAAACAATTTTTGTTAAATTCAACCAATAAGGTCTCTGTTTAATTTCTTATTGTATTTTCTAATAAGATGTACATTATGATTCAAATTGTGCAGAAGCTGTCCACAATTCATGATTCATTCTGTTTTTGTTAAAGTACTTTCAAACATTTAATTAATTTTCTTAACCATTTCACCCCAAACAAGGCAATAAAACCACTAAGATGCAGGGAGTTAGGAAGTGTAAAAGATTATAAGAAAAGGAATTAAGAAGACAGAAGATAACGATTGATATTGCATTTAAATTTTTGAAGATCAAACTTGACTGGAAAGCAAGATGCTGGAAGAGAGTTTTACAAGTGAGAAGTGTGAGAAAAGAAACTGTTAGCATAAAGCTTACAGTTATATTAGGATCAATGGCTTGCAGATTCTTTTAAGAAGCAGATGTTGTCAGTATGGTAGACAAGATTTTGTTGGAAGATCTTGGAATTTTCTTTGAAACATTAAGATTCAAATTAACCTAAAGTGATATTATGTGCTGAATAGTTACATGGAGTGAGAGCCCAATGGAAATTAATATATCAATTATTTATACATTATTATTATTATTATTATTTTGTATGCATATTAAATATTTTATACACACTTTAAGATACCATCTTATTTGAAAATTGGAAAATTCAATAAAAAATTAAATTCAGTTGTATTTAACAAAACTTTTTGGATGAATTCTTACTGCCTAAATATCTAAATATATATATATATATATATATATATATATTTTGAAATGGACAAAGTCCAACAATTATTTTTTAAGACATTTTTATGTTTATACATTCTTTTTATAGATACAAATATTTAAGTAAATGCTCTTTTTTATAATAAACAGTATTAAACAACATTTACCTGCCTGAATGTCCGAGAAATTTTCACAGAAAATCTTCGTCCTCCGACAG
Organism: Acanthosepion lycidas; assembly: GCA_963932145.1. Taxonomy (NCBI): domain Eukaryota; kingdom Metazoa; phylum Mollusca; class Cephalopoda; order Sepiida; family Sepiidae; genus Acanthosepion; species Acanthosepion lycidas. The sequence goes on from OZ010589.1 coordinate 55,143,062, forward strand.
AATTTGAACCTGTATCCTATACGGAACCACCATTTAGCTTTAGTTCAAATACAGTAAATTCGACCTTGCTAACTGAACGCTCATCTGTGGCCAAATCAGTTAAAGGCACGTCAAGCTAAATGACGGTTCCATATAGGATACAGGTTTGAATCCCGTCGGAGGACGAATATTCTCTGTGAAAATTTCTTGGACATTCAGGCCGGTAAATGTTGTTTAATACTGTTTATTATAAAACAGAGCATTTACTTAAATATTTGTATCTATAAAAAGAATGTATAAAAATAAAAATGTCTTAAAATATATATATATATATATATATATATATATATATATATATATCCTATATATATATGATGAAGTTCAAAGGCTTTGCCTGTAAATTCTCCTCAAATTCTACGCTTGACTCATCTGGAGTATTCCTACCTAACTTCCCACTTAGAACTGAATCTTTGTTGAGTGATTTGCATAAAACCCCTTCTATGGTTTCTGCTATCATCTCTAACCTGGATCCCCACAAAGCATGAGGACCTGATGGTATCCCTATAATTCTTTCTAAGCTGTATAATAAATGCCTTGCTGTCTCCTTTCCTGCCTGTTGGAAATCCACATTTGTTGTTCCAGTTTTTAAGAACACTGGTGAACTGTCCGACCCTTCCAACTATCAGCATATTAGCCTTCTATTTCTTTTTGGGAAACCCCTAGAGGCCCTAATCAATGCTGAATTGGTTCATCATCTCTCATCGCAAGGTCATCGCAAGGTCTTTTCTCAGAAAAGCAATATGGCTTTTGTTTCTCAGCTGCTGAGGTACTAATAATAATTGTGGAAAGAGTCTAAATAAAAACCCTGGGTTGTAGCATTGGACATCTCAAAAGCCTTTGATAGGATGTGGCATTCAGGTCTTTCTCACAAAACCATTGTTAACTGAGGCAAAAGATGGCTTGTCAATTTTAACACCTCCAAAACTAACTTTCTCTCCATTAGTCCTCTGAGAGACCTCTCTCTGCCTTCAGAGAAGTCACTCATTGTGCTTTTTTGGGCTAATGTTTTCAGCTGACATGAAGTGGAAAGACTATATTGATTCCATTACTAGGTCAGCTGCTAAGAAAGTTGGTGCAAGAGAATTTTTCTCTCTGGAATCTATCTTGCATATCTATGTCTACCATTCATCTATGCTTAGAATATATGGTTTGGTGTCCCTGCTATTTATCTTGAACTCCTTGATAAGATCCAAAAAAGAATCAGCAATATTATTGGTCCTGATCTGGCAACATTGCTTCAATCACTTGCCCACCACTGTAAGCTTAACTCTCTGTGTCTTTTTTATAAATACTTTCATGGTAATTGTTTGGATGAGCTCTACACTATGGTACCTAGACTGTATGAATTTAAGCACAATACTAGACTGGTGGCGAGATCTCATCAATTTACAGTTGAGTTGGTTAGATGTAACCATAACTTTGATGCTAGCAGTTTCTTTTCTGACACTTCTCACTTGGAAAACTCCCTTCTGGCTCCATGCTTTCTAGCTAACTTTAATCTTCAAAAATTTAAATGCAATGTCAATTGCTATCTACTGTCCTCCTAATTACTCTTTTATCTTTCTACTCATTACTAATGTTTCTGTTCCTAATTCCTCCACACCCTGTAATCCCTTGCATCTTAGTGATTGTGAGGTCCTGCTTGGGGTGATACTGATTTTAAAAAAAAGAAACATATATAATGATAAAAAAATTGAAAACTAAAAACAAATACCTTGAAAAACATCACCAAGAAAAATGCAAATATATGCACGATATACAATGCATATAACATACCATACTTTAGGCAAAGCTAATACTTCAAACTAATCAAATAAGATAACCACTCCTGAAAAAATAATAACAAAATAACAAATAAACTGTTGTAGCATACCTATGGATGATAATGGGCATGCTCCCATTCCGATAAATACATTAGTGAATACTGTACATGGTCTAGAGTTGGAGATTCATTGTGGAATTCACTTGACTCACTTCTAGCAGTTGACTACTTCTTCTACATGCCGCTGGCGAATCTTATATATGTTGTTCTTGTCCTAAGTATTATCGTTGATTACCAACCTTTGTTTGATTATTCTATTCAGTAACCTTCCCTAGGTTACAACATAAACAAAATATTTAAATAAACAAATAAAGTAACAAATTAACAAACTAAAAATGCGCACATAAACACTAGTAAATTTAATAATCAATAAATAAAGCTGAATGAAAATTAAGCAAAGTAATCAATGAAGTCAGAAGTTAACAAACAACCCTATACAATAATTACAAATAACCACATCCGGATACACAATTATTTCTACTCAACAGCCTCTAGAATAATTTGAAATATAACTAATACCACTTACCCAGTAATCATTAGAATAATACAATAAACCAGAAATACATGTCCTTGCTACCCATAATATCCCATTGACCAGTATATATAGATAGTTGAGCCAACAAACAACACACATGACCTGAAGATTGCGTTTCAAGCATGAAACACTTTCACCACACAGTACTGACTTCAGTGTCCACTTTCATATGATTGATTGCAATCCTTGTGAAGATTGCATCCAAGCATGAAACAGACTGTTACAACACAGTTATGACCTTACTGTTCAATCTTTTATATATATATATATATATATATATATATATTGGGAGTTGTCTGTATGTGTGTCTGGCTAAAACTAAAAAAACTACAATAAAGACAACAAAATAAATATATATATACAGACCCATTATCACCCAAGCCAGCTTTTTGTAAAAAAAATCTATCATTGTATGATTTGTATTTATGAAGATATCTTCAAATTAAAATGCATCAGAATCCATTCAAAATTCTCAGAATTAAAAAGTAAAAATGAACAGTAATAATTCTTACTGCCAATTATTATTATGACCGTTCGTTTTTACTTTTTAATTCTGCTGATACTTTCAAAATGCTATACATGTATGTATTATTTACTATTTATTTTGGAAGGGAAATTTAGATTTTTTTAAGTAAATAAAGTTTTACTCTTAAACATTACATTAAAGAAGCAAATATTTCTCTGTAAACGAATTTAATTACTATTTTGAAAGAAAATAGAAGCAAGATACATTGAGAATTTAGTTTTGAAAATTGATTATTTTTACATTTGAAGTTATATTTGTATTTGAAAAGAAAAAAAATTAATTAAATAAAAATTAGAAGAGACAGACATGAGTTACGGTCAACATTAGTCATGTTGAATATTTGTTTTACAAATTTAACTATATTTTATTTAAATTAAAGTGTCTTTTTGAATAAAAATATGGAGATACTCAGCCCCCACCTACCAGCATGGTATGGGCAGTGAGGTATTTTCCGAAATTTAGTTATTTTGTAACAAACCAAAAAAACAATGAAGTTTAATTTTTAAAGATTGAATAAACAATTATTTTCCATAAGATGGTTGAAAAATATAAGTAAATTTTCAATAATAATCTATTATTTAGAGATCTTCTGAGCAATGTCAAGTATCCTCACTAGTCTCTCTCTCTCTCTCTTTCTATATATATATATATATATATATATATATATATAATATTTCTAAAAAAATAATGAATATTTTATTAATCAATCTGACAGATTTTATCACTTGAATGTCATTTTTAGTGAATACCCATATTTGAGTAGACACTCCTATTATTTATTAAACAGTATATGTATTTTCGTCTACTGGCCTGAATATTTGAGAAATATTATTAAAGAAAATTATGGACACTCTGGCAGAATTTAAGCGTGCACACCCTTCGCAGGTAAAACCATTGTTAGATCTGACATGCTTTAGACTGACTTAGCCACGATTCAGATCAAAAGATGAAAATAAATATAATGTTAATAAATAAACAGAGTATCTACTCAAATATGGGTATCCACTAAAATAATGTTTAAATGCTAAAATCTATTAGATTAATAAATTAAAAAAATCCATTACTTCTTTAAAAATTACTTTTTTTACATTAGGATATGAAACTGAGCAGATATAAATGTTTTGAGAATCTGGGAAAGATTTGTGTTTATAAGGCACTATTTGACTTTACCTGATCAGTGACACACTCTGGATGAGTCGTTCAAGAGAATGCCAGATCTAACAGCAGTTTTTCCTGAAAAGAAGAATGCAGATTTGAATACTGCCAGAGAGCCCATATTTTTCTTTAATAAGATTTCTTGAATATTCAGGCTGGTAGATGAAAATAAATAAATGTACTGTTTAATAAATAAATGAGGGTGCCTACTCAGATATGAGTATTCATTAAAAATAACATTTAAATGATATATATATATATATATATATATATATATATATATATATATTAGAGTATGCAGCTTATATTTTATATCATAAAGAAACAACTTATACCAAGAATTAAATAGCAATATTAAGGTGATTAATGTTGAAATCACTTCACTAACAGGACAATGAGACATTAACTTAATATCAATTCTTTGAATGATAAGATCCTTATATTTGAGTTGTCATCAGAAGAGAGACACATGCCAAGTCTCACTTGATGGATTTGAACAAGAACTCTAGCATAATGACTTTGCTCACCCCAAAACATATATTCAACTGTCAATAAATAGCATAATTTAACAAAAAAAACATCTTTTTGACTACACATGTTTCGTCTTAATATTTGCTTATATATAAGAAAATTGCACCTTGAAGATGACAATTTGAAATTTTCAAAAATACTATAAGTACTATAGGACCCAGTCTGTCGTATTTTATTCATAGTGGCGGTGGTTAAGAGAGAGTAGAAGGATTCAAACCTTTCCCAGGGGTACTAGCACATAAATGAATGCAATGAACTTGACTGGAATTCAAACATGGCTCTCAGATTCCTCAGTCTGAGCTGCAATCCATTACTCCACTGTGCCTTTATGTAATCAATGCTGAAAGAAAAAGAAACATTTTTCTTGCAAGTGTATTTGTGAATGTGTATACAGAGGAGATATTGTCTGAAGAAAAGGTGAATGAATAAATTATCTTTGGCAATTACCAGTGTCTGTTTGATCTGCATTTTGAATGTATTTGAAGTTTAGTCCTAAAAACAGTATTCAAGTTAATATCTTTTGAAAAAGTTTGCCTAATTTAAATTTCTGTCTACCTTTTTCAACAGAGGAAACAGTGCAAAAGTCTTGAATTTAATTCACGGTCGAGATGAAAATACTTTCGGAGAAGATTGGTGTGTCAGACAGATAGAGAGGTAAAAACAGATATTAATAATTTTATATTTGTTTATAAAAGGACATGTTCTATAATCGAAAATGTTAAAATTATATACAAGAAAAAAGTCAAAGAACAAGGGGGGGAGACAAAGGATAATAAAATAAATCACTGTAAATAGTTCAATCAAGACACTATCAACAAAATAAATGATTGTTGATAGTGTTTTGATTCACCTTTTTACAGTGATTTTTTTTTTTTAAACCATTTTATCGTAACCAAAGAAATAAAGCCACTAAGATGCAAGAGAGAATACTAAAACAAAACTATTAAAAAGAGAGAACAAGAAAAGAACAAGAATTAAGAAGTTAGAAGATAACAATTGACATTACATTTAAATTTTTGAAGATCAAAGTTGATTGGGAAGTAAGAAGCCAGAAGAGAATTCCACAAGTAAGAAGTGAAAGAGAAGAAACTTTTAGCATAGAACTTATGGTTACATCTAGCCATTTTGACTGTAAAATCTAATAATGCACTTAAATTTGTAAATTCAAGGTACCATACATGAAAGCTCATCAGAACAATTACCATGAAAGTATTTATAGAAAAAGCACAGGGAAGCGGTGGTAAGAAAATGACTGAAGCCAAGATGCCAGGTCAGAACCAATAACATTGCAGATTCCTCTTTGGATTTTATCAAAAATCTCTAAATATATAGCAGAAGCATCAGATCAGATGTATCAGGAATATTCATAGCATGAAAGAATGGTAGACTTATTAATATGTAAGATAGATTCTAGCGAGAAAAATAGTCTAGCACAACATAGGGAACTGACTTTTCTAGCAGCAATTTCCAGATTTATTTCATTATTGTTGCTCTTCTTCCCCTCATTCATTGTGTTTTTTATCCAATATACAATTTAAATATGTCTGTTTTGTTAGCAGTAATAAAAAATTTTACCTCCTATAGATTATTTAAGTAATGAGATATTTATAGTATAATTAATTTTTTTAGAACTATAAATAAAAGACAATATTAAAAAATATATACATCAGGTTATTGAATAATGGTTAGTATTGAAATTTATAACAATTGAGTAGTGAGTTCAATTCTTACTTTGTCCTGGGTATGATGATAATCTGCATCTGGCAGCAAGACCCCTGAATGGGAGATTGGAGTTATTGAGGAATATGGAACTGCCTCTTAATTGCTATTGTTCCCAGGTCCACCCTGACCCAGCATGGTAACACCTATTAGGGTCCTAGTTATGGGCAAATAGTGAACCCCTAAACAAAAATCAACAGTACATTTTTTTTATGAAATGACCAACAATATATTTTTATAGCAAGATGACAATCAATGCAATACTAAAAAAAAGTATAAAAATACATTGTTATAGTAAAATTACCAACAATTCATTTTATCATCTACAAACAAATCAATCAATCTGAACTGGGTTCCTCTGCTGTTGGTCTTGTGCTGAACCAAGTAAATAATTATAAAAAATTTCTAATATTTCATGTTTGACAAAAATATGATCAAATTTATTTAATAGTCTTCAGTTAAGATTATTTTGAATATTATATGAAAATAAAATGCTGTACACAGAGATTTTTTCTGTTTAGTTGTTTTTTTGTCTTTAAGAATACTCACATGTCATTGAATAATTATTAGCAAACTGGTTTCACTAATCATAAATAATGAAAAACTTTATTGTTATGGTTATATAAGGGTCAACTATTTGTTTCCTTGATAACATAACTTAAACATGTAAAAGATTATAATATTATAAACATTGGAAGTAAAAAAGTTTATAAGTACCTGGTAAAAATTAAATTTTTCCTATTTGAATTTTCTGATTAGTCATAATTCTTAAGTTAATGACTGAATAAGCTCTTTGAGAGTTCTATCATTGTAAAATACCTCTGGAAATTCTCCTATTGCCTGATTTATGGCCATATATTTTTGAAACACTGGTTCCCATACAATCACTAAAGTTAAGCAATGTCAAGCGAGGTCATTACCTAGATGGGTGACCACTTGGGAATCAGAATTGTTAATTGGAGAACCGACTTGCAATTTCAGTTGGGTTTGTTATATTCACTTAAACGCAAATACCTAAGGGAAACGTATGAATCTCCTTCTCCTTCCCATCTATTGGTTAATTAGTAAGATTTGTATCACTAAATCTTAAAAAAAAGTCTTACAATCTAAAAATATTTTCTGGCTTTAAATAACTTGCAAAGGGTCAATAAACTACAGAAAATAAATCAATCAAATATTACAATAATAATCATAAGTATGAATGAAGTTATTTAAAAAAGCAAGAGGATACAAATGAAAAGATTCAAAATTGGCAGTGCTCTTTCACTGAAGCAGACATTAAATGCATAAGAAAGTGTTATCACCTCCCCCATCTTTTTTTTTCGTTCTTTCTTTTTTCCCTAAAATCAAACAATGTCTCTGATATATTTTTTTCCTTTCAACTTCTCTTGCAATCAATGCAAAATGTTCCATTATTTATCTGAGCTAAATGGCAGAGGAGCAAGCAGAATTAATATGGAAACATGAGACACATCCTTCGTTTCACATGAAGAAAGCATTCCTCATGTAAAAAGTTGCTATATCAATGAAAATTTTAAAATTTCAAACAAAATGAAATATACAGTGGAATCTCGGTTCATGAATTTAATTTGTTCTTAAAGGTCGTTCATAACCCGAAACTATTTTTCTAATAGGAATCAATGTAAAGAAAAAAAATCACAGTACAATAAAATTTAAAAAAAAAAGCATGGCACAACACATAAATGTATACAACACAGCAGTCGACTCAGAAATGATTCCATTTGGGTTAACTCAGTTCGGCAATGTTGTTCGAGAACTGGAATTCTGTTCAATAACTGAAGCATTTTCATCTCAAATTTTCTGTTTGAAAACTGATTTGTTCAACATGTAAGACATTCGAGAACTGAAGTTGCTCTGTATATCCATGAGGTCTAAGATCTGAGAAATATCTTCAGCAGGCTATTAATAGAACACAATATTAACTTGCCTATATCAAATTTTAATTCTCTAATCTCTTCCAGACATATTGAGAGCATTAATATGGCAGCTTCCAATCTGACACTCTATACTCATTGAAGTAGCCATCAACCTCAGCAATTAGGAAATAACCAACTTCTTGAAAATGACCAGAGATGTACAGGAGGAATGATAGAAAGGTGGATCTGTGTTAAACACTTGTAGGGAACTACAATGAGGCAAACCAAGTTCATAATTGCCTATAATGGTTCTAGGTGTTACCAGTAACAAGGGTCAATACATACCACCCAAGTTCTCCTTGAAGAGCTTCAGGGTCATTGATGTGGTGAACATAGTGATCAAGCCCTGGACTGACAAGGTGGCCATATATGTTCCAGCAAGAATCTACTCCCTTCCATATGATCTACATGACCCAGGAGTTGCAGGCTGAAATTTTCACAATCATATCACCCTCTTCCCAACAAATAGACTCCTTTACTCTCCTGATCTGAACCCTCTGGACTGAGGCATTGTCAAGAGAAAAATCAACTAGCAGTCTCAAAAATATAAAATATTTATTGAAGGCTGTTAGCAAGGATGAAGAACTTAAGTAAAAAATCCTTTACTGGTCACCTTTATATATGCATTTACAAATCCACTTCAGGACTAGGTGACCAGTCCTTAGTTGATCCTAATCATCATTTAATCATGTCATTTTACTGAATATAAGATTAAAGCAGCCACAAACCTCTTTGGTTGCTCCATATTACTGAATATGTTACAGGTTTTCAAATGAACTATTTTGACATTTACACTATTTACATTGTTTGGACTGTTGTCTTCATCTTTATTGTCATATTCACAACATTTTGGCCATTGTACATTCCAGCCTTCTTCTGGTGATATACATTGGAATTTCAAACTGAACCATTTATTTTGTTCACCGGTGGATTATTCTAGTTCCACATGCCATGCTTTTTTCTGGATATCTCAGTTTCAGTTATTTCCCTTTAGCAACTCAACTCTCCAAGTTTTTGTTCACCTCTGCTGTGGCCAGGTATTGAACTCCCAACTTTGGGTTACTTCAACCAATTCTTTTATCCACTGAGCCATGTGTCCTTCAGTATTGGTAACTCTCACCAGTGGTTTAATAAAACCAAGATCCTTTATATTTCCTTTTTCCCTATACAACTGCTAAATTCCTGGTAAGATTGACATACATTATAGATTTAATAGCTTTATTCTGGTGTTGCTTTTTTCATGCATATATTAATGAGTGAAATATGAATAAAAATGGTACCAGTTACAAGAGAAGTAACTCTTTAATAGAAATCTCCATAAGATATTTTAGTGGTATTCTCTAAAATCTAAGAACTTCGGGGATTTTATTTTTGTTTTGTAGGCACCAACTGCGACAGATGCAGAGAAATCTTCGCCTAAAGAGTGCTGAGAGACAACAACAAATGTCAGCAGAAAAAAAAATTAACAACAAAAAAGATTACAATGAAAAGAATCAGAAAATTATAGGTAAGTTTTGTTGTTGTTTTTTTACTCTCAAAAAATGCCATAACTCTACTACCTCTTTACTTATTATGCTTCACATATGTCATCCAGTTGAATCTCTATACATGGAAGAAAGTGAAACCATCCTATGTAATGCTATGTGTAATTTGTTGGTAATTTGTGCTTATTGTAGTTTATAAATATGTCACAAGTTGTATCAACATTTTGCTTTTGATTGGATTGTTATGACAACACAAATCTGCTCATTTTTTAAATATTTTTCTGTATTTATACCAAAGCTATAAGCAGTACTGTGGATGTTAACAAGGTTGTAGGTTTTGTGTGCATTTTTTAGGTGAATGTGTGTGTTCTGTATGTAAACAAAGATAGAAGAAGCATATAAAAACTTGTGTTTCTGCTACGAACATTTTATTCCTTTTACATTGACTGTGTTGAAATAAAGTTAAAAGGTCTCTTTATGTCTGTTTTCTTTTTGGTTCAGATATGATTTATGGGAAGTAAGGATATGAATGGTTAAACATGGTCAAACTCACATCAGCCACAAGCTGATTTGGGAAGACTAAACCATTTTTCTTTTGGGTTCTAAAATAATTTATGAGATACAAATAGGTAAAGATGGTCAAGCTCAAGTCAGCCATGCACTGAGTTGGGATTTCAAAAGAATCTCTACTTTAGGTAGGGCTGCATAAACAGAGGACCTTACTAACATTCCCCAGTGGGAACACTATTACCGTATAGTTCACATCTTGAAGCCAAGAGTAGAAAGCGAAAGATTCTGTCTTTCAGAAGTGGGGTCATAAAATCACATATGCGACCAGAAACTCTTTTCAGTTTCTTTATAACTTGCATCATGGGAAAATTAATTAATCTATTTTTTTGCATTCATTATTATTATTTTATTTATTGGTTTTATTTCATTTTCCCCACGGTATCCAACAGTGTAATATCAACTTAGAGAATTTGTATGTAGTTCAGGTTGATGCATATAGAAGTCTTAAATTTACTTTGTGAATTCAAGCATCCTACAAGGCTGGCATCCCACTCCCACCCTTTCACTGTTGAAACTGTTAAATGTAGCCACCTCTTCTACTCCAATAGCTTCATATCCTGCACCTCTCGCTTGTGGAACTACCTTCCTTATTCCTGTTTCCCGGATAGCTATAATATCAAACTATTCAAATGTAATGTCAATTGACATCTCCAGTTGCCTTGATTTATCCACTATCCTTCTCCTCATCTTTTCCTCTATCACTCCTATCTGCTCTCGCTCCAAATCCTCTGTAACCCCTTGCGTGCTAGCAGCTTCCTTCCTTGCTAGGGGGAAATGCTTAAAAAAAATATGACCACTTGTAAGGTGAAGGAGTCTCTGTTTGTACTGAGTCAAAATTTTTGTGAAATCTAAGGATTGAGAGATAGAGAGAGAGAAAGAGAAAATAAGGCTACTAAATAAGGGTTCACTCTATTTTCATCTCTGGGGAAAAATGACTGGTTTTTAATAATGCCCAACTAACTCAACAGTTATAGAAGAACATTGCTTTGATTTTTGCCAAAGGGTGATGTCTGTTCACATATATTAAGTTGCCAGCCATTTCTGTTAGATGTTCCTTAAAGTTGGTTTCTTTCATCTTCCAAGTAGTGACTATGTGGTGTGGTTTTGCTTTTCCCATTTATACACATGAAGATAACTGGATAACATGTGAATGACATCATAAGTAAAGAGGTAGTGTAGCTGTGGCAGCTATGGTATGTGCACATAATTTAACATTATTTGATTATATAGCAATTATTGAGGCTAGAGAGATGAAGCACTCTATTTTCACTGCTCAAAGTTTTTCTTGGGCAACAATAATTAAGGGTATACAAAGAATATACAAAGAATATAAGATTTCTGGATAGACAGCAGCAACATATGAAAAATTGCAGATATCTGCAAGTGATGCAAGAACATGATTCCTAGCAAATGAACAAGAATGGTAACTACCCAATGAAGTGAAACACTAGATCAAATTACATCCAAATTCAATGCACTGTACAATTTAAACTGCATTCTGTGGAATCTTGTAGTTTATTAGTAAAGAGTATCATGACTTTGTAAAAAGCAGTATAACATCTCCTGTGTGTGTGTCTGTGTGTGTGTGTAGATTTTGGATACTTATGAAATTATTTCTGAAAAGGAAATTTTGCAAGAGAAATTTACAGAAATTTAAAGCCAGTCTTAACCAGCCTTTAATTTGTGAAATCTTAAAATATAATTTTAGCATCTAATATTGGCATTTTTAAAGATATTTTAAAGATTAGTTCCCAGAGAAATCAAATCAATTGAAAAATTGATTTTAATCTATGTAAAATTCTGCCCTGAATAAGAAAATAAAACTAGAATATTGTTTATAGATCTAACATGTTTCCCTTTTTATTAAAGCTTCATCAGAGAATGAAATATAGGGAATAAGAAAATTCTGCTATTTTTAATTTTTGTGTTGTTTGTGCTTCATTGGTTAAGCAGACCTCATATGCATCTGTCTTGTCAAGTAGCATTCATGTGTATAATTCATGTATGTATGTGTATCATAATTCTAGTTTGTCTATGCAGGATTCAGATGGAAAGTGGTATATAAGTTTTTATAATATTATTATATATCAATATTTGTCTTCCCTTGAATCTTTTTTTATATATTTTTCTTATTCTTATAGGAGAATATGACATATAAACTTCAGTCTGAAAAAGTTGTTTTGACTGATATAATACATCATCAGTCATTTGACTGTTTCAATCATTGCAGTGTCTTAAGGTCAGAAAAAAAAACAGACAACCTCCCCCAGAATGATCTGTTGTGTTGGCTCTCAGGAATTTCAGCGTTATCATGTCTGTCCACTCTTTGATGTTGTCTGACCAGCTTTTGCATTGCTACCCATGCAGAGGCTATTATGCCATGTGACATGGCCAAACCATAACATCTTCCAACACTTAATAGTGGCAAGAAGAGATTCCTGTCAACCCACGAGACTTTTGACCTTGCTTCATGCAGTCATTGGTTTTGTGCTTCCAGTAGGAAATATGGAGGAGCTTTCTCAAGTATTTCAAATATCCAGCTTCAAATACTTAGAAGCAACCCTGTTAAAATCCATAACATCATGCAATTACTCAGCATTCGTATTCTTGCAAATAAAGAATATTACTTGTCGCTATATTTCCCCTTATTATATTAATTCTAACTTTTTGTGTTATCTGACAAAGTTAATTAATAACTCCTCTGATTTATTTGCAGCTGCTTCACAAATTGACAATACAACTCCACTTAAAAGAACTTCTGAAAATGAAAAGATAATTTATAGCCAAGAAACGATACATCCTTTGACATACATGACAAATTTCTCAAAATTTGAAATAGGAAAGAATTTTCATCTGAAGAACTCAAGATGCAAAAGTGCTCCTGTTTTCATGACTCAAAATAAACCTGAAAACACAGTTTACTGTAACAGGGTCTTATCTTCAGCCCCCAAGGGTAAAACGCCAACCCTTCGGTTGGATCGGCAGCAATATCAAAACTCAAAGATACCAAAACCTGGAATATCAAGCCTGCAAGAAAAAACATTTGAAAAACAAGAAATTTTCACAAGTTATCGGTAGTGAATTAGTTTTCCTTTTTGTAATTTTTTTGCTTTACTTTGTTAAATTTGAAAATTATAATAAACATTAATTTTAGTCTTGCTCAAGGTTACAGCAGTAGGACAAAGTCTGGATCAAGGCTATAGTATGAGGACAACATGTAAATTATAGTGAGTCTTGATAAAAATAGAATATAAAAATAATATATAAACAAAAATAAAAAGAATTCAATTTAAAAGGCAATTGCTTTTATTTAAAGTCCTTATCTTTTATCCCTCTCTCTCTCTCTTTCTCTCTCTCTCTCTAAACTTCTCTTTCTATACTTCTCTCTCAACTAACAAAAAGGCAACCATCAAATAAAAAGAGGAAGAAGAAAAGACTGAAAAACATTGGAACAACAGAACCTCCTTATTTATGACTATAAATTTAACAAAATAAGATAGGTTCCATGCATATCTTTTGTTATATAAAAAGAAATGAAAACAAAAGGAATGCCAGAAAATAAAATAATTTTGACCAATCAAAACAATTAAGACAAAGAGACTTTTGATGTTAGCCAAAACCAAGGTTCACACCAGAGTCTCAGAGCCTGGTCAAAAGGATATAAGCTCACAACTCTGTGCTAGATGAGGAGAGTAATGGTAAAAAATGAAACAAAAAATGCTACCATGTGAGAAACCAGCTCAATTGGTAGAGCAGTTGCCATATAAACAGGTTGGTTTTTCAAAGTTAAAGGGATCTGAGTTTGCTTCAGTGAATAAAAATAAAATAAAAATAATATTACTTCAACTGATTATTCTTATTATTTTCAGATTCTTCTACATGTAAAATTAAAATAAGCAAATCAATAACAGATTAGAAAAACATTTGTTGTAATTACTTGATCCAATATTATTATCACCATTGTTATTATGTAAATCATATCTTAATATTATTGCCATTAATACCACTAATATTATTATTTCTTTGTATACAGTTACTGTTGTAGCATACCTATGGACAATATTGGGTATGTCTCCATTCACATAAATACAGTAGTAAATACTGTATGTTGGTCTGCAGTTGGAGATTTGTCTCCAGTTGTGCTGGTCAAACATGCTGCTTCTAGGCAGAGAGGAACCCCAGACAAGGCTATGTTGAAGGGCAGAGTCTTGTCTTGGGAAACAGCTACCTGACCCTGTTTTATATGGGGTCTACGGGGAATTTTTGTCCAAGCTTACGGGCTCAGATATCCCACATTAAATTTGGCCTTGTGCCACATCTGACCGCATGGGGTGGTTGGTAGATATCCTGCAGTTGGAGATTCATTGTGGAATTCAGTTGACTCACTTCTAGCAGTTGACTACTTCTACATGCCACTGGCAAATCTTATATGTGTCGTTCTTGTCCTAAGTATTATCATTCATTACCAACCTTTGTGTGATTATTCTATTCAGTAACCTTTCCTAGGATACAACAGTTACTATATTAAAAGTAGTTAAAATTTGTACTACTAATGGTTAAAATGTGTATAACAGTTCATAATAACAGGTGTGATAATAATCTCTTATTTTACACATTCCATCTACTTTTGCACAATTTTTTCAGTATTTAATGAGTTAATACATTCTTGATAACCTTCAACAAGCATTTCTCTGTAAAGTTAATATGTTTTTTTTATATGATGATATCCCCAGGGTGTTATGTTTTTTTATATGGTGATATCCCAAGTGTATTTTTTATATAGTGATATCCCAAGAGTATTATTATATTATAAACAATTATTAACAGATTTTTTTCTTGAGAAAGGGTTAAAACAGGGTTAAATAAAGGAAAAAAACAAAAGTATTCAATCAAAAAATTCTAATTCAGGCTTCATACTTTTCTTCACCTGAACAACAAGAATCCCATGTTGGCCATCATGTCAATTATGGTGGCCTTCAATGAGTCCTTTTTTTTTATTGTGGCCAGGGGATTAAAATCAGGAGAGGTAGGAAGCTACATAACATAAGTGACATAATTGTTGGGACTCATCTGCCCAGCTATTTGTTGTTATGAGTGTCGAGATTTCAAACATTTAACAACAACAACAACACATCTTTTAAATGAAACATAAAAAAGGTTATTTTCTGAAGGAAAAGTAGAAGCAGAACATCAGTTGAAATAACACATATTCTTTTCAGAAATATACAATTACAATAAAATGTTTAATTTTCATTGCAATGAAGTTTGTTTTATAAAGTAATTAAGTGTTCTTAGAGTAGCATGAGATATGTGGATAGACTTACATTATGACAGTCAGCCTAATGTGTTCATCAGTGCATTGACAAAGGCTTGGTCAGTGGCTGCTAATTAATCTCTTCTGTTGTGTGCGTGGACAAGGCCTTACTCAGTAGCTGCTGGCTGCCATCTCTTCCATTGTGTGTATGCATGTGTAGATCAAACTGGCCTCGCAGATTGGTTTGAATCTCAAGAAGCAGCAGGCTTCTATTTTTAAATCCATAAAGAGGATCTGAAATCTAATTTTACAAAGAGGTGTGAACTTTTTGAGTACAAGTTTTTCATTAGTTAAAAAATGATTTCACAATAGCCTCCAAAAATCTTTTTCCCGAATTTGCAGGCGTGGTGAAGGGAGTTATTATTGTTATTTTTTGGCAGTATTTGTTATCAAACATACCTGATGTGATTTTATTTGTTGAAAAATATATATAGGATTTAATTTTATCCTATATGATCATCAATATTGTTGATCAGCTACTTCTGAGTCACAAAGGTCATACTGGAAGGAGAAGAGTCTTGATGGAAGACATATTGCCACCCCTCAAAAGAACACTAGATATGACAGGTTATAAGACTGAGAACATAATACCTCAGGGTATTAAATAAATAGTCCTGTTTAGCATTTTCTTGGAAGGATACCGGATTTGACTGTCATAAGAAAATGAGAAAAGTATAGATCAGTGGATCAAATAAAGACTTCAATTTGAAATTGCCTCAGAAGGACACTGGATATAACAGGTTATATGACTGAGAATACAATGGATGAGTGAATAAATTGTGAACGATTGAGAGAGTGAACATTTGGCCTTGTAAAAATAATACACTTAATCCAATACGAAAAAAGAAGGCAGATAAAATGTAAATCCAATTTTTTTATATTCCATAATTTGTCAAGATGCTTCCAAAAAATTGTTTTTCTTTCTTTTTTACTTTTTAGTCCAGTTTCTTCTTATAAAAACAATTTTCATATGACAGGGAATAGACAAAACATAGGAAGATTTAATAACTTCAATTTGGACTGTTAGATCTGGTTGCTACTTGCATTATCACATAGACTAGGCACTGACTTACTATTTGTTATCTTGTCTTTTTATTTATACCTACCACATGGACATAATAGTAGATACAAAATACATGCATAGTTTTAACAGAAAAATGCTAGACTCAATTTTACACTCTTCAAGTAACACACTTTAGTGTGTTACTTGAAGAGTGTAAAATTTCTAATAACTTAATAGTTATGCATTCTTGAAAGCTGAAACTTTATAGATTAATCATTTGGTATGTTATAAATCCTGTGTATTTTTTATCTTATTAAATTTTAAGTTAATTTAATATTAGTTTTGTATCTACTCAGTAGGAATATCATATCTTAATATTAATTTTCAACAAAAAGACTTATTTTGTTTGAAAATGATTAATTAATAGAATATGTCCTAATAATGTTTGCTATAATTCTAATTTATACAGATTTCTATTGGTCCTATTTAACATTCTAATGGAAGTGCACCAGATTTTACAAGTATAGGAAAATGAGAAAGGTATACACCAATGGATCAAATAAAGGTTTCAACTTAATCTTTCTAGATTGATGCATGCAAATGGCAACTGAGAGATACTAAAAGATAAAACAGGCATGATAAAGATCAGGAAAATAATTCCAGTAAATCAGTAAAGTATCCTCTATTATCACACTGCAGTAATAATTCCTCTATATTCCAAATGTAAAGAGGAAGTTCCACTCAAACAGCTACTTTTTGGAACAGACTCCCACCTGGATGCTTCCTTGAACTTTTTGATCTTAACCTCTTCAATTCATGGATCAATTATCTTTTCTCCTTTTTCTCATAATTTTCACTTCCCACTCCCTCCTCATACATTAATATCACACATTTCATTCAGCAACCCTCTATCTTGAGTGGATCTTGAGCCTTATATTGGAGGAATTTAAGTTAAAATGAAAACAATAAAAAAATAGAAAACCATTTAACATTGAATGTTATTGATAATACTTGAATATAATAATAATACTTGAATATATAATAATATTATAATACTTGAATATAATAATATTATTGATAATACTTGCTTAAATGTGACCTTTGGTGACATTTAAGCAAGTATTATCAATAATATTTTTACTGTATGAAAAACTGTAATGCAAAGATTGAAAAATTCATTCAATTTATTTACTGTTTATATATTTTAATTATAGCCTCAGTTTCCAGAAATCACAAGAGACATCTCCCAGAAGACCAAATACAAGCTGTTCTCAAGTTTCAAGCCACCCAAAAAAATCTCTCAACAATACAAGTTTTGCACACACAAAATCAATTCCTGAAAATGCTGGGTAAGATTTAAATAATTTCTTGAATACCCCTCTCTACCTTCTATTCAGTAAAACAAAAAAGCAATGAAAGTGCTAAACTTAGTAAAGAGTTTCTGATATGATTATATTTAGAATAAAATGTCCTATTTATTAGTATTGTTTTTGTTTTTTTCTTGTAAAAAATAAAGTCATAAGGAGCCTTGTGTAGAAAAACTGTTGAATGGTCAGATACTACACTCTTATCCTAGTTAAAGAAGCACAGTTGTTATACATACAAACAAGCAGAATAATAGTATAGAGCAGAGGTCTTGAACTTAAGGACTCAAGAGAGCCATTATATGCAGAGAAGAGGTGCAGTGGGTTAGAGCCAGCACATCACTAGGGTATTACCAATAGAGATATCATCAATTCCAGTGTTGGGTAGGTGGTATTTAGAAGGGGCCCAATGGTAGTAGTGCATTTTCTCACATTAAAATTAGTTCACATAACATTCACAAATGGGGGAGGTCAAAATTTTCCAGGGTGAGGTCATCTTTTCTAATATGAAATGTCAAATTTTTTTTTTTTATAAAATTTTAAAAAAAGAGACTGAGACATTGTCAAAAAGTATATTTATATTCTCTTGCCAGGTAACTGATAAAGAATACATGGTGGTGAGGAGGGCAAGTTTTCTTCCTTTCTCTGAAATGGATCTTGATCAAACCCTGCTAACCTTAAAATTCATTATCTGCTTGCACTTGGTGGGGAGGTCAAGTTCAATATTTTTAATGCAAAAGTATGGACGAAGGGGTGAGGGACAATTTTATTATACTTATTAAAATTTGAAGAAAATATTAGCCCCAAAAATGGTTCCCCATGGACCACAGTAAAAGTTTGAAACAGCTGGTATAGATAATAAATTATAATTGGAAATTATGTTACTGAATGTTAGTTGAATAAAAAATATTGGAATTTAATCTAAAATAATGAAAGAGGAATTTGATCATTTTTAAAATTAATGAAGTTGCTAATTTCATACTGAAAGGTTAACAAAGAAAAAAAATCCTTAATTCAAGGAGGCTTACAACCATATCACATTGAAACACCAGTTCTCATCTGATGACTGTAGTTAAAGAATATTGAGTCTGGTCAGTACCTAGATGGGTGACCATTTGGGAAGACTAGTTGCTGCAAGCCAGGATATGCAGGTGGTATAATGTATATTGTCTCAGAATTGGAAATCAGAACTGTGTTCCAATTCCAGTTGGGTGTATTGTATTCAATTACACATAAATACCATTGAGAAAGGTATGAATCCAACGCTTCTCTCTCCAGCTATGGGTTAAATAGTAGGGCATGTATCAGTAAATTCTTATCTCCAAAAGATTTTTACAATCCAAAAATATTTTCGGGCTTCAAATAACCTGTAAATACAAATCAATCAAACCTTGACTCAAGGATAAAACAGATGAATTCACTTGGATTTTTTTTTATATTTCTCCTTTTTTGATGTGATGCTAAAAGGGCATAATTGTATTTTGGTGGAAATTGCAAAAATGCTTAAAAAAAATTCAGAAAAGATGCATAATACATATTTTGTTTAAAATTTGGGCTTAACTTCACAAAAAATCTTTTTATCAGAATATTGTCTGCCATAAAGATCAATTTGCTCATTTCAAAAATGGAAAAATATGCATGAAGGGTTTATGCCTACTTCTGTTCTTTTCAAATCACACCAATGATTGTGTTGCACTAATTCTCGAGGAGGAGGCATGTCTACCTTAAAAATCAGTATTTAAGATTTTTACTTTTTTTTACCCAAGCTCAAGCATCAATCACTCTAACTGGTCAGGAATACCTCATTATTTAAAAAATGTGGCAGACTTACGTTTGTATCAATGTTCAGTAAGATTAAATTTATTTTACAGAAGGCCAAATGTAGCAAAGAGAAGTGGAATTACTGTTGCATCAATCATCCAAGAAGGAGTGCAAAAAGATATATTTGACATATATCTTATTGAATTATATATATAGTGCAAGATATATATTGTTGAATGAACAACAAATAATAAAACAGTTTTTTTTTAATATGGAAATATAAATTTGGGGTTATATAAGCCAACTGTAATACACAATTATCCATTATTTAGTATAAAATAAGTGGAAAATAACCTTTTGAGAGTGGGTGGAGAATAACCTTTCCTCCCTTCCACAGCAGCTGTCCATACACAACTGCATTTTTTCTTGATATTTCAAATAATGGGTGTTATTGATTTTAACATTCTAATCCATTTTCCCATATTACTGAATTACTTCCTTTATATTTCCCATTCATTTTTTTTGAGTGACATGCCTTTCCAAGATGCAGGGGATCATAGCTCTCCACTGCTTCCATTTTTTTTTTAATCTGAATTGCTATGACTTTCTTGGGAAAGATATTGGAATGGTCTTCTGTTGCTTTCTCCACTTCTTCCTCTATAGATGAGAGTGGATCAATAAGTCCATAACTTATAAGCTGAATTTTAATTAAAAATTCTGAAGTCTGATATTCAATCTATGCGATTAATATCTCTAAGTCCTGTAAACTACACTGTAGGACATTGGACCGCAACCTCATCAGACTAGGTTATGCAGCTGTGGTTTCTGTAACAAGTATGTTTTTTTTTTGGGGGGGGGGGCTAGCCTCATGCCCAACTGGTTTTGGATTCAGAGTTGTCCTTCTCTTTGATTGGTTGCTGTCCAAAGCTAGAGAACCCAGTCTACTCTGCTGTTTAACTCATATCATCTGGTTCATACTCCTCACCAGTCTTTTGAACAGGAGTAGAAGTTTATCCTTTGTTTCCTGTTTAGGATTGGGTCTCCAGTTCCTTCTAAAGTCTGCTTCAGCTCTGAACTCCTAACGTCTGCAGCTGCACTCTGAAATTTTATTCACTATTTAATTTTTTTTCTCTTCTCCACTAATAGGAGTAGTTAGGTTCACACTTCTCTCTGATCTTTTTAACAGGAGTTGAGGTTTATCCCTTGTTTCCTGTTTAGGATTGGGTTTCCAGTTCCTCCTAAACTTTCCTCCTTCTCTTTCACTCTCAGCAGCCTCATGCATCTTAGTGGTATAATCACCTTGCTTGGGGTGAATTGATTAAAAAATATAACTGGGAGAAGAAGAGATGGATTCACACCTTTCCCAATTTGTGCGAAAGTGAATGCAACAGATTTTGCCAGATTGAAGTTGGTTCATCAATAATCCCCCCACATCCATATTTCTCCTAAGTTTTTCAAACTAACCTCATATTCTAAGATTTGGAAATGTGCCAGGGTCACAGTTTGGAAAACCAAAGTAGAATAAGTATATGCATAATTGATTACATAGTTTTTACAATATAATTGAAATATTATGGTAGCATGGTGCAGTAATGGTTAGTGGCTCAAACTGAGGAGCCGAGTTCAAATTCCAGTCAAATACAGTTTGTTCACTTATGTGTTAATACCCTTGGGAAAAGTATGCATCCATTTACTCCCCCGGTTATGGGTAAATAGCAGGACAGATTGGGTCCTATAGCCTTGGTTGGCAACCAGTCTAGGAGAAGGAAAACTCTGAATTCAAACCAGCCTGGAGAGTGTTTAGCTATATCAGGCTATCTTGCCCAAGATACATTACTTCTACTATGGCTGCAGTACATGTGGTGCCTCTATGAGCCTAATTGGCAATGGGACTTCTAATCATGAGTTGAAATAATATATAATTGCATTCTGGGTTTTATTTTTGGTTTTTATTTCTGATGCATAGCTTTTTAAAATCAATAGTGGGATCAGAATATGATGCTAGTTAAGGAAATGTAAGGGAAATAATTCAGTGTTTAGTATGTGATAATTGTTTAGGGTATGTGTGTGTGTGTCTTGTAACTCATTAGGGTCAATGCACTTATAGTAGGTGTGGTCTGTTTAATGCAAATGGCCTTAGAGTTTCAAATCCTCTTCAGGCTGGTTTTGAATTCAGAATTTTCTTTCTCCTAGACTAGTTGCTGTCTCAAGGCAAGAGAGCCCAGTCTGCTCTGCTATTTAACCCATAGCTGGAAGAGGATGGATTCATGCTTTTTCCAAGGGCATTAACACAAAGTGAATAAAACAGAATCAAGCAGGAATTGAACTCAGCATTTTCCGCACCAATATGAATTACTCTATCTGCACCTCCATTGTTTAGGGTATTAACCATTAATGCCCACCCAAAAATATGATATTATTTTTTTTTTTAAATTAAAATAAAAAATTTTTTATCTTAATTTTTATAATTAATGCTGGATTTCATAGGTAGGTTATAGGTTGAAACCAATAATTTATAGGTTTCAACTTGTAACCAATTAATGTCCAAAATGGGATAGGGGGGGTATTAATGGGTTAAATTCAACAATATCCTAAACCTTTTAATTAATTACTTTTAATATTAATTATCCTCTGTAATTTTCACTTGATAATTTATTAAAGGTTTCTTAATATTTGTATCCCTTTTTTTTTTTTCAGGCCTTGTCAGATGGTTGTCTTGGGTGACAATGTCATACCCGAATACAGATCTCCCTCCCCACTTGAAGTAAGGCTACTGGCCAAACGTTTCCCACAGATGTGTAGTCGTATCCTCTATCAGCACTACATGCAACCCCATCTGCTGAACAGGCGAATCACTTCTGCACCTTCTGGCAAATGTTTTCCAACACACAAATCAGAGAGACATAACCCTTAATCACTTGTCATTTTCTGGGGAACATATTGAAGGCAAGAGGAACAAAAGGAAAGATCAAGTAATGTATCTAACGAGCTTATGTAAATAGATACGTCACAGTGTGACAAAGAAACAAAAATGAATGAATGTAAAATAAAACAAATGATGAAAGTTAATTTTCACTTAATTTATTCATTTAAGTTAACAAAAATAAATAGTAACAGAAAAAAAGGGCAATTTTGTTTGAAATATTAATATATATAACTATATAACCAGGAGAGCAGAATTTTTTAAAATAATACATTTAAGACCAAAAAGCAATTTTGTTTGAAATATTAATATATATGACTATATAACCAGGAGAGCAGAATTTTTAAAAATAATACATTTAAGACCAAAAAGCAATTTTGTTTGAAATATTAATATATATGACTATATAACCAGGAGAGCAGAATTTTTTAAAATAATACATTTAAGACCAAAAAGCAATTTTGTTTGAAATATTAATATATATGACTATATAACCAGGAGAGCAGAATTTTTTAAAATAATACATTTAAGACCAAAAAGCAATTTTGTTTGAAATATTAATATATATGACTAGGTTTGGTTTGGTTTGTTTTATGGCAATGGGTCATTTAATGCCACCAACTTTTTTTTTCCTGGTAATATTTTGTTTTTTCAAAAATCTATTTCTGGTAATATTTTTTTTTCAAAAACATTTTGCTGGTAATTTTTTTTTTTTTTTTTTAAATTTATTTCTGGTAATAATTTTTTTACAAAGTATTTCTGGTATTAAAACCGATTTTTACACTTTCATAATGCTTTTTACCTTAGTTTTGGTGTTAACTATTTGCCCATAGCTGGGATCCTAACAGGTGCTACCACCCCGGGTCAGGGTGGACCTGGGAACACCAGCAATTAAGAGGTGGTTCCACACTCCTCAATGCCTCCTGATCAGAGGCTTTGGACGTAGTTTATCATCTTACCCTGGACGTGGATGTAGTTTATCGTCATACCCAGGACAAACTATATAAATAGGAGAGCAGAATTTTTAAAATAATACATTTAAGACTAAAAGAAAATAGTTTCTGATATTGGTCAAATAAAGTCAAAATGGATAAATGAATGAAGAATATAATGATAAAATCATTACCGGGACCCGAAAACACAATCTCACTGCTGGGGGTTTGTTCATCAAATGGTCTTTCAAGGCACATATTTTTGGAGGAAAAAGTTTTCTACATGTATGTATGATGTGTGGAGATGGATACAGGTCAAGGATGGCAGGGAGAAACAAGAAGGAGTTGTGGTCTAAGTTGAAGCATGGTGATTAGTTTAAAAGAACATAAAGTTTTTATGGTTCTATTTAATGTTACTAATCATCAAGGTAGGCATGGTGGACTAATGGATAGTAGCCCAGATTGTGGAATTGGAGAGCCGAGTTCAAATTCCAGTTGAATCCATTACATTCACTTATGTGCTTATACCCTTTGGAAAGCTATGAATCCTCTTCTCCCCACCAGCTATGGGTAAATTATAAGACAGACCGGATTGCCTTGGATCGCAAGTGGTCTACCGCAGAAAGAAATGGCAACTTACTGTGGGGAAAAAAATCTGCCTTGTCAGCCATGTATCGAAAGATACATGATCGCTTAAGTGTGTATCACGCATGGTACATAGCTGAATCATCAAGTGACTGGTAGTTAAGTCTATTCTACTTTCTATAAAGACAGTCTGATACCACCAGATATTTGTTTTGGATTAATATCGGAAAAAAGGCCACCCATTCATAATAAATGGCAGAACAGAGACTTTGTTTGGAACTACAAAAGATAGGAAATTGAGGAGAGTCATGATCGTTTATGTTCTGAAGGGACATGGCATGTAAAAGATCAACCATTAAATCCTTTTATCAGTTTTTTTTTTCTTTTACATTTTGATTATTTGTTTTTATGGAGACTTCTACATTATTATTCTTAAAAAAATGTTTCTGTAGGTTCAACACTTTCTACTGTAATGCATGCTACTTACTGTATTTGCCTTGAATCAAAGCTTTGAGCATACTGGTCATGTTCAAAATTTATTGTGCCAGATTATGCACTCTCTCCAGAAACTCTAAGATCCACTCAGTATAGTTGCAGTATAAGCCATATATGGGCTCTGAGGATTTTTAGAAATACAAATATGCCTGAGCAGACATCTGCAACAGGGATTAGTTAACCACCCTAGCAAACAAGTGAGCTCAGAAATGAGTGGGCATTATTTATATATATATATATATATATATATATATATATATATATATATATATATGTCTGTGTGTGTGTGTTTGTTGAACAAGACTGACAAGTTACTTATCTTTATTTTTTTTATGTGTTTTTGAATGCATACAAGTGTTTCATTTTCTGGGTTTAATGTAAAAATTGTCCAAAAGTTCATTAATTTCGAGTGCTTCCAGGTAAACTATTATCCATTTTCAAAGGGTTTTTAAGAGACAGCTGAAATTTTGGGGGTACGTAATGAGGAAGAAGGGCTTGGAAAATCTGATACTCACAGGGCAGATTGAAGGCAAGAGGGGCAGAGGAAAACAATACATAATATACTTAGTGAGCTTCAGTAAATGGATGGCGGAACAAGGGTTAGGAGAAATAAAATGGGAAAATTTATTAAGAGCAACAAATGACAGGAAAAATTGTGGAGAGCCATGATCACCTATGTCATGAGAGGACACGGTACATAAATATCTATAATAAAAAGAGTGTAAGTATTATTTTAGACAATATAAAAGTTGCTGAAAATAGACATATCCTTAATTTCAAAATACAGCCAATACATTGTGACCATGTTTATAATTAATGTTATTAAAGGATAGTTTCTTATTTTATTCTAAAACCCTCTTTTAAATTCACTTTGCAGTTGGAGGTATATGTCAGTCATGTTCTCGATGCGTATGTTGAGTATCAAGTTTGGTACAATTCCATGTTGGATCAAATGTGTCCATATTGAGCTTTGGTCAGAGAGATGTAGAGTCTGTCTTCTTTACAGGCAGGGTGGTAATGTGTACAATATAATTATATATGGGCTTCTCTTCATTGAGAATACAATTCTCTATAGGGACATCTAAATATATATATAAATATATATATTGATTGTCATCCACAGACAAACTGTTTCACTGTATCATAGCTCATCAGTGTGGCTAGACAAGCAATTGCTTCAAACCGGGATTGAATCCAGACTGATTTGATATCAGTTGGAGTCTCTCACCCTTAGGCTATCAGTACATACAGGGGAGAAAGTGAATTTTTAATGCATTATATACAAGGTATAAATATTACCAGCTATCAAAGTGCTCAATTCATAGCAAAGAGCTTTTAGCTTTAATTAGTAGCAGCCTACAAATTCCCTTTCTACCAAATCAAAGTGTTTTAAATAAGTGAATAGGTTTGGCTCAGTATCAGAACAAAGAAATGAATGACTAAAATGTCAAATTTCTTCAAAAAGGATCATATAAATTTCATCATAATCAGTTTGCTACTTTTTGTTAATTAGTCCATGGTATGCAAATAACAAATGAATAGTCAAATATTATAATGAAAGCACAGACACTAATATCCATTAGTTGCTAATTGTAATATTGTCTTGCGACATTATGATCACTATCCTACCATTCTTGACAAAAACAAATAGGTACAGAAAGTACTGTAAATATACCTCCAACCGCCTTCTCTATTAGTCTTTCACTGACTGAACAAATTCCTCCAGATAGTGTTAGGCATATAGTGATATCACATACTGGTTCTCAAACAATCACCAAAGTTAAGCAACATTGAGCATGGTCAGTACCTAGATGGGTGACCACTCGGGTCAGCTTAAATGTGCAATTGGTATAAAGGATAACGGCTCAGAAGTGGAAATCAGAAAGCTGAGTTTTAATTCCATTTGTGTTCATTATATTTTGTACAAATACCCCTGTGGGAGGTAAAAATCCACCTCTTCCCACCAGCTATGGATTAATTAGTAGGACTTGTATCAGTAAATCATTATCTCCCAAAAATTCTTACAATCTAAAGATATTTTCTGGCTTTAAATAACTTGCAAAAGGTTGATAAGACATAAAAAACAAATCAATCAATCAAATCCCAGTGTTTCAATTCCCATTTATATCAGTGTGTACAAAAATTGGAAAACGTCCAGTGAACCCTGTTTCAAATATATTTGTTGCCTATTCAGGAATTCACTTGGCACAGTTGGGAGAGAGGGGGTAGTTGACACATGGGACATTTTCTGCTACAACAGAGAAGACCTTTCTTTCAGATGGTGAGAACTCTGACTTTCCTACCACCCTACTACCTATCTCTACATCATGACACGTGGCTCACAACTTGCCCACGGTGGCTCAATACTATTCTTTATTCTATTGTAACTCTGGTTATATACACCTATGAATAGAACTTCATTTCCAGCAAAGTGGCACTTTATGTTTAAAGTTTTATTTCCTCTATT
Organism: Acanthosepion lycidas; assembly: GCA_963932145.1. Taxonomy (NCBI): domain Eukaryota; kingdom Metazoa; phylum Mollusca; class Cephalopoda; order Sepiida; family Sepiidae; genus Acanthosepion; species Acanthosepion lycidas. The sequence goes on from OZ010589.1 coordinate 55,170,224, forward strand.
TTCTTTTTGTCAGTGGGTGACCAGTTTGAAGATCTTACTTCATAGACTTTATTGCTGGTCATAAAAACACCAGACACTTCAGATTCAGATAAAAATCATTTACTGTCCACTTCTATTTGAGCATCCTGATCAATTAGATCCTATTGTCACAGTGTTATATCAACCTTTCAAATGAGAAAAGTGTACATACATTTAAAAAAAATCAGTATTCAGTCTGTCATGAGTTTTCTTCAAGATCTAAAAAACATGGATAGTGGGCCTTATCATATCCTGGTATTAGCTGGAAATGAAGAATGGACTGTTAAGTCTGCTGCTAGGAAAGTTGGTACACTGTGTCGTGCTAAACAATTTTTGGCACCAGAATCTATTTTACTCTTTTAAATAAGTCTACCGTTTGTTCATGCACTGGATATTACTGCCACATTCAATCTGGTGCTTTTGCTATGTATAGAGATTCTTGACAAAATTCAAAGAATCTGCAATGTTACTGGTCCTGAAATGGCATCTCAGGTTCAATCACTTTCCCCCCTGTCGTAATGTAGCTTCCTTCTGACTTTTCTAATTATTCTAATGAGCTTTACTCTTTGATACCTTGAACCCATGAATTTAATCATAGTACTAGATTGGCAGCTAGGTCTCATTATTTTACTGTTGAAATTGCTAGATGTAACTGTAAGGCCTATGGTAATAGATTCTTCTCTCACACTTCTTGTTTTCCTGTCAGCTACATTCAAAATTTAAATGCAATGTCAATCATTATCATCTCTTTAAATCCTGTTCATTTATTACCCTCTCAGTAACCCCTAGCATCTTAGCACTTATATTGCCTTGCTTGAGGTGAAATGATAAAAAAAAGAAATTCAAACCTTTCCAAAAAGCATTGGTGAAAAATGAACACAAGCTACTCCAACCAGAATTTGAACCGTTAACCAATTCCATTTTCTGTGTTGTTCAGCCAACCAGACATTTACCCCATCTTTTTACTTCAGTTCAAATTCTAACTTATGGCATTGATAAGAAATGCAGCCGTCTTTCAACCTTGAGGCAGGCCACAAATGTCTTTCACTTTCATTCAATTTCTGTTATCTCCTTTTAATGAGTGGACTTTTTTTTTTAAGCTAGGTACATTGGTCTAGAAATAGATTTTTTTTTTTTCAAATTAGTATGCAGAAGAAACCCCTACCTTGTTGCCATCCTCAGTATGCTGCTCCCCCAAGTGAGTTTAATCCTCAATTGATCCTTCATAAATGTGATTTAGCATAAATAAATTTAAAATCACAATAGTACATTTGTTACTACAGCTTTCTCTGGACTGGACGTTGAATTGATACTATTATGTGATTAATTTGACCTCTGCTTTTCTGTCTTGACCAGCCATCATGATTTCATGCATTAATTTCTATCAATTTTCCCTGTACACTGTTTCAGAATAAACTTCAGACATCAATGAAAATTATTTAACCTTCATCACTATGCATTATAAATGAGTATTCTTAATCTACTGTATTCTCTTTCAGGGTCCCTCAAATGCAGTAGCCTCATATTTGATTTGAGTCAAGGTTGTTTTTGCTGTTACCATAGCAGATCATTATGGCACAACTGCAAAATTCAAACAGTCATTTGGTCATTAGAGTCACTTATGAGGTGGTATCAAAAATCTTTCTGTCATGCATGGTTGCACGTGCAGTGAGAGTCAACAGAGACCTTCATGCTTCAGTGTGCTGAGTGACATCACCGTGTTCACAAGTTGTGAAATTTGTGATCATATGTATGTTGTAGCCTGCAATTTTGTTGTGAACAGAAAGTTGGAACAAAGAGCCAACATAAAATTTTGTGTTCAACTTGGGAAGTCTGCTACAGACATTGAGCATGCTTCGGCAAGCTTACAGTAATGAGACAATGGGTCATATACAATGTTTTGAGTGGCACTGGTGCTTCAAAAGCAGAAGAATGTCCCTGGAAGATGACGAGCAATCTGGAAAGCCTACCATGAGTGTCACCCCCATAAATGTAGAGAAAATTAATCAGCTTGTGCATGAGGATTGTTGAAGGACAGTCAACAATATTGCTGATGTTGTTGGTCTGTCATATTGATACATACAAGCTATACTAATATCTGAAATGAATATGGCATGTCGCTGCCAAGTTTGTCCCCCCACCTGCTGACCGCTGAGCAGAAAGAACATTATGTCGAAGTCTGTCAAAATATCCGTCAGCATGCCACTGATGATCAATCCTTCATGTTGAGTATCATCTCTCATGATGAGAGTTGGACCTATGGGTACAACTGAGACGGAGCAGCAATCGAAGCACAGCGGAAGAGATCTTCATTTGTACGACAAAGAAGGCATGACAGAAAAAAAAAAAAAAAAAAAATACAGAAATAGGTCTTTATTCATTAAATATACTTAATACAGTTTATTTTAAGCTAATATAGCTCCAAAGTTTTTCTTTGCACTTTTGACAGTGTATGCAAAAAAACATTTTATGAGATTAAAACAAAAACGTTAAAAAAAAATAAAATCGCTACACAATAGCTTCCATGTTTCAACACTAAGTTGTGCCTCTTCAGGCAATGGTAAATAACTGGTAAGTAAATGATTACTTTTAAATTTCAAAAGCAGAATAGCAGAGAAGATGTAATAACAGATTAAAATGAGGCTTTTGGGTTTACCCCGATTAACAAGTTAGGCATCAGACCTACACTAAATTCAACATTAACCTTAAAAAAAAGGGTTAGGGAGATTTTGATCATGGTAAATTGTGGTCTGAAATATAATAAGTGGCAGACCAGAAATTGATACAAACTATAAGTGAGTGGCAACCTTGTATCATAATTATGAAACAAATGTAACTTGTTCAATTTTTTATAAGAAGCTAAGGGGAGGGAGTAGGGAGATAATCAAATGTATAGCTAATTGTCACACATATTTTGTAGTTGATAATAAAAAGGCTTCTTTAAGTAACCAGTATATGCAACCTAAGTGTTTAAAAATAAAAAATGTGTAACATTCATAAAAGATGTTGATAATGCAGACTAAACAGCAATATATAGCTATATTAAATTCAAATAAATCATTCATAGAAGGCACACTGCAATTTACTAATTATGACTATATGAAATAGTACTACCAAGTTCAAAGTTTAACCATATTGTAAGGCAAAAGCTAAACCATGCCTACAATTTACATAAAAATTCTCTATTAAACTAAAGTGAATTCTTGTGTTTAATAGAGAATTTTTATCAGCAAATCTAATAATTTCTAATTTCTTGTGTAAGCATAAGCAGCAAGGTTCATTTAATGATTTAAAAGTTCTAGCTTTTTTTAAGACTTTCCATTTAACTATGGGAATTTTATTAATCTTTTTTATATTCAAAAAATATTTGAAAGAGGTTTTATTTTTACAAGGGCTCTTGTTAAAGATAGGATATGTGGTACCATCTAGTCTTTAAAAGAATTCATAGTACTCCCTATACAAAATTTTTAAGTTGGATTTTCTATTGTAGAAATAGGGCTTAGGTAAACAAGAATTGGTCAGACATTTGTTTTGTAGTAGGCAATCATTAGAATTTCTGCGATTACTTACTTTGGAATTAACATTATTACTTGGGTTTTTATATTTATTTAGAATTTTTTTTATTAAGCTTTTTTATCATTTTTCTAGATTATCAGTGCAGCTATAGCTTAGTTTTAGTGTATTTCTGTTAAAAATTTTACTGAGGGGATTATTTCTGGGGAAATACTTATCAGTTAAATGGAGAAACTTCTGTGCTAACTTAGTATTAACCATTTGGTTAAATGGGGGTGTATACCAAATGATTTTTCTGTTCCTATTTTTTTTTTCTTCAATCATTGTTTTCTATACTTGATTTCTGTGTACTTGTAACCACTATTTTTAATGCAGTATTATAAACACTACTATACTTACTAAAAACATCTTTATTAGAAGAGTTGCTTATCCTATATTCTATAGAAGAGGGTATATGTTGGATTACAGATGAAGGATGGTTAGAGTTCAGGTAAATATATATTGGGTTGGCATTGGCTTTCATGTAAGGTTGGAATACATCGTTCACAAAGTCTAATGTAACTGCTTATTGTAGCATACCTACAGACGATAATGGGTATGTCCCCATTCACATAAATACAGTAGTAAATACTGTATGTTGGTTTGCAGTTGGAGATTCATTGTGAAATTCACTTCTAGCAGCTGACTACTACTTCTACGTGCCGCTGGCAAATCTTATGTGTTGTTCGTGTCCTAAGTATTATCATTCATTACCAACCTTCCCTAGGTTACAACACTATTTAACATTAGTACTGATTTTAACTTTAAGATTTAGACTTTTTAATTCTTTATGTATCATTTATTTAATTTGTCAACCTTATTTTTAGAATTATTTACTAACATAAGACCAATGTCTCTATATAACCCTATATTATCAACACTAACATCACCATAAGCACTCAGTTCCAGTCAATTGCTAGACTGGATTACTCACCTTGGAGTCTTAGGTAATAAGTTAGTTAAGCAACACCATGGAACAGAACTGAGGTCACATTGGGGCCTCAATTAAACCTGAGATTTCTCAGGCATTAGACTCTTTAAATGAAAAGCTGGAAAACAATGTGTCCACAAACTGGATATTTACATCGCCACAACGTAGATACCAGAGCCCTGCCCAGACACACCAGAGAAAGGTATGCCCTTATGCAGCCAAGCAAAAAGGCCTAGAGTTGACCACTACCTGAGCATATGTACCTACCTTCCTGAAGTGGATTGACAGTGCATTATCAGAGCCTGCCAGATCACAGACATTCTTGACGGCACATCCACTGAATGTGCTGAGACCCTGGAGGAAGTGCATGTCATCGAAGAAACTACAACCAACCTGTGACGTGTGAAGACCGAACAGTCTCCCTACCTTGACAACCAGCATATCAAGGTCATCATAGACAGTGGAGCCACCAGAAATATGATCCAGCATGCTGCAACTAGACACCTAAATGTGAGGATTTTAAATTCTACCCAGTCAGTAAGACAAGTGGATGGCTCTTCACTTCTCAGTGTTGTTGGCGAACCCAGGTTCACCTTGGAGTGAGAGAGGGTATCACTTTGAGGGCATTGTCATAGAAGACCTTGACACCAAAGTCCTCACCATGATATTACCATCAGACTTGCCAAGGATGACGTATTTATTGGGGACACCCAATTCAAGTATGGATAGAGGGTACTTGAAGCAAAAGTACATGTCTGATGAGCCCACATTTTAAAAAGGCCTACCCCAATGGACCACTGTCTGATCCAGACAATACCTGGAATTCTCCTTACCCAGTGAGGAGGATGAATTTGTCAGAGCCCTGCTAGGATTCAAACTACCCCATGTCAGAGAAAACCTGGTACCAGCCCAGTTAGCAGAAGTGTTGGAGGTAAAAGTGAGGCTAGTCAATACCACTGACATACCCCAACTGGTGGGGAAGTCACAACATTTTTGCCAGGCCATACCAATGTCCCTCCATCTACTTCTACCTCAGTGGATACATGACTACTCACACAGAACCCTCACCAAAACACAAATCTAAATATTGACCCTGATGATATGTTGTCCCATAATGAGAAGGTGAAATTTGTCATTGTATTTGGGAGCGACCTACCTAATTCAATGGCTCAGCTGACCATTGCAAAAGATATTATTAACATGGGCCCAACACAGCCACCTCAGTGAAGAGGCCAACTCCCTCACTACAATGACAACAAGTTGAAAGAACTACAACCTAAATTTGATGAATTAGATGTTTCTGGAATATTCAGACAACGTGAAAGCCTCAATATAGCAGTCAAATTCTTTCCTTGTTGGTAAGCCCGCTGGGGGGGGGGGCACCACCTTGTTACGGCTTTTGCTTGTGTCAATCACTGTTGACAGCCTCAACTATGCCAGATGTCAACTCTACAATGAGAAAGATTTGTCAATGGCCTCTCAACATCAAGACAGATCTCACCAAGGCATTCTACCAGATACCCTTAGCAAAGGACTCGATGAAATATTGTGGCATCATCACTCCCTTCAGGGGTGTTGTGTTTACACCAGGTGTGCTATGGGAACACCTGGTTTGGAAATGGTTCTAGAGATCATGTGTAGAGTATTAGGAGACCTCCTGGTGGAAAGTTACGTCATGAAGCTTGCAGACAATTCATAGTGTGGAGGGGATAGTGTAGATGACTTGCTTACCAACTAGTAAAATTGAACTGAGTGTTGACCTCCATGTCCACTTTTATATTTATATATGCTCTATTCCAGATACAGAGAACTTATAAATATAGCATACCATTAAACTATATTTTTATCATAATTTTAAAAACTTATTTTGTAGAACAAATTCTTCAGTAGATTTTTCTTTGATCACTTCAATCTTAGCTAATCTTATTCATATCCTCATAAACTGCACTTACTTTCTCCCCTTGCAGCTATTCAGCTACCTCCTTTGACTGGCTCTTGGGCCTTGTATTAGGTGAACATTTTCGTAAAAAAAAAAAAAAGGTTACTGTTCATCATTTTTCATGCAAACCTTCATTTGTGGCATCACCCCGTTCAGCATGCTGTTTTCCACTCTTTATTAGTCTTTGGCCAATTTGTTGTTTTCAGTTACAAATAAAGTGAATCAGTCATGAGTATAAGAATCCTTATTTTCTATAAGTTTTCTTCTGTAGCTGAAGGAGTTGCTGGTGTCTTAGATTGTGGACTCAGCCATGAAGCTGGATTGTCTTGCCACAGTTGATGGTCAGGACGCCATAGGAACCTCTTGACTAAACCACAGTCCAAACATGTCACCACTGTGTGCTTCTCTCGATTTTCTGTGAATTAATCAAATAATTATATTTCTTAAAAAAAAACAAAACAAAAAAAACATTAAAAAGTGAACTATCAGAAAAGAAAAAATATAGTCACATGAAAAACAGACTTGACAGAAAAACTATTCAATAAATGTGTTTCTGTAAAAGGTACCTTGAAAGTTTCCTACAATATCCAAGTTAATATCTGAAATTCCTTCAAACATAAAGAACAATAAATACCAAATTCTTTAAAATAAAAAAATAAAAAATGCTGAAGAAAATAATGTATCCATTTGTTTTTTCTGAATATTTTAATATGAAAGAAATGCATGAGATGTTTACATTTCAATCATAAAAATAAATATTATAGCAAAGCATTGATAAACAAAAAGTGTTTTTTTTTGTTTTTTTGATGAGCACTGAACTATTTTTGCAATTTAATATCTTTTTCTCACAATAATTTTCTCTCATTTTGCTGTTCATTTCTGATAAGAATACAATCTATAGATCTAACTGTATTTAAAATAATAACCCTATTGATAAAATTTCACTTCTTTGCTCTTTTTCTCCTTTTAATCCATATAAATCGAGGTTGATTTTATATTCAGGAATGAACATTGTTAACCATTTGGTTGATGTTACAAAACATTGAAAACAACTTTTTTTTTTTTTTTTTTTTTTTTTTTAACTAGGGCATTGTTATTCGACCTTCTCATAGATATTGATAAAACAATTTATTGCGAAACAAGAGAAACAATTCTTTTTACAGTTATGTCCCTTGTTGATAGTGAAAACCAAAAAGAACAAAAATATTGAAAATTACTTAAGATTTGTAGAGTGTTAAAGATTACAATAATTCATTTAAAAAGAATAACTAACAATATTTAAATAGATTGGTCCACTCATAAAATATAGGAAAGATTTATTTTTGTAGATTAGCATTCTTTAGACCTTACTTAGTCTACAACACTTGTTAGAAAAGAAAAATATTGATTTGTTATTGATTTAGAAGGGTGTTCCGTTTATAATATCAGTACAGTGGAGTAATGGATAGCAGCTTGGATTGACTGTATGAACAGCAAGCAGGTATTTTAGGAGAACAAAGTTTTTATGGTTCTATTTAATGTTACTAATCATCAAGGTAGGCATGGTGGACTAATGGATAGTAGCCCAGATTGTGGAATTGGAGAGCCGAGTTCAAATTCCAGTTGAATCCATTACATTCACTTATGTGCTTATACCCTTTGGAAAGCTATGAATCCTCTTCTCCCCACCAGCTATGGGTAAATTATAAGACAGACCGGATTGCCTTGGATCGCAAGTGGTCTACCGCAGAAAGAAATGGCAACTTACTGTGGGGAAAAAAATCTGCCTTGTCAGCCATGTATCGAAAGATACATGATCGCTTAAGTGTGTATCACGCATGGTACATAGCTGAATCATCAAGTGACTGGTAGTTAAGTCTATTCTACTTTCTATAAAGACAGTCTGATACCACCAGATATTTGTTTTGGATTAATATCGGAAAAAAGGCCACCCATTCATAATAAATGGTAGAACAGAGACTTTGTTTGGAACTACAAAAGATAGGAAATTGGGGAGAGTCATGATCGTTTATGTTCTGAAGGGACATGGCATTTAGTCAACCATTAAATCCTTTTATCAGTTTTTTTTTTCTTTTACATTTTGATTATTTGTTTTTATGGAGACTTCTACATTATTATTCTTAAAAAAATGTTTCTGTAGGTTCAACACTTAAATCCATTACATTCACTTACGTACTAATACCCTTGGGAAAGCTATGAATCCTCTTCTTCCCCCACTAGCTATGGGTAAATAGCAGGACAGGCCGTGTTCTATAACCTTTGATGGCAAGTGGTCTATCGCAGAAAGAAATGGCAACCTACTGTGGGAAAAATCTATGTCAGTCATGTATCAAAAGATACATGATTGATTAGCGTGTATCACATATGGCACATAATGGAACTGAAGAGTGTAAAGTCAGTTTAAGACTTTGAAATGTTGCTGGCTACAGCCAAAGTCACTTCACCATTATTCACAAATGTCAATTTTGGAAATGTGCTAAAATCATTGATATCTGCATATTTTTTACATTTTCTGAATTTTTTTAACCTTTTTTATTCCTCAATATTTTTAAAAACTTGTTTATGTATGAGATTTTTTTCTGAAGCACATGCACAAACATTTGTGGTTCATACTTATTTATCTTAAATTAATTTTATTAATTTATGCAAGTTTTTCTTCTTTAGTTAGTCATTTAAGAGTAATGTTTTTATAACTCCCACCTAAAAACAAAAAGTTGGTTTTCATACACAAAATAGCTTGGGTCAAATTGATCCCTGACTTTTACAATGTATTGATATTATAGACAGGACTTGCCTTCTAAACAAACCACCTTACTATAACAAATAAATATTTCTTTTATTCTGACAGGTGTTGTGGCCTAAGGAAGGTCTTTAGAATGTTAACCTAAAAAAATTTTCCCTATTTTATGGATGTAATTTATCATCATGCCCAGGACGGAGTTGTTTTGGTGAATTTTTATAAAAATAGAATTAATTTTCCTGGTGACATGGAAGCAGCAATTCTGAACCAACTGGAGATTGTCAGCATCTTTTTAAATAAATTGATACTAAGGGAACTCAAGTGACTGTATTTTGGGGTTTTTTTTTTTGTTTTTAGATATTTAGAAACCCAGGCAAAGTCAGGTGCACCTACTAGTGCAGAAGAATAGTTGGATCAAAGAAATTCTCTATTGTATCATGGCAACCAATATCCAATAAAAGAATTAAAAATGATGATTAAAAGAAAAACTTGCTTTGGCACCGGACAGTGGCTGACACGCCAGGAACAAGAAGGCTGTAACATCTTTTGCATAATGTCCTTCTCAAATGAGGATCTCTGTAAAAACAACAGAAGCTGATGTCAATTGTTTAGTTGCCAATAACGTTTATATTTACTTCTACCATAAATTATTACTAAGATAAAATATAATTTCTTTTTCACAGTTATACTCACAGTAGTGGAAGGGAAGGGATGAGCGAGTTGTAACGGATATCAATATGGAAAGTGAAATCAGCAAAACAAGTTCAAATTCCAAGCTAGTTTGTTGCAGGCTTTTACATTCATGCACTTGGAAAAGACATCTCTTCTTACCCTAACTATAGGTTAAAAGGATGACATCTCTAGTGACTCATTACCTGAGGACTTCCAATAGCAACAATAAATAAATGGATAGCACATAGAACTCAGAGAAAATAACACAATTGAGATATTAACATTCCACACTAATTCAAACAAATGGTTAGGAAGGAAGTCCCCATCAATATTGGAAAGAGCAACAACAGCTAATGGACTGAAGAAACCTATTTTCTTAAAAAACTGTTTTACAGGAAAGATTTTATAAATTTCAACTGATGTTAACATTGGCTGTTCAATCAATGAATATCGAATGGTTCCTTATAAGGAAATAGCTAGCATTACCATTAACAGTGAGTGACCTATATTTTAAGCCACAGGTTTTTCAAGCAAGCTTACCCCTTGCAGCATTGGTATCATAGCTCAGTAACTTGTAATACTGGGTAAGTCCACTCGCAGACCTGCATATTTGTTGCATAGATTGCAAGTGAAATCAGATGGGACATCATAGTGATAGATTTTTATTGTCGTAGTGGTGACATGTGTGACTAATCAAGCAAAATATATTACAAAATATAATGTATATTACAGATATGATAACAGACATTGTTTTAGATGCTAAACTCTAGGATAAAAAGTAATCTTCATTAAAAGAAAAATCATCACTATATTAATAATTGAACTCTATACCTTCAACACTTCAGTCAACTGATGCAAACACTGAACTAAATTTTGTGAAGATGACAAAACTACTTACAATCTGAGAACCTGTCTCTTGGCAATGGCTTTCAAAGTGCTTATGTAAAATCTCACAAGTCCAATGTTATTTTGATTCAGGGTCAGAGTCAAGTATGCTGCCTGGAAATATAAAATAAAAAATTTAAAAATAACTCTACAACATGACAATTTAACAACAACATCAGTAAGAAATGATGAGAAAATAACTGCTATATGGTTGTAACAAAACTTGTTTATTTTCCCTCCAGAAATGAAGTTGTCATTTTTTGTGCAAGAAGAAGAGGTTCAAACGACATAGAAATTTGGATTGTCACATCCCTATTTTTTTGACACTTGCAGACAATTTCCTTTAAACAATTAAGGATTAAATCACGGTAAATCTTAATATTTTTCCCCCACTTTGAATATTAAATAAAAATTAATTTTTAAGTCATTTTGAGCCTATTATTTCCCATAAATTTCAATAACTAAATCTGAGTTATCCAGTCTTTTTGTATGCTTTGTAACTTACTGATTATTCATTTGCAAGTTTTTTTTCAACACGGATACAAATAAAATAAAACAAAAATTTGATATTTGGACTGTTGAAGGACTGAAACTATTTCAAGTTTTATTTCAATGTTTATAATTAAAATTATATCACTGTTTAGAGTGTTTAGTGTTTATTAATATTTTAAAATATAAATAAATTTGTAGAAGTGTCATCTTTCGTTTTTCTACAAAAATTGACTTTCTATTTTTCTGTTAACTGCTAAAACTATCATAATTTATTTCTGTATATTGCAAGGCCCAAGGGCTATAGTGCTAAGGAGTATGAAAGGGCCTTGCTAAAGTGCGTCGTCTAGAGTACCATAATTCGCACTAATAGAGAAAACTGTAAGGAAGCCGTTGGGGTTGACAATAGAGATGAGGCGATGCTAAAAAGGATTTATTTTTTATTATCTTCACTTTAGCGAGGAATGATTCAAATTTATCTCGAGAATCGAGATTCTATCCAATTAAGAAGCTGGTATTGCATCTTAGTTGTAGAGAAAGATCATGCGAGGAAAATATATGTGTAGAATTTCTACAGTAGAAATTTATTTTATTTACAATTACATGGGAGTAGGTAGAGGTTTTCATTGTGTAGTGGCCTCATCGAGGTTCATTTCATTTCACGTACGGAAAAACGGGGTACGGATAACTGAGGAAATACTGTAAGAAGTGTACTGACATATTTATTTATTTTTTTTTTTTTAAGGAAATGGTTATTAAATAAAATTTCCTAAATAATGATAAAATTAATGCTCGAATAGGTAGTCCCAAGGGCCAAAAAAACACTTGTTGATATGTAGAATTTTGTTAGGGAAATAAATTTGTGTGAAAATTAGAGTACAAACAAAGTGAGATAATTAAAAGATGAAGGTATATAGCTGGTCTGACGAGATAGATCAAACTTTATTCCGCAAGAAAGAGGCAGTTGAGTGCTAAAAATAAAAAAAAAAATAAAAAAAAAAATAGTAGGGCTAAAAGAGAGAGCGGTGTCTTTTTTTTTTTTAAACTTGAATCACATTTCCGTAAACCTGTCTATCAGTTATTTTTCTTGAAGCAAATTAATTTTGTAATTGTTGTTTAGGAGAATTTAAATTCAATTGTTTCGTGTAAAAAGAAAAGAAAAAAGTCGTCATAGCTAAGAAAATTGAATTCTATCATTAAAATAAAATAAGTTACTTAGTAAGCGGCCAATAAATCGCTACAGTTTTTTTTCTAAGCACCACGATAAATGATAGTCAAGCCCAAACTTTACCTGATATAAGAAGTTAATACGTTGAAATACTTCTTTATAAGGAATGCTTTTGTCCGCTTTTCCCATGCTTGTTTGTCCTGAGGTTGTTTTTCTATGACACCGTCAGATTATTCGGTGAAGTGTAGAAAATAACACCGGTTATAAAAGTCCGACCTTAATGTCTTCACTGTTTAAATTTATTTTGTCTATTTAAAATTAAAATTAACAATTTAATATAAAAAAAGATGATTGGATAATAAAAATATAATTTATTTTAAATTATTTCGAAAAAATCAAAATGGTCTTGAGAAATTAACAACTTTTGAGTAAGAATGACAATTGAATATTTATTTTGTCTATTTAAAATTAAAATTAACAATTTAATATAAAAAAAGATGATTGGATAATAAAAATATAATTTATTTTAAATTATTTCGAAAAAATCAAAATGGTCTTGAGAAATTAACAACTTTTGAGTAAGAATGACAATTGAATAAATCTTTGGTTGTTCATGGGAACTACTACTAACAATCCACACTACAATGTTTTACAAGTTTACTTTCTAGCCTCTTTTCTGTGCTTTGCCCCGACTTTCACTCTTGCTTCCCAAACTGGCCCCCAAAGTCTTGATCCTTATCAGAGATAAGAATATATATTCTGGCAAACAAGAGAGCTGGAAAATATAAAAAGGAACTTGACTATGATGTCATAAAAGTCGGACCCTTGCTTCCAAAACCAGCTCCCAAGCCTTTGATTCTTATCAGAGAAGAAAATATATTTTCTGATGAATGAGAGGGCTAGGGAAGTGTATCAGCAATCTTGGAGGGAAAATTTTTCCAATATTTCTGAGCCTTCTAATCTCGATAATTTCTTTTTTTCTTCAGTAGAACAAAAGCACATAAATCTGAACAAATGATTCATGTATATTATATAATTACTTGACTAAAAAGAATGAAAATATATCAAATGTGACCAGTTTTAGCTATAGTGATAAAGAGGAGAAACACATGAGTCAGCTGAAGAGTGAGACAAATAAAGGCTTAAAAATATTCTTGTCTTTCTGTGTGGTCGGATAAAAACGGATTCTGTTTGCCTGATGACAAAACTTTAAACCATATTCAATATCTCATTCTCACCCCAACAAATATTTTAATTAAAATACAAACTCTTAATCAAAAAAGATAGACACCTAAGTTTTAATTTTTCTATATCCTTCCACCTGCCTAAAAAGAACAAAGACCATTTAAAACTTCTTAATACTTTATTACACTCACTACACTTATATAATCTCAATCATTCATGATTTTGGAAAAACCAGAAAAGTACTTCAGATAAGTTTTAAATAGAGAAGGATGTACCTTAAAAAATATTTAGTGGCAGATCATATATGAAGTTATAATGAATTAATTCACTGAAGTAAAATATATTAGTTTACATTATTATTCAGACTAATGTCCTTATCTTTTTTTTTGTTGCTATCACCACATTTCAGCTATTGTACTCTCCAGCCTTTTTCATGTCTGTTGATCTGGGTAACCTTCAGGAAATTTCAATCTGAAATCTTTATTTAATATGTCAGGGGAATCATTCTCATTCCACTGTTTATGTCAAAGCAAATATCATTGTAGGTTTTTAAATAGAATTCCCCACATAGCAAGCAGATAAGGTGAAGTGAGTTGATGCCCTTGAAACAGTATGGACAACTGAGATGATTTTGCGGCCTTGACACAGTCATTCTGAAGTGAAAAACGCTAAGGTTATGTACTGTACAATTTAAATTTCATGATGTAAATTTCAAGGGAGGTAACTAAGTTATGAAATCTCCAAATATATTTTTCTTTTTTAAAAAAAAGATATTTAAAACTATTAGTTAAAACCTACATATTTTAGACTATCTACTGTAAACATTTGAAAACATTTGTGCAGTATTCATAATTAATCTTATTAATGATTGGTTTCAATTTGTGGTAATTTTCTCTTTTCCTTTAACAGGGATTCTAAGAAGTTTGTCCATGAATATGAGAGGATCCTATTGAAAATAAGTAGACAAAACTCATCTAAATTATTCAATGAGACATGTCTTTATGAAAACTATATATATATATATATATATATATACATATATATATATATATATATATATATTATATAATGAGATAGATAGACAGACAGACACATACACACACACACACACACACAAACACAATTAAGTTTAAGGGGAACAAATGCTCTTTTAATAATTTCAAAATTGACCAATTCCTCCAAAACATAAATTATTTAAAGCCCACAGTTTCAATTGTACTTTCAATTAATTTTCAATATTTTAGCTTTTGGAGGAATCAGTCAATTTTGAAATTATTAAAACAGTTCTTACATACAAACACATATATGTACATGTACATCAGGCACTTTGACATGATGTAATGGTTATCAAGCTTGTCTCACTAGATTAATTATGACTGAGTAGTGAGTTCAATCTTCACTGGGTGTATTATGCTTTTGCTCTTGTACCACATTTAATCTATACTTAGTAAGTCCCTATATATATATATATATATATATATATATATATATAAATATATAAATAAATAAAGAAAAATTCCTATATTCTTTGAGTCATGTTTATTCTGTTGTCTATGTTGTTGGAGGGCGATCATTCATTTCCAGCCTGTCCATAATTTGAAGATTACCTTCTGCTTCCATATTGAGAATTTCATGATAGTTTTTGGTATTAGGACAATTTTTTCTTTTGTTCTCTGGTTTCTTTTGGAGTTGTCCTGATTTATTTTGCGGTCCTTGGGTTAACGTTTTCTCCTTCTTTAGGGATCTTTTCTTTCTGGTTACTACCTGGACTATTTCTCCTGTAGAAGAGGGTGTTTTGTGCTATTAGGTTGGTGCAAAAATAGTGTCGGTTTTTGACGTATTTTGTAACGTCAAAAACCGACATTATTTTTGCACCAACCTAATAGTTTCATGTAGGCTTTCTGTTTCTCTTGTGATCATTTAGTGAAAAAGTTTTCTCTGCTGTTCTTACATTCTTTGATCTCTGGGTCTTGAATTGTTTATCTTGTTTGGTTTAAGTTTTTGAGTATTTCTTTTCCTGTAGTTGGTGTTTATTATTTTTGGTTTGAGACTGTTAGTGTAGGGTTTAGTTTAGTTTAGTG
>OZ010589.1:55193448-55215948 GCA_963932145.1 Acanthosepion lycidas
AAAATGACTGACTTTTTTAAGAAAAAGTAATTTCTTATTGAATTATTTTGAAAACTGATTGAAAATGTATTTTTGTCTGTGTTTTGTATGTCTATAACTGTTAAATAAACTAGTGTTATGTACGTAAAAAGCGTTATATGAAGTGTTCCCATACTTACCTAAACAAAATTGGCTAAACCCGGATGTAAGAGACGTCTTCTCCGACCCCGACAACTCTTTTATATCCGGGTTACACTGTATATGTAAATACATATGTATATATACATATATATGTATATACGTATATATATATATATATATATATATATATATATATATATATATATATATTTATGTATATACGTATGTATATATGTATATATATATATATATGTATATATATATATATATATATATGCATATATATATATGTATATACGTATGTATATATGTGTATATATATATATGTATATACATATGTATATATGTGTATATATATATATATATGTATATACGTATGTATATATGTGTATATATATATATGTATATACATATGTATATATGTGTATATATATATATGTGTATATATATATATATATATATATATATATATATATACATATATATTTGTATCAGGGTAAGTCAAAAATTATCCATTCCTGACTTATCCTCATTTTCCTAATGATTCATACCTACATCCCATTTTCTACAGTTACAACCCAGTATTGCCTTTGTACTATTTCCTTCCCATGAACATCTGTATATTTTTTTTAATGAACAATAAGCTATATCTTGTGCCCAATGAATTGGGTAACTGACAAAACTTAAGTTGCACGCCATACGTACATAAGATATATTTCTTGGCTCTATCTAACTATATTGGGCACTATTATATCTACACCTCTTGGCAAAATTTGGTAATTATTTATTTGCTTACCTGTGTATGCACAACAGCACGTGCGTATACAGTTGCTAATATCTAGTTGTTTCATTTACCTAACCCTATATACATACAATATATATATATATATATATATGTATATATATATATATATATATATATATATATATAAGGGGTATGGGTTTGTAAACAGTGACTATTATAGCTATATAGCGAGACTCTTCGCAAGCCGAATTGAGTCACTGTCGGTCACTGGGCGTGTTTCCTAAAATAAATACGCCATAAATCCACCTTCATCCCAACCGTGCGCCGACAGCTTAGTGGTAGAATATCCGCCTGATACCAATTCAGTCGGGTTTCGATCCTAGCTAGAGGCAACCGGATGTCTAGCCACACTGATGAGCTGTGATACAGCGAAACAGTCTGTCTGTAGATGACATTATATATATATATATATATATATGTAGGTTGGTAGATAGCTAGATAGATAGATAGATAGATAGATACTTTCCCTGTACCTATATTATTTTCTACAAAGTATGTCTAATTTCACTTTACCATCATTAGTATTTTACTCTTTGTTCTTTTTATATTATATACAGCTCTTCTTCTAATGTGCTGTTTCCCTTGAGGACATTAGCAATAATGGCTCTCCACAATTTCCTGTCTTTTGCTTTGTTGTAATTCTGCTTGCCTTATTACATAATTAACAACAGTATATCAAATGCAAGGTCATAGACACGAGTACACCCTAACAACTATTTGTATTAAGAAACAAATGTTTGACCTAGAAAAAAATAGTTTCTTTCTAAATAATAGTCTTTTTTTTTCTCTATGTTTAGGTGTGCCTTAAAATAAATTGTTTCTTTCCTACTTTTTCTTTCTTTAATTTTATTTATTTTTCTAGCAATACTTAAATTGACTGGTTCACTCACAGCAAACAGGAAAGAATTTGTTTTAACAATTTCTGTTGAGTAAAACATTCATTAGACCTTTCTTAAGCCTTGGCATTTTTCAGAATCAATAAATATTGAATTTTAAAATAATTTTATAAGCTCATAATATAAACATAGTATCAAATCAATCCCTGACTTCCTAAATAGTTATCTGTACAAATGTCAAGTTTGAAATTGCTGGCTGGGACTTCAGAAAATAGCAGACTGCACTTCTGCAGAAGGGTAAGAACCCCACCACCACCACCAATGAGGTGTCCTGGGTATGACGATAAACTACATCCTGCAGCAAGGCATCTAATCAAGAGGTTTTGAGGAGCATGAAACCACTTGCTGATGTTCCCAGGTTCACCCTGACCTGGGGTGGTAGCACCTATTAGGGTCTCAGCTAAGGGCAAATAGTTAACCCCCACACTGGGGTCAAAACACTATGAAAGTATAAAAATAGATTTTAATACCAGCAATAAATTTTTGGAAAAAAAATATATAATTACCAGCAACAAAAATTTTTTGGGCATTAAATAATTGATTGAAATGTGGATATGCCGTAAAACAAAACAAAACAAAACAAAACAAACCTATATTCAGAAACTGTATTTCTTCTTCTATGTGCTTTGTCCCTTTAGAACGTTGACAATCATAATTCTTCACAAGTTCCTATCCCTTTTGTCCCTTAGTAGCATTTTTCTCTTTGCCAGGCTTCCCTATTCTCATTCCACCATCTATTCACACAAGATTGTCAGGTAGGTGGCTCACTGCCTTCCCCTATCTCGCTTGCCTTTGATATGTCCTGTGAGCATTAAGTTTTCCAAGCCCTCCTTCCACATTGCATCTTCCATGTCTCTTTCTGATTTTAAGTATCAATGTCCTGTTTATTCCCATTTTTCTTAAGGCTTGCTCACTGCTTACTCGTTCTATCCACAGGATTTTCAGCATCCTGCTGTAGAACCACATTTCTGTTACCTCCAGTTTCCTCTTCATCTGTTAGGAGATTGTCCAGCATTCACTGCCATACAAGATGACTGATATCACATAACAATTCAGCACTCTTTTCTTTGTTTCTAGCAAAATCTTTCTGTTCTTAGCACTTACTGTGCTTATGACATTGATAACTGCTTACTATTACAAATTGAGAAAAACACAACATCAATAGTACACAATAAATTCAATCTTACAATTATATTTTCTGAAGAGTGCATGCAATTTCTGCAAAACTTTGAGATGGGTTTAAGATAAGTGATATATATATATATATATATATATATATATATATATCTCATAATTAAGTAAGTCATCGAGTCTAGAAGCAGAAAGCATTGGATGGCCATTTCGTCCTATATTTGGGACTCATCAGCAGTGTGCATCTACTACTGAGAATTGAAACCTGGACAGTTACGTTATCAGGCAAACGTCATACCAACTGTACCAATGGGCCTCGGTGACAAAGAGGTAGCGAATTAGAGTTGATATAGCGCCACTCAATCACATATTCCATGGTGAGTTTCCCTTACCCATAGGACTGTGCCCCCACAAGCCACAACTGCTATCCCCAAGCTGCTCCATCCAGAGCATTAGAAGCCGGTTCAAGCAAGGATATACAAGTGATAGAAATATGACAAACAGTTTTGCCACTTTCTTCATAAATCACCTATGATAAGACTCAAATCTGGATCTTATGGTTAGGATACTAATATTCTAATCACTCAGCTATGCAACCACACTGGTAGGAAATACTGAAACTTGCTTTTATGAAAGTTTTGGATTTCTTCAATGCAAAATAACTGAGTGTTTTGTTAGTAATTTCTTTCATTTAATTTTTCTTGCTCTTCTTTCACTATTATGACTACTAGTAGTAGATATCCATCAGTCACAGAATACTATGGAATCTACTGGGATGACTAGCTAAGCCCTGTTGCAGGCACATTCATATTTCTTTAATGCCAACCTGAAATTTATACCGCAACTAAGCTGAGCAGATCTTAGTTACAGTTCTGGTAGAGAGCATATAATCTGGTGTAATCAGAAATTGAATAATGTCAGTACACCCAAACCCTCAGTCACAATGATTTGAGACTTCAGTCTAACACAACTATCACTGGTTTCTAAACAGTTTTGACTATCCAATTTCATTTAAAAGATTTGGATCAACCTGTGATATGGTATCACATGCTGGGATCATCTCCCCAGGGTGATAACATCATCACCTCTCTGACAAATCAAACATGGCAAGATTTGAAACTAGGTCTCATAGTTGGAATGCTAAAGTTCTAACCACTTAGAGCATGCAAAAGGCTCAATCCAAGTTTTCAATAGGGCCGTTATAGACAAGCGTATGGTTGCAAGAAAGAAATACGACAACAGCAAAAATAGATTTACATGGTTTATTTCAACAGGAATATGAGGGTTTGGGACAGCTACCTTGTGGTATAGTTCATAAGCCGGCTTCAGATCTAGGTCGATCTCTCATAGTAGTTCACACATGTTGACGGTGGTTGATGCTCCCCTGCTGACAGCTGCTGACCGTGACAGGTCTGTTCCTGGCCACCTGTTGACTGCCTGTTGAACTTCCGTATGACCCCTTTTATAGCGTTTTTTTATGGCTTAACAGGCTCGAAAAACGAAGCGAGTATAATTAGGAGGGAAGCATTTTTATTGGACGAAAAATAGAACACTTTAAATATTATTTTATTTTTCGACTGGAACTCTGTGTGTCGGGAGCATTTGTAAACGAAGATAATGGTCATTTTGTGACGAGGCTTTGTCCTGTTCACATCCGGCTCTCGAACTTGAGTATTTGCCTGTAAATCAGCCGAGATATGTCTTATTTTATTTTATAACAGGGCCAAAAAATGCGAAAAAATAATTTTCCATAAACTTGAAATTGATCCTTTACAATTTGGGCAATTTTTAACCACTAAGCCTAAAAAGATATTACATATGTAACCATTTTTTACACAAACCATCTGGCCTTCTTAAATATGCACTTCTCTCAAAAGAACATGTACAAAATAACAACCAAAATGATTAAACATTTATTATTACACCAAAGAGTAATCAAAAATAAGAATAAATAGATTGGGCTCTTTAGACTTGGTAAGGCAATAAATCTAGAAGGAAAACTGAATTCAAAACTAGCCTGAGGAAGGATGGGATTCATGAAGCTATCTTGCTCCAGACACATACCCTGTTGCTACAAGAACTGTCATCTGATTATAGGACTTGTAACCATGATCATGATATTTATCATATAAAAATATTCTGCAAATTTTACACATTTTGTCTTGCATAATAAAATCTGGCAGTGTATTAGAAGTTTTACAGAAATTATTCTGCAATTTGGGCAGGAACTATTGGAGGAATATTCAAAATTTAATAATAACTAGCATGTAAATATTTTGGATGTATGTCAAAAAACACAAAAAAGAGGGACAGTCTAAATGGTATACCAAACATATAACCTAAAATAAGACTTATGATTTATGGACATAGTATAAAACTTCCAAAATGTATCTAATTACTGGATTTTAAATAAAATTTTTGGCATTTATGTAAACGAGAATATTTATGGGGTTCAGCATACCTGGATTAAAGGAGAATTTGATGCGGGATACCCTGCCCACAAAATACAACGCAAATTTCAAGAAGAAACAATACGATAAGGAACGTTTGTAGAAAATAGAACATTGTATATTTATTTTCTTGTGAATAGGGTAAAAAAGATTAATGCTTTAGTTCGTTTAAGCAAAAATGTGATTTTTACAAAAATGTCTGTGTTCGCTGTCTTTCAACAGAGTAGCAGAGTAATGTCTGTTTCTTTTGTTTTTGTATAGGTGTAAAGGAAAAAGGGGCGATCAATTTAAGTTGAAAAAGTGTGTGTGGATGAGGAATAAAAGATAAAAGGAAAATGTACTTATGAATTGTTTTGGAGTCAGTTGTAAATTTGTTGTTGTGGTTGTTGTTTTCCTTTCCTAATCCACTTTCGGCTCTTAGTGTCGGGTTGAGTCAGTGATGAAATTTTCTGTCAGTCTTCTATGATCTCTGTGCCCTTCTGACTGGTGACTGACTTGAAACTCTGTATTTATTGTTGACTTTTTTTTCACATTGGCTCGTTATCTTTTTTTGGGTTTAGCAAATCGCCTCCTTTCATTGGTCAGAAAATTAATTTCACACCTTATTGCGAAATCTGTTTTTAATCGTTTTGATCCGATTTTGTGGGTGTGAAATCTACTTTGTGTTTTTTAGTCATTTGTTGGAATGATATAGGTTTTGTATCCTATATATATTTTTTTAAGCAGTCTCTCTTCAAAATTTTTGGAAAAAATTAGTTTTTTCGTACAATTGCAACCTCCTTTTTTAATTTTATGTTTTTCAAATGTGTACCGAGACAGATTACGTTGAACTTAAGGTTTACATTTTCAAAAAGATAAGTCCTTAAAAAATAAATACTGAAAAAAAGGAAAATTGATATAGGATATTATTATTAACCTATGGGTGTACAGATTTGTTAACATTACTCAATTTCAGCTGAAATATTTTACATTTGTTTTCTCTGTAAACAGTCTTTTAGTCTTTTTCTAACTGCTCCAATTCTTCTTTTGTATATATAAGCTATACAAATTTTTATTTTAAAAATAAAATAATTTGCTCCCTAAATTTTTCTCAGTGAAAATTTTATTTCTTTTTAAATAAAATAGTCACCAAAAACTCAAATACATTTTTGATATGTATTTGAGTTTCTCTTCTCTCAGTTATCTTAGTTTACAAAAAACATATTTTTTTATTTCTATTACGGGCCACCATACTGAAGCAATGAAACCTAAAGCTGTCAACCTGAATTTGTGTTGCTGTCCATTAGGTTTGACTGAGATAAGTCATCGATGTTATAAAAATACATTTTTAAATAAAATATTTTTGGGGGATTTAATCGAATTAAATATTAAAGTAACTATGTCACATGTTGTCTTGACGCTACAATTATTTTTATTTTTAATAGATTTTTATTTGTTTTCGCTTCAGCAGCCAGTTCAGATAACGGCCATTGTGATTTTTGCCGTGAAATGTTATCGTCGTAACCGTTTAATTCAACTTTTATTAATTGAAAGTGTTGTTTTTTTTCTTTGAAAGACGCAAATTTGGAATCTTATGTTTGTCACGAAAGTAAATGAAAATGTATGAAATCACTTCTTAAATTTTTAATTAATGTTTTTCAACAAGGTATAAGATTTTCGTTGGAGATACCAAAAGAAAGACGCACGCAAAGCGGCTAGAGATCAAAAGACTCACCAACTAAAACACTGTCAGTTTCTCTCAGTCAATAGTACGCTTAGTTCCTTTTTTGTAAACATTTATAGTATGACAAAAAAAAAAACTTTTTAAATAAGACTCGTCCATTTTTATGAACATTTCAAATGAAATAAACCTTTATTACTATGAAAAAAAAAAAAAACGCACATAAAGTTAAACATTTTTGCACACAAACGTTACAAAAACCTTGTAAAAAAAAAGTTAAATTTTACCACAATTATTGGAAGTTGAATAATCACAATTAATTTCTTTTGTGATTATATGACTAAAAAAATGCTCCTACAAATTT
The DNA here is from genome assembly GCA_963932145.1 of Acanthosepion lycidas. Classification (NCBI taxonomy): domain Eukaryota; kingdom Metazoa; phylum Mollusca; class Cephalopoda; order Sepiida; family Sepiidae; genus Acanthosepion; species Acanthosepion lycidas. Next base: position 55,200,875 of record OZ010589.1, read on the forward strand.
CCAACGTATGATCTATGCGGTACGAACTGAAAAGTGGGTTTAGTAAAAGTACTCTAGTTTTATTTACAGTGTAACCCGGATATAAGAGAGTTCTCGGGACCGGAGAAGAAGTCTCTTATATCCGGGTTTCTCTTATATACGGTTTTTGTCTCAGTGTAAACCGGATATAAGAGACAGACCAAAATAGATATAGACCAAACCCCTGATATAAGAGAAACCCTGATATAAGAGACTTCGTCTCCGGTCCCGACAACTCTCTTATATCCGGATTACACTGTATTTTTTTTGTTTAGGTAAGTATGGCTCTAATTTGGGACCAGAGAAAATCTCTCTTATATCAGGGGTTACTGTAAGACGGACATAGAAAGTAAGTTCTCTCAGTCTCTCTGGGATTCCTTCCGCTTCGGTTAATAATATTGAGAACGTTTATTATTGTTGAATGACTGCTACGTACTAACCCCCACCCCCGTTTTTTTTTTTTTTTTTAATTACCCCATCCTTTTTAATAATCCCATTTTTACTTTATTAAATTTTATCTGTATGTTAGTCTGACCTGCCTATATTTATATGAAATAGGGGGAAATGATCATTTCGTAATTGCTCATGAAAAACAGAGGGTTGTTCAACTTTCTTTAGGTATCGAAAGGTCTCTAAATCTTGTCCTATTGATTGTCATGATAAATGGCATAGAGATTTTTTTTTTTTTTTTAATTTTTAGCATATTGTGTTTAGAAGCAGTTTCATAGAGGAAAAGAAGCATTGTGGTGAAAGGACTCTTATTATATAGAAAGAATAGGCAACGAAAAAGATCCAGGGCGGGGATTAATTCCAACTCCTGCCTTACGTCAGAATCAGATGCAATATAAAAATATCAAGTTAAAAATTGTTTTGACAAGATTGCTTATTTCATTCTTAATCACTTTATTGCGCAGGCGCTGTGGACCCAACAAAAATGGGGCAGAACAAGATGTATGCACACTTGTTCTATGGATTTTTTTACCTATTATTGTGCCTACAAAGATGCCTATCCAAAAGAACGAGTAAGTGTCCATAATTTGTTAATAATAGTATTTTTCTTCTTAATCTGTGGCTTTATTCTTCAGATATATATCATTTAATTTTAAGTTCACTATCTATTACTTACCTATCGTTGACTTAAAAAAAACACGCCTCGGGTATTTCTCCATTTCAAAACAAACTTTAACCCAAGTTTATTTCTATATTTAAAAATAGTTGTATTATTTTAATTATTAACGTCATATGTTTTTTAATTATGACATTCGTTAAAATTTTTAATCTATTTTTTTTAATCTCTCGATGAAGATTGTTTAAAGCGGGAAAACAAGTACCAAATGTTACTTTTGGTCAATTTTTTAGTCCAAAAAGTAATATTGAAAATAAAAATGAATTAAATTTAATATTAATTAAGTTAAACCAATTACACTTTTTTTTTTTTTTTTTTTTTTTTTTTTTTTTTTTAAGTGAGCTACTTGTCAATTTAAAGCAAAATACTCCATTTATCGTAGAAAAAATAAAATAGTTTTGTTATTGTAAAAAGGTAAGGAACAAGGAAGAAAAATCACTTTGAAAATAAATACTGTTTTTAAAATAACATTTAAAATTTAATGTTAAAAAAACAGTATACTATTTTCATATAATTCATTTTTTTTTTTTTTTTTTTGCTAGCTGTCAGTGTCATGGTTTAGAGGTTTTTACTTTCCTGTTTTTATTGTGTTGGTGTTACTCGTGTGTATTCAAAATGATGAAATTAAAAATAAATAGGTTATTAAACTTTTTTATTTTTTTTTAAACTAGCAACCAGCAATGCTTTAAAGTTTCAATTTGAACATCAGGCCCTCTACTGGTCCCCTTTTTCTTTTTTTTTTTTTTTTGCTTTTAGTACAGAAAAGAAAAATAGTTTGTTAGTGTTTTAGTTTTTTTGTTTATCAGTAGAAATTTCTTATATAAAATCTCGGTCATAAAAAAGTTAGTTTTGATGAGTAGTTGTGTTTAAAAGAAATTATTTTTACCAGCTATCAATACTAAAATAAATGAAAACATGATCATAAAGGGTATTTTTTTTTTCAAAATTTCTTTGTTTGTTGTAACATTGTCATTCATTCGTAGTCTTAACTTTTATTATTGCATTCGTGCCTTTTCCAAGATTTGCTTTTTTGAGTGTTCTTTCTCTTGGACTGGTTGCCACCCAAGGCTAGAGAATCCAGTCCAGTTTATTTTGTGAGGTGAATTTTTTAAATAAATTATTTTTGTAAATAAAAAAAAAATTAAAACAAAAAAAAAAGCCTTAATTAATTGAATTACATGTTGAATTTTTAACAGTTTCTTGCACTGGATATATATTTGGATTTCCTAAGTCAATAATTTAAAAATTTGAGACTGTTGTTATTATATTTTTTTTTTCACACCAACATATTCATCTTTGTTAAAGTCACAATGTTTCAGTCACTGTCTCTAGGCCTTCTTCAGTTGTCGGTCTTCAGACACTAACTTTCTTGGAATATTGAAGTGAGCTTTTTATTTAGTCCACAATTGTAGATTGTTCTATTATGTTTTCCACACTTAGAGTATAATTTCAGGCACCTGGCCCACAGTGTGCTTGTAATTTTGCATTTTTTTTTTGGAACATTTCCCAAATGTTATGTGCTATATAGTCTGAAAGTAGGAAGTCTCAGGATTTCAGAACTTTTCTAACCCCCAAGTATTTGTCAAGTTATGTTAATTTCAACTTTAAGTTAATCAAAATGTACATATTTCATCATTTTCAGTTCTGGATAGCTGTTTTTTGCTACAAAAAAAAGTCCTTGGAATCTTGTTTTAAAATGAATGTTATAAATGACAGGTTTAACTTGACATTCTTTTTTAAAAAGCACTTCTAACAAGTAGATTTGGGGGAGGGTCTACAACATAAAATTCAGTTCTGTTAAATTAACACTTTGTTTTTTGTTTTATGTTGCCTACTTTTTTGTCTTTGACCTCCAAATGTTCAAGAAAATTTATTTTTCGTTTTTAGTGTAAATTTTCAAATATTAAAACAATTTAAATCTTCAAAATGTAAGAAAATTGTTCTCTAAAATATATTTTGTTAATTTCATATGTTAAATTGATTATTACTTGCTTTATCAGTTTTCAACATAACTTTCCTTGTTTTTTATTTATCAGGAAATCATGATGTAGACCTCTATTGTACTTTTTTGTGCTGAATCCATTTTTGGTAGTGAAAATTGCCCTAAAAAGAATTCTAAATGCAAAATTTAACTCTTTTGGGTGAATTTTGGTTTCTAGATCTAATAAGTCTCTTTTGGTGGTGGGAAGAAGAGAGAATGTCACCTCTTACCAAATTTTGAATAAGGTGCATAGGAAAACAAACAAGACTTAAAACTCCAATGTGTAATTTGAAAAAATAAACATGTATTCCTGGGTTGTCCAGAAAGTTCATGCCAGTTTTTAGTCATTCATGTTCCAACATGTCAAATTTATTGACAGATATAATATGCTTGCATTTCCCATTAGAAAACACTTCAAACTAACTCTTGAGAAAGAAAGTTTAACATTACTTTGTTAATTTTGCATTCCTATGAAAATGAAAGATTATAAGGTGCATTTTAGACATTTGATTTTTTTTTTTTTTTTTTTTTTGTTACTGTAAGGCAATGCCTCGCAAGCAACAAAAAAAGACATGCTCTATATACAGTGAAGGTGCTTTAGCTCACAGAACTGTACAGAGATGGTTTGCTAAATTTAGAGTTGGTGATTGTAGCCCTATTGTTGAAGAATGCTCAGGCAGACACCTCCCCCACCCACTACAGATGATGGCAAAATCAAGACAGTGATTGAGAATAACCTGCATTACACAACAAGGGATTGACAAACACATTACATTTATCAAGGTCCTCCATCCATGAGCACTTAATGAAGCTTGGGTACTCAAATCAGTACAATGTTTGGGTACCACATGATCTGAGTGAAAAGAATCTTTTGGATTGCATTTCATCTGTGATTTTCTGTATAAACACAATGAAAATGCACCCTTTTTGATGCAAATTGTGACGGGTGATAAGAAATGGATCATTTACAACAATGTTCAGCAAAAAAGATCTTGGTAAGTGACATGGGCCAACTTTAGCTACCTCAAAGTCATGCTGTGCATGTGGTGGAATTGGAAAGGATTTCTGTACTATGAGTTACTGCCAAGTAATTAATTTTGAATGGTACTGCTCACAATTGGATAATTTAAAGGCAGCAATTCAAGAAAAATGTCCAGAATTGGTGAAAAAGGAAGGGTGTTTTCAATCAGGATGGTGCCAGACTTCACATTTCTTTGGCAACCTGGCAAAAATTATTGCAGCTTGGCTGGGATGTATTACCTGACCCACCATATTCAGTAGACATTGCTCCCTCAGATTTTCATTTAATCAGGTCTTTGCAAAATAATGTCAATGGTAAAAATTTAAATTATTTGGATGACATAAAAAATCACCTTTTTAATGAGTTCTTTGCCAAGAAACCACCAAAAGTCTGGAAGATGGAATCTGAAGTTGAAGGAAAAATGGAGAAAGGCTATGCAACAAAATGGTTCATATTTAGCTGAATAAATATTTAATTTTGTTTTGTGCTTTAATTTCCCTTAAAAATTGACATAAACTTTCTGGAAAAACCAATACATTAATATCTTCAGTTATGGAATCAGAAGGATCTTCTCGATCATAAAATCCTTCCTGACAGGTAGGTGCCTGAAGGTAGTTATTAATGGCCAGTCTTCCAGTGTCCTAGAAGTCAACGTGGGCATCCCTCAGGGGTCACTCCTCAGACCAACCCTCTTTTTGATCTACATAAACAATCAGCCTAAGAATATACTCTGATTATTTGTAAACATTTATGCCAATGATACAACTATATATAGGCACACCTCTAAAAATCTCAATGGTCAGAGATTGGTGACTGAAGTATCTTCTTATCTTGAACAAATTACCCAATGGGGTAAAAACTGGCTGGTTACATTTAATGCCTTGAAGACCAAGCTAGTTAAATTCCACCCCAATCTTGAACAGAGGTCCTCTTGGGGAAACACCACACCTCGAAAGATTGTTGGGCCTTAAATTCATACACAACCTCAAATGGAACTTCCATATACGATCCATTACTAAGGATGCAGGTAAAATGGTCAGCTCCTTGTACTGCTCCAGTAAGTACTTGACCCTCTCCTGCTGTCCTCTACCTTTACAAGAGCCAGATCAGGCCAAAAATGGAATACTATTGTCATATTTGAGTGGGAGCTGCCTAGACTGCACTCTCCAGCCTTGATAGTTCAAAAGTGTCTTTAAGCCCTTGTGGATGACAAACTATTCTCTCCCACAGGTAGGATGTGGCAAGCCTCTCGCTGCTCTACGGAAAGTGCTCAGACAAACTACATTCCCTTGTCCCACCAAGGCAAACCTTCACAACAAGAACACACCATGCCACTTACATAGTTGTGAACCACCCACATTCCCTCTGTATCCCATCACTGAAAAGTTAGTTCCACTGGAACAGTTTCTTCTTGCGAACCATTGCCCTGTGGAACTGCCACCCAACAGGATGTTTCCCTGATCACTCCAATCTTAACCTGTTCAATGCTGGGGTAAACCATTGTCTTCCATTCCTATACACACAAATGGCCTTCAAATGTAACACTCTACCTTGAGTGGCCTCCAAGTCTTGTAAAAGGTGAACCTGATTGTAGAAAAAAAAATGAAAGAATAGAATACAAATTTTACAAATAAGTTTGCACAAAATTTTCCTTTTGTTTCCCTAAAAAAAAAAAAATATAGCTCATAAAAAAGATAAATTATTCAATAAAATTTCAGTAATTGAAAAATCTTGAAAGTACAATACACATTCCTTTTTTTTTTTTAAAAAAAAAAAAAAAAATGTTCAAGATATACAAATTTAACTCTGCTGACTCTTGTGATCCTACCAAGGGTTGAACTCGCCATCCTTGGCTAACAAATTCCTGAAGATATTAGACTCCCACTCCTCAGTTTAATGGATGTCTTCTATACAGTGGCAGTAGCAGACTTGTCTTCCTTCCTGCCAAAGTGGATTTAACTTATAGGTATTATTTAAGGTTATTGAAATTTCTCCCCAGGGTGAATTTTTCTATTGTTTGGTGTAGTGGTGTCATTTAGTTTATTGATAAAGATCCTGTCTTATCACAAACCTTTTGAAATATTTTTTGATATTCTTTGAAGTTTAGAAGTTACATTCTTTCAAAAAAGAATCTTCTGAACTGAAAGTCGAAAACTGAGAGGGTTTTGGCAGGGTTTGCGCAAGTCACTGGAACTTTAACAAATTTGTTCTTTTTCTTGAACACAGTTCGAATCACTTGACTGTTTTCACTTTAATTCTATGTCTTTTTTTCTGTTTTTATTTGCTTCTTACTTGTTCCATAAGAAACCACCAGCTCATCCATTGGTGAGAGCCAGAATTACTTTTCCTTCTGAATACTTAACTTTTTGGTACCTTCTGATTTCTTCTATGCCTTCTGAAATTTTCTTTCTCATTTTTTATATAGCTCCCAAATAGGCTCCAAATGTATCTCAACTTTAAAATTTGTGTGGGTGGAAGACATCATTTTGATTGGTCAAAAAATGCAATGATATATATTTTTTCAAGTTTGAAAATTAAATCACAAACTGTCTGCCTTTGACCAACTTATTTGTGGTGTTTTTTTTTTGTTTTTTTTTCAAGCCACTCTGTTTTTTTAGAAAATTTAATGAACAAATGTTTGTTATCAAATTAGTTCATTTTTTTTATTAACCACCTGGCTTTCTTTTAATTTTTTGTAAAAACACCTCTCTTAAAAGCAAATGTAAAAGCAAACCTAGTGTATTGTATTATTTTTAATTATTTTATATACACCCTTTAATTATTTTACATTACTTTCTTTTTAATTAGAAATGTGTAAAGTTTGTTTTAATCTTCCTCTTACATACAAGTAACATTAATAAAGTTTCATAATTGAACTGAAAATCATTCAGGGCACTTAAAAAAAACCACAATTGTCTGCTGCTTGGTCCTGTTGTGCAATCCCACTGTGTGGCCTTGTAGATTAAAGAATTTGTTAAAACATTGCCTGATAGTTGTGTGTACAATCCCTGGGTGCTGAAAAGTGACATAATCTGGTTTAGTGAAAGAAACTGACAAAAACACAAAGGGGAATAAGACAGGTGAGTATTAACTGATATGAAATATCGCCCCAAAACATGAAAAGTAGAATGCAAACATTCTATTGTTGTGGATTGAATATTGGGTACAGTTTAAAATTCTAAAAAAGATTACCAAATACAAACGCCTAAAGAAGGCCAAAGGGTACCACAGTTGAAATGTGAGCATAACAATTAGCATGCCAGATTGTGAATAGATAAGGCTATTAATGATAATTTAAATGAATCTTTGTTAGGAAAAAAACAAAGATAAAGAAAAGCAGTCAAAATACTATACAAGTTTATTCAATAAATTAAACTATATTTGAAATGTATGAAATTTTAGAAGTTTTTATATTGCCTTTTTCAGAGTATGATGGAGAAAATGTGCTTAACCTGCCCTAATTTTCTCGCTTTTGGAATAAATTACTGTATGATTTTTAATTTATACAATAGAAATCCTAATCAATTTTCAATTGAAATGGCTCGATGTAAGCATAAGTTTTATGCTAACGGTTTCTTCTATTGCATTTTTGCTTGTGGAAGATTCTTCCAGATTAGTCAACCTTGATCTTCAAAAATTTAAATGTAATTTCAATCGTTATCTTCTATCTTATTGTTTTATTATTATCTCTCTTCAATAGTTTTTTTTTTTTTTTTTTTTTTTTTTTTCACATACTATCTAACATTTAGTAACCCCTTGCATCTTAGTGGCTTTATTGCCTTGCTTGGGGTGAAATGAGATATATATATATATATATATATATATATATATATATATATATATATATATAAATAAAGCAAAAAAAGACAATAGGAAAACTGTATGTAGTTTAAGTTGATACGTTTCATCCAATGTGGACTTTTTCAAGGCAAAAAACAATGAATTCATTGAAACAAAGTATGTATAAACAAAATAAATTCAACCATAATTTTAATTTTAAAAATGGTACACTCATAAAAAATAAAATAATTTAATCAGAAGGAAAATCCTCGAGGATGCTGCCATTGAATATTATCCAAATATTAATATATGCCCTGTGCATATCTGAAAGGAAGATTAAAAGTTGGAAATAGTTCATCTGAGAACAATCTAATGTTTTGTATCGGCAAGATTTGAAGTTGCGTATAAACCATTCCCTGGTACCCACAAACCAAGCATACACAGGGATAGTATGATGCTGGATTGAATAGGTACTGAAGATACTACTGTATTCTTCAGAGCCATATGCTTCTTTAGTAATTTTGCCACTGGCTGTAAATGTCTTGGCATTATCGGAATACAAATAAGAGTATTCGTGAATCTCACAAATGCCAACATAAAAGAATTCACACTTGTATCATCTACCACCTTGATAAGAGCAAATACACTTTTTTGATTTCTTCCCCCTCTGAAATGTGTCCAGTAAAGTCCACACCAATGTGAAGAAAGGGTTTAATCAAATTGATTTGATATTTATGTAAATTGGTCATGCATGGTTATTCAAGTCATGAGGGAAGATTTGGGAATCCAAAAGCCAGACAAGTGCAACTGGCTTAGTGTGGAAGCCATACCCAAATGTTTACATTTTTTATGTGCATCCATTATTACCATACAAGTAAAACTGTGCGTTTCCCCCCCCCCCCCAGGAGTAATGGATAAGTTACCTCGTAGCCAAAGGTATTGCATCTGTCAATCCATCCTCTGGTCCGAATGACTCCCTTCTCATCCATAAAGAGGCTGAGACAATTTATTATATTCAGTCTCTGACCAGAAGGATTGAGCAGATAGTCCCTGACTTGATGAAATGCTTAGCTTGGCATCATTTTCATTAGAGGCTGCCAAGCCAATGTCTGAGAATCATCCATTGAATGCTTCAACATGGTGATAAACTTGAAAATTTTAGTGCTTACTCTAAGAATTTTACCTAAAATCTCATACCAACTAAATGGAATAACAGGTTCTGCAATTTGTGTGGGGATATTACAAAATGTGGGTTCCATTACCATTCCTTTGTCTTCTTCCCTCAAACTGTTTAATGGGGCATACAGCCATTTAACTGGTGTCTGGATCGGCCAAATTTGGCCATGTACCTACTGGAAAAAATGTTTTCTAAATTTCCTCACAGATACTTTTCTCAAAATCAGATCCGCCTGGTTCTGCTCAAAGAGTATGTATCTGAAAGAAATACTAACACCAGATTGTTGGCTCAGATTTTTCATTCCAGTAATGTCTCTGGTTCTGTTTCTGACAAAAATATTTTTAGTTTTCATATCCTGTGACCTGACTTAAAACAGCACTATTTGAGCATCAATAACTATATTTATTTCCCTAAAGGGATTTCTTTCAAAGACTGTAAAATTGTGTTCTCTATCAAAAGTATTCCAAGTATGCGCTAAAATCAGGAGTAGTTTCAATTTCAACTATTTTTTTCAAAACTCCTTTTCCTGTCTTTCGGCACCCCCCCCCCACTAAACCTCTCTGCCAATTCATTCAGTCTTTGGAAAGTGTCCATCCTAAATTGGAAGCCAAATTCCAATGTGTTATCTTGGGGCCCTGTCCTTTCACCTGAGCTACTCACACTTACAGCTACCGAATCATCTTCCACCTCACCAAGGCAATCCAACTATACCCTTATCAATTTCTGATGTTCTTGAAGTACACCTAAGGGCATATGATTTTGTCCATCTAGGCCCCACAGTTCTACATTTATCTTTCTCCTCAAAATACTCTGCTGTTGGCATCAACTATCCAACTCTAAAAATGTAACAGCCATTTTTGGCCAGCACAACAAAGAAAATGAACAAAACGGTTCCATCAAAACTAGAAAGCCACAATACTGTTAGTCCATCACAAAATGTTGGAAAAACAGTAATAACAGATTATGACTAAACGTCATTAGAAAATACAAGTATAACAGTGACCATCATAAAATATCAAAAACGTTGAAGAAAAGAAATAAACTTTAAGGGAATATTTTAGTCTGTTGGAAAACTGGACAAGTTGATAAAGAACAAAAAAATGCCAGTCATTAATGAGCAAACAGGAATATGAAAAGAAAAATGCCACTGTGTGCTTACCTGGTTACTGGGGTTTCAAATTTTGGTCTTGCGATGATGTCTTTTAGCGCCACATCCAATGCCTATTAACAATTTTGTTGTTTGGAGTGTCACTCTAAATTGGTAGCTGAATAATGTTAGTAAATAAGAAATAGATAGAAAGCTAAAACCAGTAGTTCTATAAAAAAAACTTCACACTGTGAAGAGAAGTCAATACAATAATGGGTTAGCATTAATATCCCTATGCTAAAGAAAAAGGGACCCCCTCAAAATGAAAATAAATGAATATAAATTTATAAGAAATACAAGTGTTGAATAATTTGACTTCTTATGACTTCTTCAGAAAGATAGTGGAATGGTTTCTCATTGCCTTCTCTACAGTTTCGAAATAAGTTGTCCTTCTCCTAAACTAACTGCCACCCAAAGTTAGTGAGCTCAATTTACTCTGCTAATAACCCATGACTGGAATAGGGGAAGAAGTGATAGAATCATCATACCTTTCCAAAGGGCATTAGTGTGAAAGTGAATGCAACAACTAGGCTGAAATTTGAGCATGAATTGCTCATTCCACTTTTGGTGCTGATAACCATTACACTATCTACACATCTCTTAATTTTCATACACATGTAAAATTTTGGCAAAAATAAAATGTTCAGTACATAAAGCATACAATTAAATTAGTTTTCATGTTCATTTATAAAGGTGAAATTTGTAAGCATGTTTAACTTTTGTAATTACTGTTGGATGATCAGTGTTTCTTGCATAAGTTTAGTTTTCTGCAGTCAAATATCTAAGAAATTTTTGAAGCTGAGTGGAGCTGTTTGCTAATAAATTAAGATTAAGAATGAATAAAGAAATTAAATAATGTCCCGTTACCTATAATGCTAATGACTTAAAACCAATATTCTGAAACTGGTAAATTATTTAAAAATGATAAAATATTCATCGTAAATTGTTTGAATTCTGTAATAAACATATTCAAAGTTGACAACCCTTCAACCATTAAATAGGATGAATTATTATCATTATACACTTATTGGGACTTTTGTCCATATTTTGATAGCGCGTTCATCCTTCTTTAAGTGCCTATTATAGACAGTGAACCTTTTTGCCAAAGTTCTCGCAAATATAGCTCTGTGATTCAAGATAAACTGAAATGGGATTCCTTTCTTGGGAAACATCCCAGCATTTCAAAAGATTACCTTAGGCTGGACCATGTTAATTAAGACCTTCAAAGCAGTTCACATTGGAAAATGAATCCAAAATGATCTTTCTGGATGTGTTTAATAAATTTCATAATGGGTTCAAAACATTCATATATGATAGGCTAACTCTCATTGGAAAATAACTGAACTTTTATTCCCTGTATCCTCTATCTACAGCATTGAGTAAAACTCCTAAATAGTAACCTAAACACATACCAACAGATGGTCATCAGCATTAGAAACCTATTTCAGAGTAACAACTATCCTGTAAGCATAACATCAGTGTCTATGGACAGTGTAACTTATGACTAGTTTCAATGAAAGAAGTTCACAATTTTAATGATATTTTCCTTACCCCAAAGAGGTCACATAGTAGCAGACTCACAGAAATTACAGCTAAACACACACACTATATATATATATATATATATATATATATATATATGAGAGAGAGAGATAAATGTCTGTTTTTATATTTTTAAAGAACATTAAAAAAATTATTCTCATAATTTTAACCCTATTACTACTGCTACCATGCTACTAAGTAAAAAAAAAAAAAAAAGTCTCTAAGCCTGAGAATGTATATACTGGTCCCATTGGTGACCATCACAGATAGTAGTTTGAAAACTGTTACTGCCTAGAGTCTGTCTACTTTACATTGGAAGACTATTGGTAAATATTCAGAAGACTGTATTCAAAATCTGTTCCGCTTTCAAGAGAGACAATTTCATGAATTGCCCGTATTCCATTATATGCAGTTCTGCCAAGGAATACAATGCCAAGACCAGCCATCTCCTAAATGTAAGGCTGAAGAAACATTGGAAAAGTCAGGATGGGATCATCAGATATGGCTGATCATGGAAGAGGTCTCTAAATTCTGTAGAATGAAGTCAGAATAACACTGAAAAATAAGTTAGTTTAATGAATCATTACATAAATTTATTACTATGAATGTTATTTTTAGTAGGTACATGTTTGAATTGACTTTCCTGTTATTTTAAGCAGTGTAATTGGTCAACTGACCTAAAGGATGTCCTTACTAAAAATATAGAAGTGTCAACTCAAACATGTGTACCTACTAAAAATGTTTTAATTAAAAAAAAAAAAAAAAAATATTAGGTAAAAGGCAGTTTCCATCACCTAAGTACACTAGATAGTGTAAAATCACATGCTCTGAAGAAGCAGTTGAATGTTAGATTTCCCAAAACTGAATGTTGAGTGGAAACATGGCCTAGTGGACAAAAAGCAGCAATGTGTTCACTCCCTGAGTCTATTAGTGCAAAACATCATAAAGAATCACTTCTGGGTTAGTGGAAGGGACACGTAATATCATAGAATAAATTGGAAGAATAAACTGATGAGATTTTTCTCTAGAATGGGCAGTGGAATGACAATGATCTATCTCCACTGAATTTAAGTAAAAGTTTCAGGTTGAAATTCTTGCAAGGTTATCAGTTATGACTGAAGAAGGTGGAACTGTAATATTTTGTCATTATAACGATGAAGATGATGTTGATAGTCCAAGTAAATCAGTGTATAAAAGTATCATCAAATAAAGCTGTAATTATTAGGTATCTGTGGGCAAATTTAGTCCAGGTGTTATTTATATAAAATGTGTTGCTAAGATTTAGAATGCAAGTCCAAGTCATGTTATGAACCATCAGGACAAAAACAAAAGTCTGTAGGAATCTTTTATTAAGTAAATTTCAGAGAATATCTATGTATTTGCATATAGATTTATTAAACCAATTCTGTGCCATTTTGTTTCACTATTTTTCATTATCTTTGCAACAACTTCATGATTCCATCCTGCCAGAGCTTGACATTATTCTGAATGATGAACTAGTCTAAGTGTTTTTTGTACAGGATTTCAGAGAACTTAAGTTTTTTCCCTGTAAGATAGTTTCGTTAGGACTGAAGTGATAATCTAAAGATGCAAAGCCATGTGAGTATGGGAATGAATAGTCAAACATCCCATCCAAGCTGTATGTTATAGTGGAACACACACCTATTTTATAGTTAATAGACTCTCCCACCTATAATAAGTAGGAGTAGTAAGAGTCGCTCAGTGGGTCAGTCAGTTGATGCCGGACAACCGTTAGTCAGATACTAAAGTATCAGCGACCACAACTAGATTTCTCTGCGTCATTACCTATTATATCAAGTTCCTAACGTTTTGTACGTTGAACCTATTTTAGGACCGACTTAGTACAAATACAAGCCTCCACTGTGAAATCACTCCATAACACTGTATCAATTTCTGCCAGGTCTTCAAAGATGTCAAGTTTGGCATTGTTCTAATAGGTGACAACAATTTTAGCCAATTTCGGGTACTTTTCATCAATTACTGCCTTTTAATTGGTTGAATTGGAAATGGTACTTGTTTGAATTCAGTGTCTAATTTTGCAGAAAGAGCTCGTAGTACACAATTCTCTTGCAATTCCATCAGATATGCAGCATTACCTTTTGGAGTGGTTGATGGTGGCTCATTTTGTTTTCCCATAGACATTTTTGTAAACGATCCATTTTTCATCGCCATGACACTTTTGTTGCATTTGAATTGCAGATAGAAATGTGTTTTCGATTTGATGTTTTTTTTTTTTTTTTTTTTTTTTTCCCCCATTAAATTGTTAGACAATCAAACATTGTTGCAATTTGCATATCCAAGTGTTTTTAAATACTTTACAATGTTTGAGATATATTTGAGCCTCTTTGCAATGACTTGTGTCATGTAACCTGGATTATTTTTAACATTTCAATTTGGTCATCTTCAATAACTGTAGGCTTGTTGAAAATGTTTTGGACTTCCAGATTTTAATTATTTTCTTCTGAACCTATCAAGTATCTGATAATACTGTATGAACAGTACTATCAAATATGGTGCCATCTCTATAAACAGCATATATTTTTTTTTGCTGTTTGTACAGAGTTTTTTCTTTTTTGGAAATAGCCCAAGTAGAACTTTCAGCTTGAATTGGACTTGTAGTCCGAACCAGAGTTAAAATGAAGTTTTGAAGTTCCATGGAGTGAATTGTGGAAATCAAAATAATTTCTTCAAAATTATCATTGCTGTTTGCTAAGATGGAGCAGAAGTCCCTTTAGTTTTGGGCTTGAGGCTTCTGCAGGAGCTAGCTTAAAAGTTGGCACTGAGTGAGGTTTTGAAGCTAGCATGTCATAAATTCCAGTTACTTGCAAAACAAAAGCATGTGTTCAAACCGCCTATTTGAAAATGTTATGAACTTTTTTCCCAACCCATGACTTTATTCTACTTTTACAGGGAATTTGACCATTGAATCTTGTGATAAAATGGAAAACAGTTATTGACATGGAAAGTGAATTGGCAAGCCAAGTTTAAATTCTGGCCTGATCATGTCATACTTATGCACCTGGAAAAGACATGAATCCATCAATTTTTCTATGAGCTAAATAGTAGAGGAGTATTCTGAATTCAAAACGGCAGAGAAAGCAATAGGAAACCACTCTCCTACCTTTCCCAAGAAGTTATGGAAATTCACAGATAAAGAAAAAGAATCTGTGGAGAGCCATGATTACCTATGTGCTGAAGTGACATAATGTTTAAAAAAAAAAAAACAAATGAAGGAAATATTGATACAAATAATTTTTATCA
>OZ010589.1:55223448-55228448 GCA_963932145.1 Acanthosepion lycidas
TGTTAGGGTCTCAAATATGGGCAAATAGTTAACCCCGAAACTGGAATAAAAACACTATAAAAGTATAAAAATAGGTTTTAAACCAGAAATACTTTCTAAAAAAAAAAAAATAAATAAATAAAATAAAAATATATTACCACTGCAGGATTCAAGCCTATCCCAAATTCTGTCTTATTATTCTGGGGTCTTATTTGCTGGCAAATTGTACCAAAACAAGAAAGCCCAGTCTATTCTATTTTTTCACCTGTAATGAGAGCACTTGGAAGAAAGATTTATTCTCCCATTTACATTTCTCCTGTTATGGACATTATTATATCCATGATATAGTAACACCATAGTTCATGGACGGAATGTAATGGCTGAATAGAAAAGGAAGGACAAACATGCTTTGTTCTCAGACACTTTTATATTACTAAGACATGCACAAAACTAATACATATATACAGGTGTCCCACCTGGAGAATTATATATGAAATATGTCTACATGGCAAAGCAGAGTGTAAAGAGGAACATTAAGGAAGGGTCATGTATAATATGGAGAGACTCCTGTACCCGGAGAAGCCATTTTTAGGACTCCAGATTCAAATGGGCTGGATTCATTGATAACCCAGGCAAGGACGTATTCCATGAATGGGGAAACAATGAGTCTTGCTTTTCCTTGGTTGGAGAGAAGACATATTTCTGCCTTTCCAAGGGTGTTAAAACAATTATTAGGTTGGTTTTTCTAAAAGATTTGGATATAGTTTGTAGTTTGGATGATACATTTATCATTACAATTGGTTCTCCAAAACGGAAATTATTTATGACTCAATCTTAATGTTTTCAACTTCCTCATTTAAATGTCAGCATGATTTACTATTCAGCTTTTGTAGCAAACATATGAAATTCAGGTTATTATTATTGTAGTGAAAATAAAGGCAGACTAAATACTATTACTATTAAGTTGCAAATTGAACTTGAAATTATTTTATACTTCAAGTTAGACTATTTTGACAATATTGTCCTAACAAGAATGTTGCTACAATCTTTTTTTTTTTTTTTTTTTTTCTTTCTTTTAGGGTTACAAACATAAATTTGATCATTATAATATATATGCATTTAACTGGTAATGTCATTGCTTTAAAATTTATAAACTCTATATAATCATCATTCTTATCATTTATTTCTGAACTCTAGGTATAACTATACTATGAAATATTTGATCTAGAATTCTTACCATATTTTTTCACCTATATCATTCTTTGGATTTTTTTTTTTTTTTTTAATGCATAGTTCATCATTTGGCAAAGTTGGAACATGTATGCCAAAAGAAAATGGAGTCAAAAGGATAGTTTTTTTCCATTGACACTGCTATTTTAACTACCTTACAACTTGGTAATATTTATTCTTTTAAAAAGTGATGATTTAAAATTTTAATAAAACCTAATATGAAAGTGAATTTTCTTGAATTGACAACAAAAATAATAAACAATATTACATATCTTTATTGGAGTGGTTTGCAAGACAATCAGCTAATTGCCAATTGATTCAAACTTTATAAAATTGTAAAAAAATAAAGATTTCATTATAGTTGGTTCACATATTAATTTAGTAAATGTTTATGAACAAAAAACTTTCATATTTATTTCTTTATAAATTGATAAATATTGCATTGCATTAGTTTTTAGAATGCTGTAAATATAAAATTATTGTTGTAAATAAACAATCTAATAAATAAATAAATAGTTTTTTAATATTTTTGTTGCATATTCTCAAGAACAAAAAGAAATGTATAAATTCGCTTTCATATATTGAGGTTTTATTGCAATTTTAATTATAGCTTTATAAATCAAACATTGTCGAGGATAGGAGATAGTTAAAAGTAATGGCAGTGTCAATGGAAAAACGTCCTTTCAACATTTTTTGCGTGTACAAAGGTGCAAATTCACCTATTATTTACTTATTCATATTTTTGAGAAAGACCAGTGATGGTTCTGGATCTGTGTATCAAATATTTGTGCTAGCAGAAGCAATTTATCAAAATTTCTGGGATGAGGAGCTATCATTTATTTACAGTTACTCTGTCCTCATCTTGTCATCACGTTTCGGTTTCAGCAGTTGTGATTACCAGCCTTCATCAGGCACTTGTTGATTTGGGTAACCTTCAGGAAATTTTGAACTAAACTCTTTATTTAATCTACAGAGGTATATTGTTCCTTTTCTATTTGTTGTTAAATAGCTCAAAATGTATATTTACTACCCTGCATAAGTATTGAACTAACAGATTTCAGTTAATGTAAGTTGACCTGTTTCACCTGCAGTTGAAATGGGTCCTGCCCATTTTCAATATAAACTTATAGATTTTACAATGGGGAATATAAAATCCATTTGCCTTTGGCCGGGATTTATATTTTAACCCAAGCACCAAGGGGCCATCTCCCCCAGGCTTTACTTCTCTCTTGGGAGGGGGCTGAGTTTATTACCCTAGAACCTGACGTGTCCCCAAAAGGGAAGTGCCAATAGAGTTTGGGAATTTTTCTACAGTACTTCCAAGAAATCCATCTCGTGTTGTATCTGTTGTGTGGGTGCATTGGTAAATAGCTAAAATCCATTTGCTGAGATTTATATTAGGTTGGTGCAAAAAGAATGACGTAATAATGTTGTTTTTTGACGTTAAAAAATACGTCAAAAAATGACATTATTACGTCATTATTTTTGCACCAACCTAATATTTTGACCCAAGCCCCAACAGGCTTTCCCCTCAGGCTTTACCTCTTGCTCAGGAAGGGGCTGACCTGTGCCTGAGGTATCCTCAAACAAGAAGTGCTGATTGGGCTTGGGAATTTTTGCAATGTATTGCTGTTAAATCCACTTTAAACTTTAATCTTGTATCACATCTGGCTGTGATGTAGGCACCCTGCTAAATACCATAAAATCTATTGGCCTGGTGAAGTTAGATTAGATCAACACTACTGTCTTTGTCAAAGGATCTCTCATCTTGCCCATTTTCTTTTTAACTGTTCTATTATTGTTTGTTCCAACTGCACTTAGCCAGAGTTTGCACTACCCTGTTTGTTTAGCTAATTGGGTCGTGTAGGGCAAAAAAAGTTATCTTTAATCCAGTGGAAGCAAAAGACAATGTTGTAAGAACAAATTTAATTAGATAGAATTAACTGAGAGGAGATAGTCTTTAACATCATATTGCTTTAATAGCATTTTTTTTTTTTTTTTTTTTTCTTTGCAGTTGACTTGGAGAGCTATGATTGTACACACTTGGCACCTTTCGATATTTCTGATACTGAATTAGTGAGTGTTATTGCCAGACCTCGAGTTGACATACCCAGCAGAAGTACTTGTAAAATTCAGCTGCAAGCTCAACCTAACCGATGGCTCAAGATTTACTTGCAGGACATAGCTATCTCGGACTGTGGTGTAAAGCTAGACTTTTTTGACAGAGACCCTTACCTAAAGATTCCTTTTGTAAGTATAAAAAGTGATTACCGGGT
The DNA here is from genome assembly GCA_963932145.1 of Acanthosepion lycidas. Lineage (NCBI taxonomy): Eukaryota > Metazoa > Mollusca > Cephalopoda > Sepiida > Sepiidae > Acanthosepion > Acanthosepion lycidas. The sequence goes on from OZ010589.1 coordinate 55,226,934, forward strand.
ATGTATGTGTAATTATCAAGGTGTAGACTTTGAATAGTATAATGGCTAATATACCTAGAAAGTGTCACCTGTAAACCAGATTCAAATGTAGGCATGTTCAGCTGTTAATGGAAAAGAGTGGGTGAGTGAGTATTAGTATAAACTAATCTACCCAATTAATGGCACCAAAAAGCTGTTCCTTGTAGTGCTAACCTTGACAAGAATCCATCAATGTTTTATATCATGTGAGTGCTTTAAAGTAGATTTTTGGCTAACAAGATAGTTTTTTTTTCATTTCTTATGAATATTTTTTTTTTTTTTTTTTTTTTTTTTTTGTATGATCTTTAGAAAAAGATTGTATGAATCTGGTAAATATTCATTACTTGAGAGAAAAGCAAAGTTTTCAGATTGTAATATTTGGTTAATGATGTCCAATATCTATAAATTCAATACAATGTTAGAAGAGGATTAGCTATTTCAACTAAAAATTTCACCTTGTCTTTGACTTGCATAATAAAATCTGACAAAGGTTAAAATAATACACTATTTACATTATTCAGTCTATTGCCCTCATCTTTGTTGCCATATTTATTACAATGTTTCAGCCGTTGTACACTCCGGCCTTCTTGAGTTGGTTGTAATGTCGAACTGAGCCCTTTATTTTGCTCACTGGGATAGACTGTGCCATGTTTAATGGATATCAGTTATCTTCTGTTAATTCCTCTTTCCAAGTTCTGCACCACCTTAACCAGGTACTGAACTGACACTCTTTGGGTCCTGTAAGTGGATCTAACTACAATTGAAACATAATATAAAGACAAGGACAATAGTCCGAATAATATAAATAATGTACATAATACCTCATCTTAGAAATATAGACAGTTTAAAATGATGTTTGTATACTATTCAGGATATTGTTCTATTTATAGTAGGTACCAGCATAGAAAATGCAATAAGGTTGAAAATGAATTTTCAAAAATTGCAAATCTTTCTTGATGGTTTTATTTTAATTTCAAGCTAATTGATTAAATTTAATATTTCCAATGAGCAAAATAATGTATTTCAAAAACTAATTTGACAGGAAAGAATTTTTTTTTTTTTTTTTTTTTTTTTTGCTAAAATAACTGATTAGCAACCTTTCATATTTGTGTTTCTTAAAAATCTTCCAAAAATAAAATCTGCTTTTCTGAAACAACTATTATTTACTTTAAGTTTAAAATATTGTAGAAATGTGTTTTGTAACCCGGCAGCAGCTGTTTATCTACTGTTATTCTATGAAGGATTTAGCCATGAAAAATATTGAATATAACGTGAGCACCTTTTTGTATATTTATTTTCTGATTTTGTGTATCTACAAAAAATGGCATGTACAAAATTCTTTTAAAAATATTGGTGTTTGATTATTTGTACTTAAAACTTTAATTACAATAATTTAAGTTAAAAAAAATAAAAGAAAATTCTAATAAAAATTAATTATTCCTTGAAAAAAATGTTTTTCTTAAGACTGTAGTGTCCTTAATATATCTTATTTATAAA
>OZ010589.1:55236763-55327528 GCA_963932145.1 Acanthosepion lycidas
GCAGAGGTGGATTGTTTTTGTTTGAATGCTCACATATAAAGGTGATAACTCATCTGATATAGTACTGCTTGGAGCTAGAAATAAGACTAGATGATAAATAATGAGTTCAGTTTGAAATTGCCTGGTGGTTATCCAGATCTGATAGCAACAAAGATGAGGATAATAACCAGTTTGTTATGACCTAATTAAATATGATCGTTAAAATAAATAATTGTCTGTATACATTTCATATATCCATTTGTTTATTTTTTAGATTACTGATGAAGACCTTGGTCACAAAAAGCAAGATATCTGAAATTATTTATTTTTTACCAGATGATCTCATTTTAAGGAAAGCAGAAATTTTGTCTGTTTACCTTTTAACTTTCCTTAAACTGAGACTTGGCATGTTTTAAATTGGTGTAACATACTCCTAGAACCTGTCTGTGCAGGTATAAATATTTGTGCTCTTAGAAAATTTACTTAAATCAAACTGTTTATTTAATAAACAAAATAAGCCCTCCATCTCAGGAAATGATGGTAGAAAGGTGAAAGAAAATTTCCATGTACAGAATAAACACAGCTCAAACTAGCAATTAAAGAAACAAATTTTATTTTTTAAATTTCATGCATAATGAACACATTAAAACATATACAATGTGTAACTTACAATTACATCAGGTGATCATTATTAAAAACAAGTGTAAATTTGTCTTTTCATTTCATATATAAAGTGTCAAAAGTTATTTAAAAAAATATAATCGTTTTTTTTTTTTTTTAAAGTAATAAGAAAAAGAAAACCATACAAAAAGGGGGGAAAAAAAATGGAAATTATTTTCATTATGAAATAACTTTAAGACATGAGCCATTATTGAGGTTCAGATTTTTTTTTTTTCTGGACTAATATCCCCAATCTTTGCATAATTTTTAATCTAATCAAAATATTTTCCCCTACCTTATGGTACAGTTTATTGGTTGGGGGGTGTATTAAAAAAACATATACAGACTGCAGCTACTAACAGAATATGTGATGTCCTTTTATAAAAGTACTCGAAACAAGGCAGTAATGCTATGACTAGTTTAATATATGGAGAAAGACAAAATGGGTTAACCTTTTTTAAATATGAATATAAACAATATGAGTCGGGGGGGGGGGAGAGCACTGTAAAGTTTTTGACTGAGCCAAGAAGGTGAATTAATATCATAACAAAGTCTGCAATTTCAATTTACTGTCAGTCAGTTTGAAACAATGATTGATTTTTTTTTTTTTTTTTTTTTTTTGTCAAATAAGCAATACTAGTTAATATCAGTGAATGTTTTAACATTGTATTCTTTAACTGCATATGTCATAAATGCACAAAGATGAAGATATTAGTCCAAACAAACCCACAAAAAAAACAAAAACAAATGTGATATTTTTATTTCACATTTGTCTGTTTATCTTTTTCTGCACCGTTTGTAAATATTGTTGAGCATTTTTCTGAGTTGGGTCCAGGCTTAGAGATTTCTTGTAAGCGGTCGCAGCTTCTGAAAACTTTCCCCATCGATGATAAAGGACCCCTGGGAGATAAAAAGAAAAATCAATTAATGAGGAGGGGGGAAAAAAACAAAACCTTTATCTATGTAGAGTAACATTCATTTATGGTAACACAAAATTTATAGATAGGAAATCTCAAATAGGTTATAGTCAAATTGTACTTTAAGCAACCTCCTGCTAAAACTAAGAACTGAACTACTCCTACTCATATAAAATAGATTTCATAGTCATATTAATGACTATCTTTGCCACTATTTTTTTTTTTTTATAGTACAGTGTAACCCAGATATGAGATTTTCTCTGGTCCCAAATTAGAGCCTGTGTTAATGTATATATAATAGACCAAACCCAGATATAACAGACTTCTTCTCCGGTCCCGACAACTCTCTTATATACAGGTTACACTGTATAAGCTTTATAAAGGACAGACTATTTATTATCCATGCAATAGATACTTCTCTCTCCATGTTTCTAAAATGATCCTCACATGGCTAAATAGTCAGGGACTCAGTTTTTCTTGCTGTTAAACCCAGGGTTGGGTTGGTGGAGAAGAAATGAATTTATGTAATGGCTGGAGTTTATAGAAATTCACTTTCTGTGCTGATAAATGATTGAATAAGCATGTTTTTTATGAACTGAAAAAAAATTTTTTTTTTTTTCTCTGTAACACTAATGTCACGTTTTCATATAGTCACAACTGATAAAATCAATTTAAAAAGGAGCTGGTTTAAGCATTGCCTAATTAAAGATAAAGAATATAGGTAAGAAATTTTACAAACCTAAATTGAGGTAATAACGGGAATTGGTGGGCATGAGCTTAATTGCATGAAGGAAGCTTTGTTCACTTTCTTTGTAACGGTCCATTTTACCCAACACACTGCCCAGGTGCAAATACAGAATTGATTCCTGAGGTAAATGATTTATAGCACTATAACCTGCTGCTTCTGCAGCTTTCAAATCATCTGAAAAAGGAGGAAGAAAGAAAAATGAAATCAAAAGAAATTTTCAGATTTTTATTCATTCCACATTAACTCCATACTATTAGGTTGGTGCAAAAATAATGTCGTTTTTCTTTTGAAGTTGAACGTCAAAAAACGACATTATTTTTGCAGCAACCTAATAACAGTTCTGTGTATGGATAATTGAATGACTTCCAAGTGATACATTTTGTCCCCAAAAAGGCATTTGTTTAGACTAATAATGGTTTTATCGATAGTCGGTTTTATTTATTGGGTTGGGGGATAAATGCCAGTTATAATTTCACATATAAAAAATAATATTCCAGGTACAAGGACACTCAGCTTTAAATTAAAATTTTGAAGCTTCAAAATTCTCTATCTTTTCACTTAAAAATATTCTTTAAGATAATGATTTTAAATTCAATCAAAAGATATGGTATTGAGTGTATTTTGTAAAAGACCCCTTTTTTTTTTTGTGTGTGTAACTACAATCTGTTCTTTAGTTTTTGTTAAATCATTTCACAAATAATCACTTTAATTTTTTTTTTTTATATGAGAGACAACCTCAAGGTTCCATGACTAATTTATTTCACCTGGTTCATCAGGCCACATCTCTAGTTACAAAAGAATTTGGTTTCTTTTATTTTTAATACAAGTTTTTGAGGGATAGTTTTAGATTGATATAAGGTGACAGGTGGTGGGAGGACTACAGAATGATCTATATTGGAAATAGAACTATAGTCATCCCACCACCTGTCACCTTATATCAATCTAAAACTATCCCTCAAAAACTCATCAAAAATAAGAGAAACCAAATTCCTTTGTAACTAGAGATGTGACCTGGAGAAATAAATCAGTCATGGAACCTTAAGGTTGTCTCTTCCTTTTCATTTAATTAATATTTGCTCTGTTGTTACATCCTCATTGGAATTATCCACACGGATTACCAAACCCTTCATTACCTTACTATGTATATATGTTCAAAATATCCTTTTCTTAAAAAAAATGCCCCTTACATTTATGCATAACCATAAAAATTAAAGGAAAATGATTAAATTTGTTTCTTGATATAAATTACAATATGTAATTAAAATATTTGGTATCCACCATTGGTTCCTAATTATTTGGTATCCACCATTGGTTCCTTACTGTTGAGAGATTATTTCTAGATTGTTCTCTAATTCAAATGTGAACATGATCCTTTTCCTGTGTATAAATTTGTACATTTGCTTTTGATGAAGTTCTGCAAGAAAATAAACATGTTGACATAAAAGGGTTTTCCTTGTCATTTTTTTTTTTTTTTTTTTTATTGTCATTGCAGATATATATATTTATATCTGAATTTTTACATATGACGACTAAATTGATAAAACCCTTATTAATCTAAAGGAGTTCCTGCTAAGGAAGGAACTTCCATTTTAGTCACTCATTAAATCTGAATATTGCATATCTTCCATGACCAATTTGAGTAGGATAAAGCTTTTTTATTGGTCATTTTCTAATCTTCACTGCTGATTTGTTGCTACACAAGCAGTTCTGAAATGAAATTCATTCATGTTTAAAGAAAAGAATTGCATTAATAACAGCCAGAAGAATTGAGGTTATGAGTTTGTATTTCACAAATTCAAAATATCCTGCAAATATTTTACTCACCAAGAGAATCAAGTAGAATGATCATATTACTCCAGGAACTGAGGTGTGTGGGTTTTCGGATTGTAGCATTTTTCCATGCTTGAAGTGCCAAGTCATATCGTTTAGTCTCCAAGAACTAACAAAGACAAGTTAGAATTTTTGCTGAATTTTAAAGTTTAATCTATGTCAATAATGTAAAAGTATTGGGTTAATTGCATTAACAAGAAGGCAATTAGATTAAAAAAAAAATGTTCATCATTAGGCTACAAACTTATTGACCATGTAAAACTTAATGTGTCTACAAAAGAAATATAAAAAAAATATTTATATTGTACATATATACATAAATATTTATGAATAAAGATTTGATTTGCATATAAATTACAATTTTCTTTTCTATTTTTTTTTTTTTGTTAAATTGTGTCTGTCATATTTACCAGGTGGAAAGAAAACAAATTTAACTGAATTCTAACAGAAATTTTCTTTCATATTGGAAAAATGCAGAAACACTTCATTGCAATAAAAAAAAAAAAAAAAAAATTTTAAATATTATTCTTTAATAAACATTGACCTCTGGAATTCCTTTGTCTACTTTCATTAAAAGGTTTGTTTTTAATTATTGACATGATGAAATATTGCTTTTACCAATTGCACTGAGAGGTAAGTCAGTTAAAGGACTAATTTTGTTGTGAGATGGTAACCAAAGACTTATAAGTCAAGGACCCCCTGTATTGTATCAGATATAACAGACTTTTGTTCCTACATTGTAACATGATTTTCCATATAAGTCGAGGCATACCCACAAGTTACTGTGAATAAGCACTTACATCACTCCCCTACGCTAATGCAATAATAAAGTAATAAGCTCAGACATAACTTATTTCTATGACATATGTTAATATGATTAGGATTAGAAAAAAAAAAGACAAATATAATACATATAATGAAATTGTTTTAAGCTGTTGGTATATTTATTGCCAGTGATATCATTGGCTCTAGGTAGATGAAATGACAAAGTGTAAGAGATATATATATATCTGGAAGCAGCAGAAAATCTGGAGGAGAGAGAAAAACAAACAGTTTGTTTTTCCTTTTTATTGAGAATTCATCAATTTATAGTTAAAACAAGGTTAATGGAGATGGTGTTGCAACCAGGAATCATAGGTCAATACCTTTTTAATCTGAGGACTTATAAAAAAACACTGAATTTTTGTGGAATTTGTGAATGAATCCAGATTTTTATGTTGTGTGTGCATGTATATGTCTTTTAAAAGTATTTTCTGTATGGTTATAAAGTTGACTTTTTAGTCTTTATTCTAAGACACTTAAAATAATTATTGCACACAAGTTATTTAATTTAGCAAAAAGGTAATGCATTATGACTGCACGTTTTTCCTTAAAACCTGAATGTACATGATCTGTCACTGAATTTTCCACTTTAATGAATGTTGATTGAAGGATTTTCTCCCATACAACCACAATATCTTTTTTCCAAGAGTGGAATATTGGGTGTTGACAGTGTACACATCTACTATTATTCCTTAAACATTTTCTACAAGATTGAAGTCGAAAGACAAAAAAAAGTCGAAAGACAAAAAACTATTTTTGTTGCAGAATGGCAACTTACACTGTCACAGAAAAAGATCAATTTCTATATTTATTAGTATCTTTGGGGTTGAGACCATGTTCTAGCATCACTTGGTCCATCCTTGAGTGTAGTCAAAATTCTATTATACAAGATAGCATAGCCCACATCCAAATTACATTCTGCTGATCTTTGAGAATCATCACTCCTTACTGACACCTGGCTTCTTTGTGGCATTTATGCAAACATCATTTCAGCTTAGCTCACAGCAGTATTACATGAGTCACAAGCTAAGATGTTATGAACTGAAGATTTTGAGATTAGCTGTACTGTGTAATTTTCAGAACAGCTTTAGATGAATTTTTTTTAAATTTGTCATCTAGTAAATTTAGAAATCTTTACTTTCTTGCCAGTTAATTTCAATGCTTTGATAAGAGCATCATGCTTTCTCAAAGAGTTGCAGGTCACAGTGCTAGACTGAGATTTCCCTAAATCTTGTAGAATTCTTTGCAGCATTATTTCACCAAGTGAGGTGATAAAGTTACTAAGAGTGAAAGAAATCTTATTGATGGGAAAGAACAATAAACAAACAGGATTCAAGAATGATAGATGACGACAATGTTGCATTTAAATAAGAATTTTGGGGTACCATTTTCAGCCAGTTTCACTCTAGAATGATTTTTTTTTTTTTTTTTTTTTTTTTTCATTTTCTTCTGATGAAAGAAACCTTTTTGCCTTTTGGCATTTTCAGAGAATTTTGTTTAGACAGCTCTCCAGCATTAGAAAAGCTTAAAATTCACAAGTTTTTTTTTTTTTTTTATATAAATGTTGGACACTGATAAATTTTATTACAAAGCTAATTTGGCTATTAATAATCAAATAAATCTCTTTAGATGTATATCTGTTGCTCACATCTACATACATACACTATAAACTGAGCAAAAAACACAATTCACCAAAATTTCCAGTGTTCTTGGGATTTCTGGATGAAATGTATAGCCTTGAACAATGTATCGGCTGTAATGTGTTACAAAGACAAAAACAATTTGGAAAATATTTCTTCACAGATCTTAAGAAAACTAAATTCTGTTACTTACCAAATTGCCTAAATTATAAAAACAGTCAGGATAATTGCGCCTATGACGAATGGCATTGGTATAGCTGATTAATGCCTCATCATATTTTTTCATGGAAGCTTGTACAATGCCCAAATTCATCCAAGCCGCTGCAAATGAAGGCCTGAAATCAAAATAATACAAAATTTGTTAAAACAGAACAATACAATTTATAGCATAACATTTGGACACATAAAACAGACTGTAGCCACTCAACATTGACCTCAGTGTCCAGGCTCTATCAATAATATTGAGCACTTTTATCCATAACCATAGCATACCTTTAAACTATTTATTTTATCATACATATGAAAATAATGAGAAAAAGTGGAAAAGCTTTTTTAATGATGCATTTTACTCACAATGTGATAGATTCGGTTTCTTCATGTTGAAATGAAAAACAAAACAGTGCAAGGAAAATGCACTGAGATTTTCAAGTGGGGCAAAAAATTAAATTACCTTATCAGAACATACAACCAGAGACCAGAAAGTGTGTGTGTGTGTGTGTGTGTGGCAAGTATGAGTGTTGATCAGATACTAAAAGTTCTTTTCTACAGTGAACTCCATAGGGGGTCATAGAAATGTTGGTAGACCTTGGCTCAGGTATAAAGATAAACTGAAAAGCAACCTTTCTTGCATCAAGATTCCATTCAAGAACTTTGAAATGGTAGCTATGAAGAGATCAGAGTATCGTTCCAGATGCCATTCAAGAATAATGCACCCTCAAGAAGTAAGCATCAGTTGACCACATGAAACACGAAAGCAAAATAAGACAGCTAACACTGTTCCTACTGTACTTGGATACAATACATTCTCCTGTACTGTTTGTGGTCTTTTGTGCAATCCTCGAGCCAGTCTCAAAAGTCATGCTCATCATAGGCATGAAGATAATTAGTTTGACGTACGAGGTTTTGACAACCACAATCTCAACGATAGAGTCCATCATATATATATATATATATATATATATATATATATATAGTCTTAACGTGTGCTATATTTATGGGATAAAGTGTTCAATATCAGAGATAGAGCGTGTGTAAATATAAAATATATTGCCAGCGGAAAACGGAAAAAAATAAAAACAAATAAATAAACAAGTAAACAAAATAACAATAAAAATAAGCAAAATTAATTGATGCAAATTACCAAATCACACCTGTTAGAATAGACGAAATAGAATAATAATAACAAAAAACAAAACAAAAAAAACAACGAACCCAAATAAATAAAGTAAATAATAAACAAAGTAGCAAACCATTATGACCAAAATATTAGTTAGACTAAAAAATCAAACCAAAAAATCGGATGAAAAATAGCTATAACTGTTATATAACAATAAAAAAAAAATAAAACAAAATAAAATAAAAATAAAAAATAAATAAATATATACTACGTTACTTAAAAACCGAAAAGAGAAAATATACAAGTAAAATTCATCCAAGTAAATAAATAAACTAACCAATCCCGATAAAGTTACCGTTAGAAAAAACAAATAAAGATAATCAACCCAAATAAACACAAATTAAAAAACTGTTTCTGCCAAAATAATAGTTAGAATAAACTACAAAAACCAACCCCAAAACCGAACAAATAGCTTTAATTAAATTCTCAAACCAAAACAAAACTATTAAATAAGTGATATAAACAAATCTTTACTATGTTAATAAAAAAAACACCGATTAAAAAATAAGTAAATAAATAAAATAAGAAACAAAAAATAAAAACAAGGAAAATAATTTAACCCAAATAAATAAATAAACGACTTCCGGTAAAATAACCGCCATAATAGACTACCCACAATGCACCACTGACCCGTATATGTATATATATATAAATAGCCAAGAAAAATAACAGCATACGTGGCCTGACGATTGCATATAGCATGAAACAGACTGTCGCCTCTAAGTGTTGACTTCTATGTTCACTTTTATATATATATATATATATATATATATATATATATATAATAAAGTAGACACACTGTTTATTAAATAAGATTTCTTGAATATTCAGGCCAGTATACATAAATAAATAAATGGAGCGTCTACTTAAATATGGGTATCCGTTAAAAATAACATTTAAAGTAATAAAATCTATCGGATTAATAAATAAAAAATCTATTACTTCTTTAGAAATTGCTTGGTTTACATTTGGATACAAAATTAAGAAGATATGAACTTTTAAAAATCTAGGAAGCAATTACATTTATAAGATACTAGTCAGCAAGACAATTCATGGCCACGTCAGTCTAAAGCACAATGGTTTCTCCTGCAAAAGGCAATGCAGGTTCAAATTCTACCAAAGGGCACAGTTTTTTGTTTAATAAGATTCAGGTTGGTAGACCAAAATAAATATACTGTTTAATAAATAAATGCAGTGCTTACTCAAGTATGGGTATCTACTAAAAATAATGTTTAAAGTGTTAAAATCCGTCAGATTAATAAATAAAAATTCATTACTTTAGAAATTATATATATATATACATTTTACAGCAAAAAACAAAAATTACCTCAACATAGAGGATAGTCTATTTCAAACCATTCTGTATGCAGATATCATCAGTCCCTAAGTGTCTGTCTCAGAGCATTGTTTTAAATTTATTTTCAATGTCAGTCCTCCTTTCATAGACACTTTGTTAATGAGAGTGGGTTTGAGCGATTGGTGGGGGCATAAGGTATCTTATCCCAGGGGAAGCAGTCTGGGGTTGGAATTTATTTCTGGCCAGGGCCTTTCATTGTTTGTAGTTTAATATCAGTTCCTACTATGTGGTGTTTCTTATACAGGCCCTGAGTGTCTTTTTCTGGGATTCACAGTAAATAGTCTTTGTACTACAGGTATCCAATATTATTAATAAGTGATGAGGGATTTAAACTTAAACCCGTTAAGATTAATATAAATTAGTTGAGTTATACATTTATAGATTGTGGGTAATACCAGAGCACTGAATGGAATAAATCATGCTGTCCAACAGATTTATATGTGTACATATCTTCATACATACATACATACATATATATATGTACATTTACATGTACATACATATATTTAGATAGCTACGTACAGAACGGCTTGAAATAGACTATCCTCTATGTTGAGGTAATTTTTGTTTTTTCCTGTAAAAAAATACATATGCTCTGTTATAATAAATACATCGAGTTCTATGAGGATCAGTTTTAATAACTAATATTACTAGGATCCACCCGCATTATATACCAACGGATCGATTATATATATATATATATATCTATGGGAGAAGGAATCGCAATATTGGAGATAGAGTGTTTGTAGATATAAACAATATGGACATAGAAATCAACACTGCATGGTGGCTGTCAGGTCAATTTCACACCTTAAACTATCATCAGATAATGCATTATTGAAAAGTATCTTTTCATGCAAAAGATTTCTCACCAAACAATAATCTTTTACTCCACAGTAAATTCCACTTAGATTGATATTGAAAAATGTTCCTGGTTCTCACCATCTATTTCTTCATTTTGAATTCTTGTATTAAATCCATTTTTCATTATTAAAGATTATTCAAATCCTAAAATGATTTTCTTCCATGTTGATAGAAAAGAAAAGCGTTTAAACACTGAGCAAAGTTTGTTTCCATACGTTTATGTGGTACCTATTTTCCGAGAATTCCTGTTTTTCTCAGATTTGTTCAGCATTGTCCTACTGCTGCTGTATAGTTGTAAAATTCAAAGAAATTTTTTTATTTCTTTATTACATATTTCTGGAACCTGGGCAAACTATTAAGACACCAATGATACAGTGAACAATTGGCTTGTTTGAATGACATATTGGAATGTTCTCAAGTTGCAAATGCACACACAAGATATTATTTTGTTGCTGGGATGTGACAAAATGCAGCTTATTCTTCAGGCTGTCACTTGTTTCACTTCCTGTAATGCTTTATATGGTTAGCAATTCTAACAAATTCAAGATGAAAAATTCATTGAATTAATACCAAAATTGTTCTTTGATGGTGGAAGCAGCAATTTAGCATAGAAAGCTAGGGAAAATTCTTTGATGACTGAAAAATAAAGCTATGAATTTATATGAATAAAACGCCAGTGTAAAAAAAAAATAAAAATAAAAAATGATGGAATATATTGCACCAACCTAAAAAAATATACTTGTTAAGTTATATTTTAATTGGTTTTATATTAGATATATTTATTGTACTTGTGTCATGGTACAAAATTTTGTTATAGCTGAGATAACAAAAATCATATTGAATTATTCTTAGAGAACTTTTTTTCCTGACACTTATCAGAGGAATGCCATCAAATGGAAATATTTGTTAAAACCAGAAAGGAATAAACTGATGGACTTGAGTTAGGTTGATTTTACAACATGTCAACCCTTATTGAGTTATTTAATGTTGAATATTCAGGGAGGTTTGAACTAATTACTCAGTAATAATAGTCAACCAGACTAGCCTCATTAACCATTACCTTACACTAAGGTGCCAAATCCAATGAGGAATGAAATCACTACTTAATAGTAACAGTCAATTAGCCTTGCTAATCATTACCTCATGCCCGGTTAGGTCGGTTGCTTTTATTACATGTCAATACTTATTGAGTCAATTAATATTGAATTTTGTAAACATTACCCAGTGCCAAGGCATTCTTAGGTGTAAGAAATAGTGTACTGAAGAAAAAAAAAATATGTTGGAAGATTTTTTTTAATTTTTTTGACAGTATTTGGATTTTCAAAGAAAATGAATAAACAAAATATTTGGGTGCTGAAGAAAAATAAAGATTCCATGTTTTCATAAAAATAGTATTCATTGACTCCCTCCTCCCCATTTCTAATAGTTTTAGTAACAGCAGCAATAGAAATATTCTTCCATTTAAACTCCTTATTGGTTTGAAACTTTAAATAGAAAGTGATTCTTAATTAGCAAATAAAACTAAAAACTTCACCTGATTTGAACAGCTTTTTCGAGTAATTCTCTGGCTTCTTCTTCTTTGTTTCTCTCCTTCAAAATGTTTGCTAAATTATTCATAGCCTGATCATATTCAGGATATAGCCTAAAACATAAAAATAAATTAAGATACTATTTTTTCTTAATTTGTAAATAATTTGACAAATAAATTTATAAATTTTATAACTCAATGTTGTACTATTACATCACTGCAAAAGACTGTGCCAGATTAGAAAATTAAAAACAAAATTTTACATAGAAAAAAAAAATGTATCAATCAAGTACAGTTTTAATTGATTTAATGACCGTTTCCCCATTGTTCTACAAGCTTGATGATGCTATTTTTTGTAGAAACTTCATGTTTTTTTTGTTGGAAGAAGGTTGTGAGCCAAATTTTTTGTCATTTAAATTGTTCTGTAGAGACTGAAACAACTGAAAATCCAAAGGAACCAAGTCAGGAGAATATGGTGACTGCTGGAAGTTTCTTCATTTTAACTCTCTAAGCTTCTGCAAGGTCTGTTTTCCAATATACATTCTTGGATTGTCATGGTGGAAAATGACACCTTTTCGATTTGCCAAAATTGGCAGCTTTTCTTGAATAGCCACATTGACATTGGTGAGTTTCTTGCAATACTTCTTTGCAATTATTGTTTCAACACCTTCATTGGATGCAAGCCCACTTTAGCCACGGGTTCTGCACATTCACAAATTTGTTTCCAGCTCTATTTGCATCAAACATTATAATAAACTACCCATTTTTCATCACCTGTGAGAATTCTGTCCAAGAATGGCTCCTTTTTGTATTGTAATAGCAAAGAAATCACCATAGAAACATGATTGAGCTTGTTCTGTTCCATCAAAGAAAGTGGCACTCATATGTCAAGTTTACAAATGAACACAAGTCTTTTCAAATGATTAAAGGAAGTTGAGATATTGATTTTCAAACTCTTAACAATCTCCTCCATTGAAATCTTTGGTTTATTCTCCATATTGATAAGCAGAGCATCTTCATCAATGTCAGAAGGTCGCCTGAAGTGTAGTTGATCATTTAGATTAAAATTACCTTGATGAAATCTGCCAAACCATTTTTTGACTATCCAAAGAGATGGAGCACACTGCAAATAAATCTTCTGAATGTTTTTTTGTCACAATTCATCTTCCAGCTTTAATTAACATTTTATAAAGAAATAAATTTGCAAAGAAATCTTTTTATTCAAAAATTTAGAAAAAAATTACAAAATTATCAAAATATGTAAACCACCTCCAATGCAATATTTATTGTTTAACATTTTATAAATAACTATAAAAACAAGTCTTTTATTTATAATTTTATAAAAATATCAATGAACTATAAAACAAGAAAATTTGAATAAATATATATTATCTATTTCCCTTTTAAAGACAATAAACATTGTTGATGGAATCAAAAGTCTATACAGTAATAGTGGTACCAAGGGAATAATCATCCTTTTGAAACAGGTTTTTTTTATTTTTTTGTTGGCATGAAGTTTAAACATTGGTGGATCATCATTGGCCAGTCAGTGGAAAACCAAGTAAGTGCCCCCCCCCCTGTTGCATGTTTACATCAAGATAATGAAATAATCTATTGAAAGTAAAAGGCAAATGTAACATTTGGCTTTACTTATAAATTGTACATTTTCCTTTTGAAATAATAGAAGACAAAACAATATTTTATGAACAAAAATATTGTTTACATTTGATTAATGCTCCCATGTGCTACAGTCATGTTTTGGTTGTTGTGTCCTCCTGTCTTTGGTTATACAGATAGACTCAGTAGAAAACAAGTCTAGCAACAACTGAACAATTAACCAAGACAAGGAGAGTGGAATGAAGAACAATCCATCCTCATGGATTGAATAAAGGGCTCAGTTCAAAATACCTTTAAGGTAACCCAAATTGACAGATTTCTTGTAGAAAAATATAGATTCATTCTTCAGAGAAGTTATCACATTTACCTGTAATACGACAAAAGGTAATAAAACTTACTTGATGGCCAAATGGTATTTTTCAATGGCAAAATCTATAGCACCTTCATCAGCTTTCACTTTAGCGATATTATAATGAACCTGTAAAATATTAAATAAACAATGAAATGATTATATAGCCTAAAAACCATAAATTTTGCTTTTGAGGTGTACAATTATTATTACACACTAAATCATTTGGACGGTTATTCTCATTTTAGCTACACTGCTCTCCAGCCTTCTTCAAGAGTTTGTTGTTTAAAAAACATACTGAATAGGACAAACTCTACTTAGGAGTGAAGGTAGTTAAAATAATAGCAGTGTCAAGGGAAAAATCATCCTTTAGACACTTTGTTATTATTAACACACAAGTTCAACATTACATTCTGCAGTATTAGCAAATCAAGTAGAGATCATGTCCTACTATGGCAACAGCTAAAGTGAACATTGAATGAAATTAAAAACTCAACTACTGCAGATGGGAGACTATCATATACAAGAGAAGAAGTAATACTTGCAAAACTAATGCAGAAGTTTAAGGGTTAATAGATTTTTGTGGAGTAAGCTAACTTCTTTCATAAGAGACACTGTGTTATATATTGTATTTCTGAAATACAATATAGTTCATAGGGTAAGTTGATGGCCACCAGTCCAGCAAAGAGTGAAAAAGAAGGATGTGGTGGTGCCTTTTCATTGGCTCTTAAACTGACAAATCAGAAACTAGCAAGAAAGTAAAAAAAAAAAAAAAAAAATTTCTCCCTCCAAAATTCTTCAGTGAGAATCTTCACCTTATAGGATATGTTTCTGTAATGATAGGATTGGAGTGTTTTTTTTTTTCACTCTACACCAGTGGTTCCCAAACAGTGTGGAACGCCTCATTGGTGTGTTGGAAGACGATAGCAGGTGAGGCAGAATGATTGAAAGACAAAGATTTCGAAACATTTTTAAAAAATTCATATGCCAAAAATAAATGATTTCAAAATTTAAAACATTATAATGGATTACTTGTAATCATATGCAGGAGTCCCAGTATAAATAGTTATAAATAATTATTGTTGATTTTATCATTGTGATATTTTTGCATTATATCAAGTATTAAGAATATATAGTAACTAGGGTTTGCAAATTGGAGGAGAGAGTTATCAATGATAATGTTCTGACTTTGAATCCACAGTTATCTCCCTTTACAGCCCTCTCTGTTTTTTTTTTTGTTTTTTGTTTTTTTAAATGTACTTTTTATCACAAAATTTGGTGAGGTGCAAGCAGATTTTCATTCCAAAAATGTGGCACAGAGAAAAAAAAACCTTGGGAACCACTGCTCTACATCTACAGACACTCCTAAGTAGATGATAAAGATCAATATGCATTGTACTGTTTAATACTACACAAAAATATTTGTCTTAGTGGAAAGATGGCTGATTTGACTTTAATTAAGAAATATAAAGTGTGACTGATGTAGTGGCATGAAGATAGCAACACAATTGATACAGTCCACTATAGAACAATAATTGTACTTACCAAACACCAGTTTTAACCACATATGATGTCAAGACTATGTCACAGTAAGTAGGTAGATTGATGCAAGCAAGTGAATGTCCTAATTTTAGATAAACATTACAAAATTTTCTTTCATATAATTATTTATTTTTATTATATTGTTATAATGTCTAATGTCTCTTCTGTCAAATTTAAAATGTATTTAACAAGATCACAGATTTGCATTTCTTCCCAGTTAAAATACAGAGTTGATAACTTTGACGTTATTGTTTTTTATTACCATCTACTAAATGTATTGGATCACTATCAATTTCCATGCCAGAGTAAGAAGAGTACAAACAAATTTCTGCTTGGATTTTGTCGGTCACTTCAGAACAATCACTGATTTCACTGCTTTTATTATCATCTACAAATTGTTTTGGATTTTGGGCTTATTCTCTGCCAGAATAAGAAGGTCCAAGGTAAATAAGTGGGATAAAAAGTAGGAGGTGATTGCAATAATTTGCATGCAAAACGGGGGGGGGTTGTGAGAAAAATATATATTTTTTTTTTAAGAGTGCTTATTTTCATTTTAAGTGCAAGAATCTATAAACATGATATTTTACGTCTTGTAGTTTACAAAAAAAAAAAAGAAGAAAAAAAGAAATATCACAAATTTTAAGTTCCTAGATTTATTTTTTAAGCAGTATGATACTCTGTAAAGCAATCTACGCACAATGCAGTTGCACCGTCTTTGCACCAAGTTGTTATCATTTTTCACCTCTTTTCTCTTCAACTTGTTCTTTGTGCTTTATTTGATTGCAAACAATCTAAAAATGATCTTAGTAAATAGTAACCTCATAAAGCTTAGTGTTGCTAATTAGTCATCTAGAAGCAAAAAGAATTACCTTTGCATTTAAGGGACACACTTTTTCTCCTTTTATAAAGAGCTCTGATTCTGTCAGCCACTCAGCACTTCTCTACAAGAGATGAAAAAAGTTTTAAAGAATTATTGTTACAATAGTCCCCTTCCCACTGCTTATTCATAGAGAAATATTGCAAGACCACCAACAGATTCCTGAAACATGAAGAATGAAGAGAGAAAGTATGAAGAGAAAGCATGTCCTTTATCAATAAAATGAGAAATAAACAATTTTAGTGGAACTCACTGTTCCAGGAAATTTAGTTGTTTTTATTTTTCTAAACAACTAAATTATATATATGATAAAAATATCATTTTAAGGTATGCTATATTTATGAGTTAAAGTGCTTGGTATCAGAGATAGAGCATATGTAAGTAGACATTGAGATCAACACCCAGCTGTGACAGTCTGTTTCATGCTTAAACACAATTATTTTCCATTATTGTTTTTTTTTTTAATCCAAACCTCAAAGAATCAGTCTGCAGTCACATGTAAACAGTATGGATTGGAAATAAAAATCACATCAAAGGTTTATTTTTTACTTCCAATCTGCACTGCACATTAATGTCCATAGAATGTTGGACTGAGAATTGCAATAAAATGCAAGAAAGATAAGATCTGACATTGTATATTGTTCTATAACCAATTGAATTAAATCAGAAACACATAAAAATTTAATTGAAAACCAAAGTCAAAAAATTAATTCTTACCTGGACAGATCTGAAGATGTAGATGACAATCAGGAATAAAAAAAATGAAGCCACAACCTTTTAGAATGATAAACAAAAAAATGATTGAAAAATAGGAAAATAGAAGAATAGTAAAATAGTTCTTTTCCTCAATTTAGAAAAAATGAATTATTTTTCAGACAAGTTCATTTTTTATCATTAGCATGCTTAGACGTGTGCAGCTGTATAAAATTCTGATATAACTAAAAATATATATGTAAAAATACAATAAAAATAAAGACAAAAGGAAAGTTTTGTTTTTGTTTTTATTCATTGGTATATATATATATATATATATATATATATATATATATATATATATATATATATATATATTTACTAATACATGCATATTAGTAAGTAGCTACAAAAAAGCATGTAGTGAACCAAGTGGAATTAATTTCAATGTTTATTTTCAGCACAATTTAGTACATGTATGTACACAACTTCAAATCTGTATGACAAGCCATAAATAGAATACCCTTTTAAGTACAACTACCATATTTGATGGCATATAAAACTCTTCACCAACCCAGGTTAAGTACAAGGACTGTTTGTGTACAGTGTCTGAATAAACAGCCAACCAGGTACCTTAACTTTTCGCATAAAACACAGGAGATACTCTGACTAATTTTGCTGAGGAATAATAAAAAATAAAAAAAAAAGGCTCTTTTATATGGAAGATCAATGATTAAAAATGGCTTTGAGTAAATGAACCCTGTAGGTCTCAGTGAGAACTATCTTGCTTCAAACCTCATGGACTAGTGTTACAGACTAAAAAAGTATTTCACCAAATAACAGAAACCACATCACTCGAGGTCTTTCAACAGCAGCAACAACTAAAATGAATATCCCATGTAACTCAAGGAGAAAATAATGACATAATGAAGATGTTGGCATTCCACACTACATCAAACAAAATGTTAGGAAGGAAACTCCCATCAATAGTGGAAAGAGGGATAACACTAGACATGAGAAATCTATTTTCCTGAAAAGTTGTTTTGAGAAAAAGATTTTATAAATTTCAACTAAAGGTAGCACTGTTTGATCAATGAATGCTGAATGTTTCTATATAAAGAAACAGTTAATATTACCATTGCAGAAAATGGTGTTGTGAAATGCTGTTCTTTAGCTTTCTCTAAAACAACAACAAAAAAAAACACAGTACAGAAAAAAATGATAAAATCAAACAAACTTACCTTTCTTGCCACCAAGCTAAATTGGCAAAACATTCGGGCTCCAGTCACAACCAACATGCAGAATCCAGCACTGGGGAGGTAGAGGATTCGCTCAGCAATCACAAATCCAACTCTGAAGAACAGGTTAGAAGCAGGAAGAAATGGCACCACAAGAATGGCAAAGGCCATTGAAAGAATCCTGAGGGAAAAGAAAACATAAAATATTAGAACATCTTCCATGAAATGTTTTAAGAGGAAACAAAAAAACAGATTCAGTCAGAATAAAAGAATGAACTTCATTTTATATTTTCTTCTCTCCTCATCTTTCTATCACTATCAAGCAAACATATACACATCATCTCATAATTTCAGACAGCTTTTTCTATGTGCTGTGTCCCTTCAGGTAAATTTTGTTATCTCTGTTTTGCCATCCATTTACTAAAGCTCATTAAGTAAGGTTATGTGCTGTTTACTCTATTCCTCTTGACTTTAATATGTACTGTGAGTATCAAATTTTCCAAGCCTTCTTTCCTTATTATGTATCCTATAAATTTCATCTCTCTCTCTCTGATATTAAAAATGTGTCCATCTTGTTTTCATTTTCTTTAAGACATTGTCATTGTTCATATCTTCTATTCATTATATTCCCAGTATCCTTCTGTAGAACAACATTCCCATTGCTTCAAGTCCCTTCTTTATCTGTGATCGATTGATTGATTTGTTTGTTTGTTTCATAGAATATCAACTCTTTATGCGTCATTTAAAGCTTAAATTTAATTTTGGAGAAAATTTTGAAGTAATAAAAATATTATTCTGCTTTCACAATTGTATACATGATAGATGATGTTCAGCTTTTGTGAATATACCAGGTGTAACAGCATAATTGTCCATCCCACAAAATGTTTAATATCTAAAAAAAAAAAATCACTAGACTAATTGAGTTTATTTTCAGGGTTTCAGACAAGATGTTTAGCCATGTTGATACCATTTGTTATAAGAATCACCAAAAAACCCTTTGAATTATTTAGCTACAAAAAGAACAGGTTAAAATCATTTTGTGTCAGCCCCAATATGTCTTCCCAACCGAGTAACAGTGACATGAAAAAGATCATTCAGGCCTTCAGTAATGGTATCAACATTCATACTCTGGCTTCCATCTTGAAAGTCCATTCAAGAACCATCAAGAGAATGATGAATAAGTTTAAAAATGAGGTAACAGTAGAGAAGAAATCTAGATCAGGAGGTTACAACAGGAAGAGGGATCATTATTTCAACAGAGCTAAAGAGATCAATTAGAAAAGATCCAACTCAATCTATAAGAGGTGAGAGAGGAGTTTCACCTGTGACAGTTCAAAAAGCAGTGAAAAAACTTGAAAATGAAATCATAGGTGAAACCTCTGAGGCATCTTGTTACTCCAGGACAGAAAGAAGGTTAGAGAAGGCAAAGATAATCTTGAATAAGTTGGAAAATGATCCTGGGATTATATATAAACTTTATTTCAGTCCTTCATGGCATCCAATCCTTAGCTACGATTAATTAATGATGAACATGTTATTTTCATTTATGATCAATTTCATCACGATTTTTCTGTTAAGCTTGAAGAGTAATTATACATTTTAATTGCTTAAAGAGTTCAATAGTGTTATAAAGACCTCAAAGAATTCCAGTAAGATATCTTTAATCATTTCTAAGATACAATTCAAAGCTTATCTAAAAAATGGACAATTTTGTGGTTACACCTGTTACATGTTTGCATGAAAATAATTACATGCATGTCTTATGTTGTAGTTATACTTGGGAAAGACAGTTTGATTTCTTGAAGAAATTGTAGAATATTATATGGAATAATGTCATGAAAGTTCTTTAATGTTGGTTGATTTTGTTTAGCAGCATATCAACCTCTATAGATTATTTAATGCTGAAATCAAAATATTTTGAATACAATTTTTTGACTTCAACTAAACACGTTTTGAATGCAATTGTATGCCTTCAACTACAGATAAAATGTATAGTTGGTCATTTTGCTATCAAATGTATTGTTGGTAATTTTACTATAAAAATATATTTTTATACTTTCATAGTGTTTTATTTCTGTTTGGAGGTTCACTATTTACCCATAGCTGGGACCCTAACAGGTGCTATCACTCCAAGTCAGGGTAGACCTGGGAATAACAGCAATGAAGAAGTGGTTCCACGCTTCTCAAAAGCTCCAATCTCCTGATCAGAGGCTTTGCTGCCAGATGTAGTTTATCATCATACGCAGGACTATCTTCTTTATCTGCGAGGAAATTTTTCAGAACAAATAAAATTAAAATGTTCAACTTATCTCACAGGCTTACAGCTTCACAGATGTGCATTATTTTCTTGTCATGGTGTTTGATAGTAAAATTTTACTATCATACCCATTACCAAGCAGATACCACATCTTTAAACATGTCATTCTATTTATTGCTATTAATGCTCTATTTCTCAATATTGAAAATTTCAATTACAAAAACTACTCACCTTAAAAGCATTATCATTTAGAAATACATTGGTGAATACAATTTTTTCTTTTTTTTTATACAACACAATCTTTGATATTACAGCATCAAATAAAACAAAACAGAATTTCCTTTTAGTAGCAATCACCTCATGATTTCAGACAGCTTTTCAGAAAGCCCCCATCAATACTAGCAAGAGCAATAACAATTACTGGACTTGAGAAACCTATTTTTCTGAAAAATTATATTAAGAGAAAGATTTTATAAATTTCAACCAAAATTAGTACTGTTTACTCAGTCAATGAATGTCAAATGCTCCTTATAAGGAAACAGATAATATTGCAATTTTTAAAGGTTATAACTTAAATGATACCATACTTCTAAAGATAAAACATTTCCAATTGATGCTAATTTAATGATAAAAATGAGTAAAACAGATGATATTTTTGAGGTGTGGCAGATGTCATGTTGAAAATGTCATAGACAATTTCCTTTCAGATATTAAACAATTATCTTTTTATATAGTTTGCAATATGAAGTCCTGTTAATTTTATCTCAAGATTATTTGGAACACAAAATGAAAATCTTCCTACTGATATTGGCAACTATTAAAAAAAATTTCAACCCAGAATCAAAATCTTTTCATCAAAATTATGATAATTTTTACACAAAAGGAAAACAAAATTTTTTTTATCAAAATCAATTTGTCCATTTCAAAATATTAACCCATCTGTACAAAAAGCATTATGGTTTTTAGAACATATAAGCCTTTTAGAATATCGTAGCTATTTGAAATCCAAAAATACATAGGAATAGTGAAAGATTCCTTTCAGAAACTAAGCTAAGTATTAAGAAATTTTCATTAGAAACTAGGTATAGATACATAGAAATCAACATTGCATGGTGACTGACAGTTTATCCAATTAAAAAACCATTAACTCATCAATTAACCAACCTATATATATATATATATATATATATATATATATATATATATATATATATATATATATGAAGTTATTAGTCAGAGTTGAATTAGGCCAGGAAACAGTAGTATTAAAAAGTGCTCAATACATGTATAAAGAAAAAATAAAATTCAACATGTGGAGGTTTTAAATTTAAAAAATTAGGAGATCTCCTAATTTTTTAATTCAATTCCGTCCAAAAGTGAACTCCTGTGCCAGTGTATGTACAAAATGTCCTATTCGCTAAGAAATACTCTTACTCCATAATATGCCAAGTAAGCTTTCCTTTGATTTGTAATGTTGGTAACTTTGTTCTACGACAGTTATCTCCCTTGAGCTGGCATTTCATATCTAGAAATACTTATAAGAGACTGCTCTCATAACTTCACGAAATATGTTGTCATTTTTGACAGTATGGGTAAACTACTTTTCTATTAAATTTAGGTATATTTTTGATTAGTCACTGTTTTTGACCACTTTCTGTTCAGCCCGTAGAAATCACTTGAACCAGCACAATAAAGCATAAGATGAAAGACACTGTTCATATTTTCTTATCCTGCTAAATCTGTCCCCTACAATAACATTGCTGGTATATACCTCTTAAAACCTTTTCTATATACAAGGTTTTCTTTAATAACATTATTTGAACATCTTTTAAGGTAGCCACTTTTGTACACATTTATTTTATTGCTGTATCTATGACAAACACCTTTCACCATATGCTGATTGTTTACACACTGTTCACAAACTGTAACTTTGTGTAACTTTCTGAGAAGTTATCACTGCAAACTTTAAACATATCCATGTAAGCAAACAATTTGCTATCTCTCTTACACATTTAGACCCATTGTCTTACTCTTATGTTCAGCTGCCTTTGCTTTTTTTACTTTTTATTTGTTATTGTGACTAAGCTAGTCTCAAGTTTGTATTTATTTCTTTTTCTAGTTTCACACTTTGGGCCGTCAGGACTTCATCTCCAGAGTTTTAATTGCTGTAAGATGTTTATCTAGTTGTCTGAGGTATGCACACATGCTAAATGGACATGTACCCTGGTAACAGAACAGTAATCTCTGATCTGAAATAATCTATTGGCAAAGATAGATTCAGAGATTTCCCCAGGGATTTTTAGTATAAAAGTGAAACGAAACAGTTTCAGCCTGAATTTGGATGCAATGATTCCATTTTTTACACTGTTAACCATCAAATATGTGCATATAAGCAGTACCAAACATTTCAAATACACTGATGTATGGATCATTTATAACAAAATTTAGTATAGGAAACTAGACATTCAATAGCCTGTACTAGGGATAGTTTCACCCAACACTAGTAATTACTACAAAACCAAAACATTACCCTAGAAACTTGAGTCATGTTCTTAAATAGTCTTGTCCGATTGAGACTTTCATATGGATGTCATGTTTGGCAATTAACTTCTTCAGAAATAGCTAAAGTGTCAGTCATGTACAACCACATTCTCTAATTAAAAATGACTGAGTGAATGAATCCTGCAGGTCTTAGAGAGGACCACCTTTCATTGAACCTCATGAACTTTTGCTACAAAATCACAAAGAACTTAACCAAATGACAGAAAAAACATCACTTAAGGACTTTCAACAGCAGCAACAACTAAAATGGATAGCACATTTAACTTAAAGAAAGAATAATGACATACTTAAGAGTCCAACAACATGTTAGGAAGGAAGGAAGGCCCTCCCCCACTCCTTCAATCAATACTCAAAAGACTGGCAAAATTTAATGGACTCAAGAAAAAATAATTTTACAGGAAAATAGTTCATAGAATGTAGCACTGGCTACTTAGTCAATGAATGCTGATTGTTTTCATATAAGGAAACAACTAATAATATCATTACCAATAGACAGTAGATGAAAGGTTTGAAATTAGGAGAGAGAAAAAAAAGGAAAAAGGAAAAAAAAGGAAAGAGGAGAAAAAAAAAGGAGAGACAGAAAAAAGGAGAGAGGAAAAAAGGAGAGAGAGGAAGAGAGGAAAATAAGGAGAGAGGGGGAAGGAGAGAGGAAGAAAAAAGAGAGGATAAAAAGGGAGAGGAGGAAAAATGAAAAAAGGAGAAAAAAGTGAAGAGTGCCATGAATAAAAGCAATAAAAATTAAACAACAATCATTGTTATACACTTTACCTTTTGTAGTGTTCCACTGGGTAGGATATAGAAGCCAGAATCAGTGTTATCAATACCACCCAAAATAACAGGGCCACACCAATTCTTGGGTCAACAACAGATTCAATGGTTGGTACGCAGCCCATTGACCAATCAAAACACAACCACCATGGGTTAAGTAGCAACCAGAAATTCAAAGCATAAATGTAACTGTAGTTCACTAACTGAGAAAAGAGAAACAAGAAATGTATAAAATAAAATAAATCCTTATATTCTCTAATTTTTTGGTTATCATTCAAAGATTTATTAAACCCAGGAATTCTTAAACTTGAGTACATATACTGTGCAGAAGAAATCCACTTACCTTCAAAAAGTGTGTGCCTGCTGATGCCACTGGCTTCATGATATAAAGAAAAACTGGAGTAGACTTATTCCATTATTTATAACAGAAAACAGTAGATGGAATAGTCCAGATGTGCTACCTATGGGATTAATGGAATAGTCCAGATGTGCTACCTATGGGATTAATGGAATAGTCCAGATGTGCTACCTATGGGTTAGTGTACCTGCTTTCAAACATATATAAAGTCAGTGGCATTGACCAAAAGGGGAAAGGAAACCAAACAAATGGGAGAGTGGATTTGCGGCTATTTAGACTTATGCTTCTGTGAATTCGTGACAGTTTGCAACACATACCTCCCAAGGTATACAACAGAAATTACAGTGTTTGTTCTTTATTAAAGTTCACTCAGTACAAGGTCCAAGAGCCACTCCAGATAGAGACTTACTGAATAAGGTGCATGATATGGATGTAAAAGGAGATAGAAGGAAGTGAAGAGTTTAAAGATGGATAATGATTGATCCTTGACTTGAAGAGATTAAGATTTGAGTATTCAAGGAAGCATTCACATAAGTGTCTGTTCCACAAAGTAGCAGTTCTTGGGGAGGGGGGGAGACGTCTGATTGGAACTACCTGCTGTCAATGGAAATACAGGGGAAATGTGGAAGATTCAACTCCATAGATATAGTATGGCAAGTCCTAGTTATAAATGTCAGATTGTTTGGTTTGTTTTACAGCTTATCAACTTCAATTATTTAATACTGACAAGATTTTTATTGCTGATAATATTTTTTTTTTAAATTGTATTGCTGGTAATAATTTTTTATTCAAAAATTTATTCCTGGTAATAATCTTTTACAAAAATGTATTGCTGGTACAGTGTAACCCGCATATAAGAGAGTTGTCTGGACCGGATAAGAAGTCTCTTATATCCGGGTTTGGTCTAATTTATATACATCAACACAGGCTCTAATTTGGGACCAAAGAAAATCTCTCTTATATCCGGGTTTGGTCTAATTTATATACATCAACACAGGCCCTAATTTGGGACCAGAGAAAATCTCTCTTATATCCGGGTTACACTGAATTAAAACCTATTTTTACACTCTCATAGCATTTTGACCCCAGTTTAAGGGGGTCAACTATTTACCCATAGCTAGCACCCTAACAGGTGCTACCACCCCAAGTCAGGGTGGACTTGGGAACACCAGCAACTAAGAGCTGGTTCCATGCTCCTCAAAATCTTCTGATCAGAGGTCTTGCTGTTGGATGTAGTTTATTGTCTTACCCAGGACAGATAAATGTCTGAGCTAGTGGAACTACTAATACAAGGTTTGTAAAAACATTGAAATTTTAAAGTACTCCCACTCAAATAAAGGCAATTCAAGTGTCTTGTAAGCATGACAAACTTGACAACATTGTAAATTAAAAGGAGCATTCTGTAAAGTCAATTTCTTATTTGCATATATATCCAATCTTATTGAACTCCTCTCGGAGACACTTGCTGCTGCAAACAATTTTTTCAGTAATATGTTTAAGAAAACAAACAAAATCCATGAAAGACTGTCAATTAAAAATGATATTCAAGTGTCCACATCTTTGTTGTTATCACATTTCTATTGACTTACGCTCTGGCCTTTTTCAGGCATCTATCGATCTGAACAGCCTTCAGGGAATTTAAAAATGCCTCCTTTATTCAATCTATAGGGTTAGATTGTTCTTTCTCTGATGTAGAAATGTCTTATTGTTTGACAGCAATGCCAATTTTTGATGGAACTTTTATGATCACCTCTATTGGTATACCATAGAGATTCAGTAATTTCTGTCAATTTTTTGAAAGAGCAGGTTATCTAAATTAACAGGCAGAAGACTGGAAAATACTAGTTGAAACAATGTGATAAAAATAACAAAGATAAGGATATTAGTTTGACTGTAAATAACAATAATTCCTCATGTCAGAAATTCAGATGGAAATATGCAAGTGTATTTTTGAAACTGCAGAGAAGTGAATTACTTGTTTGAAAGAGTCAAATTCATTCATTGTATTAAAAATGTAAAATTAATTTACTAATGAAATACTACATGTGTATTGTTTCTTGTATCATATCCTTATATTTTACATGAAATTCTTCACAAGGGGTCTCTGTGCTAACACTGCAGGACCAAACAGTTATGCTGGGTGGAAAAGTTGAGAATCCCCAGCTAAAAGTATTGATCCTATTATTACTTTTAGTTAAAATTTTGGTCAATGCATTCATATAATTGATTCATCAACTTTCCTCAGATGGACAATCCATATAGTGAGTCAGATTTAGATAGGTTATTTTACAGGAACATCAACCCCACAGGTTATTTTCCACCAAATTGGGTAGTTTTAAGAGTTGTTTTTATTTTATGTTTTTTTGCAGACAAATTCTTTCATTAAACATTATTATATAAAGATGAGGATGTAATTCAGTTTCAGTTGCATTTTGTAGCCAGTTCAGTTTCCTTTTTAATATTTTGGTGTAGAGTTTTGTTACTTTTAAGAATTCTAGAATAGAGGGGGAATTAAGAAGAGCTCTCTTGTTTCCAGATATCAATCTTTTCTCTACAAAATAACCAAAACACTAGGTGTGATTGCCTTAAAATGGTTAAAAAGATTGAAAGTCATAATCAGTGAGCAGACTTAAAATTCCAGCCAAGACAGTTCACTTTGCCCTCCTGTCTCCTCTCAGCTGTGGGTAAAACAGCAAAGCAGATTGGAGTTTCTAGCCTTGATTGGCAACTAGTATAGGAGGAAGCAACCAAACATCCCTCTTTGACTTCTTTCTTGCACTTTGTGTCAATACTTATCAGTTCACAAGATGTATCATGACAGGATTAATTAAATTGATCAAAAAAGAGGAAGATCACCTCATAACACCTCATCATGATAGAAATACATAAAAAAATGTACTACCTATAAAACAAAAAAAAATCTTAAAAACCTTTTCTTTTACAAGAAGGTGCTGAAAATTTCTCAGTCAGACACACTTCTCAATATTTTCATATTTTATAAGTAGAAAGCAAATACAAAATTACTTAAACTAGCTGAACCCATAGGAATTCTACATTTGACACTTGAAATATTGTTTTTACATTTTAATGGGGATAAATTATAAGCATTCATTAAATACCCATATCTTGCATATTCTGTTCTCAAAAAAAAATAACAACAAAGTTGCAATATGATCTCTGGTAAAAACATGCAATGATAACAGCAAAATTGCAATATGAGCACTGGTAAAAATGGTTGCTGAAAACATTAGGTTTATAATACCCAGAAATTTACAACCAGATGTCCTCAAGGACACATGGCACAGTGGATAAAGGTTTTGTTTAGATCCAAAGTGTGAGTTCAATACCCGGTTAAGGCAGTGGAGAACTTTCAGAGGGAAAATTAACAGGAGATAATTGATAGCTGACATCAAACATGGCACGTGGAACTAGAACAGTCTACCCCAGTGAGCGAAATAAAGGGTTCAGTTCGACATTCCAACCACCTGAAGAAGGCCGGAGCGTACAACGGCTGAAACGTTGTGATAAATATGGCGACAAAGATGAGGACAATAGTCCGAGTAATGTAAATAATGTTTGTTCTTCTTTTATAGAAAAGAAGAATGGGATATGCAATATATTAGGTTGGTGCAAAAATAATGACGTAATAATGTTGTTTTTTGACGTTAAAAATACGTCAAAAAACGACATTATTACGTCATTATTTTTGCACCAACCTAATACATTATTTCTTTCCTTTTTTGATTGAGTGATTGATTCATGGCTTATCTACCCTTTGCAGGTTACGTAAAGCAAGAAAATGATTTTAGAGTTTGTTTTTTTTGAGATTATGATTTAGTTGTACAAGTTTTGCTAATTAACCCATAGTGGAGAGAGAAGAAGTGAATTCCTACCTTTCCCAAGAGTATGTGTGCATAAGTGAATATAATGAACCCAACTGGAAATGGAACTCTGCTCTCCAATTCCAAAACATTAACCATTACACCACCCACACACCCAAACTCACTTCAACTGGTATTCCCAAGCTATATCATTTCATTGAAGCAGTAGTGACCCCCTCCAATGATATAGTCAATCATTTCTATGCAGTAGACACCTTTGGTGTTGTAGAGAAAGAATTTTAGGTTATATTAAAATTAATTCATAGAGTAGTCTTAATCAATTAAATGGTGGATACAATGTTGCTTGCCTTTAATATTTTGAACTATTGAACATAAAGAAAATTGAGAGTAACAATTATTTTCATATTTAATAAGTAGAAAGCAATTACAAAATTACTTAAACTAGCTGAACCCAGAGGAATTCTGCAGTTGACATTTGGCATATTGTGATTGCATTTTAATAGGGATAAATTATAGGCATTCATTAAATACATGTACAAGTCATATACTGCATATCATGTTATAATAATTATAGGAATAGATGATTATAGAATGTCAAGAATCTCTGATTGATAGATGAAGAATTGATTTGGGTCAACAGAAGATTGCATTAATCAAATTCTACAGTTGACATTTTAACAGATAAATTATAAGCAGTCATTAAATACATAGGTACAGTCATATACTGCATATAACATTATAATCATTTTTCAAATAGGTTTTTATGACCTCTCTTTCTTTTAATCATTTAGAGCGAGACTCGGGCAAATTCCACATTTTTTTGATAATTTTTATTGCTGAAATAAATCATTTGGGACTGGCTTATCATTTCATTGAAGCAGATGTTAAATTAACGAGGGTATTATTGCTTCCACTATCTTCCCTTTCTTTCTAAACTTATATACAGCTACAATATACCCTAGAATGAGGCTTGACAGAAGTTTAGTTTAGTTTTTCCTTCCGCTTGTGCTGTTAGGCATCGCAGGGAGACACAACACCTAACAGACAGAAGTTTTAAAAAAAAAAAAAAAAATGTGGGATAGAGATTTACTCTGTCTGCTGCTGCTATTCCAAGAATTTGTGGGCAGGGGGTAAGGCAAGCTAATACAAAGTGTTAACATAAACAGGATTATATGTCTTTTTTTTTTTAAGAGTGCTAGTAAACATGAATTAAAAATAGTTAGTAATATATTTCTAAAGTAAATTTAATTTGTAGTAATCAATTTTCTATAAAGGATTTTACTATTTGCTTGTCACTATATATGTAATAATTAGAACAACTAAAATTTTTCAAGATATTTGTTTAATAATTTCTTTTTATATAATCTGTTATTTCTAAAGAATAGATTATTTATTAAACAGTGTGTATTACGTCTATAGGCCTGTGCATTCGAGAAATCCGAGTAAAGGAATTAAATAAAATTGGAGCATAAAAAAAAAAAAATGTCCACTGTAGTAATGTTTGAATTAATAAAAATGTTGGATTAAAAATAAAGCCATTAATTCTTTAGAAATTGCTTTGTTTACGTTTCGTATATGAAACTGAGCAGATATGGGGATCTCCAGAAAAATAATCTGAGTGAAGAGGATGTACTTTCTTTAAATAGGGTAAAAAGAGCCATACTTAATGTGAAGTCCTTCATGGTCAAGCAGTAAAGCATACCAGACCAAACAGTAGTTTCCCCTATGAAGGGGACAGGTTTGATCCCTGCCAGAGGATACACTTTCTTTACTAGGTTTTTTTACATGTGCAGACCAATAGATGCAAAATAGACTATTTAATAAATAAAAATGAGGCATCTATTCCAAATAAGAAGTGTCCATTGTAGTAACGTTTGTAGTATTTTATATAAACAGCTTGTACTAAATCATTTGCAATGCATTTCAATAGTAAAACAATTTCCAATGAATTTCTGTATTCATTTTGTCAATATGTAATCACTGGAGTGTCTCAAAATGTGTTTATTAAATCCTACATTCAACATTTATACTATACTAAACTAAAACCATGATATTTCTATAATAATTTCCAATGAATTTCTATACATGATTTTTGTATTTGCTTTGTTTACTATGTATATAATCATTTTTGGTCAGGCCTGAAAAATCTTCACCACCCACTCATATACAGATAGTACACTTGTAGAAGGCTATAAAATGGATTATATAAAATGTTCTGATAAAAGTAAAAAAACAAGATCAATTGTCTAAAAAGCTCTTAGAATCAAATCATTTGTTCCGAGAAAAAACACCTGTGATAAAAAATGATGCAAAATTATTATATCTATAAAAAAAAAAAAATTAGGAAGAGAACATCTTACCCTAAGAAAAGCACTTGAAATGAATGAATGGGGATTATCAGCATGTTGAAATGTTGGGGTTGTAGAACCCATCACTCTCCAACGAATTCCAAGCAGCAGAAGACCACATACCAAGAGGATAAATTGTCGCAGTATCAAAGACTTCCACCAAGAATTCTTTACCTAAAATCAAAAGATATGATTTCTGTCAGGAACACAAAAGCAGTCTCATAATAGATTATAATCTATTTCATTTCTTATACTCTTTCTTTAGATTTGTAGTTCCCAAAGATTTTGGTACTTGCTGCCTTAGAAATTTATTGCTAACCATAATTGACAAACCTAGCTAAGATTTTGAAAGCCCAAGAATACTAAATTGTGATATCAAACAGGGGTCCTTGTCACAGCTTCTGATTGACTGGACATGGAACTCCATGTTGTATCTCTATTCTCTCTAGTTCATGTCAGTGTGCACAAAAAACTGCAAAAGAAAACAAAAGGTGAAAATAAACACCATGGTGCAAAACAAAGGCTCAAACCCCATTTTAAATATATTTCATTGTTTATTTCAGGGATTACCTTACAAGATCTAGGAAATTTGGGTCAACTTCTGCTATTACTGACATCTTAGACTAACAGTTCAGCTTTTCACCTCAACTCTAATTTCCAACTATCAACTTTCTGTCCATCTCTCTTAACAATGCACAGCTTGCAACTCTTTCAACAGACAGTATGCACCTGACAAAGGGTAGCCCAGTGCAGACTCAATTCTGTGTCTGTTAATATAAACTTATTACCAGAAGTCCTCCATGTCCAGTTTGTTGTCACTTTTTCCCAAAGGTTTTTATTTATTATTTTAATCTCTTTTGATCAAGAGGTTGGCCCCTTGAAGACCCCATTTTGCAGACTTTATTACTGGCCATAAAACACTTGTCCAAGATAAAATCACATGCTATTTCCTCTGTAGTACCTTAAAAAACATAGCAGCCATTAATAAACATAGTATCATTATGGGGATATAAGACCAAGTGAAACCTTAAGTAGCTCTTTCTTCCTGTTTTTCCTCCTTTTGAAGTGTGACATGAACTTTTCACACTGAAGCAAAAAAAGGGCTGTGGACACATCACACACAAACACACCTACACAGGCAAGTCACACTCAAATACATTAATTTAAAAATTCTTTTTGTTATTTTGTTAAATAAATGTTGTCTTGCAATCTAAAGCAATCAGTTTCTTATTTTGTGCATGCACCTTTTCACTACCATTAATTCAGGTACTGTAAAATATTCTCATATGAAACCTTACATTAATTATCAAAGTAGCCAACACACTAAACCTTCTATGTGGGTGTCTCAATCGTAGTGACTACGATTGAGACACCCCATAGAAGGTTTTAGTGTGTTGGCCTCTATTCGATAATTAACAGTAAGGCTTATCATATGAGAATATTTTACAGTACCTGAACAAACCAAAGTTGTGTATTAAATATCTCTTTGCTGTTAGTGTTAAGACAGTTTTAACTAAATATTTTATGATGAAACAGAACATAGGAGAAAATGGATTCATACCTTTTCTATGTGTATTTATACTAAATGAACAATTGCACAGTTGGAAGTTTAACTTTATTTACTAATTCTGTTTCCTGTACTTAGATTATACAATTCTACATTTACAATTAAATGTGCTTAAAAAAAAATAAAATAAAAGAAGAGGCAGGAAATTTTCAAATTCACACAGAAGGAACCTTTACTGACATTCCCAAGATAGCAAAATGCTTGCAGCTTAAGAATAAAAAAAATAAATAAATAAAAACTAAAAAAACTAAAAAACAAACAAAAAAACTTACATTTTGAGTTTCTTGGATGCATTTCTTTTGGCGAAATGGAAACAAATCAATACGACAAACAACAATAATGTCATAGGCACTGGAAATTCCCTGAAAATAGAGTAAAAGAGGCAATAATTAAAATTATCAAATAAATCTTTTGTATATGAAGGCGCTGAAATTTTCTTGCTCTAGTCCACTTCCCTAAAATCAGTATTTTAATAACCTAACATGAAAAGACAGATTTCAGAAGACAGAGTGGACTAGAAACTTTTCAGCACCAAGTCATATCATCTAAAAAGCAACAAATATTCACTATCTTATTATAAAACCCAGGTTGTGTGTGTGTGTGTGTCTGTTTCGTTTATATATTGGATTGGATTTCCTACATTTTTCAACCAATTTCAACAAAACTTTACAGGACTACATAAAATTACCTTGTGGTGATTCTGACAGTGCCAAAAATTGGAAAAACACGATTGTTTTTGCATGAAATCAATTTGAAAAAACGATTAAGAGGTATTGCTGTTTCAAGAATGAAAGGGGGACAACTTATATAGAGTTATACTTATTATAAAACCCAGGTTGTTTGTGAGTGTGTGTGTTCGTTTATATATGGGATCGGATTTCCTACATTTTTCAACCGATTTCAACAAAACTTCACTTTTTTTTTTTGGCAGGTAGTGTTTCTTATTGTCTTGCACACTTTTTTCTTTATTTTTACATTCAGAATGCTTTAAAAATTCCATTTACAAGACAATTGTTTATAATAAAATTCTATTCAATCGGTAGACTCAAAACGATTGAAAACAATGTTTTTGTTTGAGTTTAGGTTTGGGTTTGACCAATTCGTAAAAAAAATAAAACAAACAAAAAACAAAAAATAATTAAGACATGCATGCCCATCAACCTTAAACAATAATCTTTGTCAATTTTATTTTTCAGTCTTTATGATGGTCGATACTTGATCTATCTCTTACTGTTACATCCCCGGGCAACACCGGGCTCTACTGCTAGTCTCTATTATAATTCTGCTTGTCCCTTCCTTTATTAGTTCACATGACTCTTATGTCCTGGCAATACCGTATAAACAATGGACTATTTCTTTTTGACAGCATGAAAACACAGAACTGATATATCAGAGACATGACTTGGTTTCAATAAGAAAATGAAAGAAAAGGAGGATACAAGTGTTTAACAGCAGCTTCAGTAAAACAGAAAAAGTTATCAAATCTTTTCATTTGTACAACCTTACTTATTAAATAAATTTATTCACAAAAATGTTTGCAAGACAGGTTTTCAGCTAGTCCACTTAAATTTTCAAAACCATATCTCATAATGAGTGATACCAAGGAGGCAAACTTGGTATTATTTGAAAGAGAAATCAATTTGCTTTCATATAAAATAAACTTATAATTAATTTCTAATGGTTTTTAAGATATAACAATTTAATTGCACTAATATCACATACTCAGATTTTCCAACAATTTGACTCCAGAAATTTAAAAATTGAAATCTTTTAAGGGGCTTATAGGGTTAATAATATAGCAAGGAAAAAGGAAAAAATAAGACATTCATCCTTCATATAATCTAATGATTATGTGAAGTTTTTTCAGTGTATCGGATCAATTAGAGGTATCAGATTTTTTAATCATTTTACCCAGAGTCAGGCAGCCACTAAGACAAAAGGGGTTACTGAGTGTGAGAGAATATGAGAAAAAGAAAATATTAAGGAGAGAGAACAATAAAAGAACAGGAATTAAGACATCAAAAGATAATGATTAAAATTGCATTCAAATTTTTGAAGATCAAAGTTGATAGGGAAGCAAGAAGCTGGAATAGATTTCCACAAATGAGAAGAGCAAAAGAAGAAACTGTTAGCATAGAACTTACAGTTGCATATAGCCATTTCAACTGCATTTAAAGTCATTCATTTCCAAAGAGGAAAGCTGATCAGAACAATTACAATGAAAATATTTATAGAAAACGCACAAGGAAGCTACATTTGTTACACCGGTGAGAAAGTGACTGAAACCAAGATTTCAGGTCAGGACCAATAACATTGCAGATTTTTATTTTATCAAGAACCTAAATACATAGCAGAAGCAACAGGTCAGATATAGCAACAGTATTCAATGCATGGATGAATGGTAGAATTATAAGTGTGTAAGATAAATTCTGGTGAGAAAAATTGCCTAGCATGATACAGTGAACCAACTTGCCTAGCAATCAAGTCAATATAATCTTTCTACTTAATGTCAGTGTAAAACATTAATTAGCCTGAGAAGTTGCAAGGAGTCACTCTCCTGGAGGTTAGAACCAGTCATGCTGATGAAAACCAAAAAAAAGGTTCTCTCAGACAATTAATAGAGAGCAGCTTTGTTTTGGAGATATTAAAATTAACAAGCCATTTCTAGTTAACAACAGATTGTAGGTCATTTTTTAGATCAGCTGCCAATTTGATCCTAT
Source organism: Acanthosepion lycidas (assembly GCA_963932145.1). Taxonomy (NCBI): domain Eukaryota; kingdom Metazoa; phylum Mollusca; class Cephalopoda; order Sepiida; family Sepiidae; genus Acanthosepion; species Acanthosepion lycidas. The sequence goes on from OZ010589.1 coordinate 55,271,243, forward strand.
TGAACTGATTAGACTTACCATTAAGACAGGAGTAAATAGGTGTGTCATCAGCATAGATACAGAGAACTGATGACATCAGGAATGTTGTTGATGAAAATTATAAACAACGTAGGTACAAAGATAAAACTCTGGGGCATGTCTACATTATCAATAACCTTTGGGAAAAGTTTGTAAAAGTTATAGAATTTCAAAACCACATCTCATAAACAGTCATAGATTGTTAAGTGTACATGAGATTAAAAAAAGAGTTTTTGTGTCAATACTTACAATAGCTGTAATTCCTTGCTCTTTACACAGCATGGCCAATGCTATGAGTATTGTACTGAGCAGTAACCAAGGTAAGGAAAAGTCAGTAGGGATCTCTGTGTCCTCATCTTCACCTAGAAAAGGTTCAGAAAATAATTTAAAAAGAAAATCATTTGTGACACTTTTTGAAAAAAAAAAAAAAAAAAAAAAAAAACACCAGCTGATTGAGAACTTACCTTTGTGACTGATATACGTATGTATGTGCATACACCAGTCCTCAAAATACACTTACTTCCATGTAAATACACAGAACCATAATAAAAAGGAAGACAGACATATGTCTGTTCAGATCATTAAGAATGTATTTTTCAATACCAAAAGTATTGAGACACAGTATTACAGAAATATGTAAATAATATCTGCCTTATTCATTGTCTGTGTTAATTAAAGTTAATTGTTGTCAAGACAACAATAAATAGCCACATCATTAATACTTCCAGAAAACAACCCTATCCCAACACTAGGGTGCTGGTGTGCATGTCAGAATTTAACCACATTAATAAGTGTAGAGGGGGGTTATTTTCTGTGGAAAGAGACAGAAAAATGGAATGGCCTACTTGAAATGGAATTCATGATTTTGAAATAGAAATTGCTTTTTTCTAACAATTAGATTGGCCAACTGCCATTCTTATTTGTTACTATGTTTGCCTTTCCTAACTCGCTCATCTGACAGACAACTATGGATAAAGAAAGTTGGTAATGTTTTAATAATCTTCCTTACTTACTGTTACCATACAGCTTACAGTATTTAGAAACCAAGTTTTACAAAGTTTACTTAATTTAATAAAAAAAAAAAAAAATTGTCTTCTTTTTTTTTATGCTTTCTATTTCTTATCACACAAGGTGACGAAGGTGAGGATGCAGTTGGTCATTTCAGAAAGCCAAATTTTATGAATTAGATTTAAATAACTTTACTTTCTTGTTTTAATAATATTTATATATTGTCACACTTTCTTACATATAATGAAGCAAAAAAAATAGAATACTATACTGAAAAAAAAAAAAAAAAACAGAATTCCCTAAAACCTGAAATGGAATTAAGGAAAATCTTTAAAACAGAAAATTGGTCCCTCTACAAGTGTATATGTGTGTATCTCCAAAGAAGTTTTATTAAATTCTACAGACTTCTGTCTAATTTTTAAAATTGTGTTTTCCAATTTTCAAATAAAATGTCGTACATTGGGATAACAACTGTGGATAAACTGTTTAAAGTTCAGGTTTTGTTCTATTTTGGTTCAAGCACTTTAGGGAAGAGCTAGGTTTGTGTACTCTCCCTCCATATATATATATATATATATATATATATATATATACATACACACACACACACACACACACACACACGTTTCATTAAATAATATAGACAAGTGTTGTCTATTTTATGTAAATTTTTTTTTCATAACGTCTGATAAGTTTAATAACATTATCATTGAACAAAGAAAGAAATTCGCAATATTGTTTTTGTTTTTTTTAAACTTTCGGCTTACATAAACCATTATCAAAGATGTCAATTACAACATATTAAGCAATATATGGACAAGACAGTGATGATAGTCTGTCATTGTTTACATAGATGATTTCTAAGCAATGATAAACATGTGCATATAAGACGCTAGAAGCAAAAAAATCGCACCGCATCTCATGACGTCACACATGACCACACGAGAGTGAATTGGAAAAGTATGAAGTATGGGAAGCCGTTGGTATAAACCAATGGCTTCTGTTACCAATTATAGACATTTAAGAATATTTGTAGAAATGCCATAATTGATTTTGTTTAGGTTGGGTTTCAACTGTTCGATGTATAATGCTTCAAGGATTTTTAGTTTTTATCTATTGTTTTCCTGTCAAAATATATATATATATATATATATATATATATGGTGGTTGCCAACTTGAGTCCAAGTACGACCATTACTACATATCGTTTTGGAGAAGATCTACTGATGTGCTGATAAATATGGCTCTTTCGCCCAGCAAGTGACCTACATACTCTGGTACAAACAGGGCACTTAAGAGGTCCAACAGTGGGTGGTACATTATCATGAAATTTGAAATGTTGCATGAAACTGCTTCTGGACCTGCATATCTTACCACAAATATCACATTTCAATTGCTGGACGTCTATGGTTTTATAGTCAATTTCCACCTTCTGTTGGTGCGCTCTCAAGTGACTCTGTAGACCAGCCATTGACAAACACACTCTACCACAATCTATCAGCATTGTTGCTGAATCCTTTCCCTGGATAATATAAGGACATTAAAATTTTGTAGTGTTAATATCATTGTTTGCTGCTTGGGTTATGTAACTTAAATAAAGTCTATTTAAGCAGCAAGAATTCATTCAAACATGTTTTTTTAATTCAACCAACAAGGTCTGTCTGTATTCATTTTTATTGTATTTTTCAATTTTCGAATAAGTAGTATATTGGAATCAAAATTATGGATAAAGACCAAGGTTTTATTGTGTTTGCTCAAATACTTTTAGGTCAAGCGAACTAATACCAAAAAAATTTTGATGTTCTCATATAGAAGCATAATTTACATTAGCCAGTAACAAGTTCTGGTATCTCTATACTAAAGAAAAAATAATAATAATACAAACCTCGCTTGCCGCTGAAGTACTTTAACAAAACCAAACAAAAGATGAACTTTGGACACAATTTTAATCCCAATGCATCATCATCATCTTGCAGCCTCAGCCGAGATTGAACTCACTACACCTCTCCAGTATTCCCTATCTGTCATAGCACCTAAAAGATCTTCCTTAGGGATCAATGTGTCTCGGTTTATCCTATCTGGAAAGGTTAACTTGCGTGATCGATTGTCAGATGATGGGTGCCTCCAGAGTACAAATGATGACACAAGTTCATCTGTGGCACGTGCACAATGCCCAGCGAACTGGACACGTCTCTTACAAACTAAAGTTGATACTCTCGGCAAGTCACCATATGTCATTTCTAGAGTTGGGTGGTTTCGCCATGAGAGATTAAGCACTCTTCTTAAAAGACGTGTATAACATCCATCTAAACGGCGCTGTTGTTTTGCTGAGAGAGTCCAAGTTTCAGAGCCATAGAGTAAGATTGGCTCAATAAGTACCCCAATGCATAACATATTCAAAAACTGGAAAAATACGAGAAAATTAAACAGATCTTTTTGGTTGACTTTAACAAAACTTGGTTGGATGAATTCATACTGCTTAAAGATATCTTATTTAAGTTACATGATCTTATATATGTTACTGTGTATTAAGGTTTCTAGCGATTATTAAAAATAATGTTTCCTACTGTGTATTTAGTTTCTAGTTAATAAAAAAAAGTTCCAGAGAGTTTTGCACATAGTTCTTTTTTTCAGCTCCACTTACAGGTGTTTATATGTCGTATATATTAATGGAGGGGAAGTGAAAAGACAAAACAAATTCAGGGAATATATGCAGGGAGAGAATCAAGCTTATATCATCTGAGGGAGGAAATGTAGAGCAGGCAACACAATAGGGTAGGAAGGGTTGTTTAATAAACAAGGCAAAGACAAAGCAAGTACAAACCTCCAAAGAAACAGTGTATTAAAAAAAAAAAAAAAATGTAACTTCGACTGAAATTCTTTGTTTATATCAATATAAAAGGGATGGAACAATATTCTCTGGTCACTGAAGGTAACGGTTTCTATTTATCCATATTTAATTCTTTTTTATATGCTCTTTTTAAAGAATTAATGGATTTTTCTTTTTAATTTGACATTTTTATTACTTCAAACATTATTTTTAGTGGATATCAGTATTTGAGTAGATTCTCCATTTTTTAAAAACACTGGTCTTTGTATTCAAGAAAACTTAAGAAAATGTGCCATTTTATTGGGTATGCAGGCCAGTAGACAAAATAAATAGTTTAAACTAAATGGAGAATTTACTCAAATACTGGTATCCATGAAAAATAATGCTCTTTTTATAACTTTAAATAATTGTTTTATAGTGATTCTTCTACAAATATAGAAAGGATACACCTCAATATATAACATTTGCAGCTGCTTTTTTTGGTTTTGATGGGTGGAGGTTACATAAAAAAAAATAATAGATTTCATTATATACAAGATAACACCAAACACAAATAAATATAGCAGACATGAATAAAACCTTTTGACCAAATTTTGGTCAAATTACAAAACTTCTATAAATATTAGTGAAAAGTAAAAATTTGCTAGATCATATATTTGGCTTGATATAATTGTTAAAAACTATAGAATATATTCTAATTTTTATGGAATGTTGGTACATGTTTCAGGACTTCTGTTTCTCTTCATCAGTCAGTGATTTAAATTGATTTAATTTTTAAGTTTAAACTGTCTAAATTTCTAGGATGCAAAACATTTATTTACAGTTAGATGAATGTCCTCATCTTTATTATCACAACATTTTGGCTGTTGCACTCTCCAGTCTTCTTGAGGTGACTGTCAATCTGGATAAACATCAGAGAATTTTAAACTCAACTCTTTATTTAATCTACAGGGGTTTAGTGTTCATGTTACACTGTCCACATCTAATTTTCTTCTTTTACAGCAGTTAGTCCTATTTCCCTTAAATTTGAGTCTATACACTACTCAGTCCAGGGATTGAACTTACAATCGCTATACTATGAAATTCATGAAACAATGCTTTAATTTGCTAGGCTACAATCCTGAAGCGAGGACTCAGAGCCTTAAACCTAATATTTCATTGCCTGCTGCTGTGTTGCTGTTGTGCACTTTTTCTAATTATTTAGTTCTATAGATCTGTGATATTCATAAGAATATACATTTAGTATGAAATATATATCAAAACTAAGTTTTAAGAAAAAGGAAAATTTTCTTTAGAAAAAAGTATAAAGTACATAATATCAGTTCTCCTATATGGCAGTGAATCTTGGGCAATCTCCTGACATATGAAGAAGAGACTTATAGAAACAAAAATGTGGTTCTACAGAAGGATGCTGAGAATCCCACAGACTCAACATGAGTAACAAGGAAGTTTTAAGGAAAATGGAAACAAGACACTTAGAATCAGAAAGAGATAATTGAACTTTCTAAGACATATGAGGAAAAAGTACCTGGAAAATCTGACACTCACGGGACATATTCAAGGCAAAAGGGACAGAGGAAAGCAGAAAGTCACCTATCTAATGAGCTTATGGATGGCTGAACAGGGACTGGGAGAGACAGTAAATTTTGGTATGGATACTGAGGTTGAATTAGTATAATGGTTGGTTTTTTAAAATTAGTATGCTTGGTTTTGGGTCATTAACTAGTTACAGTAGTTAAGAACTTGAAAAAGGGGGTTTGGTATAAAACAATTGAGTGAGCTACTCTCGATACCCTGTGCCAGACTAAACTAGGTTTATTTGGGTGCTTTGCCATGGAGTAATGGTTAACAAGCTAATCTTAATGACTTAAGTTCTATCGTAAAATGTTTCTTCACATTTCTAGCTGTGCATTGCATCAAGTTATGCTTTATAAATACCAAGGAGACAGTCAGTTATGTGCCATGCATGATACATGCTTAGGCAATCATGTATCTTTCAATATATGACTGACGAGGCTGATTTTTTTCCTGCAGTAGGTTGCCATTTCTTTCAACAGTAGACCAATTGCCATCCAAGACTCTCAGTCTGTCCTGCTATTTACCCATAGCTGGGGAGAGAAGAAAAGGATTCATACCTTCCCCAAGGGTATTAGCACATAAGTGAATGTAATAGATTCAACTGGAATTCAAACTTGGCTCTCAGATTCCTCAATCTGAGCTGCTGTCCTATACTCCATCGTGCCAATATATTGATTTTAGGCTTGATCCGAAATGCACTTGTGTGTGTGTGTAGCTTTTATCTAAATTATCAGTGTTTAAAGTTGCAGTTTTTTGTGACGTGATTAGGCTTAAGAGGTGTAGATGGTGTGACTATTGATGATGCAGAAAATTAGATTGGCAAGCAGAGTTCAGTTTCTGTCTGATTCTGTTTCATACACTTTGTTCTAATACCATTGGAAAAGCCATGAATCCATTTTATCCTGCTATGGGTTAAACAGCAAGACAGACTGGACTGTCTTGACTAGAGGTGGCAACCAGATTAGAAGGAAAACTGAATTCAAAACCAGCATAAAAAGGGATTGGCTCTATAAGGCTGTCTTGCTATGGCTCTAATATACATGCTGCCCCTATGACATTAATGGGTTATAGAACTCATGAGGAATTAGCCTTAGCTCAAACTGTGTCTGATTCATATAATTTTAGATTCCATTTTTTTTTCAAACGGGAAAGAATATATGATGTGTTCGGCAGAAGAGGGGCATATTCAACAACAAAATAAAAAAATCGAAAATTGCTTTTTCACTGCAAATTATTCATTATATCATATCCAAGTATTTTACAAAAAATTAGAGCTGATTACACAATATTTCAAACTCAACTTAGGTTTATAGTTGATAACCATGCAATGAGATGGGGTAACATAAACCATAGATTTGTCTGTGGAATATCATTACATTATCGTTACATAATTATAGTGAAATCAGCATTTTATTTTTGGTCATACATTAATTTAAAATATTCCTTTTTTACAGGCTTTATCTTTTAAATTGAATAAGTAATTCTAAATTTCGCTATTGCCCATCAAAGTAACTGGAAGAAAGCGATCTAAAAGCAACCATGGAAAAAAGAGGTAACAAAGCATGAACAACATAGATCCAGTTTGTTCAACTTCGAAAACTTAGCATTACAGCCAATTTTTTCTAAAACGCTGCTAATAACAAAAGAAAAAATGAAAAATTCCTAACAACAAATCAAGTATAGCATCAAAATTTATATTATTTTTTATTTATTTGTTATGTAACTAAATACACAATTGTCAATAATGTTTCTGTAAAACTTGATATTTCCTGTAATTCTTATTAAATACTATTATTGTTATTAATTTATTTACTTAAGTGTAAAGTAGTCCTACATTTATAATTCCTTACGACTAACCATGAAATGTTGATCAAAACTGCTTAAAACATTTCAGCACATATTGCTGCAAAATTATCAAATGTTGAATACATCCCATCCTCTGCCAAATGTGTCATATAATGATGGATTTTAATTTCCAAAAATATACATATGCATAAGCATAGGGGATGGACAGATACACTTATTAAAATTATTTAAATTAAGAGACCTCCTCCAAGTTTACAGCCATATCATATTGAAACACCAGTTCCTGTGCAATCACCAAACTTAAGCAATGTCAAGCCTGGTTATTACCTAGATGGGTGACTGCATGTGAATACCAGGTATTTATATGCTTTGATGTGCAGATGGTGTAATAGATAAATGCTCAAAATTGTTAATCAGAGAGCTGAGTGTCAATTTCTGCTGGTTTTATTATATTTACTTATGTGCAAATACTCTACATTATTCAGACTATTGTCCTCATCTTTGTCGCCATATTTATTACAATGTTTCGGCCGTTGTACACTTCGGCCTTCTTCAGGTGGTTGGAATGTTGAACTAAATGCTTTATTTCGCTCACTGGGGTAGACTGTTCTAGTTCCATGTGCCATGTTTAATGGATGTGAGTTATCAGTTATCTCCTGTTAATATACAATATGAGCACTGGTAAAAATGGTTGCTGAAACATTAGGTTTATAATACCCAGAAATTCATACACAGATGTCCTGAAGGACACATGGCACAGTGGATAAGGCGCTGGTTAGATCCAGTGAGTTTAATACCCAGCTAAGGCAGTGGAGAACTTTCAGAGGGAAAATTAACAGGAGATAACTGACATCCATTAAACACGGCACATGGAACTAGAACAGTCTACCCCAGTGAGCAAAATAAAGGGTTCAGTTCAACATTCCAACATACAGCCAAAACGTTGTAATAAATATGGCGACAAAGATGAGGACAATAGTCCAAATAATGTACAAATATCCTTGGCAAAGGCATGAATCCACCTCTTCTCCCCCCAGTTATTGGTTAATTAGTAGGACTTGTATAAGTAAATTATTGTTATCTCCAAAATATTCTTATAATCTAAAAAAATATTTTCTGGCTTTAAATAACCTGCAGAAGGTTGACAAGCCATAGAAAATGAATGAATCAATCAAAAAGACTTTCTCCAGCATTTCATTTGAACATAAACCCCATTTATTAAAATTCCATGATGGCAAAGAATTAGATCAATTGGAAAAAAAAAACTCACCACCTTTATTTGATACTACACCATTTACACAAAAGGTAAGAGTAGCAGTTGAAAAAGAACTCATATTGGAAGTATTCCTGATATAAATCTAAATAGCATGTAAAAGTTGAAAAAAAAAAAAAAATCAGTCTAAATGTTTTTCTCTTTATTGAAATAACATTTAATTTTTGGACCCAATGAACTCTCAAATAAAAGTAAGTAAATATACCAATTAGAATTTTTAAGTACAGACTGCTTGGAAAACACAAAGACTTAACAGTTTATTTCAACTCTTAAAACAAATGGGGAGCTGAGCTTGGCTCCATTATATCTCCCAAATTGCATTTCTGTCTTCGAGCAGAAGGTAAAAAGTAAGAACCAACATGAGAAAACTATTTGAAAATACTGAAACTCAACATAATGTCCTACCTTAAAGAAATAAGTTTATGCCAAAATATTATAACACCTACAATAGATCATCTACAAACTTTATATCTATGAAATATGTTTACCCTAAAAGCATAAAATTATGTATAAAATATCTGTAGTTGAAGGCATAAAAATTGCATTCAAAATATTTAGATTTCAGCATTAAATAACCCTTAGGGGTTGATATGCTGCTAAATAAAATCAACCAAACTAAACTAAAAGAAGACCTAAAAAGATCCAAATATTCATAGACACCATTTCTGTGGTGTCTATGAATTATTTTATGGTGACTATTGACTTTTCTTCATCAAAATCTGAATTATATCACTTCAGTAGTTAACCTTCTTATCAGCAGACCTAAGTATAAAGACATTCTTTGTAAGAATTTGACCCATCCTACGCATACACGGACCTATCATCAAAGCCACATAAGAGAGAGAATTTATGTATAATGTCCTTAGGCGTTTCCCAAATTGAAACTTGCACTTCTATCTTGGCGCTTTTTCTCACTTCACACTTCGCCATTTTCCTGTGCTGTATTTTTTTTCCTTCTCCTGAACATCATCATCTCTGACTTTTGTCCACAAGGTGGAGTCATTCATATAACAATAGACATTCTGCAAAAAGAGCCATGACTACAACAAAGTCATAGCTGTTGTGTATGAACAACTTATATAATTAGTCACTGTTACATCCAAGTACATACATATATACATAACGTGTGTGTGTGTGTGTGTGTGTGTGTATATATATATATATACACACACACGTTATGCATATATGTACACAAAGTGTAAGTAAAAAAAAATTAAACTGATTAGATTTATTGTAGACTGTAAAAAGAGGTAAGCTATTGTTTATTGATCAATTTTTGTTTTTGATGGCTGATCAAGCCAGTGTGGGATATTTAAAGCTGGCACAAATTTTAGACCCTAAGAATATATTTCTTTTTTGATAGAAAATATTGCATTAATAATTTTTAGAGAATAACAATGATTTTTCCAGATACAAATCCTATTTAACCCATAGCTGAGGAGAGAAGATAGATTCATATCTTTTGCAAGGGTATTTGCACATAAGTGAATGTAATGAACCAAACTGGAATTCAAACTCAGCACATTGATTGCTCATTCTAAAGCTATAGCATCAACTTTACCTTTATTAATATAAAATGAAAAAAAAAATTACTGAAGAGTGCACTCTTAAAAATAGTAACAACAAAGGAAAACTAAACTTTGCCATATCAAAGCTCCTATATTACAGTGCATGCTGGACAATGTTCTCAAAGATGAAGAGGAGACTGGAGGCAACAGAAATGTAGATCTACAGAAGGATGCCGAGAATATCATGGATGGAACATGTAAGCAATGAGGAAGTTTTAAGGAAAATGAGAATGAAATGGACATTTGTGGTCAGGATTGGAAAAAGCTGAAATTTTTAGGACATATGAGAAAAGATGGTTAGGAGAATTTGACACTCACAAGGCAAGAGGGGTGGAGGGAAATAGTAATCTACCCATAAAGCATGTCAAATTCATTTTAAAAACAAATATATAAGAAAGTGGCAGTTTGAACCAGCCTCATTTCCTCTATATTTCAAGTGTAAGGAGAATGTTTCACTCAGCCAGCCTTTTCCCCAAGAACAGCTCCCATGTGGATGCTTCCCTGAACACTAAACTCTTAACTTCTTCAAATCAAGGGTCCGTCTTTATCTATCTTCCATATCCTCATAATATTCTCTTTATACAACCTCCTCTTTCATTCATATCACACCACACCTAGAATGGAACTTGAACCTTGTATTAGGTGAATAGTATAAAAAAGCAGTAAATTGCATTGATTGTGTCAGTAATTTTTCTTTTAATTACTACTTGCATATCCCCACATCTTGGTTTGTCAAAGCGTATGTATATAGTTTTAATTTCTAAATCAAAGAGAAAAATATAAACTCGTAAAAATTGAGGATTTAAGTCAAGACAGATTTGCCAGGAACTCTCGCTTTAACAGTTTGCATTTACTTCATACTAATTCCATTAGGAAGGCATAAACCCACTTCTCCCTGTAGTTATGAATAAATAGTCATACAGTGGAAGCTCTTTAGCTAGTTCATCTTAGGTGTAGATCTAGCAGCCCAGCCCAATAAATATTCACTTGCTATTTTAACGGCAGCAGCATCAATGGATGTTGTCATAGCCCCAGTGTTCCATAAAGAGCTACAGTAACAATCCAGACTCAGCAGTGGAACAAAACAATCCAAACTCTGCAGTGGAACAAAACAATCCAAACTCCGCAGTGGAACAAAACACTCTATACACCGCAGTAGAACAAATAATCCAGACTCTGCAGTGGAACAAAACAATCCAGACTCCGCAGTGGAACAAAACAATCCAGACTGTGCAGTGGAACAAACAAGAAGGAAACCCGAAAAGAACTTTCATCACTTCTCTAATTATAAAATTTGCAAGTCTTCACACACACCATTCAAGAAGAAATAACTGAAAAGTAGTTTTATGTAGTTTTACATAATATCAAAAAAACACAACTAGAATAAAAGGTTTTAGTTCTATCCTCAGAGTTGCCAATAAAAGGCTTGGTATTGTCATTTATCACAATAACCCTTCATACAAAACAAATCAAAAATGAATATTTTCAGTATACCGATTTTTTTTTCTTCTCATAAGCGTTTGAGATGAATGCAAAGAAACCTTTCTTAAATCCACAGCTTCTGAATTAATATTCTCCACAACCACTTCTCCCCTCCCCAAGCATTTATAGCCCACCCAAGTTTATGGCAACAGGCAGCTTAACGTTACAACTAATAGCCCCACAGTCAGTGCAATTTTAACAACAACCTTGTTCAGATAAATCAACACAGACCCGACCCTCAAATGTAGTTCTAGACTCCTTTATTAGCTGTATTCTCCCCAGGACAGGTTGTCACAGACTGTGGACACATACCTAAAGTCAACAGGTAGGTTTTATTAGGACAAGGAAAAATTAAAGTAAGAACATGCCACACAGGTATTACTTTGATGACAGGTTTCAGGTGTCTCAATAAGTGCCTTGGGATTGATATTCTGTGCATAGGCAATGAAAATGTTCACTAGGTAGTTGCTGCTTGAATTTAAAATAATCAAAAAAATTAATTTAAAAGAAAAAAATCTATGTCTATATAAAAAAAAGAAAAAAAAAGAATTTTAGTTTGATTCAGAATAAAATAAACAGATTCTAAGAAGGAATATCGGGTACTTTTAGAGATTCTCAAACCACTTCTATTTTAAAATCATTTTACCCTAAACAAGAAAATAAAGCCACTAAGACACAAGATGCGAGGTCTGAAATAATATGAGAAAAAGAAATACATTATTGAGGAGAGAGAACAATAAGAGAACAGGAATTAAGACAGAAAATAATGATTGGCATTAATTTAAAATTTTTGAAAATGAAAATTGACAGGTAAGCAAGAAGGAAGTGCAAGAGAATAAAATGTTAGCAAAGAAATTATGGTCACATCTAGTAACTGTCAAATGATCAATCTAGTACTGTACTGAAATTCAAGGTCAAGGTACCAAAGAGGAAAGCTCATCAGAAAAACTACCATGAAAATATTTATAGAAAAGACTACATTATGGTGGTGGGAAAGTGAAACTTAGTTTAAACTAATCTTTGTCTGAATTTCTGGGATGAGGAGTTATCATCATCTAAACTATTTGCAGACAAACTATCGCCATGATTTTTGTTGTTGTTATCACAAGGTTTCAACTGCATTCATCAGGCATATATTTATCCAGGTAGCCTACAGATAATTCCTAACTGAACCCTTTATTTAATCTACAGGGGTAGACTGTTCTTGTTCCACTGATCATGTCTAGAGATATATCATCTGGTTCTTACTTTTAGTACTGCTCAGTTATTGCTTGCCCTGTTTCCACCAAGTCCAAATACATACTGTCCAGCCCAGGGATTGAACTCACAATTACTATCTCACAAAGTACACTGGGCCAGGTAACAAATAAATCCTGGCAGGCATTTTAGTTCTCTTAGGATTGTCTGTTAAATAAATCTGGTGTGAAAAAATATATTTTTTTTATCTTTGCATATTCACTGAACTAGTTCTCTATCTACATAGGGTTTTTGTTTCCTGTAGAGGTTACAGAATTCTCTTTCACATTCTAATTATTGCCCACCTTGCCACAGAAACCAAAACCAACAGAATAGTCACCAGGTTCTCTAGTTATTAATTCAATAGAAAACTTGTGTCCTATTATTAAAAGTGATTCATATGAGAATAAAAAATGATATTCAAGAAAAGAAAATCTCTGAAGTAATAAAAACTGCTGTAAGTAATGCTAGCATTAAAATAGGAGAAAAGTTAACAAAATCAATTATTGAAAGACTGATGAAGGTTATAGAATGTCACAAGGCCCATATTAACTCGTAAACTTATAAAATAATTTATTCAAGTATTGGGATATTGTGTTAATCAAATAAGTGTTTCTTTAGCCTATATCTTGAATTTATGGATAAAAATTTACATTGCATTTGTTTAAATAATAAAAACTGTCACCCACAAAACAAGTTGTTATAAATATTTTTAATAATGACATTATAAGCTGAAACTCATATTTATATGAGCAATATACACTGTAAGTAGATTTGGAAAACTACCCAGCCCACAGATTGAATTCACAATTACTATGTCACCAAATACACTGGGCCAGGAATGGTAAGTATTTTAGTTCTTTTATGCTTGTCTGGCTGTATATGTTAAATAAATCTGGTGAGAAAACACATCTTTGTCTTACACATCTTTCTTATTTTTGCATATTCACTGAACTACTTATCTATCCATGTAGGTCTTTTGTTTCCTGTACAGGTTACAGAATTCTCTTTCATATTCTGATTTTTGTTATTTACCTGTTAATACCAATTTCATTGCAAAAATCATTGACTTGCATGATAAGATCTAGTACAGTATAATACTCAATGTAAGTGATAAAAAGTTCCATTTTATTGTGATTGATGGAAATATGTTTGCATGTCTGAGTCAGGACATCAAACAAGCATTCCTTCTAAATAATCAGCACTCTGAAGCTACTTATTCTGAGAATCATTTCAATTTTTTTTTACTCCCTCAGAAAGATGAAGGGCCTTGTAAATTTCTTTTTGAAAGTAATCAATCAAGTTTAGGTTTATTACCTGATAGCAAAGAATAATTAGGTTACAACTGGCTCAGTACTAAGTCACCTCTAGGCAAGTTAGTGCCATCTTGTGAAACTTTCAAAAAAGTGCCAATTTTTTGAAATTTTTGGCCCTTCTTATTTTCCAAAAGAAGCCAATCAGGCAGTAGACTCCTTTTATACAGAAGTGACATTTATACCTTTCATGTCAAAGAGAGAGAATAAAACAATCAAAATACTATTGTGAAAAAATGTTTTATGACAATGAATATTCATGTGATGCGAATTTTAGAAAATGTGAAAGATTTAAATTCTTTGAATTCAGTAAATTTAAAATATTAGCCAATGAAAAAGATTTAAATGAACTAGAGAACTTTTTTGAATATTGTGAATCAGCTTATATAGGAAAATGAAAACCTTACAGAACCTTTGTTAATAAATTTCTGGTCATCCTATTCAAAAATGTTTTTAAATATTCTGCAAATAAACCAAGCCACAAGTTGGCATCAAAGCATAAACCAATTCTGTATAATTTAGCATCCTAATAAAACACAATTTATTGAACTAATTAAAAAGGCAGGAAGAGATAAGATCTGAACTTATTCAAACTTCAACTGGCATTAGTATCAATACTTTACTATTTTGATTATCAAAAAGAAGAAAAGTTTAAGGCAACTAGAACTCTAATGTAACTCATTGAAAACTTTTTTTTTTTATTTGAAGAGGAAACATCTTTTTAATGCTTTGGATACATGTATGTAATGAGAGGTATGGTGGAATAATAAATACTGGCTCGGATTGAAAAATTGGAGAGCTGAATTCAAATTCCAGCTGAGTTCATTACATTCATTTACATGTTAATACCCCTGGGAAAAGTATGAATCCATCTCTTCTCCCACCCAGGTACAGGAAAATAACAGGACAGACTGAGTCCTATAGTCTTGGGTGGTGAATGGTCTAGGAGAAGAAAAAATTCTGAATTCAAAACCAACCTGGAGAGGGCTGGGACCCATCAAGCTATCTTGCCCAGGAAACACCACTGTTACTGCAGCTGAAGTACATATGATGCCCCTATGACCCTAAAGGCTTAAAAAATGTCTCATGTATTTTTTTTTGTTTTAGGTAAGTTATTGTCCTTTTATTTGTTCAGGTAAGTGAATGCTAACTTGAGTCAATTTGGTACTCAGTGAAGGACTTTGTAAATTTCTTTGTAAAAGTAAATCAATCAAGCTTAGGCTTATCACCTGGCAGTAAAGAATTTAATAATTAGGTCACAACTGATTATTTTATTGGATAATTGACATATACACCAAAAACTTCAGAAGTGATTCGGAATTTTTTTTTTTTTTTTTTTGTTTTTCATAATTGGGTGCCAAAATAAAGGAAATCAATGTTTTAAAGATTCTTTAATTCATTCAAAAATTCTAAAATAATTTTGAAAGTCATCCACTCTACCAAAGAGGATGAGCTCTTTCAACACAATTGGTTAATACCTGATGGTTGAGATAGTTACATATTTCCCACTGGTTCCAGAAATCAGAGTTTGAACTCGGGTAAAAAAACAAATTTTTCTTCCTTCTCAATTAAGACCTTGTGCCATACTATGTTATATATTTTAATGCTATGTTTCTTCAGGATGTAGGCAATTATGACTCTCTACAGACTCCTTTTTCTTTATTATCTGTGACCTTCCATGACTTCTTGGCAAAAATAGTGGAGTGATTTTCCTTTTTCTCTTGCCACAGTTTTCATTTCAGAGTAGTCACTTATGCCATGTTCCTTCAGGATATTGGTGATTACAGCTCTCCACAGACTCCTTTTCTTTATTATCTGCAAATTACTATGCATTCTTAAGAAAGATAATGGAGTGGTTATCCATTGCCTTCTCCATAGTTTGGAATTCAGATTTTTCCTTCTTTTAGCCTGGTTGTCAGCAAAGGCAATAGAGACCCATTTATTCTGTTATTTAAAAAATGGCTGCAGAGAGAAGAGATGGATACATGCCTTTTCCAAGGATATTTGTGTGAAAGTGAATGCAACATTCTAGCCTGGAAGTTGAACTTGGACCACCGATTTTGATTTTCCATGCTGATATCTGTTATATTTCCTGCACATTGTCATACTACGCTTAGCTTAATAAATACCATTATTGAACCTAAATTAAATTTTGATAATTTAAATTTACTATGATGTCCTTCATAGAAATACATCAGAATAAATTTAAAGTAATTCATCATCTTTTTACTTATTCAATAGGAAGAGCTTTGGAGGTTTGTATTTTTCATTTCAAATTTTAACAAAAATGCATACAAAACATACATTAAAATATTTACTGACATAAGAGGTGAAAAAGAACAAGCATAATTCATCTCCATGTAATGAAGACAAAATATAATTTACTGTAGTGATACAAAAAACGTTTTCTCTGTAGATATGACTATTTTAAGGTAGACTACTGTTGCCCATCTTAACCAACACCACATGCCAGATAAGAATAAAAAAAAAAAACAATCTTAAATATATGATCAATGTTTGACTAATACCGTAGTGAACCAAATCAATTTCTTAACCTGGTCAACCAGCATCAAATCACCAAAAACAGCCTGAAATGTCATTAGAATACAGCTGTTCAGATTAGCAACTTCGTACAAGACATTTGCTGCTCTTCACTGCTATTCTGTTAAGCAGGCATTTTTGAAATAATAAAATTTACCCCTATATACAGCTCACAGCCATATCTCATCCAATCACCAAAGTTAAGCAACATTGAGTTTGGTCAGTACTCAAATGTGACTGTTAGGGTATACCAGGTACCGTAAGGCCAATCAAGTGGGTGATGGATCCAGTCTCATTAGTTATACTAACAGAAGACATCAATATGTGAAGCTGCTTCTGGACTAGCAAGTTGAAAGACCTACCAAGATTGTTATGAGCAGGAAATGATTGATCCAACTCTCAATGTCCAATGGATTAATTTTTTTAGTTTTAGAAGGGGAAATGTCAAAGGACATTGTAGAAAATTTTGGAGATACATTTTTTTTCAAATTTTCCTGCATTAATCATATTAATGAGCTGATCTGATAATTTATTTTATACTACCAAAAATAATTCTGTAAAAAAATTTCAGTTGCTTTTATATATTACATACAAGATGATACACCAAAAGGAAAAATTACTTTAATACTTAGTTTCCACCATTTTCTTACTTGTTGTTGACACAAGAGCTCACAAAAAGGTAACAGGAGAAATCCACACAATATTTAAGTTATGTGCTTGCTATTTAAATTTACCCGAGCTTTTGAGTAGCATGCACACAATTTATAAACACAATAGTCCATAACACTTTATATTTGAAATGTTTAATTTAGAATAATTTTCTTTCGAAATATAATTTTATAAAAGCAACAAGATAATTCAAAATTAGAAATATGTATATGCCATAGAAAATAATGTATTAGGTTGTGTCATAAGTAATTTCTATTTTTGGAAACCATCAGTAATAACTTCAAGATTAAAGTTGATAAAACAAAAGCAAAAATTATTTATGGCTCAACCTAACAATGGAACAAAAAATGAATGAAGCAATTTTAAATAAAATTTCTCTTTAGATGAATAACAGTTGATTTAATAGCAATGTTTCAATCAAAATAGAATTCTGTTGATCTGTAAAAAGAACTACTTTACAAAATAATTTTTCAAATTTTCCACAGGATGGAAAAAAAAAGTTACTGTAGTAATTTTAAGCAACCATTTTGTATTAAAAAAATGATTAGTCAAACATTGACTATTTTTAATGCTTTATAGTGTTGGATCAAAATTTACAATGACAGGAAGGCAAAGCAAAAGCCTAAAAACAAAACTGATAACAATACACTAGATTTATAAGCCATTCATCAACAAAAATTAGACTTAAAATTAACAAATGGAGGAAAAACATGGCAGACAATAAAAAAAAAAAACTATGTTCTAACCCACTGTACATAAAAACTAACAATTTTAATGAAATTAATTTTTAAAGGAAAAAACTGAACCAAATTATTTAAAATCCCCTTGAAAAGATTTCAAGCTTAAAAAGTTTTTTTTTTTATTTTTTTATTATAAACAAACAAATTCTAGTAAGAAGACTGCTGAATTTTAAGGTAAGTACAGTGGATTCATAAAAAATTGTTTAAATGAACACAGAATTGAATGTGTCTATATAAAAAGAAAAAAAAAAAAAAAAAAACATGCATATAATTTTTTTAAATGCTTATGAAATAAATTATTCATCCAAAACATTAAAATTTTTATCTAAATTATTTTATTAAATCAAGTGTGAAATTGATAATTTAAATTCTCAAAAAATTAAAAATAGAATGAAAATTTTATTTAGATAATGATTTCAAACTTCTAAAATTAAATTAAAAATAAAACTAACCCATTCATTTTAAATTGGTCATTTATTTTATGACCTCACATTTTCTTTTTAATATTTTTTCAATACTAATAACTTCAAGTAGTAAAAAGCTAAATTTTACAAAACCAGAATATAACAGTTTTAACTTTTATAACAGTCACAATCCAAACTATTTCTATAAGTAGATAATTTTTTCTTGATTCAAATTGGAAAAAGGAGTTATGCTTTGTGATCACAGAACCCCTAAGCTGTACAAGAGAGGAGTGAAATATGAGGTCAAATAAAACTATGACACATACACAAAAGAAACTTGTAAAAAGCTAACAAATTAAAAAAAATACCATATTTTGTGGCTTTTAAGACACTCATAAAACACTGAACAGTTTGAAAAAAGAAAAAAAAATAACCTTATTCTAGTTTATTTTTAACTAGAGCAAATGTATTAGTCACTGTAAAGTACACTTTTTTTTTTCTTTTTGGGCCAATCAACATGGCTGAAAGGGAAAAGTGATGATTGATTTAAGGATCCTCCCTCTCTTTGACTCCTTTGTGCATTTGCTATCAACTTGTGCATATAGAGATGTAAAGGATTGAAAAAAAAAAAAAAATTATGTTTCCCTGAAATTAGTGATTTTTTTTTTTAATCATTTCACCCCAAACAAGCTAATAAAATACAAGGGGTTACTGGTAATGAAAGACAAAGAGAGTGAAGGAAACTGAGAAAATATGATTAAGGGGAAAGAGCAATAAAAGAACAGGAGTCAAGGAGACAGATTATGATTGATATTGAATTTAAATTTTTGAAGATTGTAGTTGAGAGGAAATCAAGAAGCTTGAAGAGAGTTCAATAGGTCAAAAGTACAAAAGAAGAAAATATTAGAGTAGAACTTATGGTTGTATTAATCTATTTCAACAGTAAAATGATATTAGAATTAACATGGAAATAAAAGGGATATAAGTATAAGCCAACTACATGTATAGCACGATTCTATGAATTTTTGGGGCATGAATTTTAAAACCCACCAGAAAAAATTTGCCTGTGTATAGTGCAATTGGTCAATGAAAATGCATGATTTTTTTTTTTAACCTCTTCAAAAAAAAAAAAATTACCTGTGTGTAGTGCAATTCTCTATTTTATCCATAATAATGATCATAAAAATTCACACTATATGAGTATATATGATAGTTATACTTAGAAGAAATTGACATTTTTGGGACACATAATGAGGAAAGAGGCCTTGGAGAATTTGACACTTATAAGACAGACTGAAAAACAAGAAACATTGTATAACTTACCGAATAGGTTTGTGTAAATAAATGGCAGAATAGGGACTGAGAGGAATAGTAAGGAGACATATTGCTTATAGCTACAAAGACAAGAAGTTATGGAAAGCCATTATTGTCCACATCCTAAAGAGAGATGGTACAGAAATAAAAGACTGAGGACTAAAAGCAATTTACTCTCTTGTTTTATAACCCAGTTTTAAAATTTTAATTATATCTTATCATTAGGTATTTAAACACAGATAAGGAGATGCCAAAAAGATTAGTTTCGGCAGAAGTTTGAGACAAATTTATATGTATGAAATAAAAATCAGTTATTAATGGGAAATATTTTGGGTTGAGGTTATATGGTTTAAAGCTACATTGTCGTAGAAGCCACAAAAATATAGTAAATAAGCCCATAGTCAAGGTTGCCATGCAGAGACAGACACACCTACCTGAGATACATGCCTGGACATAACATAACAAAGACATGCCGACAAGCAAAGCACACAGCAGATCGGCACGACCAACAATTCCAGCAACCTGAAATATGGAGAGTGACAGACTTAAAAAGTCCATGGTGGGGTGTTTTAATTTCATACACAAAATCTTAATCATGCTGACCATTGTTTTTATAGTTACAAGACTTGCTGCCTGAATTTTTTTATATGTGATTGACTGATTGTTCCAAAGAGAGGGGTTAACATTTTTCTAATGGCTTTTGCCAGTTTGTGGGGGCACTGTCTATTCCTGAAATAAATGGGGCACATTAGGCAACCTATTTGAAAAACTAAGGGAAACAAATATGAGAAACTCATGGTCAGTCTAGATATAAATTCACTTTACACTAATGTACTCAAAAATAAACCTATCTCCATTTGAATTTATACATTTTTTAATGTGTTTATGTCATAAACAGATAAAAATTTTATTATATTTATATGTATAGTTTTGTTAAACTCCTGCAAGAGAATCTTTGAGATTTTATACAAAAGATTTAATTTTGAGGTCAGATTGATAAGCTTGAATATATAATATCAGAATTCTTGTTTCCAGAAGGACGTACGTGTGTGTGTGTGTGTGTGTGTAATAGACTCTCCCATCATCTTCAACATATTAGGTTTGGTTTGGTTTGTTTTACAACATATCAACTTCAATGGATTATTTAATGCCGACAAGATTTTTATTGCTGGTAATTTTTTTTCTTCAAAAATGTATTACTGGTAATAATTTTTTACAAAAATGTATTGCTGGTATTAAAACCTATTTTTACATTTTCACAGTGTTTTGACCCCAGTTTGCAGGTTAACTATTTGCCCATAGCTGGGACCCTAACGGGTGCTACCACCCTGTGTCAGGGTGGACCTGGGAACACCAGCAATTAAGAGCTGGTTCCACGCTCCTCAAAACCTGCCAATCAGAGGCCTTGCTGTTTAATATAGTTTATCATTTTACCCAGGACGGAACATATCAGGGTCCAGCACCTCAGTTTTTAAATCCAAACAGCTAGGCTACACACACAATGATTTCATTATAGTGATGAAAGCTTGTGTAGAACCAACCACATGTTGGAAGAACTGAATATAGAGAACTGGTGAAAATAGTGTTCCCCAAGGGCATCTAAACAATCTTCCCCAGATTTTGAATTCAGAGTTGCCCTTCTAAACTGATTGCCAAGCAAGGCTAAAGAGACCAGTTTTCCTTACTATTTAATCAATAGCTAGGGGATGACAAAGATAGATTCATATATTTCCCAAAAGTAAGAGGTAAGTAAATGTAATAAACTCAACCTGAATTTAAACACTGCTCTCCAATTTCTAATTCTGAGACACTATCCATTACACATCAATGATGTTTGTATGTGTGTGTGTGTGTATATATATATATATATATATATATATATATATATATATATAGTGTATAGTCAGCAGTTTTTCATTGATGCATGTTTCATTAAATAATATAGACAAGTTTTGTCTATTTATTGTAAGTAAGTTCCTTTCATATTGTCTAAGTTTAATAACATTATCATTGAGGGACGTTAAATGAAACATGCGTCTATATATATATATATATATATATATATATATCCAGGTATGGGATAAGAACAAATGGAGTATAATTCCGCTGTTTGTAGCATTTAATTTTTTAAAAGGGCTCAATACAGAGTAGAGCTTAATATCATTTATTATATGAGATTAAGACAAAGACATGTTAAAAATTGCTACACAATAGGTTTCATGTTTCAGCACCACGGTTGTACTTCCTCAGGTGATGGTAAATAACTGGTGAGTAAAAAATTATTTTTAAATTTCAAAAGCAGATAACAACAAATCAAAATTAAAATGAGGCTTGTGGGTTTACCCTGATTAACCAATTAGGTGTCAGATTTATGCTAAATTCAAAATAACCTTAAAAAAAAAAGTGGGAGAGAATTTTGATCATGGTAAAATGTGGTTTGAAATATAATCCTAGACAAGGTCATGTGTAGCAGTCAAGAAATTAATATAAAACTATAAGCAAATGGCAAATATGTGTCATAATTATGAAACAAATGTAACTTGTTCAATTCTATAAGACGCTGAGGGGAATAATAATAATGATAATAATGAACTGCAGAAGATCTGTTCTTATTCACAGTGGGTTAAGAACAATTCTAATGATCACTTTGATATTTCTCTGGGATCATTAGATTCTGCAGTCTTCTGACCAGGTGAGTTTGTTTATTATCTAAGTGCTTATGGTGATGTTAGTGTTTATAATAGAGGGTTATATAGAGACAATGATCTTATGTTAGTAAAAACATTCTATTAAAATTAAGGTTGACAAATTAAGGAAAATGATACATAGAGAATTAAAGCCTTAGTTAAAATCACTACTAATGTTAAACAGTTAGATTTTCTGGATGTTACATTAGATCTTGTGAATAATGCATTCGAGCCTAATATATATTCACCCGAACTCTAACCATCCTCCATCTGTAATTAAACAGATACTCGAGAGAAGAGTAAATTAATGGTAATTGGTATTGTGGGCTATTGATAACTGTGCAAGTATGAAGCCACAAGTCATCATGGCCGATGGTTTGAGCATGCTGGCCTTGTTCAGATTGTTGATAACACGCTCTTTTCCAGAAACTTTAACTAAGGTCTACTCAGCATAGTTGCAGTATAAACCACAGGTAAGCTCTGTGGGTGTTGAACAAACACAAATGTGCCTGAGTGAGTGTCTGCAACAGGGATTGACCAGCCAACCTAATAGACAAGTACCCTCAAATACAAGTGGCCAGCTATTATTATTATTATTGTGTGTGTGTGTGTGTATATATATATATATATATATATATAAATAAATAAATAAAGTAGAATTGATTTTCTTGTCCCTTAAATTGCCTTAAGATTGTGAGACAGTTGTAAAACAAACTGGGAGTCCAGATGAAACTAAGTCGCAGAAAGGCAGCAATATTCAATATTTTTTTTTAATATTGTTATATAATTTCATTATTTTTATTAGCACTATGATCAAAAACAAAAAAAAAATAATACCAACATTGACTTGTGAATGTGTAAAATCTATTTTTTAGTCTAGCCTGAAAATCAATGCCATGTTTTGGTAATGCTCTACTAGTCTGGTAGCAAGTAAAAATCCAATTCGCCTCATTAGTTAATTGGTCTGGCAACCATTTCCAAACTGAATTTATTTCCCAATTTTATCTAATCTTATGTTAGCTCAAATTTAAATCCTATTTATGAGCTATCTTATTAACTAGATCCCTCTATATCTTATGTATCTTTTGATAGCATCATGACAGAGCTGTTTTCACTCATGAATATTTGGTTTTGATAATATTTATGAAAACCAAATAATACATTTTGATGCTGCAATGTTTCTCAGGCTGATTTACAAGCAGATACTTCTCTATTGCCAATTGGTAATGTTAAATTCAGTTGAAAATAAAAGCAAGAAATTGGTCAGTCCATATGGAAAGGTTAATGGAGGCATAAATGTTTTCACAGCAGGGGAAATGTTAAAAATATTTGATTAAACTACAGAAATTATTATGGTAATTTACCCATGCATGCATGGACTCTCCCAACTATAAATAGGAGCAGGTACTGCCTTTTAGAGGGGGAAGTTTCTAGCAGTCAGCTATGACAGTCGGACTGAAAATTCTTGCTGTAACACTCTCATTTGTATATGTTTGTATTCTGTTAATATATTTGTTTAACTCACTTCCTCTTTTGTGTTTTTATTTCTGGTCCTAATAAGGCCACAATAGAAATAAAATATAAACATTATAAACAAACATTAGTAACTTTATAAGAATTCAGAATAAATTTAAAATGGTTAATGTTCTCGGAAACTTGCAATGTACTATAAGGTGTATGCCGCAATGTGTTGTGTTCATTTGACAAAACGAGTAAATTAAAGGTAATTGGTCCAATTGTCTGAAAGCCAGTTATGGATATTGGATTTCAACAGGTGTAGAAAAGACTCTAATTGGGTGTGATAAGTCAGATTCATTTTTCTTTCTTAAACTTTTTGCTGATACATATATTTAATAAAAACTGTAACCTAGCCAGGTTTTGCTCATAAGACTTAATGAAAACAAGTTTTCATTGTGCATTTCAAATAGATTTATTTACATCCAAATCAATTACTATATGCAAAAGAACATCAATGAAATATAATATCTGTCTGGAATTTCAGGGATGTGGAGTTATTTAAATTCAGAGTAATGTCTGTATCACAAAGATGAGGACATTAGTCTAAATCTAAATAAATTCAAAAAAGTTTAATATATATATATATATATATATATATATATATATATATATATATATATAAAGACAAAAAAATAAATAAATAAATAAATAAGACAAAAATAAATAAATAAGACAAAAATTGTCCAACATTTAAATATTTTTTTTTATTAAGTTGGTCCTAAGCTTTTGACCCACATTAGCCATCCTCAGAGTAATTATACAGACATGAAACCGTCAAATCTGACATTTTGTTATTTTGTCATAAGAAATTGCTATGCGACGATAATGGTCGCAGAGTAGCACACGCAGATCATAAGTTCAAGATGCAGTTCTATGACATCATACCACGCGATAGACCAAAGTATTACAACAGAACCAATGTCTAGATGCAATGTAATGTGTTGTGACTAGTTTGAAATATAATTTTGTTGAGTGTGGGCTGCTTCATTTTAATGTAGATTGCTTCCAATATCTGAAGGTTCTGATATATATAACGAAAAAATAAGAAATGTAAATCTAACATGTTTCACTTTTATAGAAGCTTCATCAGAGATTGAAAATACTGAAGTTGTTTCTTTTTGTCTGTTTTCTCTCAATTTTGTTTGGGTCAGTTCTTATTGGTCATTCATGCATCACATGCTTAAAATTGTAGATAATTCTATATGTATGTAATTCTTTAAGGAGAAAATACTTTGAAAGCTTAATAATTACAATATTAACAACTATAAACACATGCCTAAAACATTACATCAACATCCTTCTTTGAATCCATTCTTAAAGAATCTAACTTATATCTAATACAAAGAACACATGCATAATAAAAAAAAAAGATTAAGAACAGTCCCAAAGTGGAATGCCACCCTACAGTGCCAGCTGATGGCACAAAGGTGAAGACATTAGAACTCCTCCAACTAGACAGACATACACAAACAATTACAAATACGCAATACCATCTGATGCCCACTTAGACATACAAGAATCTTTACAAACTTACATACATATAGAATTATCTACAGTTTTAATGCATGTGATATGTGACAGACCAATATGAATTGACCCAAACAAAATTGAAAATACTAAAGTTTTGTCTTTTTGTTCGTTTTCTCTCAATCTCTCATGAAGTGTTAATAAAAGTGAAACACGTTTGATTGATATAAATTTCCTATTTGTCTTTTATCTTAACATCCTGTCAGATTCCAGTCTGTATTTTATCTCTAACTCATATATATATGTGTGTATATGTATGTATGTATGTATGCATGTATTAAGATGTGATGATAATTTAAATGATCACGATATATCTTTAAAACATGGCTGTATACATTGACAAGTAGTCATGTCACCAAAGTAAATATATACAAATTTCCTTTGTTTGCACAAAGATGCTGCCATCTTTTAAAAGTACAGCACAATATCTTAACACAATCCAAGGCAACTAGGCAATATCAAATTTTATTATACAGATCAATGTTTCCAGAGTAGAATTGATATTAATTTAATGATTTTAGTAAAAATTTCAAGATATGATGACTGTAACACATCAATTTCTGCTTATAATATGTATTTATAATTAATATTTACAATAACTTATTTGGTGGTGAGAAAGTATTATTTATGCCACTCATTGGTTGTTCCTCACATTATATATATATATATAATTAAATATAACAGACAACGACTGTCTATTGTGTCTGATCATGAGCCATTCTAATGTTCGAATGTTAAATTCTTTAATTTCTGGTGAAAATAAAGACAAAAATTGTCCAACATTTAAATATTTTTTTTATTAAGTTGGTCCTAAGCTTTTGACCCATATTAGCCATCCTCAGAGTAGTTATACAGACATGAAACCGTCAAATCTGACATTTTGTTATTTTGTCATAAGAAATTGCTATGCAATGATAATGGTCGCAGAGTAGCAGATGCAGATTGGAAGTTCAGGTTGCAGTTCTCTAACATCATACCACACGACAGACCAAAACATTACAATAGAACCAATGTCTAGATGCAATGTAATGTGTTGTGACTAGTTTGAAATCTAATTTTGTTGAATGTGGGTTGCTTCATTTTAATGTAGATGGCCTGCAATATCTGAAGGTTCTTTTTACTGTATGTGTGAGTATTATTGAGTTATATATATATATCTCATGTGAGTGTGTGCATTTAAGCAGCAAATGTTCTTTAAGTTAAATATTCATAATTTGGAAAAGTCAATCATTAAAATTAATTAACACCAAATGTCTGTTGTTTTTATATGTCATCCACATATACTGTCATCCACAGACTGTTTCGCTGTATTACAGCTCATCAGTGTGGCTAAACATCCGATTGAAACCTAGCCGAATTAACATCAGTTGGAGATTCTATCCCTAAGCTATCGGTGGCCGGTAGAGAGGAATGTGAATTTTTTGTCATATTTTATTTTAAAATAAACACACCAGTGACCGAGTCTTATATGCTAGCTATATATATATATATATATATATATACACACACACTATTGATATTGTTTTTTAATTTAAAAAATATGTAAAGATTTTTATGAGTCATACGAAAGTTGTTAGATCCAACCTGCTGTAGACTGATTCAGCAACAGTTTCTCCTGCAAATGGGAATGTAGGTTAAAATCTTGCTATAGAGCATGGATTTTTCTTTAATAGCATTTCTCAAATATTCAGACCAGTATATCAAAATAAGTAAATATACTGTTTAATAAATAAACAGAGCACCTACTTAAATATGGGTATTCATTAAAAATAACATTTAAGTGATAAAATCTGTTGGATTAATAAATAAAAACATCCATTAATTCTTTAGAAATGTATAATTAATTCATGTACATATTTTTATTTTAATCATTTTACCCCAAGCAAAGTGATAATTCCACTAAGATGCAAGGGATGACAGAGTGAAACAAACTAAGAAAATGTTATTGAAAAGAAAGGACAATAAATGAATGAGATTCAGGAAATCAAAAGATGACAATTGATATTACATTTAAATTTTTGAAGTCCATACTTGAAAGGGAACCAAGAAGCCAGAAAAGACTTTCACAAGTGAGAAGTGCTAAAAAAAAAACAAACTTACATCTACTTATTTCAACAGTAAAATAATGAAACCTAGTTACCAATTTTGTACTACATTTAAAATTCATGAAGTCTAGCTACCAAGGAATGTTGTTATTAGAACAATTGCCATGAAAATATTTATAGAAAAGACACAGTGAAAACTATACTAAGCGGGTGGAAAAGTGACTGAAATCAAGATGCTATGTCAGGACTGATAACATTACGAACCCTTCTTTGGATTTTGTCAAGAATCCTGAGATAAAAAGCAGGAGCACCAAACCAGATGTGGCAGCAATATTTGATGAATGGTAGATTTATATATGTGCAAGATGGATTCTGGTGAGAAAAATTGTCTGGTATGACACAATGAACCAACTTTCCAAGCAACAGAACTAGCAATTGATTCAATATAATCATTTCACTTCATGTATATAGAATATTGTGTTAATCAAATATGTTTCTGTGGCTTTTACTTTTTGAATTTATTTATAATTAAAGATTTATTTACTAATTAGTTTAACAAAATCTGACACCCATATGCAAGTTATCAATATTTTTAATAAGGGTAGATATTAATATATAAGCTATTGTTTTATTTAGATATTATAGGCTGAATCTCAATGATATATGAGTACATACATATATCCTAAAAATTTTACAAAATGTTGGTTAATTAATACTAATTGTATTGTGAAAACATTGATATTCATAATAAAATCTGAGAGTATACTTCCTAAGAAAAATTATCTCATCTCTGGTAGCAATCTGATTAATATTTCAACTATGAGATACTGCAAAAAAAAAAAAAAAAAAATGCTAATAACAACTGATCACAAAAAACAGTAACCTTTGCCCTTTTGTTTGACTGACATCTGTTTATAATAAGTGACTGCAGAGAGTATATGAGTGGGAATGATGAAGTGATATAAAACAGATAGAGAAAGCAAAAAAAAAAAAAATAATAATAATGTTGGAAAATGTACAAAAAAATTAATGAAAAGAGAAAGACTTACATTTTCTGTGTGTATTGGATGCACAGAATAAATCAACGCACACAGGAAGGAAGATTTGGGGGCAGAGAACTGCTTCAGACAAAAAACGGAATTACCAAATAGACAAGAAAATACTTTTAAGAAAAGAACACACACAACCCCATGTAAGATTACATTGACAACATGGAAGTCCCAAGGGTGTAGTCCATTGGCAAAATAATAATTCCATCTGAAATAGAAAAAAAAAAAGAAAAAGCAAAATGACAGAGTATTTTAATTTATTATGTGAAAGAAAAAGATTTTATGCTTATTGCGGCATAGGCTGCCCACTTGTCTGTTTTAAGTTACTTAAGTTCACCCAAGAAATTATTTTTTTTTAACCATTTCACCCCAAGCAAGGCAATGATACCACCAAGATGCAAGAGTTATAGGTAGTGAAAGAGAATGAGAAGACTTTACTAAGAAGAAAGACCAATAAAAGAACAGGATTTCAGGATTTTTTTTTTTTTTTTTTTAACTAAGTAACAGTCCCCAAAGTGCAAGACACATACAATTATTAGGATATGCCAAATAAAAATTGTTTTCTTTAAATGAGAAGATGAAAGTTCTTGACTTAAGGAACAAAAAACAATATATTGATGTTGCACTAAACTCCAGTAAGAATCCATCTTCTCTCCATCAATGAATTTATCTAACAACTTTTGTTCATATAAAATTGTTATGATTATGAAAAGTAAATTTATTTAAGCTAACATTCAAAGTTGAAACAAAGCTATTTTTTTTTAAATAGTGCATTAAAATTACCTGGAATGTTTTTATTTTTTATTCTCTGAAAGAAAATTTGTTAGTTTGAAGTAGATTTGACAATTTGATTACTTGATGAGCCAAAGTGCAGGAAATGCTAATTATAATTATTATGACAATATTTGAAGAAGCCAAGAGGGGCTATCAGAAGGCTTTATGTAAATAAGAGTATACAGCCAAATTGGTGTTCAAATCAGTTGTAACATTTGAAAAGGGTAGCCCAAAAAGAAAAAAAATAATATAATTTGGTTGAACCAGCCCTCTTCAATTTAGAGGTGAAAATAAACATTGAAAGTATCTTTTTAAAATTGTTAAATAAGCATTTCCCCAAAAGCTCCAAAACAAGGTTTTTAATAAAAGTACTGTAAAAATTAGTTACAGTTGCATAAAAAACAGAAAAAAAAATAATAAAAGGGCCCAATGATAAAAAAAAAATGGGTGTGGAAAGTGCAACTGAGGGAAATAAAAGCATCTGATAGAAAAATGTAACTGCCAAAATGCAGTAAATTGTCTGCTAAATGATAACTGCCTGGTGCAGGGACTTGTTTATAGAGGAAGGGTAGAATGAGAAAATGGTCATGAAAATGTATATATTGGGCTGAAATGATCCTTCAAACTGGCAAAGTATAAAAACAGACTTGCTAATTATGTATGGGGAATGAAAGATAAAAATAAGAGTCTTCTTGTGAAATGAGATGAGGTGAGGAAGATCTGGGCACTTGGTATTGGGAACAAAAAGTTGTGCCAGAAGTAGTTGGCATTAATGCAATATCCTGACCAACATAAGCTGCTAAATGAAAGATCAGAGGTAATGACAGTGTGCAAGTTTGCTAGAAAGTTCCTTCTAGCAAATTTTGAGCACAGATAGGAATGCTTGTATTAATAAAGAAATTTTATTTCCCTCTTTCCTTCACACACACATGCCCTTCATCAGTTGTATGTGTGTGTGTGTACAATGATTGTTCTTTGCAGATTTTTGTGTTTTTCATTCTCGATTTTATTATTACATGAGTTAACACTCTGCTATGGGTCTGTAAGCAATTCATAAGGCCACCGTCACATTTACAACCTCTCTTACACACTAAAAAGTTTGATATATATATATATATATATATATATATATTTTTTTTTTTTTACAGATTGATTTGTTTACATTGGGATATAAAACTGAGCAGAGATTTTATATATATATATATATATATATATATATATATATATATATATATATGTATGTATATATATATATATATATATATATATATATAATGAAGATTTTAAATAAACACTAAAATAGTTGTTTAAAATTGTATGTGTTAAAAAGTGCTCAATATAAGCATAGAAAAATCAAAGCTGTAGAGCAATTTAATATCATAAAACAATAAAATGCTGAATGGAACACTACTGCGGTTTTGATCGCCAATGTCTCATTAGGTGGTTAACTCTGCAAAAGTTAACCAGTGTTTTATTATTTTAAGATATATATATATATATATATATATATATATATATATATATTTAAACATCAGACAATGAATGTTTATTATGTTTGATCATGAGCTGTTCTAAAGTTTGTATGTTTGCTTTCATTTCAGGTGAAAATAAAGACAAAAATTGTCCAACATTTGGATATTTTTTTTTTAAGTTGCTCCTTGATCTAAGCTTTCAGCTCACATGAGCCATCTTCACATAAATGATTGCTATGCGACAATAATGGTTGCAGAATAGCAGACACAGTTTGTAAGTTCAAGATGCAGTTCTGTGACATCATACCATGTGAGAGGCCAAAATATTAACAGAAAAATCATGTCTAGATGCAATGTAATATGTTGTGACTTGTTTGAAATGTAATTTTGTTGAGTGTGGGTTGCTATATTTTAATGTAGATTGCCTCCAATATCTAAAGGTACTTTTTACTGTGTGTATGTGTGAGTATTATTGTATTATTAACTAATATCTGTCTAATATTATGTACATGGCTATGTTTTTCTAAGAAATGTTGTTTAATAGAACTAAGATCAGAAAGGTGACTGGTAAGTCTATGGGAGAGCGTGGTTGTAGTAAAACCAACATATATAGTGGGTTTATTATTAGTATCAGAGATACAATGTTTGAATAGACATGTAAATTGATACATTACATTGTGTTTTTCTTTCTTTTTTTTTGTAGAGGATTTAGTTGTGTGGTTGTAGTGTTATTAGAGACTGTGAGATCAATTGTTTTAAATTTTTTATAATATATGATGAGCTTAACTTGTTTATTATTGTTAATGGGTTTAACGTTTCTACCTATTAAGTTTTTCAGTGTTGTTTAATCATGTTTGTAATTATTATGCATTTGGTTACAATAGTATAAGTTAATAGTGTTATGTTTATTTTGACATACACTATTATTATTATTATTATTATCAATTTTGTTATAGGTATTATTAAGTTTATTGAGGTGCATTTGTTGATCAATGATGGAATTAGGGAATCCATTATTAACAAGTGTTTGTTTAATGTTATGTAATTCTTTATAGAATATGGTCTTGGAAGAAGATATCATTTGTGTGCGTTGGATTAAGTTTTTTATAATGGCTAGGTTATATTGTTGTGGGCATTCACTGTTATAATTAAGAAGATACAAGTTAATGCTAGTGGGTTTCCTATATAGAGAAGTAGTAAATTTATGTGTACTGGAATCAATAAATACATCAAGGAATGGAATTTTATTATTAATATTAAGTTCTAATGTAAATTTGAGGACAGAGTGACTTTCAAATTTGTTTTTAAGTTGTGCAATTTGATCAATATTTTTTAGCCAAAACAAAAATGTCATCTATATATCTTACATATATAGAGGGATTATTAGTGTCATTAAGTATTTTATTTTCTGAATGTGCTATATAATAATTAGAAAAAAGGGGACCTAAAGGAGATCCCATTGTAATACCATTTATATAAATATTATCTAGGGGGTCATGAAAAGGTACTTGAGTGGTACATGCTAATAATTTTTTAAAAATAGTGGGTTTGATATTGATGGGTGGGAGAGAAGTGTGATTGTATACATCACAGATAATGATGTCAATTGTTTCGTGGAAAGGGACATTAGTAAATAAATACACTATATATATATATATATATATATATATATTAGTCAATTTAATCTAACGTTTGACATTGATCAAAAACGAAATATAAGAATAAACTGCATCTATAGTTAATTTCAAAATAAACAATAAGTAATTCAAATAAGTAATACAAAAATTTCAATATTACAAATTAAATAATACTTGAAAATTTTCAAAAATATAAAATAAAAAAAAACTAAAAAAAATTCCCCCCCCACCCCTTATATTTAAGAATTTGAAATTTAAAAGTTAGAATTAGGGTTTGTTTGTTCCAAGAACATAAATATAAGATCTGATAATAAATTCAATAGATTTATCAAACATCTAGCCCTGATAAGTGTTTTGCACCAGATAAGCCACTTGAACTTTTCTTAATTTAATGAAAATATATACTGTATATACTTGTGTATACGCCGACTTCATGTATAGTGCAACCCCTGAATTTTTTTTACCCCTCCAGAAAAAATTTACTGAGATTATATATATATATATATATATATAGTGTAACTGGCTACTGAAAATACATGATTTTTTTTTCTTTTGCTTATTTGTGATATACTGATTTATATGTATGCTGAACTAAATTTTGACAAATGACAAGTCAACCTACAAGAGAGTGTGGTGCATGTGTGGTCAATGTAAATATTTAATGTTGTTTGTTAGTGTTGGAGATAAAATCTCCCCAAAGACATAAGAATTGATAAACAGCATTATTTTTACATAGGGTGAATTTTTCAGATGATGAATTATTTTGAAGTATTAGATCAGACATTTTGAATTTCTTTTAGAATAAATGATAAATCTAAGGTACTTGTTAGGATCAATAACTATTATATACAGGTGGATTATATTTTTAATAGATTTTTTGTCTTGTTTATGATTATGATGCATCTGCTTACAGTAAAACAATTTAATGGAGTTTTTATTCAAGTCTATATCAAGTTGCTTATATTGCACCTGGATACTTTTCAGGGTACATTATTGTGCCTGAGTGCAATAGTTGGGAAATGCCGATTTAAGGTATAGTTGGTTCATTGATTTTTACAACTTACATTGTTGGGCTATTTAATGTGATATTTTGTATGCGACACTTAGTGAGGATCAAAGTCAATACTTAAGAATAATGGTCAACCAGACTCACCTCTCTAACCATTACTATATTTGAAAATACCCTGAAAGCAATGTTCTCTCTTAGATTGATTATAACAAGAGGGATAATTACAAATATAAATAGGAAGTATAGGTCATATGTCTGTGGGTCTTAAATAACATCAAATTTGTAAAGTTTGTCCAAGAGATCAGAATATGTGAAAGAGTACAACAGAAATCTTCCAATGTGTAAACAGGAAAAAATTAATTTTTTGTTTTGCATTTCTAACTTAGGAGTTTAGACTTCTTACCTTTTCTTCAGCAAAATGATTAAATAGAATATAATAATAATATTCAGATTTCTCAGATTTCTCTTTCTTTGTTATTTCTTTCATCTTAATTTCAGTTACTTTTTATTCTAATTTTCCAGATCAGCATTCTATGATTAAGTTAGCAATGTGGATTAAAAAATAAATAAGCATTTTGTGAGACTTTAACTGGTCTTTTACACCTGTAATTAAACAAATGAAACAATTTTTAAAAAAATTGCTTTATTGATCTAATTGCAATCAAATCTAAAAAAAAAAAAAGAAAAAAAAAGAAAAAAAAAAAGAAAAAAAAAATCTTTATTTTAATCGCCAATAAAACTTGGTTGATTTAATACCCAATTTTTTCCCCTAGCTAAAATTCCTCCATTTATATTTGAAATTCCTTGCTGGTAATCAAGTGCTTCCTCTTTGAATAACACCAGTTTAATATATTCATGTTGATATATATATTTTTTTTTTTTTAAAAAAAAAGGTAAAATATTTGCTGTATGAGTCTCATAAAAATAATATTTCAAAATAAATTAGCCAAATTTAATGTCGAGACTGACCTGAATGTAAGCACTGTTAGAGGGCGGTAAGACTTGTGGCTGCTATTGGAATCTAGCTTAGTTCCCCAAAAGTCATGTTGAAAGAGTCTTGCCAAAGACACATCCGACTTTATATCGGCATTGTTCAGGATGGCCTCAGTATCGTCAAAGACAAAGTCGCCATTGCAGCTGTTAGCAAAGCATGCTGTGCCCAACAAAAATACAATAGCAGCAGCTGGTAAAAATGAAAGCTTTGGCACTGGTAAGCAGTCATCATTATCATCATCATCGAAACAAGGTTTCAGGATACAGTAAGAGGGTGTGGGTCTTGGATGGTGTCCATTTCGGAGAGTTTTCATGCTGCAAGCACCATTCTACTTCCTGTGGAAAAATAAAAAAAAAAATATTATACAAGAGTTGTTAACAGAAATTTTAGTTGTATAATATTTGATCTTTTGATTAAAATTTATCAATAAATTAAGTGCACTTAAAAAGATGGAGATTATGTTGAAAAATAAAGATCATTTTGGTACAAAATGCTTTTTATATTCAGCTGCAGAACAAATTAACAAGCCTACAGCCTAAAGATAAAAAAAAATTATTTCACACAATAAATAATTTAACATCTGTCTATATTTCTGAGATGAGGTATTGTAACTATTTACATTGTTCAGACCATTGACCTCATCTTTATTGTCATATTCGCAATTTTTGGCTGTAGTATGCTCCGGCCTTATCCACTGGGACAGTGGATAAATGTGTTGGTTGAAGTAATCCAGTGACTTGACTAGAGTTCAATGCCTGGCCACAGCAGAGATGAACAAAAACTTGGGGAGTTAAGTTACTTGACATGTGGAACTAGAACAATCTACCCCACTAAAGGGGTCGGTTTGAAATTACAATGTATATCACATCATTAAGGCCAAAACATACAACAGCCAAAATGGCATAAATATGACAATAAAGATGAGGACAATAGTCCAAACTATGTAAATAATGGTAAATAAACAATTTGACAATCACCAGTTCTTGTCAGCACACTTATAACTCAGTGTGTGTGTGTGTGTGTGTATATATCACATTTAGTACTGGTTTTAATAAAATAGTCCTTGATGTAATTATTGTGGGAACCTACCTACAAGTGGACTCTTCCACACCTATATAATATGACTACCAACTCTGAGTAAAGAGGGTCACCAAGTTGTAGCCATAGAGTGAGTGAATGAGTGAGTCAGGACACCAGTGAGAGAAAGTACTTTCCAGTCCACATTTACCTTTGTATGACGTTTTCCTAGAATATACTATTTAACCTTATATCCAAGTCCCTATTATCTTTCTATGGTTCTACACCATAACAGTAATATAACGGAGCTATAAATTATATATTAATAAATATACATTTTTTTTTCCTCAATGCTAGCAAGACTCATGCACAATGCAATCTTTAGAAGGTGAATTTAGTCATGCTACTGGTAAGAAGTGTGTGTGTGTGTGTGTGTGTATGGTAACATTAGCTGTTTCCCTCCAATGAAACATTTGGCATTCATTGACTGAGCAGAGAGTATTACTTTCAGTTGAAATTTATACATTTTTTTTTCTCTCAAAACAACTTTTCAGAAAAATAGGTTTCTCAAGTACAACAGTTGTTATTGCTTTTTTTCCAGTATTGAGGGAGATTTCTTTCCTAACTTTTTATTTAAAGTGATGTAAAATGTCAACATCTTGATTATGTCATTATTTTCACTTTGCATTACATGTACTACCCATTTTAGTTGTTGCTGCAGTTGGTAGTCCTCAAGTAATGTCATTTGACACTGTTTTCATTTGTGATTCTGTAGTACTGACCTACAATGTTCAAAGAAGGATGATCTTTGCCAATTCCCTTGTCTTCACTTGCTCAATGCTTTTCTTTTTTTTTAACCATTCACCTTAGAAAGTGGTTGTATATAGCTGACAGTTTAGATATTTCTGAACAGGTTTGGTGCCATGCATGACATTCATATGAAAATTTGACAAGGCTATTTAAGAACATGATGAAAATTTTCATGTTGATGTTTTGGCTTTGTAGCAATTTGCAGTATTGGGCAAAACTGCTTATTCTGCATTCAGTTTCCTTATCTCCTTTACTAAATTTGTTATAACTGATCCATACATCAAAGTATTTGGAATATTTGGTATTTACTAATTCCACATCATGAATTTTTATGATGGATCCAAGCTACGTGCCATCACTGCTTTCATTCCAATTCAAGATCATAGTTTCTGTTTTGGAAAGGTTTGAGTCCAATTTCTTGGAACACTTGGTAGAGAATGTTGATTTTCTGTTCAAGATCATTCTTATCCCAACTATGAATACCTATGTCATCAGCATAGTCCCCTCCCCACCTCATCATTGGTACATTGGCCTCAAGAGGGAAAGCAGGATTGTTATCTTTTATTGGTAGATTCATTTGGGATGATTAGTGTCCATCTCTTCACGTCTGTGGCTGTAAATGCCCAGAGCATAATCTAGGAAAAGATTAAATAGACTGGGGCTCTCATTTTCTCCTTGTCACATTCCTTATGAGATTTGAAAAGTGATTTATACTTCAACTAAGGTGAGTGGACCGTAGTTACAGTTTTTGGGAGAGAGAATATAATCTGGTTGTAATAAGGAACAGAACTAAAGAAGTACTTTGATAAAGGCTTTAATAAACAAAGTAGTGCACAATGAGGTTAAGAGCAATAAATATACCCAAAATACAAGTAAAAGAGGATATGGATATATATATATATATATATATATATATATATATAGTACAGCAAAAGGTGGATAATTCCGGAAGAGTCCAAATCAAGGGAAGTTAATGCTTATGACATTGGTGTGATCAGTTTTTTTGAACAGTATGCTCAAACACTCAATCACAATGACATTACAACCATTAATAGCTTTTGAGTGGGTTCTGTCTACCCAATTTCACTTTCAAAACTTGGGTTAACCTGTGGTATAATTTTCTGGCATTTTTGAAAGGAGCCATATTTTGGAATCACCTCCTCAGGCCATTATTAAGAAGAAGGCACCTCCCTAATAAATCAGGATGAGACTCAAACCTAGATCTTATGGCTAGAAAACAAATGTTATAACCACTCAGCCATGTGTCCATAATATATAAAGACAAAAGTATAAAATGTGTTGGCTAAGTCTTTATTCTGTCTTTTTAAAGATATATTTTTAGTTCCCTCTGAATTTTTACGTGTCTGTGTGTATGTGTGAGAGAGAGAAAGAAAGAGAAAAACTTAGGTTTAACTAGTATTAAAAGAAAAAAAAATAATTTGAAGATTTGTTTAAAAGTCATGTACAAATACTGAACAGCCCAAACTAGTAACTGGACTACAAGTTTTTCAACATTACTTAATTTCGTCATTTTTTGCTTTCAAAAGGTGTTGGCTCATGTAAACTAATTTAAAAAATAGCAAATAAAAAGGTGGATATTGCCAAGAGGTTGGGTCTTTAGCTGGTAATATTAAGCAGATTGAGTGCATATCCCTAAGCAAAAATATAAGTCTTGTGAAATTCTTCAAATACCCAACCTATAACAAATCAATGTATTTAAAAAAAAATCAATGTATTTAAAAAAAAAATTATTAACAAGAAACCTATTAAAATATCTATGGGTACATGGCAGAGTTGTTAGGTGACTTCTTGATAATATAGTCCTGGAGGGATGATCCCAGCATGCAGCACTGTTGAGAAATGCCTAAACACCATGTTCCAAGTTGACCCAAACCTTGTGTGTGAAACTGCGTAATGTATGTGTTGAAGAAATATAAATGTGTCTGAACATGTGTCTGCAACAGGGATTAGCTAACCACACTAGGAGACTCTAATCTCCCAAGATTGATAGAAGTCTACTACTACTACTATTTTTTTAGACCATATCACACCATGCAAGCTAGCCACTAAGTCTCAAGGGGTTACTGAGTGGGAAAGAAAAAAAGAGAAACATTATTAAGAAGCAAGAACAAAAAAGTTCAAGATAATTCAGTGGACTAATCAGAAGAAAATGCCAAAAATAAATTGAAAAAAAAAAAACAAAACAAAACAAAACAAAAAACAACAAAAGAGAGAGAGAGAAGGATAAATCTGAGAGAGAGAGAGAGAAGGATAAATCTGAGAGAGAGAGAGAGAAGGATAAATCTGAGAGAGAGAGAGAGAGAAGGATAAATCTGAGAGAGAGAGAGAGAAGGATAAATCTGAGAGAGAGAGAGAGAGAAGGATAAATCTGAGAGAGAGAGAGAGAAGGATAAATCTGAGAGAGAGAGAGAGAAGGATAAATCTGAGAGAGAGAGAGAGAGAGAAGGATAAGTTTGAGACAGAGAGAGAAGGATAAGTTTGAGACAGAGAGAGAAGGATAAGTTTGAGACAGAGAGAGAAGGAGAAGTTTGAGACAGAGAGAGAAGGAGAAGTTTGAGACAGAGAGAGAGAGAAGGAGAATTTTGAGACAGAGAGAGAAGGGGAAGTTTGAGAGAGAGAGAGAGAGAGAAGGGGAAGTTTGAGAGAGAGAGAGAAGGATAAGTTTAAGTTGAGAGAGAAGGAGAAGTTTGAGAGAGAGAGAGAGAGAGAAGGAGAAGTTTGAGAGAGAGAGAAGGAGAAGTTTGAGAGAGAGAGAGAGAGAGAAGGAGAAGTTTGAGAGAGAGAGAGAGAGAAGGAGAAGTTTGAGAGAGAGAGAGAGAAGGAGAAGTTTGAGAGAGAGAAGGAGAAGTTTGAGAGAGAGAAGGAGAAGTTTGAGAGAGAGAAGGAGAAGTTTGAGAGAGAGAAGGAGAAGTTTGAGAGAGAGAAGGAGAAGTTTGAGACAGAGAGAGAAGGAGAAGTTTGAGACAGAGAGAGAAGGAGAAGTTTGAGACAGAGAGAGAAGGAGAAGTTTGAGACAGAGAAGGAGAAGTTTGAGACAGAGAGAGAAGGAGAAGTTTGAGACAGAGAGAGAAGGAGAAGTTTGAGACAGAGAGAGAAGGAGAAGTTTGAGACAGAGAGAGAAGGAGAAGTTTGAGACAGAGAGAGAAGGAGAAGTTTGAGACAGAGAGAGAAGGAGAAGTTTGAGACAGAGAGAGAAGGAGAAGTTTGAGACAGAGAGAGAAGGAGAAGTTTGAGACAGAGAGAGAAGGAGAAGTTTGAGACAGAGAAGGAGAAGTTTGAGACAGAGAGAGAAGGAGAAGTTTGAGACAGAGAGAGAAGGAGAAGTTTGAGACAGAGAGAGAAGGAGAAGTTTGAGACAGAGAGAGAAGGAGAAGTTTGAGACAGAGAGAGAAGGAGAAGTTTGAGACAGAGAGAGAAGGAGAAGTTTGAGACAGAGAGAGAAGAAGTTTGAGACAGAGAGAGAAGGAGAAGTTTGAGACAGAGAGAGAAGGAGAAGTTTGAGACAGAGAGAGAAGGAGAAGTTTGAGACAGAGAGAGAAGGAGAAGTTTGAGACAGAGAGAGAAGGAGAAGTTTGAGACAGAGAGAGAAGGAGAAGTTTGAGACAGAGAGAGAAGGAGAAGTTTGAGACAGAGAGAGAAGGAGAAGTTTGAGACAGAGAGAGAAGGAGAAGTTTGAGACAGAGAGAGAAGGAGAAGTTTGAGACAGAGAGAGAAGGAGAAGTTTGAGACAGAGAGAGAAGGAGAAGTTTGAGACAGAGAGAGAAGGAGAAGTTTGAGACAGAGAGAGAAGGGGAAGTTTGAGACAGAGAGAGAAGGAGAAGTTTAAGTTGAGAGAGAAGGATAAGTTTAAGAGAGAGAGAAATGGATAAGTTTGAGAGAGAGATGGATAAGTTAAAGAGAGAGAGAGAAGGATAAGTTAAAGAGAGAGAAGGATAAGTTAAAGAGAGAGAGAGAAGGATAAGTTAAAGAGAGAGAGAGAAGGATAAGTTAAAGAGAGAGAGAGAAGGATAAGTTAGAGAGAGAGAGAGAAGGATAAGTTAAAGAGAGAGAGAGAGAGAGAAGGATAAGTTAAAAAGAGAGAGAGAAAGAAGTATAATTTTGGGAGAGAGGGATAAGTTTGAGAGAGAGAGTGAGAAGGATCAGTT
This sequence comes from Acanthosepion lycidas, assembly GCA_963932145.1. Classification (NCBI taxonomy): domain Eukaryota; kingdom Metazoa; phylum Mollusca; class Cephalopoda; order Sepiida; family Sepiidae; genus Acanthosepion; species Acanthosepion lycidas. The sequence goes on from OZ010589.1 coordinate 55,311,728, forward strand.
TGAATTATCATTCATAAGTTTCAGTGAAAATAAAAAAACAAACCAAGCTTTTACTCTCTACACAACCTGACCCTCCTGGTAGACTCTAGGATTCTCAAACCAAAATTGGACCATACCTCATTAATGATTATAAAGCAGTTTGTAAAATAAAATTCAATATTAATTACTGTACTCACTTGGAATTTGATAAACCAATTTGAATGGATGTTCAATTCTATGCTTGCAAGAGAAAACAATCTTTAAACTAAAAACAACAAAAATCAAGTTTGGGAATGCTTTACCCAGAGCTGGTAACTCAATGACCCTAATAAATAATTGTATTTCAATGTGATTTTCTCTCTTTATCTTATCTATTGTAAATATTTCACCTCGAGTTGTATCAATGTTGACTGACCACCTACTAAAAACACCCACATAAAACTCACTTGAATATATGAGACATTCTATATTTGAAGCAGAGCATCAACTTTATTATAAAAACACAAAAGACTGATGTCATTCAAATATACCGTAACCAGTTGGAACTGATTAACAAGATCTTCTACATTACATTTCTTTGTCCTGGATCAACTAATGGAATCACTTATATATCCCACATTGATAAGTTTTGTAACTACTTATGTTGTACTAAATATAGTCAGGGCCAGTGCATACTACCCTAGAAGCCCTGGGGAGTGAGGGAGGCATCAAGCCTGATTGGGGCCCAGGGCAATGCTTTGTGACACTCACTATCTTATCAACATTTGCTTTTTATTCTACCTACATTTATATATGTTACACATTAAACTAGGCATTCAGTCAGTCATGTGCCATGCATGATACACACTTAGGTGATCATGTATCTTTTGATACATGACTGACAAGACAGATTTTTTTCCCCACAGTAGTCTGCCATTTCTTTCTGCGGTAGACCAGTTGCCATCCAAGGCTATAGAACCCAGTCTGTCCTTCTATTTACTTATAGCTAGGGGGAGAAAAAGAGGATTCATACCTTTTCCCAAGGGCATTAGCACGTAAGTGAATGTAATAGATTCAACTAGAATTTGAACTTGGTTCTCCGATTCCTCAATCCAAGCCACTATCCATTACGCCACTGTGCCTCCTAACTAAGCACTACTGACTATTAAAGACAAATTTTCACTGATTTTGACATGTTTCTGTGGGTTTTTCCTGTCCAAATCTGTGAATTTGTTTTGTTCATGTTATGCTTTGAAAAAACACAAAATTCACTATTTTTTATCCATAATGTTGAATGTATTAATAATATTCAAATTTTTAACAAGTCTCAAGCTGATATTAAAAATTAAATTAATTGCCAATAAATTCAAACTTTGTAATTTAGTAAGTGTTTATATATTTATAAATAAAAAAACTGTTTCCATATTTATTTCTTTATAAATTGGTAAATGATAAAATGTTGCAATGCATTAGTTTTAATGCAAATGTATTAATTTTCATAATGATGTAAATATAAAATTATTCTCGTAAATAAACAATCTAATAAATAAATAGTTTTTAATATTTTTGTTGTCAATTCTCAACAACAAAAAAAAATATTTAGGCTTGATTACAATTTTAATAATCACTTTTTAAAACAATAAACATTGCCAATGAGCAAAAGGTAATTAAAATAATAACAGTGTCAAGGGAAAACCCATCCTTTTGACACTCATTTTTTTTTGCAGGCGTGTTGGTCCAAATTTGCTAAATCTTCTATTAATCAGTTATTACTATATATATATTATTACTATGTTAATCAGTTATTACTATATATATATATTATTACTATGTTAATCAGTTATTACTATATAATCTTCTATTAATCAGTTATTACTATATGTCTAACAGTTATTACTATGTCATAACCTATAAGTTAGTGAAAGAAACAGAGTAGACAATAAAAGAACAGGATTCAAGGAGGCAGATGCTGTTGACTGACATTGAATTAAAACATTGAAAAATCATAGTTGACAGGAAAGCAGGAATCCAGAAGAGAGTTTCACAATTGAGAAATCTACAAGAAACAATTAGCTTATGACTTATGATTACAACTAGCAATTTCGACAGCGAAATTAGCTTATGACTTATGATTACAACTAGCAATTTCGACAGCGAAATTAGCTTATGACTTATGATTACAACTAGCAATTTCGACAGCGAAATTAGCTTATGACTTATGATTACAACTAGCAATTTCGACAGCGAAATTAGCTTATGACTTATGATTACAACTAGCAATTTCGACAGCGAAATTAGCTTATGACTTATGATTACAACTAGCAATTTCGACAGCGAAATTAGCTTATGACTTATGATTACAACTAGCAATTTCAACAGTGAAATCATGAGACCTAGGTGCCAATCTAGTACTGCACTTAAATCTGTGAAAGTGAGGTACCAATGAAGAAAGCTTATCAGAACAGTTACCACAAAAATATTTAGAGAAATGTTAAAGGGAAACTACATTACAAGAAGCTTGTTTGTTCATAGTCACATTAGAGAAAAAAAAATTAACTATTACCTATAAAAAATATGGGTTATCTATGTATAAGGTTATAGATGACTTTCTTGTTTTATAAAGATACATAAACATTTCAGATACCAGAGGTTCATATAACAAGATGAACAAGCCATCTAAAAGCATCCATACAAGTGTAAATTTCCAGCACTTCTAGTTTATTATGTAACAGGTGTTAATTTTGCATATAAAAATATAATACTACCCAATTGATTGTGGTCATATTAAGGCACCCCATAGGCATATGAATCTTGTGGGCACATTTGGATTCTTCTGGGCTTAAAAGGTTAAATGGGGTCTCTAGTATGTGTCTACTTTTAGGTTCATATTTCAAAATCAGTTCTCCAACTTTGACAGCATCAAGATGGCTGCTATATTTTTCCAAGTCGCTAAAGAAATTCTTGATTCATAATATTTTATTTGAACAAATAGTTTCCCAAGAAATAAAACAATGTTATGTTATTTGTTTATGTACAACGAGCATCATTTTTCCTTGAAGATATGTTAACTTCATTTAACTTGTAGGAGCCAAGTAAAGAAAAACAAAAAACTTTCCCAGCTTCTTGCTTCCAAGTCAAGCTTGATTTTCAAAAATTCAAATGCAATGTCTATTATTTTATGGCTTCTTAATTCTTATTCTTTTATTGTCCTCTCTCCTTAATAGCAGTTTTTCTCATATTCTGTAACACTCAATAACTTCTTGCATCCTAGCAGTTTTATTGCCTTGCTTGGGGTGAAATGATTAAAAAAAATATATAATAATTTTTTAAAATCTATGACCCATATGTTCTTTGGCATAATTCCACAAAGATAGACAAATATTTGAAAAATTAAAACTAATTGAACATATTTGGCATTAGATTTGATTTTTTCCAATTGCATTTGGTAATTATCTGTCATGGAGCTTAATTGTTCATTAAAAAAAAAAAAAAAAAACTACCCTATCAGAATTAGTGATGACTTTATATCCAGCCAAAAGTATGCACCCTCTAGTGTGACTTCAAAGTTTCAAAGGAAGATTGTCTAAAACAAAGGCAAACTGATTTGGTTTTGCAACAAGTTGCTGTTGGTGAAGCATACAATAAGTGAATTAAATGTTTAGAACTTCATTTAATGCACTAAAAAGCTTTCATAGTGAACAACTGTTGCTAGTATCCTGTCTGTTGTACAAGCAATGCTTTTCATTGTATGATTTAGACTTTCACTGCTACATTAATATAGCATTATTGATGAGCCGTGTTTTGGGAAAAATATTAAATTGCTATTTACTGAAAATAAATAACGATAAAAAGCTGCTGTTGATTTCTCGTAGGTGTCACCATTTTGGTTTCAATTTGATACTCTGCAGTACAAACACAGCTAGATGACACCCCCAGCAAACAATAAAGATACTACACAAAACAGGTTGTATTATATGCTATTATATGTCTGCACTGGTTTGGAAATAGAGCTAAGTTCTTCGGACATTTCACAGTGTATTGAAAGAAAATGTATATAGTTTAAAAGCAGGAAATGTAAATTTCTTAAAGGTATGAGTATGTCTACAGCAGTAAAAGTGTTAACTGCATAAACAAGGAAAGAGAAAGAAAAAAGGAAAAGGAAAGAAAAAAGGAAAAGGAAAGAAAAAAGGAAAAGGAAAGAAAAAAGGAAAGAGGAAAAGAGAAAAGAGGAAAAAGAAAAGAGGAAAAAGAAAAGAGAAAAAAGAAGAAAAAGGAAGAGAAAAAAGAAGAAAAAGGAATAAAAAAAAGGAAAAACAAGCAAGCAAAAAAACAAACAAGCAAGCAAAAAAACAAACAAGCAAGCAAAAAAACAAACAAGCAAGCAAAAAAACAAACAAGCAAGCAAAAAAACAAACAAGCAAGCAAAAAAACAAACAAGCAAGCAAAAAAACAAACAAGCAAGCAAAAAAACAAACAAGCAAGCAAAAAAACAAACAAGCAAGCAAAAAAACAAACAAGCAAGCAAAAAAACAAACAAGCAAGCAAAAAAAAAACAAGCAAGCAAAAAAAAACAAACAAGCAAGCAAAAAAAAACAAACAAGCAAGCAAAAAATAACAAACAAGCAAGCAAAAAATAACAAACAAGCAAGCAAAAAATAACAAACAAGCAAGCAAAAAAACAAACAAACAAGCAAAAAAAACAAACAAACAAGCAAGCAAAAAAAACAAACAAGCAAGCAAAAAAAACAAACAAGCAAGCAAAAAAAACAAACAAGCAAGCAAAAAAAACAAACAAACAAGCAAGCAAAAAAAACAAACAAACAAACAAGCAAGCAAAAAAAACAAACAAACAAGCAAGCAAGCAAAAAAAACAAAGAAGCAAGCAAACAAACAAACAAACAAGCAAGCAAACAAACAAACAAACAAGCAAGCAAAAAAACAAAAAGAAACAAGCAGAAAACACATCTTATGTATGAATGGTGAGAGTATTGGAAAGAAGTATCTCTTCTTGCAAGTACATTGTTTTGAATCAATGAACAAAAGCATTGTTATCCAAGATTGTTGACATGTCTACTTGTGGCAAAATTGACATTCTTTGAAGTAGAGATATAATTTACTTTTCAACGTCAGTAGCTATTTCATCAATTCACCAACTAACAGTTGTACCACTTACCAATAATGATGCCTCACAGTCAAAACATGGTTTTAATAAATTTTCTCTAATATTTGGATCCATTTTTAGCAATTTGATATTTGATAAATTGCTATCGTGACATTTTTGCTTTTCTTTTGTTTGTGTAATTTTCAAATGCTAAAGTATTTCAAAATTTTAACTTACTCATCAAGATATTGGGTTTATTATTTTTCTTTGCTTGTTTAGCACGAACATGTTCTTGCATTGATTCAGAAGAAAAAAAATCTATGTACAATAAGCATATTATTAGCATGTTTTTTTTTTATCGATTGAAGAGTCGATAAAACAATATGCTAAATAGGCATCTGAATACAAACAAGATTATTTTTTCCTTGGAGGCAGCAAGAGAATGTCAGCAAAATAAAGAAAATGTTCATTAAACATTCTACATTTATCTGAGCCTTGTATAGTAATATGGGGATTTTCCAAGTGTAGCTTAGAGGTGGCACAAGGTCCGAAAGTATGGGGCACCTAGTGATGATCGAATTTACTGCTCAGTTGTAATTGTTCTAGCAAGACAAACTTGCTAAACATTACACCACGTCGAAGTGCACAGATGATTTTCCAAGCATAGCTTAGATTTGGCACAAGGCCAAAAGTGTGGAGCACTCAATGATTATAGAAGTCAATGCTCAGTCATAATTGTTCTAACAAGACAAGCTTGATAACCATTACACCATGTTGAAATGTTCTAAATGATTTTGTAGGCATAGCTTAGATGTGGCACAAGGCCGAAAATGTGGAGTGCCCAGTGAAAATCGAACAGAATTGTATATCAATATAAATGTAGTATTGTTGTTCAAGAAAGGACATTAATATTCATTTACTACAATCAGATAATCATTGCATATTTAATGTTTGTAGATATGTTTTAAATCTTAATAAAGTCATAAGCCAATATGTTAGGAGTGTGTTGTTGACATAGAAGTTAAGCAAATATTTAAGTAAAAATACAGTAATTGATGACACATGACAAAAAGCAATAAATCAATCCTGTATATCTGATGCAGAACACAGTTGTAAAACATAACACAGAAGAAGGTGATGCAATCTACTACATACTCATTGGTACCCAATAGAACAGCAGGGACGTTTTATGAGGAAATCCCCCCCCACTCCAAATTTATTCATTTCACACATTTTAAACATTTAAATGATTTTCCAACCCCAACCTCAGTTTATTGTATATCGAAAATAACCACCCTAATTTTTAAGACCTTTTCTTTGAATTAAACACTTCCCTGATCACTACAATCTTAACCTGTTTAAGTCACGGTTTAACTGGTATCTTGCACACATATCCCCATTAACTGTGCCCCTTACCTCTTATTCTGTAACCCTCTACCTCGAGTGGCTCTTTGACCTTGCACAGGGTAAACATTATTGTAAAAAAAAAAAGAGTATAGAAATAAGTTTCTGTAAGTTTTTAAGTAAGATAAAAATCAAAATGAAAGATTCCAAATGGAAAGACAATACTTTGAAGTATAAATTATGTCTGAATTTCTGACCTAAGAAGTTATTATTCATAATAATGCAGACAGACTCAGTGGAAACTGGGTGAGCAATAATGGAGTGGTAATAACTAGAAGAGATATCTCTGGACATGGTCAGTGGAACAAAAACAATTTACTCCCATAGATTAAATAAAGGGCTCAGTTTAAATCTAGACAACTCTTTTCTGATCTAGCTCAATCAGACCCTGTCCTGGGTATGACTACATCAGGCAGCAAGGCCTCTGACTGGGAGGTTTCAAGGAGCAGAACCATCTCTTAATTGCTGTTGTCCCCAGGTCCATCCTGATCTAGGGTGGTAGCACCTGTTAGTGTCCCAGCTATGGGCAAATAGTGAACCTCCAAACAAAAACAAAACACTATGAAAGTATAAAAATACATTTTTATATAAAAAAAACACCAGCAATACATTTTTATATAAATAAATGACCAATAATACATTTTATCTGCAGTTGAAGGCATAAAATTGTGTTCAAATTTATTTAGTTGAAGACATAAAATTTTATTCAAAATATTTAGATTTCAGCATTAAATTACAGAGGTTGATGTGCTGCAAAACAAAATCAACCAACAGCCTAAAAACTGGCTTGTAACTTTCAATGCCTCAAAAACCAAGTTCGTAATTTTTCATCATCACTAAGCTGACACTGAACTTATACCAGTCACAATGAAAGGTTGCATTCTCAAAGAGACGCCTTGCTTTGAATGCCTATTGATGCTCATGTTCATTCCAGACCCCAAGTGAAACTTAGATATACAATAGCGTTTAATATTTTTGTTGTAAATTATCAAGAACAAAAAAATGTATAATTCCATTTTTATCATGTTTAGGTTTTATTACAATTCTTATCATTGCTTTTTAAAACAGTAAACATTGTCAGGTGAAGGTGGTTAAAATAATAGTGGCGTCAAGGGAAAAACTATCCTTTCGTTGGCATGAAGGTTCAAGTTTGCCAAAAAAAGTTTGAAATATGCTGAAGGTTACCTGGATTGACAAGCAGCTGATGAAAACCAGAAAGCACAATGGTTGAAACATCATGATAATGCAACTCAGATAAGGACAATAGTCCAAGTATAAATTATGTTAATAAATTATGACATTGAATAAAATTGGTTGAAAGATAATTTAGTTTTAAGGTGAATATTTTTTATGCAATTATTCTTTGTTTTGATAGTATCCAGAGTCATTAAAAGGATTTTTAACTTATTTTTGTTAAAACAAAAAGGTTTATTTAGTAGGTGTGCATGCTTTGATGGTTGAGGACTTAAATAAGCAAAAATTGACTTTATTCAGTACTATTTAGAGAAAATGTAAAGATATTTGAAGAACAGTTTTTCTGCAATCTTTCAATAAATTGTCAATGAATGGAGATTTAAATTTGAGCTTTTTCATAATTTTATTTTTAGACTTATGAATTTACATCAACTTGGAACTTAAAAAAAAAAAAAAAAAAAAATTTCTATTTGTTCTAAAAACAGTCCAAGGATAATCTGGTCCTGGTGGTAGGGTAATGGCTCCATCTTCCCCATGATCCAGGGAAAGGCCTAGACGTTCAACAAAGGACCTTCACAGGCCGAGAAGAATAAATTACTGAAAAAGTTTTAGAAAAAGTCAATTTAAGACAGATTTATTGATCCTACAAGATAATTGTAAATCTATAAGAAAATATGATCGTCATATACGCACTTGCATTTTTTTTGCTTGCAATTGAAAAATATATGGCCAACACTGATGATAATTACATTATATTGACTCCTATCATATCATTGTGGTTGTATTCTATAATGATTTATTCAGTAAAGCAATTATTGATGATAAAACCAAATGTGAACTTTAGCATTTCTTTTTCAAGTTTATTTTCTTTAATACAAACTACGATTCACTTAAAACAAAATTACACAGGTAAAATGTTACCACCCAAGTAAGCATAAGCAAATATGCTCTCCTCCTATACTCCATTCTTGTACAATCACTGAAGTTCAGCAACACTGAGCATGGTTTGTTATATTGAGTAGATTGTTTATAATTGAAAAATATTACAATAAAAGACAAAAATATATAAATCCATTCATTCTTTATTTAAAAGAAATTTTAAAAGAAGAAAAAAAAAGTATATCAATCTGTGTATGCAGATATTCAAACATGACAATTGTAAGCAAACTACTCACTTCTGATAATTCTGTAAAAAGTGAGGAATCAATTCAACACTTTCGATATTATGAAAATTGATAATAAAAAAAGAATCTATATTTTCCAATTCTGGTAAATATTCTGACTTGAGGAAGGCCAAAAGAATGATAATTTAAAAATTTATTCCCCCCACCCAAATTTTCATTATTTTTTTTATGAGTGGACCAATCTATTTAACAGTGCCCCTTTTTTATACTCATACTAATGTTCAAGAAGAGCAAATAGGTTCTTAGTAATTTGATTATAGATGAAAATAAAAAAAGGAAGACAAAGAAGCTTAGCTAAGTCACACATAGTACAAATGCACACCCTAGCCTCAACAGAGTTCAAAGGTGTCTCTTGAGTCCCTGCAGGTGACAAATGATTTTCCACCCTCCAACCTCTTCTCAGAGTCAGGATGTGGGAAGCCCCTCACTTTTCTATTGCTACTTTCCCAGAAAGTGCTCAGACGAACTACATTTCTTGGTCCTGCCAGTTCTGCCATTCACAGCAAGGACCTGTCATGCCACTTACATTATAACAAACCACCCACATTCTCTCCATATTCCATCAGTGAGAAGTAAGTTCCACCCATGAATCACTGCTTTGTGGAACCAACTCCCAAAAAGTCCCCAATAACTACAATCTTGTACAGGATGAACCTTACTACAAAAAAGAACAAAAAAAAAAAAAATAAAAGCACACTCACTACTCAGTCAATTAATCTAGTAAGACAAGCTTGTAAACCATTATACCACACTGAAATTTCTCTTATGAAATATCTCTTTATCTCTGCCACTCAACTAAAATATAATATTTTTATTTATTTAATTTTTGCACTACTAATCACAGGAATTGAACTCATTACTGTAAGGTAACTAGATTCAACCAACACTGTCTGTAGGAAATTTAGTTGAAACTTGGAGTCTTAAGTGTAATGTCACTTTGTCATTGTAAATAAACCAAAGTAATTGTACATTACCTGTAGTGTAATTAGATGATGGAACTTTTTAATTTAATATTTCTTCTTTGTTAAGTGAAACAACTGTCAAGATGCAAAACACAAACAAAACTGTGTATAAGAATTAAAAAAACAACTCTTTAAAAGTTCAGACAAAAACAAGTAAGACTTTGTTAGGCAAAAATGCACATTATATTTATATAATGGCGGTTTAAAGTGAATTAAAAACAAAAAAAAAATAACCATAATTGTTTCCTAACTCAAAAATTGGTAATGGCTAAAAATTGAAAATATTTGATCTCTAAGATATTAGATTTTTTGGAGTCCAAAATGTAGTTTGTTTTTTTTTTTAAATAATTAATAAGCAATAAGTTGGTTACGTTTTCTGAAGGTTTATGAAAAAATTGTGTAAATTATGTCAACTGTTCAAAATTAAAAAATAATCCACTGAAAAATCAGAATTACCATTTTCAGAAGCATATCTTGTTAGTCTTTAGTTTATGGAAATTAATTTTCTAGGAGAAGGTGCATAGATTATTTTCTCAAAAGAACTCACGTGACACAAAAAAAAACCTTAAAGGAAAAAAAATAATCTCACAATAATAAAAGTAGATGCTATTTCAATGTATCTGTGTTTTGAGGGGTAAAAGACAGTTACTTTGTTGCAGCAATAGATATTTACTTTGTAGCTTATGGTCACATCATGTTATAAGTACCGACCCGTATGATCACTGGTTAAGTAACACTGAGCCTGGTCAGTACTTAGATGGGTGACTACTTGTGAATACTAGGTGCTGTAAACTTGGATAATGCCAATAGTGTAATGGATAACAGCTTGGAATTGTTAATCATAGAGCTGATTTCCAAATTCCATTTGAGTTTGTTATATGCACTTACATGCAAACACCCTTGGGAGAGGTATGAATTCATCTCTTCTTCCTCCAACTACGGGTTAATTAATAAGACTTGTATCACTAAAACAATTATTATCTCAGAAAAGAAAAAAAATATTCTTACAAACTAAAACTATTTTCTGGCTTTAAATAACCTGAAAAGCGTTGAAAAGCCATAGAAAATAAATCAATCAAATCATTAAAATTAACTGTGAATAAGACGACAAGTATAGAGGTCATTCGATAAGAATTAAATTCATGGTAATCATAATGATCTGCAAAACAACCTCCTTAATGATTACTCCTGAACAAGGTAGCCCAGTACTATAATAAACTAGGGTTGACTAAACTACATCTGCTCGGGAATAGTAATATAAAAAATTATTTACTTCTCATGATAAATATTTTCTAGATCTTTCCTACAAATAATTATATTTTATGGTAATTTAATCTTCTGCATATATAGAATCTGACTAATTTTAACTAGTTATTCAATGCTATTAAATGACCTAGTTTTGGGGTCATTCAACTAAATGGCATTTAAGTAAAAAAAAAAAAAAAAAGAAGAAGCTGATGTCTAATTTGAATGATGTCTTAACCATTTCATCCCAAAAAGCTTCTATGGCCAGGCTGAGTTCTTATTTCATCAATTAACTATTTCTTCTGATTTTCTGTTTACTATCTAGTAATGGGATGTGAGAGTGATGTAACAAATATTTGCCCAGAACAGTGGAATTGGAGAGCAGAGTCAAATTTCAAGCATTCAATTTTGCTCAAATACCATTGGGAAAGGCATGAAACTATCGCTTTTCCTCCTATATATAGGTTAAATAAAAGAAGAGACGGGACTTTCTAGCCTTGGGTGGCAACCAGTCTAAAAGAAGGAAATCTGAAAAGACATGAAACCACTCCACTTTCATTCCCAGTAAATCATATCATTTCACAGATGATAGGTTCATTTTGTTTTACAGCATATCAACCTCAATGGGTTATTTAATGCCAACAAGATTTTTAGGATATATTTGAATGAATAGAATATATATTCTTTGTGAGTAATCAGTTTGTAGATCAGGTATTATTGACGTACTTTTGTAAAGAGGGGTTTTTTAAGATTGATATGCCGTAAAACAAAATAAACCAAAACAAACCTCTTTATCATCCATGAAATGCTATGACTTACTGGGAATGAAAGTGGAATGGTTTCATGCCTTTTCAGATTTCCTTCTTTCAGACTGGTTGCCACCCAAGGCTAGAAAATTCTGTCTCTTCTTTTATTTAACCCATATATAGGGGGAAAGAGATTGTTTCATGCCTTTCCCAATGGTATTTGAGCAAAACTGAATGCTTGAAATTTGAACTCTGCTCTCCAATTCCACTGTTCTGGGCCCATTCCTAGTAATATTTTTTTTCAAAAATATTTTGCTGGTAATGATACATGATTTACCAATGAAAATCAAACAACACAAAAATAAAACTACCAAAATTTTTTTTCTACATAAGTTTCTGATGAAGCTTTAATAAAAGTGAAATGTTAGATTAAAAAATGTTTCCTATTTGTTCTTTATCATATATATATAAATATATATATATATATATATATATATTTCATGCATCACTCAAGAGTTTTGGAATATATCTAAAACAAATGAGAAGGACCTACTGTGATAAAAAAAAATGATTGGTTTTGTAATCTCAAAAACATGATAGCTTCCCAAACTACTTCAGGCTGGAATCAATGTACTATCTGTTCATTTTCTCAGTCAGCTAATCTTTAAGTGTGATGTGACTGTGTGCTTGCCTTCAGATAAGATTTAGCAAAAAAGAAAAAAAATGATGAACTTGGTTCTGAAGATCCCAACATTAGAGCAATACCTCTTCCATTGCAAAAAAATGGGGGGGGGGGGCAAAAGTTGCAGAAAGTAGGCCTAATTGTTCTTGTCTGCATGTGGGCTATTACTTTCAACTAACTACATTCCAGTGTTTTATAAATTGATTTGGAGGTGGACAAATAGAAAGATTAACATGTTTTTTTTGCCAATTCTTAGTTTGTGAGAGGATACCAAAATAAGTTGGTATTGTTAGTATTTTCTGTTTTAACATATAAGTCAAGGAGGTCAGTATAAAGTATAAAACACTAAATTGCAGGGGTCATAATAAGTGGATATAGTTTGTTAAAAAATTACATAAAATAAAACTGAAAAAAAAAAAAAAAATAAATAAATAAATAATATATAAAAGATGGAAGTTGATGCCCACCCAGACTTAGTAAGCATTGTTGGAGAGTATATATCATATTCTACCCCAGTGAGGAGCTTGTAAAAAAAAACAACAAACAACTTGAAGCCTAGTATCTACTTTACTTATTACACAAATATTATTACTCTGGATTGACCTGTTACTGTTGAACTTTTAAAACTAATGAAATAAGTATGCTTAAAATTTAACATAATTAAGTCTCTAGACCATGCAAGTAAAGTAGATACTAGACTTCAAGTTTTATTTTTTTTAGTTTCAACAATTCACATTCCAGAATTTAACCTACATAAATAAAAAGAAATGTGAGTCAGCCATTTTGGTAATAGTTATCAATTCTCCAAGTTTTTACATGTTAGAAATAATAGACAAAAAAGAATTTCCTTTTCTAAAATCATATGAAAAAAGTTTCATGTTAATCCAGTCACAGTAATTACATTTGCATTAATTCTAAAACACTTCTCAATGTAAAAGGAATTGGAGCAGAAAAATCCAGCTGTTGGTTTTATAAGCAACTCTATTACTTGTGAGCCTAACAAGATTTTAAGGATTGTAAAATTGTGGTGTCACAACTGTTTGAATGCCTCTTGACTGGTAAAAATAAAAAAAAGTCTCAATGTTATATCATCAATTTCTACTGTCCACTGGAAATATAGGATCCTGTCATTAATTATGATCATAAGAGTGTGAAATAAACCAACCAAACAAATTTGCATAAAATCAACATAAACATAGTTGGGAAAGCAATATGCAGAAAAATAGAAACACCTAAACTTATTGTAATTGAATTAAGAGCAAGAATATTAGCTTTAATTTTTATTTCAAGATGAAGTATTGTAAAGCATTATTAATTTCAATAAGTAATTTTCTTTTAGCTTAATATTTAGTTGCTTTTTATCACAGCTTTTCTTAGGCTACAAAATCTACAGCAACGAGCAAACAATACCGATTGGAAATAATAAAAGAACACATTTCCAAAGGTAAAAAACAACTACTAGTAAGAAAAAAAAAAAAAAAAAAAAAAAAAAAAAAATCAAGATAAAAGAAAATTAGGAGTCATCATTATTATGATTGTGGTGGTGGTGGTGGCGGTGACATGCACCAGTGGTGGTGGTAGTAGTAGCAACAACAGGTGCAGATGGTCAAAAAGGCTAGTTAACCAAGGAAAATAATATACATGTTGAGGCAGGATTATGGAAACAAGACAAAATACACAGAGACATGAGAAAGAAACTTGAGCTGGGTTGAATCTAAAACAAAAGCAAGCAAGCAGTGATATTTTTGAGAGTCACAGATGATAGAGCATTGTGTTAATTGGGGGGAATTTCCTCAATTTTACATTGGACAGCAATGGTAGTTTCCTGTGCACAAATTCAATTTCCCTCCACACACAAAAAAAGTTCAGTAATGACATTTTAGCAAGAAGTGCTAGCCTTTGTAGACACAGACAAGCATAACCCAAAACCAATTTAATAAATAAAATAAAATAAAATTGTTTTGAATAAGTATTTTAACAACCATTAAGTGTCTGTAAGATAAATCTCCTTGTAAATTACACAGGAGGAATATATATATATATATATATATATATATATATATATATATATATATATATATATATATATATATATATACAGACATACATGGGGATGCAAAAGTAGGTATAAAGTACTGAAAAACAAAATAGATGTAAATGAATTCTAGAATTACGATTTTAATACTGGTATAATACTTACTGTATATCTACTTTTGAAGTCCCTTATATATAATAAAAATATAGCTTTAATGTATGCTATATTTATAAATAAAAGGACTCAATATCACAGATAAAGTGTGTGTAAATATAAGTGGACACTGTGGTCAACAGTGAGTGGTGACAGTCTTTTTCATGCTTGAACACAATCTTCAAGCCATGTGTGTTTCATTGTAGCTTGATGTTATATATGCTAGTTAATAGAGTATTATGAATGACAAGGTCAGGTATTTTCACTCCACAGTGTTATCCTAACCCATCATGGGTAGATGAAAATGGTTATATTTTATATTATTCTAAAGACTATTGAGTACAAATAATTGTGGGCCAGAATGTGGTCATTTTATAGCCATTGTGTAAGACTGATTGTAGGTATTTTGTATTTATTCATTAATTATTCAGTTTTGTGTGTGTATAATTTCTGTTTCCAGGTTCCTTCAGTTACACCTATGCATATTCATTCTTCATTATTTGCTGTTTCTATAACGGCTTGGTATGTTTTATTGCTTTGCAAACAATTGCCATTTAAGAGACATTCATGCTTTGTTCTGTAGTTACAGGTTGGTTTGGTTTGTGCGAGTTATTTTTCTGTTCTGCTTATTTATTATTTGTGTTATGTTCTGGGTGCAACTGTAGCTAATTTTTATGGTTTCTGATGAATATCTTGTGGATAATACATGATGGTGGGGGAAGTATTTGTAAATAAGTTTAATAAATATTTTTCCTATGTCTGTTTTAACCCACCAACAAACAAATAATAATAATAACCAACAGTAAATAATGTTTAATAACTACTGGTTTAGGCTGACAAGGGTTCTCCAATCATATGGTAGTACCTGACTCAAGGAGAAATGGGTACAGTTTATATGGAGCTGAGAGGTTGAGTCCATTAAGAACTGTGGGAGAGATAAACATGCTGCTGCTGCTGCTAACAAGAACCTACCAAACTATGAGGGGAGGACAGCAACAAAACAATAACATATTCCTCCCATTATTCTTTTTTAATAAAATAGTGGTTGTATTTGTTGATAAGCTTTCCAGTGGCAAGAACTTCGAGCAGTCTATTAGAATCTGATCCTCTCTTCTGCAAGTTGAAAGGTGATGTGGG